>OY997264.1:279060861-280260861 GCA_963921465.1 Triticum timopheevii
TTGATGGGTTATGAAGAAGATTGACTCCCTAAGGCATGCCTATCTTTGGGCGGGTTGCGACAAGGTCATAAGTGAAAAAAATGCAAAATCAATTGCGAGCAGGTGTGCAAATCGAAAGTACATGGTGGGTTGGGCATTCTGAATCTGGAAAAATTTGTGGCGGCCCTTCGAATCCTTTTGGTTGTGGGCTGCTTGGACGGATCCGGCCAAACTTTGGGTCAACTTAGGGAACACTTGTGTACAAAAGGACAAAGATATTTTCACCTCTATCATAAAGGTTATTGTTGGAGACGGTCGTCAAACCTCTTTTGGGATTCTGCCTGGTCGGATGGTATGAGCCCCAAGGATATGGCTGTTCTCATGCGGACGTTCTAGCCGAGATACAACGGCCAGAGGAAATCAATCTACGGCTCGCCTAGCATCGGTCATTGATGATGAGATGCGGACCATCTTTTGAAGGTAATAACGAGTGGAGTGGAGCTGCACACAGAAAATACGTATTTTTTTCAAAACTATGACGTATTTTATAGCAAATTCGGAAACTATAGCAAAGAGTGAAGAAAAATCAAAACTAGCACCCCGTCGGCCACGCGTGGGCCGAAAAGGGTATTTTCGGCCACCCCTTGGCCGAAATGGACTTTTCGGCCATGCCTTGGCCGAAGAGGTGTGTACCTGGGCCAAAAAGACCTTTTTGGTCAGGAGTAGGCCGAAAAGTACTTTTTGGCCAGGAGTAGGCCGAAAAGTCCTTTTTGGTCAGGAGTAGGCCGAAAAGTCCCTTGGGCCCACCTTTTCACGTTAATGATTGGCTGAAGTTGCATGGCTCTACTCTTCGGCTTACGTTAGGCCGAAGTGATTTTTTTTTTAATTTTGGTATATAAATACTGTGCAACCATTGCCCATCTTAGACATTGAAAATATATATTTTCGCGCAACCCTTTCCCCTCAATATTTTCCCGCCAACTCTTTCCTGCCACCCGTTTCCCGCCAACCCCTTCCCGCCATATGTTCCTGCCACCCGTTTCCCGCCAACCCCTTCCAGCCATATGTTCCCGCCAACCCTTTCCCGTCATACCACAGTCGTTCTTTCCCGCCATTTTCTCCTCTCTACCTATAAAACCCCCTTCAGACGGAGGTGGATAAGCAGTCCAGTGTAGTGTAGTCGAGATGAAAACAAGAGGCAAATGGCAATAATGTAAATTGCGAGGAGATGAGATTTGTGATTAGGTACCTGGTTATGTTGAAGATCCTCCCCGGCAATGGCGCGAGAAATTCTACTTGATGGTGTCGCTTGGACTACGTCGGTATTTCCCCCAAGAGGAGAGGATGATGTAGCACAACAACGGTAGGTATTTCCCTCAATTATGAAACCAAGGTATCGAACCAGTAGGAGAACCAAGCAATCACAACGTATAGGTAGAGAGGAGAAAATGGCGGGAAAGAACGACTGTGGTATTGGCGGGAAAGGGTTAGCGGGAACATATGGCGGGAAGGGGTTGGCGGGAAACGGGTGGCAGGAACATATGGCGGGAAGGAATTGGCGGGAAACGGGTGGCGGGAAAGAGTTGGCGGAAAAATATCGAGGGGAAAGGGTTGCGCCAAAATATATTTTCTCAATGTCTAAGATGGGCAATGGTTGCACAGTATTTATATACCAAAATAAAAAAATTCTCTTCGGCCTAACGTTAGCCGAAGAGTGGAGCCATGCAACTTCAGCCAACCATTAACGTGAAAAGGTGGGCCCAAGGGACTTTTCGGCCTACTCCTGACCAAAAAGTACTTTTCGGCCTACTTCTATCCAAAAAATACTTTTCGGCCTACTCCTGACCAAAAAGTACTTTTCGGCCTACTCCTGACCAAAAAGGTCTTTTCGGCCCAGGTACGCACCTCTTCGGCCAAGGCATGGCCGAAAAGTCCATTTCGGCCAAGGTGAGGCCGAAAACACCCTTTTCGGCCCACACGTGGCCGACCGGGTGCTAGTTTTGATTTTTCTCCACTCTTTGCTATAGTTTCCGAATTTGCTATAAAATACGTCATAGTTTTGAAAAAAAATCCAGAAAATACGCCCGACAGCGAGGGCTGGCAAGAGAAGGGCAGGCCCGACAGCGAGGGCTGAGAAGAGAAGGGCAGGGCTTTGCGCAACCACGGATATGCATCATCGAATTTCTTTGCTTTGAATGCCAATATGAACTCTTTTTTTCTGAACTTAACTGAATGTGTCCTTTCTAAATGTCTGCATGCTTTAGTAAAACGAAAAAAGAAAAAGATATCCATATCATATTTCCCATTATGTCTAGCTCTCAATTAGTCTGCACTTCAATGGCGATGTTAAAAAACAAGGCTGACAACAAATTATATGCATATGGCCTTCTCTATCAATTTCACTGATTAATGATCGCTTTTGCACTGGTTCGTATTTTGACTGGTAAGCTAACAAAACCAAGGATTTCCATGTTCAACCGTGCATTTGTTTCCAGCAAATCGGCCAAAATTTCATGATTGTTCTGGAGAAGTAGCATTGTTGATTTGGCTGCTTAGCGGTTTTCTTTGCTTTTACCAAATTGTGAAGTTACAAGCATTATAATCATCCCCAGATCAGTATTTCATGTAAAATAGATCTCCTTCAACATCGGCACATAACAAACAACGCAGCAAGGCACGCCTTTGCTTATACTCCCAAAAATGATCTTATATTTTAGGTTGGAGGGAGTACTTCCCATTTAAGCTCATTCTCAAAACACAGCCAGCTGAACTGACCTCATGTCTGGAACCGAGAAATTGACTTAAATATTGCAGGAATTCAGAAAAAAAAGGGTTGTTGGCAGTATTTGAAAAACTTGCGAGCTCCAGGCTGAACCTAATCATGTTCCTAACGAGAGCTCACCGAGGCCCTGTTTGGTTCACAAGTCCTAGAACTTTTTTTAGTCCCAACTAAAAAGTCGCGAGTCCCTAAAATGTCCCTACCTGTTTGGTTTCTAGGACTAAACATGGACTAAAAGACCATGTTACAACTAAAAGTCCCAAAAAGACTCTCCCTCAAGATCTTTTTTCATAAGTCACTTTTAAGTAGTCCCTCCTGTTTGGTTTAGATGGGACTAAAAGGGACTTTTTTAAGTCCCTACACCAATAAGTCCATATAAACAAACACCCCCGAAGCATCATCCATGACACCTACTGAAGCAACAACAGAAATGACAGATTGTACAGATGACAGATCTAGGAGCAGTGATGCGAGTCGCAGCATCGGCGCCTAGCGATTGCAGCATCAATTGGTTTGTACTTCCATGGCGATTGTATAGATGTGCACAAAGGTTTATAGGAGATGACAGAACTCGAGATACTGTATGTACACAACAACAAAAGAAGTGACCCAGTTGGGGTGTAACTCTGATGCGACTAGGTGCCTAATAAAAAAAACTATCAAAGCTTCATCATCTGATACAGCCTCCAAGCCACAAAACTCCTGAACCATCGACAATCCATGGCAGTGAGACATCGACCTGGCTACTTGGGTGTAGAGCTGTTGCAACTCCCCTCCCATTACACCAGATGATGTAGTCTAGCTCATTTATTTTCCGACAACTATTGAACACAACAACTGATTGCTAAATTGCTAAAAAAGAACATAGTCATCCACTTTCAAGGAACATAGTCATCCATCCACAGTAAAATTTGCATACATGCGATGAAAACATTATCTTACCAAAAATGTCCATCCATCCCAGCCCAAGTACCTCCCAACAGTTCTTTGAAGAAACAACAGTAGTCAGAATTAATGTCCCATGAAGTTGATGGCTAGCAAAGTATTCCTTGGAGCTGGCAACTTGATTGACTATCCCAACAAAACAACTCATCGAATCCAAAACTTCCAGAAATGTGGCATCTCCTTGTATGCTCCCTGATCCCACCTATTCAACAAAGCATGACAATGAGGTAGATGCATCTGCACAAAAGATGGTCCAAAATATATTTGAGTTGCTGAACTATTATCATCATTTCACTAGGTGCCGTTTTCCCCGACATTTTTTTTTGTTGAATCCATAAAGTGGTCGGACCCTTCCCTGGACCCTGCGCAAGCGGGAGCTACGTGCACCATGCTGCCCTTTTTTAAACTATATCTTTCATCTCATGTATCATTTTTACCCATGCCATCCCCAAAAAGTACTCCAACTTCAAAAAGGATCGAGTGCATCTTAGCAATAACTCACATACCAAGGAAGAGTTAAGAGGCGTTGTTTAGGCTTCAAGCATTGGGGCTCATAAAGCCACTGCTCCTGCATGCATTGACTCATTGTGCCTCGATTTCATAACACGTGTTGTGATGTGGGGCAAAACGTGAAAAACCAAGACAGGATAAATTACGAAATGGAGGGAGTATGAATTTTTAGAAGAAACTTGTCCTGGTTCTGCACCATACATCCAACTACGCGGCTAAGAGTTATGACAGTTTTGTTGCACAAGAAAAGCATGGGAATTCTGAACCACGGGATTGAATTCAGTCATTCCTACATAACAAACATTTAAATACATTTGGAAGACCAACTATTCATATTTGCACTGCAAGTTCAAAACAAAAACGAGTGCATATTTCCTGCCATTGATATGACAGTGTGAAATTATCACATTTGCAGTAAGATTGTGTCTATTTTCAAGAAAATTGTCTCCCTAGAAAAATACCTTCAGCATATTGTAGCACCAAATGTAGAACTCATGCATGAACAGGGTCTCTAGAAGCTCGGCCATCTTTAATGCTACTATTGCATATCCCATCCTCTCAATGAAGTTGACCATCCCCACAAGTTAGAGTAGGCTTTGCGGTAACTTCATCATTGATGTCATCTGATTTTTCAAGCGCCGAAACTGTAATTCCTGCCTCATTAGAGCTCTCGACTATAGCCCCCACTTCAATTGTTGCAACCTTAACTTCACTCTTATCACTTTCAACAGAATTTGTTTCATCCAATGATCTCTCTGCTGATACTACAAGATCAACTGCAGAATGACCATTGTCTTTAGTAACAGCAGCAGCATAACTAGTTACACCACCAGCAAATGCTTTATTTTTAGCTGCATAGGCATCTATTGATCTTTCATCTACTAGAACTTCCAAATATTTAACTTCTAGTGAGCTTTGCATATCACCACCATCAGCGACAATAGTTTTGAACTCGTGGTTATCAGGCTTTTGACCCATAGTGACTAAAGGAACTTCGGTATTAGCAGGAACTACATAAGACTTCTTATTTTCTTGATTATCAAAGCGGCCGGAGATGGAACTGGTGCTGAAATTAGATTCAGGTCTGTCTTTTACGAGAACATCATCAACAGAATGTACACTAGGTGGGCAATTTTCATATTTCCCAAGCTCATCAGATGAACATGGGCATGGATCCACTGTCACTGGAATAGCCTTTGAATCAGCAGAACTGGAGATAGATTTATCCTCAGGCTTCTCTTCTACAACAATCTTATCAGCAACCAATGTCAAGTCTCTTTCTGCATATTTCACTTTTTCCGTAATGTCAGCTAAAGCCTTGCAATGCATGTCATCTTCACTTATATGCAAATTAACATCAGCTATGGAAGCTGGAGAAATAGTTTCTTCAGTTTTTTCTTCAAAAACAGGAGGAAGGTTAGATGCCAAGCCTGAAGAGCCCTCAATCAAAGCACAAGTGTCATGATCCTTAGCTTCAGGATGACCACCCACAGCAAATTCTTGAGAAACATAAACAGGTGCAAGGGATCCAGTTGCTTCCCCAAACGTTTGAGAAGCTGTCTTGTCACATTCAACGGCATTAACTGCATGAATAGGGAGCAATATTGAAATATAAAACTACAGAATTACAATACTCGTAACAGGGAAATCATGGAAAACTATTCTCCAAATAGTTTGGATTTTGACCTGTCACAGAAGTAGTTTGTCGATTCACTTGAGCTGTTAGCAACAAGCGCTTCTCCAGAAGACCAGTACCATGGATAATCAAGAGATTAAAAGACTTCATTTTTTGCTTCTTCATAGGGCCAACAGGCTTAAAACCAAAAACTGAAGTCCAGGTCTTCTGCATTTCAGGTATGGCAGGTATTACTAGTCTTCGAACATTGAGAGAGCAAAGGACCTACAGAAGAATCAACCCTAAAACATGTTAGAAATTCATGTGAAAACAAAACAATGCAAACACAGCTATATCCAGTTACCCAGAGAAGGACTTTCTCAGCTGATAAACACAAAGCTTAAAGCCTTAAACTTGGCTTCGTAAGTAAGCAGTAAGTATGAAAAACCAATATCAATCCCTTAAATCCAACAGCTAAAACTCAATACACTTGGTGTTTTTTCTAAAATGACTCCTGTCACTCATTAAAAATTAAGACAAATTAATGCAATTCCATAACGCCTGTCTCCGTTACACGGTCACCATTATGCAACAGTGCTACAAGGATGCACACCTATAACCAGGTCGCGGAACCTTTCCGGGAGAAGCTTCTACCTTCCATTAGGGCATAACCAACGCAGGGTGCCAGGATTGATTTCCTGGTAGATAGGCAACTGGGCCATAGAAGTTTGGGATGGCATCGACTCAAAAAAAGGTGTCGGGCGCTTGTTTTGTTTTCATGCGGGATAAAAAGCTGTGTGCAGTGGCCGACTTTGCTAGCGACCGTACTTATCATCTACAATTGAAACAGAAGGCGCTCAGATGATTTTTATCTTATTTTTACGATATTTATTCGTTTTCCCTAAGCGTCGGTATAAGTGTTTAGCGTTGAAGATGGCCTTGGGTTCCTCAAAAGAAAAATTGAAGACGGCCTTGGTAGCTTAGGAGCTAGCAACTGTGCAGTTACGAGTCCAATCCTAGTCATTTCCCTTTTTCTGTCCTTTTTCTTCAGATTTAAAGTTCAAAACAACTCAATGCAGCTCAAAAAAGCATACTCCCATCATTAAGAACAAAATCCTGGTGCCTACCAGGATTTCTGGTTCCAAGCAGTAACTCTTACAATCATGATTTTGAAAGCCAAACCCTGACTACAATGTACACTTTGCAGAACAACTATGAATTCATCAACATGTCTGTCAGTTCTTACTCAAAAAAAAAACATAGTCAATTCAGCACATAGCAGGTATAATAGGTAAGAAATGAAAGGTCACATATTGAAAGTATAAATCACAAATACACGCTTGCCCCACAATTAGATGAACAAATCAATCAAGAAAACATACTGCTGTTGTTTACAAAAAATACAGGAACACATGTACAAGAATATCATTAGCCTACTATAACAGGGTAGAAATTTTTACGGAGACAATCGATGCAAGAAATCTCAATTGCCCAAGGAAAATAGGGGGGAGGGAGGGGGCGGGGGACAAACTCCAAATGCCCATATGCACATGTGACATGGCTGTGCAACAAAGATCAGAAACAAATGTCAAACTAAATTACCGATTCAATTGCATTGAGCAGTCGATGGCACATCCCTTGGCCCCGATACATGCCCCTTGTG
Source organism: Triticum timopheevii (assembly GCA_963921465.1). Classification (NCBI taxonomy): domain Eukaryota; kingdom Viridiplantae; phylum Streptophyta; class Magnoliopsida; order Poales; family Poaceae; genus Triticum; species Triticum timopheevii. Next base: position 279,068,353 of record OY997264.1, read on the forward strand.
CCTATGAATGGCATTTCTGCTAACTCAGTTCCATGAATCCTGATTCATGTAGAAGAGACAAATTAAGCACTTTAGGGCTGTGAAATAACATTTATAAATGCAGAACGTCAAAAAATCATGTATCATGCCATCATGAGTACAAGTTGGTCTCAGTGCCTCAAGAATGGCCTACGAATAAATATGTTCATTCTTGGAAAATCAGACGTCCAATTGCAATCCAAACTTCAATATTTACTCCCCCCCCCCCCCCCCCCCAATCCATATACTAACTGTCGCTGATTTAGTACACACTAAATCAGCAACAATTAATATGGATCAGAGGGGGCAACAATGAATGATTAACTTCCCATCCTAAACACAAATCTCAGTAGATAGATGTAGTAGGCAATGTTAGGAAAGCAACTTATCTTTATTGAAGGCCCAAGGGGCATATATATATTACACATGACTTGAGGTGTAAGGAAACTAAACATAGACTAATAAGGACTCCTAGACCAATACTAATACTCCTTAACCCCCCCCCACCCCCCCCCCACCCCCCTCTTTCAAATGCAATAGCATTGCATTTGAAGAAGTGTAATACTAGAAAAAAAATGACAATCCAAATCCGCGTCTTGAGTGTCGTCGTAGCGTGAAGAGTATTCAAAACCTGTCGAGTCGCCAAAGGGGATAAAGAAGAGATGGCACATCAGAGAAAGACACCGCATCAATAGAAGATACAATAGAAGTATCAAGAGAAGATGGGGTTGTCGAAAGAAGATGGCACATCAAAAGAATGAAGCATTGCTTAAAGTCATGGCCCATGAAAACCGACGGCGAAAGAAGCTCGGCGGCAAGAGAATGGACTTAGATCAACAACGCAAAGAGAGGCCACAGAAATCCTATAGAGGACAATGACCAGAAAAAGGCTGACGGACATAGGTATGGTGGACTCACATGACATGAGAAAACACAAAATTCAACGGATTTGGTGGACGCAGCGGAAAACAAAGAAAACTAGAAACGGCAGGGATGGAAGCACCACGTAGCAGCAGGAAGCAACATCACGTAGCAGCAGGAAAGCAACAAGCAGCAGCACATAGCAGGAGGAAGTAGGTAGCTAGCCGGAAGCGACTAGCACCAAGTAGCTAGCGGCACCACGTAGCAGCAGGTCCCTAAGCAGGAACCCTTGAGAAAGTCAACGGGGCAGCAAATAGTGAGCGTCAGGCGGAGATCCAGCAGCGTGTTGCGAGCACCGGCGACCGGTAGAAGGATCCCGTGGGTGGCGTCGATGGGATGCACTGCTGGGGACGGATCTGAAGATTTGAGTCGATGGTTGCTGTCGGGCTTGAGGCCAGGGAGAGCAGGGAGAGCACGCACAAGCGACGGCTTGAACAGGCCCAGCCTGGGAGATCTTCCATCGGGCATCAGCCGACCAGGCCCGACCCAACCGTGGATGTGCAGGCGATCGGAGGCGGACTGGAACAAGCACGCCAAGAACGAGACGAACAATCGATCTGATCGATGGAAGGGAGGTGGAGATCGGAAAAAAAAAACAATCGTGAGGACGAATTGCGACGTCCGGAGACCTAAACCTAGGCTCTAATACCATGTTAGGAAAGCAACTTATCTTTATTGAAGGCCCAAGGGGCATATATATATTACACATGACTTGAGGTGTAAGGAAACTAAACATAGACTAATAAGGACTCCTAGACCAATACTAATACTCCTTAACAGGAAAAACATTAAGTTGAATAATCATGACAGAACTAAAGTAACATAAAATGGGGATGGCTAAGGCTCCGATAATACGACAAAAGGCTATTAATATGTAATCGAACAAAGTGTAACAGTGTATGCATATAAAAGTTTACCTGACAGTTGCCGCAGATATAACTTCTTCTCCACGCTCCAGAATAAATGTATAGAACTCACTAAAATTTAAACGATTGAAATCCGACCTGCCATATTATATTACAGGATAAATGACAACCTTAAGAAACAATGGCCCAGGATGCTCTCGAAAAAATTAAATTCTTAATGCACATAGGCATAATCCGCTGATCTTTCTTACTGATGCACGTATTTTCCCGTAGAAAAACATGTGCTTATGGACTTGGAGTAACAATGAAGACCAAGAAAACAAATACCCATAGCTTCTGAATGTATTACAAATTCCATCCTAAGTGCACCTGGTGTTGGAAAATCATATATACGGCCAGGGACTTGGGACTAACAGAAGAATAAGGGAATAAAATTCATGGCCGCTGGGTGTATATAACTTCCATTCTAAGCGCAGCTACTTCTGCGAAATCATATACATTCATACATATAGCCACAAAGGATCATTTCATTCACCTTGCATCGTTAAAATAAATCATTCAGATTTTTTTCTCATTGTATACTTACCCACAATTGTATACGACATTGTGAATTATATTAATCCCACTTCTCTCATCGATACGTGGCAAAAAGCACTCATTCATAACTGAGAAAGCAACAGCTGTCTTTGAGTTGCAATATACCAATTCTGCTTTCCTTTTCATGGGTGCAGCCTCACTTTCAGCAAAACAGCGAACCAGACTCCAGGAAAATCCGGCTTCCATATTATTCTTGAACCCAAGAAGCTTTTTTAGTCGTTTATAAATCTGTGTTGTTACGAAGAACAGAATAGCCTTAGTGCCCATGCAATCAGAATGAACACAAGAATTTAAATAATAACAAATACGGCATTTTCACCAAGGCGGCGCACCAATTAATGTGATCAATAAGTATAGGTTCTCCAAATTGATGCGATATGAAAAAATATCAGAGCGATGGAGATCTATGGATATATTAACTTGATGAGATTTGTCAATATCATGCTTCTATAGAACCTCTGAAGAGTGAATTTGACCGGACATACACAAGAACAAAGTAACAATGAGCAGATAATGATAACGATTACGACAAGCAATTCTACATGCCAGCCAGGAAGATTCAAAAATGATAAGAACAAGCAGTTAAGCCATAAAACTTAAAATGCACCACATTAGAGATCTGAAGAGTGAATTTAAACGGACATACACAAGAACAAAGTAACAATAAGCAGATAATGATAACGATTACGACAAGCAATTCTACATGCCAGCCAGGAAGATTCAAAATAATAAGAACAAGCAGTTAAGCCATAAAACTTAAAATGCACCACATTAGAGATCCAAAAATTAGAAACATACATTAAGAGGTGGTGTGTGCAACCGTAACTACATATTCTGCAGACAGTACAAGTTCAGAGGTATACACTATGGTGAAATAAATAGCCAAAAACATCAATTTCACAAGAAACAAAAGTAGCCAAAATCATCATCCATCACTGGATTAATGGGCACACAATTAGGTCAACATGTAAACATTCCAGCACCTCAAGGTTCAATGTGGCATATTCCCAGCATACAGAATTAGCCTAAAGTGATCTTTAGTTGCCACCAAAAGAAAAGAAAAAAAGGTAATACGAGGGGCTAAGAAATGTTTACAAGCCAATACAGGTTGGTTGAAGATTTTTTTTCTATATACTGAGATACAAGACGTACTTCAGCTTTGACTTGCCAAATTATCAGCAAAATTGATTTTTTGTTCAGTCAGGCTCAACCTAGAACCTGTAACATAACTTTATTGATTTCTTTAATGGAAATTGGCAAGGGCCGGATGCGTTGCTCTCTTCCACTATAAAAAAATGTAAACCATTGAAGCATGTGAAAAGTAACACTAAGTGTGCTAACCATAGTTAGCATAAGCAAGCAGGCAAATATTGCTGTGGCAGAATGGAAGGGGACAACAAGTGATCAATTAACAAACTGGTCCAGGCACATACCAAGTAATTATTGCCAAAAACCGAGAACAGAAAACAATTATGTAGATTTCATACCTTTCTACATCCTGGGCTGCAGAAGTGATCAATGGAGGCACCAGGTGGGGTAGAAACGGAGTCCCTCTCAGTTCCAGGTGTACAAACCTGGTGATCTGAAAAACAACAATGTGTAAGAAATTGCCGGAGTGCACAAACTTGTGTGTGTGAACGCGTGCAACCAAGCACGTGTGTGTTGAGAGGGTTGAGCCTTACATTTTCTAGAACATTGCAAGCAAGAAAGCAACTCCGTGAAAGACGGTGTCATTTCTTCAGCAGAGCTGCAGAATTTGCATATGCAGCTACGACAATACCAATCTCCAGAAGGCATCTGCAAAGGCATTTAGCACAAATATAAATATCAGCATAAAAGCATGAGAGAACAAACAAAAGAGACATTTCGAGAAAGAACTAAGTAAAATAAATAAATCAGCATAGCATCCTAGCAAGCAACACTTTTAAAAGTGATGGGGCTCAAATCAACTGGAAGGCTATAAGTGATAGCCCAAGTGTTCAGAAAATTGTTAACCCAAATACTTGTATGTTCACCTCGATTCCTAAGCAAGCCACATGAAAAGTTGAAGTACAGCGATCGCAGCAGAGCAAGTCACCGCCATCACCACAAATACCGCAAGTATCATCATCAGGATCATCAGCAGGATCTATCTTGTAAAATCCCTTCTTTTCATATTGTGATTGCTTATCCCATGCATCAAGTAAGCATTGCAACAATGGAATCCCGCCATCTTCTAGGAAGATGTTTGCATAAGGCTGATGCTCTTTTGAACCAGCATGAAGTTCAAACTTAGCAGCTGTGAGAATCTTGGAACAGCATCCACAGTAAATACCATTCCTGGTAATTCTACCATCTAATATTGCCTGTCTTCCTTTTTTGTTCATGTATTTGACCTTCGCATCTTGTGAAATTACCCCCAGATCTATCATCCACGATAAAACCGTCCTCTTCCATTTATATGGAACATAGTTACCCATGCCTTCCATATTACGAGCACTACCACGGACAAGAAGTGCACATCCCTGATGCTTGGCTTTTACCTTCTCTTTGTTGTTCTGATACTTGTTTCTAGAACTTCTACCAGCAGAGGCACCTTTTGAGTTCCTGCTTCTGTTGTCCCCTCCCTTCTTCTCAGCAGAATGTTCTTTTTTGCCCTTTCTTTTCCGCACAATTCTTTGTAGCATTGCTAGGTCCTCTTTTGATATGGCATCAAAGGAAGCATCTGCTACACCTGGTCCACCTGTAGGGTTCTCATCCTGTGAACTTTTCACTTGCTCTTGGAACACTGCATAAGCCTTTGTGATTGACCAATAGCTACTACCTTGTGGAGAAACATACACAGAATCTTCATAATCTTTATCTTTCCGAGGCCTTAGATCAATTGTCCATCCGTTATGTAATAGTATACCTTTTATCTGATCCCGGAGTTTCTGCTTAAGTGCATTACGAGGTCCTCCCCTTGGTTTCTTCATCATGACATGCTTCTTGGGAGCAGAATCAGATGTGCCTTGCAGATCAGTGACTTCCAATTTTACTTTCTTGGATAAATTCTCTGGTGAACCTTTATGCTCAAGCAATCTCTTCTTCTCATTTTTGTGTTCACCAAGTTCATTTTTCTCATCTTTCAGGCTTGGTGAGGGCTGATGATTGCCTTGTGAGGAGATCTTCGGCTGCACCTTTGAACTTTTCTGTTTCACTGTATGGCCTGAAGAAACTCCCACTACGCTTGGATCGCTTCTCCTCAATATGACAGAGGAGACCAGCTTTCCAGTAACTTTCTTCCCACCATTTAAATCCCGCTTTTGGGACTCGATGAGAGCACTGCTTTTATCATTATACTGTTCATAGCCAGTAACGGTCTCTTCATCCACCCTACTGTTCCTCGACGGAATCTTGCCAGCAACAGCTTTTAAATCCACCATACAGTTCTTAGTCGCGACCTTGTCATCGCCACTTCCTGTATCCATCTTACCGGTCTTCATCAAGATCTTGCCATCACTGGTCTCCCCCTCCAACTTAATGTTCTTGGGAATAAGGTTTTCATCAGTGTTTTCTCTGACCATCTTATTGTTCTTCGGAAGAAGCTTTAAAACACCACTCTTCATCGGAACCTTGTCATCCCCAGCCTCCACCTTAACATTCTTTGGCAGAGTATTGCCATCACTTGTATTCCCATCAACATCCGACTTCTTCGGTAGAATCTTGCCATTGCTGGTTTCCCTGAGCACCTTATCGTTCTTCGGCAGGATCTTCAAAAGGCCACTTTTCCCTTGAACCCTTATAACTTCCCCTTGGACAGACCCGGCCAAGCTAGCCTTGTCAGTCTTCAGCAGTATGTGTTTCTCATGTTTCAGTGATCCTACTGGCCTCCTCTTGACATCCAAACTTGAGTCCTGCTCCTTGAACTTTGCCTTCGTCTCCCCCCAACGTTCCTGTCGGCCAGAGTCAACCGAGTTGCTCATGTCAGTCTTCAACGGCTTGTGTTTCTTACGTTTCAGTAGCTCTACATGTCTCCTCTTGTCATCCAAGCTCGATACCTGCTCCTTGACCTTTGAGCCAATTGTTGCCTTCATCTCCACCCCACCTTTCTCATCAACTCGTCCAGCCCTTACCTCGGGCTTCTCAAACCGCCATTTCGGGAACCCTGGACGCGGCATTTTCCCTACAGTTACATCCTTTGAAGCACTTCCACCGTTTCCAGCAGCAGCAACTTTGGCATCCTCAATTTTGCTCCTCTTGGAGTCAGGCTGTGAGCTACTCCTGCTGCTCTTATCTCCCTTATTCTTCTCTGGATAGTCTCCTTGAGTGGACTTGACCCTGTGGAGCTTGTCAGAACTAAGAGGCACCACTTTCTCCTCTGACAGGTCATCACCTTTTCGACTGCTGGCACTGTTAAGTTCATCTCCCTTGTTCTTCTCTGAACCATCTCTTTGAGTAGTTTTAGCCCCAGGAAGCTCATAACTAGGAGGCACCACTTTCTCCACTGATTGATCACCGTTGCCTAAGGCGGGATTAGGCTCGTCAGACTTGTGCCGCGTCAAGAGGCAAGATTCATCCGCTTCAGAGTCGCTGGACTCCAGCAGCAGCTGTCTCTGTCTCTTCCGCCCTTTCGGCGCCACCACGTCCCCCGAGCCACCATGTTGCCGGTCCGAACCCATCTAAAACCTCCTGAAACCGATCCGAGAGCTCAAACTTGTCGCTCGAAATCCATTGCCCAACGCTCCACCCTGGATCAAAAACCACACGTCAGAAATTTTCTCAGCACCGAAGCTATCCGCGATAAACCCTCGACCGAATTACCGCCCAAAATTGGCAAGGGACATTCTGGATCGGAATTCAGCGTGATGGGGCTCACCTGGATCGGGGCGGGGGCGCGGGGCGGAAGCGAGGGAGAGGTTGTGTTGCGGCGGCGAGGGATTAGGGTTTCAGGGACGGCGAGGCAAGGGGATTCGGGGTGCGGGGGGAGAAGAGGAAGACCACGAGGCGATGCGCCGGGGTTGTCTGGCTGGCCGGTTCACCTGGTTCTCGCTCTCGCCGTCGGGAGTCCGGCTGGGTCTGCGGATTAATATTGGGTTCGGAGAGGGTGTTTGATACTATTACTAATTGAACCCAATAAGAGTCGCGTGAAGGACGCCTTCTCGCACTATACACATCATCACCGTTTTACTGTGCAACGTTGAGAAAGCTAGAAAGAACGGCCTCTCTGATAGAGCGATCATAGCGATTGGACAGAAGGGCTTCGTTCCGGTTGTTCCCATTGGGTCAAACTGGTCCAGATAACACCTCCCCAGGACCGGTCCTCCCTTTCCCTTCTGAAAGAAGCAAACTGTAAACCTCACCTCTTCCTCGCTCGCCTCCCGCACGCAACCTCCGCTGCCTCTGCCTCTCCCACGTAACCGGCCGGCACGAGCGTCGCTAGCAGGAGAGGAACTGGCTCCGCTCTCCCACGCAGTTACACGCACGTCGTCGTCTCGAGGGAGGAGTGGGTGGGAGGAGAAGGCGGCGGCGGCAGTTTCGATCTGTGCTCTGCCTTACGCGGGAGGTAGCGGATCGATCTGGCCGAACTGGCTGCTGGAAGGATAGGAGGAAGAAAACATCGTTGGTCGGCTGGGGGTCAGCAGGTCCGGATGCGCGCATTGTCTCCTACTACACTCTTTTTCCAACTCCTTCCTCTTAATTTCCTGGGTGTTATTTGGTCAAATTTGGGGTGATTTTAGCTTCCCCTAATCCAGTGCGAAGCAAGGCGTCCATCGCCCGTCGCCCATGCCCATCCTCCTCGGCTCGTTATCGTCTCTGTTAGGCAGGTGAGAGATTATGCTTCCTCTCCGGGTCTCTCCTGGATATTGTACTGTGTGCGATTATAGAGAGTCGCCCCGTAATAAAATAAAATGATTATAATAATATTGGAGAGTCGTGTGGTTTTCAACGGAGTTGACTTGTTAGCTTCGCATGCACTTTCTTAATTCATCCTGCATGGCGCCAATGATTTCTGCTGGTTTTCTATAACTCCATCGGGAAAATGATTGCATAGTTCGTGGATGTGAATTTCCTGAACAAGTCTCACTGTTGGATTTAGCTACAGCCTGCTTGGTTGGAAGGAAATGAAATAGGCACAACACAAGAAATCATTAACTGGTGTGTTTGTGAGAAAGCACGTAATCGCATTATCTTTTGTTTGGCTGCATGTAGTCTCACTAAAAGAGAAAAACGATTGTTCATTACGTTCACTGGTTGTAATAACAAGTACCACGTACTCACTTCTGTTTCTTAATGTAGCCTCCATTGATCAGCAGTCAGCACCCTTCGTTCTGCTTCATATGTATCTTAGGAGGTTGCATATGGAGCTAGGCTGAAGTTTGGTTCGTTTCTTGGTTGGAAACAAATCAATTATACCACGCCTGAGATTATCAGAAAATATCCAGGCTGAGGTCTCACCGGTCAGCCTGTTAATTTGTTTGTGATGTTAGGCTGATACGGACAATAACAAAGAAAAAGACACCGGAACAGGTGATAGATCATACCACATCTTCATCTTTTCTGCATATTTCACTCTTGATGCATTTCTGCATGTTCATTTGCTATTTTGCTCCAGGTTAGTTGCAACAAGTTCAGGCTGATCTTTGTTTACGCATTTTCTGTATTCCTGTCTTGAGCTGCCTATCTATACATCTAGGATATTCTATATAGCCATAATAGATTTTCTTGTGACTATCTATGTACCAATTTTGTGTCTACATAGAGCTTGATGTCTGATATAACCTTAATGTTACTGTATTGCATGATAAATGTTTGCAGACAGGGCAAACTATTGCTATTAGGAAGGTTCTTCAGGATAAGCAGTACAAGAACCGCGAGCTTCGGACCAAACACCTGCATGACCACCCAAATGTCGTAGCTCTGAAGCATTGTTTCTTTTCTACAATTGAGAAGAAGGAAATTTTGCTGAACTTGGTTCTCGAGTATGTACATCGCATTACTGCACTACCTCCTTAAGTCTTGAGTGGTGGCGCTGCCGTAATCTTTGAAACACTCTGATGACCAGGTGGTGATCGACGGCTGATGGCTCTCCGTAGTGGTTTGGTAGCGGGACGAAATAGGGCGGTGGAGGTGAGGCAACACAGAGTGGGTGCCGGCCATGCTCGCCAGGTCATCCGCGATGCATCAAATATTTTAGCAGGTTTGCACTGCGCTCATGATCATCATATGTTTATTGAAATGCATTTCCTTCTCAGTTTTTGTGTTTATTTTTTTTGCTGTAGATTGCAATATTGATCTAAGTTCAGTTCAGTCTATTACGTGACCTGAGTTTGTTATCCATAATTTCCCTCATTTCTTTGTTATGGCACGTGTTCATTAACTGATTATAGTCTACTTCAGGTCTTTTTTGTGCATTTAGTTCTAGGTTGTTTTGATCTGAGCAAGTGGCGCCTAGCTTTTCATTGATTTCTTAGAATTGTTCATTATCTCGAGCCATACCTGATACTGAATCTGAACGTTTCCATCTCCGGTACCATGGCACGACATTGTGGCAGTATCTTGCGGAAGAAGAAGAGGACGACGACAATGACTTATAGATGAAGATGACAGTGGCAACTTGCAGTGTAACATGCTCACAATGCCGCCATGGATACTCTCCCGCACTAGCTATTCAGGTATATTTATTTTCTCCATCTGAACTTCTATAGAATTATGGGCTGCAGCTGCATACGACAGAAATTATTGCGAAGGAGAGAAAATGCTTGCATGATAGATAATGTAATTTTTACTGTTGGAACTTAACTGTGATAGTGTATTATTAAGAGAAATAAGTTAGTATATTATTAAAAGAATGTTCAGGTTAGGAAGTACATATTTGTCTATTCATACGGCAACAAGCATAATCTCATATTGTTTTATATCATGAATTCTGACCAACTGATCACACTCGCCTGATTACAACTATTGGATGGTCAAACTGAATTGGTAGAGTTGTAGCACAGAGGACACGGGGTATATTTCTGTCTAATGCAGCTGCAAGGTGAGTGTATAAACTTCAGCGATTGTGCATAACAAAAGCCATTGGGAGGGGAAGATAATATTGAGTTGTACTCAAATATTTCTGAAAACTCAAGATCCATATGCTTTTAGACTTCCAAGCATGCATAAGAATACACACTTGATTAATTTAGTGTGAAGAGATCACTGTCCATGTGTTACTTATATTAGCTTTGCTGCTTTGAGGCAATCGAGTTTTGAGGCCCACTGGTTCATTAAAGAGGTGTTTTTTTTGTCTTCTTATGCTCTCATTGTTCTTCTGCTTTGTGCTTTAAGCCTTTAATATTGTTTTTGTGTTTCCGCTTAATCTAAGGTTGTCAACAATCAACTGTTTGCTATTTGTAGGATTTTATTTGTAAACTTGGAAATCCATTGGCAAATAGCGCTATTTGTCGGATACTGGTTGTATTGTTCCCCCTGTTGGTCTGGACATGCCTTTGAATTCAGGGTCCATTGGCAACAATCAAGGTATTAATTTAGTATGATAAAGGGAAACATGTTTCTTTTTTTTATCGTCGTCGTTTTAGTTCATTCATCTGATCTTTCATGCTCTAAATAGTCTTTTGGTACTATAAGCAATATCATATTATGTCTCTGAAAAATTCTTTCAGCAACGATTGTGTCCTTGCAATGGCGAAGTCTGAGATTGAACTACAGAAATTCAATGTCCCTATCTTTTCGAAACAACACATACACAGGCTGTGGAGCCGGTCTCTCACATAGGTAACGGTCGCTCTCACGAATACTACTGCTAGATAACCAGAGTAGTATCAGAAGTTCCATTGCCGGATCAAGGCTCGCCAAACCCACAGTTGGATGACACTGGTGGACGCAAGACGTGATGCATCTATGGTTATTTTAGAAAACAAACACTATTTGAGGGGCCATTTCATCTCGCAATGGACTTTAAGATGGGGATTCATTTGTTACTGATACACTCTAATTATTCAGAAAAGTATCCAGTATACTACTTATGGTAACGTCCATCAGCTGATCACAGAGATCTTTGAGAATCAACCCTGGCTCTTCAGGATTTAACCTCTGAATTATTTTTTGAATGAGATGTAGTTTTTGTGGCCAAGATATGCATGATACGCATGCCCAAGTCTCATGACCAGTTTATTTTCTTTTTGGTTCTGATGGTATGTAATTTAGCTTAATAATACCTCCTGATATATATTTTTTCACGATCTTTTTTGTCTAGTTATTGTGAATGAGTAGAATGAACAAGCCTAGGATTAAAGTTCGCACATAGGGTAAGCTTCTCATTTGAGTTTGCATGTATTACATCCTTAACCCAAAAAGCACGGGCTGAGATGCTCCCGCAATTAAAGGGCGCACGGCTCTGCCTCATGAGGCGCGCGGCGCGCCCCATCCACTAGTTAAACCCATTAACCGTCAGCGCAAAGGGCGCCCGCAGGCGATGTCCACCCGTCTCTTTTACTCTGTGTAGTGAAAAAAAATAAACCGAAGGAGAAAAAAAAAGAAACAAATCGTCCTCCTTTCCCGTTCACCACCGCCCCAATTCCTCCCCCTCTTCCTCTCCCTCGTCTGCCGCCGCCGCCACTCACCGGACACAGCCGTCGCCGCCACCAGTGCCCTCCCCCACAGCCTGCACCCCAATCCTTCTCTCCTCCAGTCATCTTATCCCCACCACCAGTGAGCTCCTCCTCCCCCCCCACCCCGCTCGCCCCAGATCGAGCAGTAGGTTCGGGTTCACGGTCAAGGCGGCGCGAGCGCTCCGATGCTGGTTCAAGCAGCTTGAGGTAGGTGCTCCCTACGGCTCTTACCCTTGTGCCGACGCCATGGACAAGGTGCCCTCTCCATCACTTCTGCGTGTGTGTGTTCGATTTGGAATTGGTCCTTTGCTCATGAAGATCCCTCTATTCTCTGTTGCAGGAGAACATATACCTCTGTTAGTGGAGCAGCACCAACCCTAGCCCTTCTTCGGCCATGGCGACCTAGCAAGCAGGAGGATCGAATCCCTTTTCTTATCCCCTTATGTGATGCGTGCCTCTGCTTGTAGAGGCGTTGAGAATTTTTCAGTGTATGTTGGCCATCGAGGCATGGCAATTTCTAAGGTTTTATCTACTGTCATGCGACATCTGTTAGTACTTGGAGAGTTTTATCTACTATGAGGATTTTTGCGTTATTTATATAATCTACACTTCCTATAGTTAATTCCTGACAATCAGGTTGTTGTTAAACTTTTCTTCATACAAGAGAAAAGGTTGTTGCTACATTTGCATCCAATCCAACATTGAATTTAAAAGATGTCCATCTTATTTGGTTATTGGCCTTTCTAAATTAAAAAGTGTGCATATTTATGTATTTAAGAAAAGGATATGCGCATGGTACCGAACATGAGAAAAACATTGTTGACCATATCTCAAATCAAGTTATTTTGTGTATTACAGGCCAAGCATGTAATTAGAGAATAAATATAGCGGCAAATGAGATTATCGAGCTATTCTATGAACCGATTGTTACACGGCTTCCGATCATTGCCAAGCAGAAGTATGTATCTTGCAACATTTCCTTGCCTTCAGAATTGACTGTATAGAAAACTAGGACCTAAACTTGTGCTACTGGCCAACCATTTCTTCAAGGAATGCCGAGCGGACCTGAAAGAAGGTATCTGCAGTTTGATATTTGCAGCCCCAAGGTGCTCTGAATTCCCTGAACTCAGTCGGATGCGGGACCTTCTTGAAAAGAAGTATGGGAAAGATTTTGTTGTTGCTGTAGTTGATCTGCGCACAAATGCTGGTGTCAATACCTTGTAAGGGTGTGTGTTTCATTTCTTTTTCTACAAAGTCATTCGTTGTCACTACTGCATGTATTTTTTGCTCACTACTGAATCGACGATGTTCAGCTAATTGAGGAAGTTGTCGGTCATCTCTGGACTACACTATCAAGTTCCAAAGCGAAGATTTTGCACAAACAGTACAAGTGTGTCTATGATTATGAGCAGTATCAGTACTTCAACTCGACATGATTTAAGATGCTAATTCTATTCTAGATAAATTTTCCAGTGGAAGCTCACAAGAATCTATTCTTTGTCAATGGAAGGTAGACAATTTCCTCAGACCTGTCTGGAGACACCTGAATTTACAATTAAACTATTCTATGTTGCTTATTATTTCATCTTCTATCTACACGTTGCAAATTTATGTTGAGGAGCTTCACACAGAATTGGTATATCCCATAATAATTAATTTGTATTGCTCAAAGAAAGGATCGGAGTTTTTTTCGCTAGCACGGATGAGCATCAGCTAATGGTTCATGTGAATCAGGCTAATGTACCTTGACAGCCGAAAGAACAACTACGCCTTTTACATGTTGAAGATGGGGTGTAACTTGTTCGACTATATTTTCTGCGTTCCCTGCATCTGCTGCTTTGTATCTTGACAGTGAAGTATAATATATTTATCCTTCAATTTTAAGGATCTCAATTACCATAATAAAGGGACGTGGTAAAGCTTATTCTAAAAGATAACTGCGCATTTGCCCCCAACAAGTAACTGATTGCGCTAGGCATTTTTAGTTCTTTCACCCCTTTCCCAGTTAATTGGCATGGTATTATGTTATCGTGTTGTCATTATCTGCATTAATTTTAATACTTGAGAAGTGTTCAATTTATTTTTCATTTACATATTTAAAGGTGACTGAGGGCTGTGATGATGTGGACCTACCCGTTCCTAGGAAATTAAGATCGATGTGCTAATCACTGCATTTGATGTCTCATAAAACTAGGAACAGGGACAGTTTGTCCCTTTCTCTTTCCATCTTTACCTATTGATTTGCAGATTGCATAGGAGCATCTGTGACTAATAGTTTTTAACAACAAATCTAACTTAGCTTGTCCCTGAATATACTATTGATATTGGTGTTTCTACTCTTGGGACATCCACAGTTTAGATGTTCTCTTAAGCCATTGACATGTATCTTCTGTCTAAAAAATGTTCTTTACTTTGTCCTAATACAAGACTTAAAGTTGCAAGTGAACTATGGGTTCTTCTAGTCATCGAATTCTTTCACGAAGGACTAAGTGCTTGCTGATACTTTGCTAGCACTATCCCAAATACCACCAGCTCCAGCTGACATGGCGACGGAGCTAGATATCTCGAACATAAATATTGCCTCATCTTTCTTGTTTAGAAGGTTGATCATAATTTCCTGATATTGTCTATTGCATACTAATAACCGAGAATCCCTCTTCAAATTAACCAGGCCAGTTTGCTATGTAGCTAGCTCTTACTGAATCGATCTATGTCAGCTCATGCTCTCAAAATGGTAAAGAGGTCACTGTGTGTTAAGTCTTATCTATAGATTAATTGTTTTGTTCAACCCAACAGTCTTATCCACATATATCTAACCACATCGGGAGTTCTGACATCTTTATATTTGAATTAATCTTCATACATATGGCAGGTGCAGGGGTACAATGTGAGCAAGCAGGGCGGTCGCGATCATGCTGCCCATCGGCCTCACCACTGGAGATTTTGTAACATCCCAAAATTTCAATTTAGAATGTTATACATTAGATCATCATTGCATATCATATTTTATTTTCATTTTGGTTTGATCCTAGAAATTCTACACAACTCAAGGACCCACAGAGAGAGTTGGGGATTTCGTTATTTTCATATTTGAATTTTCTCAAATTTTAAAAAGAAGATCATTTGATTTGAATTATTTTATCTTCGTATATTTCTTTTATAAAAATAAAAGAGAGGGAATAAAATGACTTTCCCAAAATAAAGAAATATTGGAGATTTAATGATAAAATCAAATAAGATTTTATTTCGGAGTTCTATCGCTATTTTTTTGAATTAGAAAAAATACGCGTTTTTCAAAATTGCATTTTAGGCCCAAATAAATGTTCATCTTGTCCGGCTTATTTTTAGAGGACGGGGAAAATTTATTTCAGGATTTTTGGAGTCCGTTTAGTATTTCTTTTCTTTCTTGTTCTGCATGTCGTAATTATTTAAAAAGAAGAAGTCAAACCGACTCCGGGCCGTACCCGAGCAGGACTCCGCCAGGGGGGGCTTTATAAGCCGGGGCCCCCTGCCCCGAAGCCCACACCCCCGCCCCAGCCCACCCGCGCCCTAACCCTAGCCGCCCGCCGCCGCCGTCGCCGCCACCGCCGCCGCCCAGCACCGTCGCCGCCACCGCCGCCGCCCCGCATCGCCACCGCCACCGCCCGTCCCGCCGCCACCCGATCCGCCGCCCCGCCGCATGTAGCCGCCCCCCGAAGCCCGTCGCCGCCTCGCTGGAATCCCTCCGGACCCGAGGTAGCCGCCGCCGGTTTTTTTTGATAAAACCGTTCGGTCTTTTTTTAAACCCTAGATCCGTTTTTTAGTTTCGGTTCGTCGGTTTTTCTCGGTTTACTTATTTAACGGATGTTCGTCCGTGCGTTTGTTTTAACGAACGGTTTTCATCATTTAGCCGCAGGCAGCGAACGTTCGTTCGTTAGCCTGTTCATCAGTTTTTTTTTTCTCGGATTTTTCTTGATTATTTTCGATCGCGATTTCTGATCCGATTTTCGTTTTAGTATATCTTTTCGCTCGTTTATCGGAATCAGGCGATTCAAGCGTCTAGAGTTTTGTCTAGAAATCCGCTTTTCGTTCAACCAACTCAAATAAGTTTTTGCTACTGTAAAATTTGACTTAGGTCCAGATTAGTAAACGAAGCTTGTTTTTTTGCCATTTGAGTTTCATTGCTTCGTTTGATTTGATTCTTTTTGCAAACCGGAGTTCTTAAGTTGAACTTTCTGGTTAGATCTCTTATTTGAGTTTTATCCGTGCATTAGATGAGTGCGCAGCATGCTACTACAAGTCTTTAGGTTTCATGGATCATCAGCAAGGTAAGTAACACTTTGATCATACCTCTTTACTACCCAGTTTTATTGCATTAGATCAATCCTCAAACAATTGCATGGTTAGGATCTGATTTTAATATGTGGGTTTTGGGAAGTAGATGAGGTAGTACCTATTGTCCTGTTTATTATCAAATCTTTAGGAGTTACTTCTACATTTGCTTATATTGCTATGCTATGCTAGTAGACGTGGATTCGGTGAGTGTATCCATGACAGATGTGAGATTGTTAATTAATGATTTACTTAAGGTGACTATTTTAATACACATCTGGGTGGATTGAGGCACCTGGGGAACCCAGTGTTGCCTGTATTTTTGGAAATCTCGGGGTACTGTGTGATTCTCCTATGGACCGCCACCCAGGCTCAAAGGGATCATAAGATTATTCATGCTAGAAATTTCCGTGTGCAGCCGCAAGCTATTATGGGCTCTAGCATAGTTGATTAAGTCATGTGAATTCTTACAGTGGTAGACTAGCAGATGTAGGGGGAAGTATGTGTAACTGTCTACCCATCGTAAGGTGCTAACGCTTCTGAAATACTGTGTCTCAGTCATCTGTTTCTCAAACACCATGTAGTGCGAGAAATCCAGCGGAGGAGATCGAGTCTTGCGGGAAAAAGTGCGCAAACCTCTGCAAAGTGTATAAACTAATCATGGTTAGCCGTGTCCCCGGTTATGAACGTTTTGAGTATCTAGTACTTGGACTATCATGTGAATCTCATCATGTTACTTAAATTAATTCTGTTTGGGTTTAATGATGATGCTTAATTGGGATTGAGTTGGGTGAACCTTCTCAATGTTTAACAACCACCATGATAGTTAAATAAAAAATTATTCCTTTGTTGTAGGAAAAAATTGGCTTTATGCAAAACTGTAACCATAGAGCTTTCCACCAGCCATATATGCATGTAATGATAGCATTATTCTGTTCATTACTCTCTATGTGTTACATTGCCAGCATATTCCATGTGCTGACCCGTTTTCGGGCTGCAACGTTCATGTTGCAGACTTTTTAGACGATGAGTAAGGTGCCTTAGGTCGTGATCTTTCACTCAGTGATGCCGTTGAAGTTGATGGACTCACTTTATCTTCCAAGCCTTCCGCTGTTATCGTATTTAGATGGCCTTAAGCCATATTTATTATAATACGTTCTCTTTTGAGACATTCGATGTAATAAGTGTGTGATTGCTACTCTATTATAAATCCTTCAAGTACTGTGCATGTCAGCATTACCGATCCAGGGATGACACTGATGCACAAAGATCAGACTATTTGAGGTCTGGTCGCTATAAGATGGTGTCAGAGCACACGCTGACTATAGGACACGACCACTAAGCTAAAGCCCTAGATCACTACTCTCTTCTCATTTCTGACTCCTCTCCTTTTCTACTCTTTAGGATGGCGGATGCAAGGAACAAGTTCGCGCAACCGGATGAAGATACACCTTTTGGACGTCATTTGAAGGAAGTCACTAGATACCTGAACATCGGAGTACCAAGCTTCACCGGAACCTACATCGCTACTTTACTAGAAGAGGAGCATTGGATGATTCAAGTTCAAGTTTCAGGAAGGACGTTCATGCCAGTCGCTGAGCCCATAGAGTTTTCCTTTGATGCACCAACCTGGAGTCTAGGAAAGAGCCTGGAAGCCCACATCACCATGGGACGCATTGGAGAAGTTTACCACAAGGATCTAAAGGATACTATCTACCAAATTTGTGGGCGTCGATATGAGCAATGGGAGATGATCAGCACGAGAAAGGATAGATCAATTGCAGCTTTCATCCAGGAGTTAAACCAGCACATTCGTCGCCAGGATAACCAGATGTGTGCAGGCATGATAGATCTGAAGAAGGTAATGACCAAGATCACGGAGTTGGAAGAAGAACTCAAGTCAACACACGACGGATATGAGGAAGAAATGACGACACTCGTGGAGAAGAATGATGACTTGAAGAAGAAGCTAAAAGTATTAATGGGATTCACTTGCCCGGAGAACTACATCATCATCGACGACACCGACTTGGATCCCGACGATAGAGATGATGACTATGTTGATGAAGCTGGAGCAGATATCATGGAGTCTTCGACCGATCAATTTTTCTAGTCGACCACCATAACAATAGTAGTATTCCCCATGTACATAGTATAGTCCGAGCACTTTTGTAACGATAGTTAGGCCGTTGTATGCCCTTGTTTGAATTGATTGAAGTGATATTGTTTGAGTTTGTCTCATGTGCATATGGGTAGTGTTTTCTCTCTAGACCTCATTCTATCATGTATTCTCATCCTTTCTAAACCCTCAGATGCCTCCGAGACGTGACAATGGATTTGCTTTCCCACCGGAGCTCGCTCAGTTGATCCAGCAGCAGAATGCATTGATGCAGATACTAGTCCAGAACCAGAATCAGGGGAACAACAACAACAACAACAATAACCCACCACCACCATCACCTGTTGATCACTTATCCCGTTTCTTGAGGCTTAATCCGCTGGTGTTCTCTAGTAGCACCGAGCCGATAGCTGCAGATGATTGGCTCCGCAAGATTGGGAGGGAGTTGACCACTACAGGATGCACATATGCAGAGAGGGTGCGCTTTGCCGCAGATCAGCTTGATGGACCCGCAACATCATGATGGGAGAATTTCACAGCCACTTACCCCATCGACACTGTCACATGGGATCAGTTTCAGCAGGCTTTCCGTACTGCCCATGTTTCAGCAGGAGCTATTGCCATGAAGAAGCGTGAGTTTCGCAACTTGCGCCAAGGAGGACGTACAGTTGGCCAGTATGTGGATGACTTTAGTAAGCTAGCACGTTATGGCCCAGATAACGTTGCTACAGATGCAACTAAGCAGGAGAAGTTTCTGGAAGGACTGAATGATGAGCTGAGCATGAAGTTGATGGTGGAAACCTTCAACAACTACCAGGGGTTGGTAGATAGAGCTCTCATGATTGAAGGGAAGCATCAGCACATTGACAGCCACAAGAGGAAATATGGACAAGGGAAGTACAATTCTGGAGCTCAGCAGAAGCCTCTTTTTACCCCGAACTCGGGAGGACCTTTTCAGCATACCCATGGAGGCACAATCATAATGGAGGGAGTTCGCACAACCATAATGGCCCCAGGAATGGGAATGATAATGGAGGAAGTAACGGTCAGAACCGTACCAACCCATCTACCCCAACCAAGAAGGATTTGAGCTACGTCACTTGCTACAAGTGCCAGAAGACTGGACATTATGCCAATGAATGTCCTGAAGCTAAGAATGGAAATGGCAATGGAAGCTCTCGGAAGAAGCCGAACCCTTTCAACAGGGGACAGGTGAACCACGTTAACGTGGAGGAGGTTGAAGCCCAGCCAGATGCAGTAATAGGTAAGTTTTTGGTTAAGTCATTTACTGCAATCGTTTTTTTTATACTGGTGCATCACATTCGTACATATCAAGGGGATTTATGGATAAGTATAAACTACCCACCAAAGTTCTTAGAACACATATGTTAGTAAGCTCACCAGGAGCGGAGTATATGGCCAGTCAAGGATGTTTTCAGATGCCATTGACCATAGGTAGGCATGTTTTCCCCTCGGATCTAATAATTTTGGAGTCACGAGGTTTGGATGTGATTCTGGGTATGGATTGGCTATCGATGTATGGAGGAAACATCGATTGCGCCAGTAAGTCGATTTTGCTTACCACCCCAAAGGGAAGAAGGATCAAGTATGTTTCTTGGCATGAGCCGAAGAGGACTCAAGTGAATTCCTTATCAGGAGTTGTACATGAGGAAGTACCAGTGGTGAAGGATTTCCCTGATGTATTTCCAGAGGAGTTGCCAGGCATGACACCGGATAGAGACATTGAGTTTATGATTGAGCTTTTGCCAGGCACAGGGCCAATATCTAAGGGACCGTACATGATGCCCGCAAAAGATTTGGAGGAAATTAAGAAGAAAATTAAGGAGTTACTGGATAAAGGCTATATTCGCCCAAGTTCATCACCTTGGGGATCGCCAGTGCTTCTCGTAGAGAAGAAGGATGGATCATTGAGGATGGTTGTTGATTATCGAGGGTTGAATGAAGTGACAATCAAGAACAAGTACCCATTGCCGATGATCAATGATTTGTTTGACCAGTTGCAAGGAGCTAAAGTATTTTCCAAGATCGATCTGCGATCAGGATACCACCAGCTAAAGATTCAAGAGCAGGATATACCTAAGACGGCTTTTACCACTAGGTATGGGCTATATGAGTATACCGTTATGTCATTTGGTCTGACTAACGCACCTGCCTATTTTATGAACATGATGAACAAGGTATTTATGGAGTTTTTGGATAAATTCGTCGTGGTGTTCATTGATGATATTTTGGTCTACTCGAAGAACGAAGAGGAGCATAAGGAGCATTTGCGTTTCGTACTTGGGAAACTCAGAGAACATCGGTTATATGCCAAATTCAGCAAGTGTGAGTTTTGGTTGAAGGAAGTTGGATTCCTCGGACATGTGATATCCGGAGAAGGAATAGCAATAGACCCCACCAAAGTTGTCACTGTGACAAATTGGGAAGCCCCCACAACAGTTGGAGAGATCCGGAGTTTTCTTGGACTCGCAGGATACTACTGGAGGTTCATTGAGAATTTCTCGAAGATTGCAAAACCCATGGCGGAATTGTTGAAGAAGGACACCAAGTTCAATTGGACTGAGGAATGTGAGGCCAGTTTCCAGGAGTTGAAGAAACGTTTGGTTACATCCCCGGTGTTGATTCTGCCAGATCAGCGCAAGGATTATGAAGTGTATTGCGACACTTCTTGTCGAGGACTTGGAGCGGTGCTTATGTAGGAAGGAAGAGTTGTTTCGTATGCCTCACAACAACTTAAGCCCCATGAGTTGAATTATTCCACCCATGATTTGGAGTTAGCAACCGTAGTGCATGCGTTGAAGACATGGAGACATTTTCTCATCGAAAACCATTGTGAGGTGTACACGGATCACAAGAGTTTGAAGTACATCTTCACACAGAAGGAGTTGAATCTCAAGCAAATGAGATGGTTGGAGCTCATAAAGGATTATGATATGAGATTGCATCATCACCCCAGAAAGGCTAACATAGTAGCCGATGCATTGAGCCGCAAGAGCCATGTCAACACACTCTTGACCGGAGAGTTACCAAAGGAGTTAGCCGAGGATCTTCGCGAGCTATGTTTGGAGATAGTTCCGAGAGGCTATGTAGCAGCATTGGAGATTCAGTCTACTTTGATGGATAAGATCAGAGAAGCTCTGAAGACAGACAAGGAGATTGCCAAGATAAAGAAGAAGATGAGCAAAGGAAAAGCTAAGGGATTTCGTGAGGATGAGCACAATACCTTATGGTTTGAGGACCGCGTTTATGGGCCTAATGACCCGGAGATCAGAAAGTTGATTCTGCAAGAGGCCCATGATTCACCGTATTCGATTCACCCAGGAAATACCAAGATGTATCTGGATTTGAAGGACAATTTCTGGTGGACCGGAATGAAGAAGGATATTGCGGAGTATGTAGCAGTTTGTCATGTATGTCAGAGGGTAAAGGCAGAGCATCAGAAGCCAGCAGGACTGCTACAGCCATTGCCGATACCCGAATGGAAGTGGGATAAGCTAGGCATGGATTTTATCACGTGATTGCCCAGGACTCGTTCAGGCTATGACTCAATATGGGTTGTAGTCGATCGTTTGACGAAGGTAGCTCATTTCATCCCAGTGAAGATCACTTATACAAGTGCTAAGTTGGCAAAGATATACATGACCAAGATCGCATGTCTGCATGGAGTTTCGAGGACCATTGTATCAGATAGAGGAACCTAGTTTACCTCAAAGTTCTGGAATCAGTTGCACGAAACTTTGGGTACTTGGCTAGAGTTTAGTACTGCCTTTCATCCATAGATAGATGGACAGACCGAGAGAGTCAATCAGATTCTGGAGGACATGTTGAGAGCTTGTGTGCTAGATTATGGATCTAGTTCGGACGACAATTTGCCATATGCAGAGTTCTCTTACAACAACAGTTATCAATCCAGCCTGAAGATGGCCCCTTTTGAAGCTTTGTACGGAAGGAGGTGCAGGACACCGGTGTTGTGAGATGAACTTGGAGACCGCCAGTTGTTTGGACCAGATTTGATTAAAGAGTTTGAAGAGAAGGTTAAGTTGATTTGTGATAGGCTCAAGGTAGCCCAGTCCAGGCAAAAGATCTATGCAGATTTTAAACGCAAGGAGACAGTTTACGAAGTCAGAGACAGATTTTATCTTTGTGTGTCCCCACTTCGAGGAGCTAAGCGTTTTGGAGTTAAGGGAAAGTTAGCACCGCATTTTGTGGGACCATACAAAGTTTTGGAACATATGGGAGAAGTTGCTTACATGTTGGAATTGCCCGAAGGATTGTCAGGAGTTCATGATGTGTTCCACGTTTCCCAGTTGAAGAAGTGTCACGCAGAGATGGCCGATATACCTTTGAGAGATACAGTGCCACTGGAAGCGATTCAGTTGGATAGCGATTTGACCTATGAGGAGAAACCAGTCAAGATTCTCGAGTTTGCCAGCCGAGTCACACGCAGCAAGGTTATCAAGTTTTGGCGGGTGCATCAGGCCGTCGGCGCTGCTGATCTGGATGGGGTTGGTGCCGGCGCCCGATGACCCACTATTGATGATGGCGTCTCCTGCGGAGGCGTGCGTAGTTATCGCTCCTTAACACCTTTGTTCCCTGCGAGGAATCGAAATGACACCCCATGGGGGTATGTAAGGCGGCTGCCATGTCTTTTGTGAATAGTACATCCTTGTCATGGAACGATGCGGGAGGCGCGTTTTGCCCCGGCTCAGCTCCCCCTTTCTTTCCTCGCGAGGGCTTGGCGCTCTATGCTGACAGGTCCCGGTCCCCATGTAGGCTTCAGCCGTCGCTGGTATGCCAGGTCGCGATGCCGTGGTCAAGGCCAGGAGGTGAGCGGCCCGAGGTCCAGTAAGAGCCCCTGAGTCGTGATGCTTAGGAGGTCCCCTTTAGCGCTCAAGCTGCCTCCGCTGGGCAAGAAAGGCAAGCAATGTTGCCGTGACAGAGCTGCAGTAGGCGAGGGTTAGCGTTGGGTCGGATTAGTTTTCGCGTGACTTATCTCGTAGGTTTGGCGTAGTTTTCGACGAGGTGCCGGGCCTGCGTGCCGGCAGCTGGGGTGTTGCTGGGTTAGGCCTTCATGAGCTTCTTCCCTCTTCCCCGCACTTTCCTTAATGCTCTACGTCCTCAGGTCCCGGCCCTCGAGCGAGCTCAGCCGCCGCTGGTATGACAGGTCGCGATGCCGTGGGTCAAGGCCAGGGGGTGAGGGCTGGAGAGCCAGTAAGAGCCCATGAGTCGCGATGCTCAGGCGCCCCCCCTTTAACGCACGAGCGGATCGTGCCAGAAAGAGGGAGAGAAAGCTCGCGACGCCACCAGCATTACTCCTGGAGCGGGTCCTGCGTACCAATCATCAGGGAAACAAGGCCTGTCATTACGGCTGCCAGCCAACCATTGGTTGCTCCGAAGGAGTGACGGGGGCACTGAGGGCCTGGTGAGGTGGCGCCTTGTGGGGCTGCCGCGGCCAGAGCTCGACCACTCAGATTTGTCGGTGTTGCAGGGATGAACCCATGCGCAAGCACCGTGCCAGAGCGAGCGGCTCCAAAGGTAGGTGTCAATCGACCAGGCGATTAAGTCAAGCAGGTGAAGCATGAAGGAGCAAATCCATTTAGATAGGTGCGGAAAAGGCAAACACCACTGGGTCAGGCCCGAGCAGCTTGGGGATAATGCAGCCCGAGGGGCGCCCCCGACAAGGTAAGCAAAGAACATGAGCAAAACAGATACATGCCGCAGGGACGGACCCACGCGACCTGGGAATGATGCAGCCCTGTGGGCGCTCCCAGCTGAAAATGGAACTTTGAAAGATGTCACCTGATACGGCTGGAGATGAAAGGATGCTGAAGTAGCGGACGACGCGTGGTGAGGAGGTCGACCCTCACGAGCTCCCGGGACCCGGAGCCTCGGGAGGCTCCGGGGGCTCGGGTGGATCTTCGAGGACCATCTCCATCTCCGCCAGGGCCGCACAATGCCTGACCTCCTGAGCCTCCAGAATGCTCCTCATCATGCGCTAATGAGCGGCAGCCGCGTTCGGCGGGCCGAAAGGCATGCGAACATAGCTGTGAGGTGGCCCCTCGCAGCGCCCCACACGCGAAGGCCAGAGGCGCTCCTGAGACGCGGCTCGGTTGAGCTCTGGTACATCGATGCAGACGCGCAGCCCACCATCCTCGCCTGGATGTGGGGCTACGGCGGGCAAGCAGCGTCTGCCGCGCATGACCCTTGACTCCTGTAGCTCCTGAATGTTCCTCGCGATGAACTCCTGAGGGTTTGGCCCTCCTTGCCTCATACCTTCCTGAGGGAAACGTGCTTTGAACCACGCCACTAAGTGGTGCCCGAGCGCCTCCCTCATGACCTTGGCAAGGTCGGTGGCCCTCCAGGAGAGAGCCCCCGAGCCCTGCCTGAGGAGGGCGCTGGGCGTGCCTTCCTATGCGACAGAGGGTGGTGCCCCTTGAACGGGCGCAGATCCTTTCGCGACGCCTCTGGAGGTGCCTGCCTCCTGAGGGTTTGGGCTAGGTGAAGTCTTCTTCTTTTTAGGGACTGCCACGGGGAGGCTCCCGCTCCTATGTCCGGGTCTTCGATTGCTGCGGCCTGGAAGGCACGCTAAAGAGAACACACTGCATCCCTTTCCTCACAAGGTACTGTGATGACTCCACCGCTTCCTGGTATCTTGAGGACATTGTAGCCATGGTGAGTCACTGCCATGAACTTGGCCAGGGCTGGGTACCCGAGGATGGCATTGTATGGCAGACAAATGTGGGCGACGTCGAAGTCAATGAGCTCGGTGCGGTAATTGTTGCGCTGCCCAAAGGTGACAGGAAGGCGAACTTGCCCTATCGGAACAGTGGAACCGTCAGTGACTCCTGAGAAAGGCTTGGTCGGCTGGAGCTGGTCGTATGGCACTTGGAGATTGTTGAACGTCTCGACGGACAGGACGTTGAGTCCTGCCCCGCCATCGATGAGGGTCCTGGTGACTTGCACATTGCTGATGACTGGGGAGCAATGCATCGGGAGGACTCCGGCCGTTGCCGCGCACTTGAGCTAATCCGCTAAGCTGAACGTGATAGCGCATGCAGACCACCTGAGAGGGCGCGTGGCCTCAAGCTTGGGGAGGACTGCATTCACCTCGCGGGCAAACTGCTTGAAGATGCGCTGTGAGGCTGGGGCCTGGGCGCCGCCCAGGATGCAAGCGATTGCGTGAGGCTCCTGAAAGCCCCCAGCCCCCTTGTCCTGATGATGGTCTTCATTCCTCCTCGGCGGTGGTGGCAGAGGAGGGAGGCCTGCGTTTCCTTGAGGGCGGTCCTCACGAGGCTGATCCCTCCAACCTCCCTCGTGAGGCTGGTCCTGCCAGCGGTCCTCGCGAGGTCGGTCACGCCACCCTTGGCGAGAGCCACGGTCTTCCCATCGTCCTCCACCTCTTCTCCTCCTCGGCCGTAGCCCCGATCGTTGCGGTCGGGGCGTCGGCCGGTACGCCCATCTCGCACAGCCCTGAGCTCTTGGCATTCGTTAGTGTTGTGGGTGTGGAGGTCATGGTACACGCAGTACCGGCTGCCCTTGGAGGACTCAGGCTGATCCTTGCCTCGCTTGGTGTCTGGCTCCGCTGCGAGCACAACAGCTCCTTTGCGCTTCACATCCTTGACCTTGGGCTTCTTCTCTTCCGGGTCAGCAACTGAAAGCTCGAGGAGGGAGAGGCGCCCTTCCTCAGCCCTGGCACACTTGGTTGCTAAGTTGAACAGCTCCAGAGAGGTGCACAGGTCTTCATGGATCGCTAGCTCCTCTTTCATCTTGATGTCACGCACGCCATCGGACAAGGCTGAGATGATGGCCTCCTCAGTCACCCTGGGGATCTTGAGGCGGGCGTTGTTGAAGCGTTGGATGTACTTCTGCAGGGTCTCTCCTGGCTGTTGCTTGATGCGGCGCAGGTCACTCATGGCCGGGGGCCGGTCGCGAGTGCCTTGAAAGTTGGCGATGAAGCGAGTGCGCATCTCGTCCCAAGAGGAGATGTGCCAGGAGGCAGGTTTAGGAGCCAGGTGCGGGCGCCATCCATGAGCGCCATGGGAAACCAGTTCGCCTTGACCTTCTCGTCCCCGTTGGCCGCCTCGATGCCCAGCTCGTAGAGCTGGAGGAACTCCGCGGGGTCGGCAGTACCGTTGTAGCGAGGAGGCAGGTCTGGCTTGAACTTGCCGGGCCATGCGACGCCACGCAGCTCGGCAGTGAAGGTGCGGCAGCCTGCGGTGGCCACCGGAGCTCTCTGCTGATGCAGGGCTTGCTCCCGGGGATTCCCGCGCACCGCTGCCTGGAGCAGCGCAGGGTCTTGACGTGGTGGCGCAGGGATGCGATCATGGCGCACCGGTGCTGGGAGCATGCGAGCACCTTCTTGGGGACGAGGGATTTCTTGGCAGCTCCTTTCTTGTCGCGCGGGCGCCGGACGTGGAGGGTCTCGTCCTGGGGCCGCGCGCCTTGGAGCCAGGGCGCCTTCTTGGGGAGGAGGTGGCGGAGGCACCTCCTGTTCTGCGCCTCCTGCGCAGGACGGAGGGCGAGGCAGCGAGAGAGACGGTGCAGGGGAGCCCCCTGCGGCGCTGACGAGCTCGGTGATGCGAGCGAGCCACTCGTCGTAGAGGTCGTCGACGGGACGGTAGTGCAGGAGCTCGCGTGCCAGGAGCAACGCGGCATGCGCATCCGTGGGGGCGCGACGGGCGTGGGACGACGAACCGGCTGGGGTCAGCGACGGGGTGGCGGTGCGGCCTTCCCGCCGCACCGAGGGATGTAGCGACGACGCTTGCTGCTTGTTCCCCGTCGCGCCGGTGGCGGCGTTGGCGGCAGGCGATGAACGACGGGGGCGCCCGCCGACGGGAGCCGTCTGGGCGACTCGGGCAGCAAGAGCAGCCCGACGCTTGGCGCGGGCTCGACGAGCGTCAGACATGGGCGCGATGAACGACGAACGCGAGGCGGTGGAAGAAGGATTCCGGCGCACCCCTACCTGGCGCGCCAAATGTCGGATTTTGGGTTCCGGCAGACCCTTGAGGTTCGAACTCTGGGGTGCGCACAAAGATCTCTCCTCCTACCAACTCACGTCTCGAGGCCTCGCAAAGAATCTAAGCTAGAAGGAAGAACACACAAGGGACACAAGGTTTATACTTGTTCAGGCCACCATTGTGGTGTAATACCCTACTCCAGTGTGTGGTGTGGTGGATTGCCTCAGGGGCTGATGATGAACAATACAAAGGAAGAACAGCCTCGCGAGGGGCTGTTCTTGAGCTGGTGCGATGAACTGCTTGGGGAGTTCAGTCGCCTCCCTCTGTAGTCTACCTGGAATCTGGATCCCGTCCCCCTCGACTGTGGTGGCTAGTCCTATTTATAGAGGGAGGCCCTGGGCCTCTTCCCAAATAATAAGCGGGAAGGGCACCAACAATTGGCCATTTTGAAGGGGAACATCTAGTACAGTTATCCTGACTAAAGTTGGTCCTCGTCTACCAAAGACTCTGGTGGTGACGCCGTCCTGGGCTCCACGATGACCTCCATCCTGCCTTTCTGTTGGTATTGGTCTTGTTGCACCGAGATGGTAACCTTTGCCTGATGCCTTGGCATGTGCTTGCCCCCTTTGCACCGAAGGGAAAGCAAGGACACTGCGCAGGCCGGCGCCCGCCTGGTCTCGATCGTCATGGCTTGCGTCACGGGCACCTCGCGAGGTATCCTGCCTTGATCTCTCCGAACCCTCGCGAGCCCGCCTGATGAGGATCCTCCTAAGGAAGCTTCCTGTCGTCCGCCCCGCAAGGCTTGGCCCCTCGCGAGGGTCTTGAGCTTGAGATGATGAAGCTGGGCTGCACTGGGCCCCCACTAGAGCCACGCCGCAGGCCGCAGGTAGGCAAGTCTGGGGACCCCCGTTCCCAGAACGCCGACAGCCGCCCCGCGCTGCCGCCGGAGCCGCCGCCGCCACCGCCCGTCCCGCCGCCCGTAGCCACCCGCCGGAGCCCGTCGCCGCCTCGCCGAAATCCCGCCGGACCCGAGGTAGCCGGCGCCGTTTTTTTTGATAAAACCGTTCGGTCTTTTTTTAAAACCC
Organism: Triticum timopheevii; assembly: GCA_963921465.1. Taxonomy (NCBI): domain Eukaryota; kingdom Viridiplantae; phylum Streptophyta; class Magnoliopsida; order Poales; family Poaceae; genus Triticum; species Triticum timopheevii. Next base: position 279,096,823 of record OY997264.1, read on the forward strand.
TAGATCCGTTTTTTTAGTTTCGGTTCGTCAGTTTTTCTCGATTTAGTTATTTAACGGACGTTCGTCTGTACGTTCGTTTTAACGAACGGTTTTCACCGTTTAGCCGCAGACAGCGAACGTATGTTCGTTAGCCTGTTCGTCAGTTTTTCTTTTTCTCGGATTTTTCGTGATTATTTTCGATCGCGATTTCTGATCTGATTCTCGTTTTAGTATATCTTTTTGCTCGTTTATCGGAATCAGGCGATTCAAGCGCCTAGAGTTTCGTCTCGAAACCCTCTTTCCGTTTAACCAACTCAAACAAGTTTTTGCTACTGTAAAATTTGACTTAGGTCCAGATTAGTAAACGAAGCTTGTTTCTTTCGCCGTTTGAGTTTCGTTGCTTCATTTGATTTGATTCTTTTTGCAAACCGGAGTTTTTAATTTGAACTTTCTGGTTAGATCTCTTATTTGAGTTTTACCCGTGCATTAGATGAGTGCTTATTATATGCTTGTTTGTTTGCGATAGAGTGCCCGGAGTGCGCAACGTGCTACTACGAATCTCTAGGTTTCACAGATCATCAGTAAGGCAAGTAACACTTTGATCATACCTCTTTACTACCCAGTTTTATTGCATTAGATCAATCCTCAAACAATTGCATGGTTAGAATCTGATTTTAATATGTGGGTTTTGGGATGTAGATGAGGTAGTACCTATTGTCCTGTTTATTATCAAACCTTTGGGAGTTACTTCTATGTTTGCTTATATTGCTATGCTATGCTAGTAGACGTGGATTGGGTGAGTGTATCCAAGACAGATGTGAGATTTTTAATTAATGGTTTACTTAAGGTGGCTACTTTAATACACATCTGGGTGGATTGAGGCACCTGGGGAACCCAGTGTTGCCTGTATTTTTGGAAATCCCGGGGTACCGTGTGATTCTCCTATGGACCGCCACCCAGGCTCAAAGGGATCATGAGATTATTCATGCTAGAAACTTCTGTGTGCAGCCGCAAGCTACAATGGGCTCTAGCATAATTGATTAAGTCATGTGAACTCTTATAGTGGTAGACTAGCAGATGTAGGGAAAAGTAGGTGTAACTGTCTACCAATCGTAAGGTGCTAACGCTTCTGAAAGACTGTGTCTCGGTCATCTGTTTCTCAAACACCATGTAGTGCGGGAAATCCAGCGAAGGAGATCGAGTCTTGTGGGGAAAAGTGCGCAAACCTCTGCAGAGTTTATAAAGTAATCTTGGTTAGCCGTGTCCCCGGTTATGGACGTTTGAGTATCTAGTACTTGGATTATCATGTGAATCTCATAATGTTACTTAAATTAATTCTGTTTGGGTTTAATGATGATGCTTAATTGGGATTGAGTTGGGTGAACCTTCTCAATGTTTAACAACCACCATGATAGTTAAATAAAAATTTATTCATTTGTTGTAAGGAAAAATTGGCTTTATGCAAAACTGTAACCATAGAGCTTTCCACCAGCCATATATGTATGTAGTGATAGCATTATTATGTTCATTCCTCTCTATGTGTTACATTTCCAGCATATTCCATGTGTTGACCCGTTTTCGGGCTGCAAAGTTCATGTTACAGACTTTTCAGACGACGAGTAAGGTGCCTTAGGTTGTGATCTTTCACTCAGTGATGCCGTTGGAGTTGATGGACTCACTTTATCTTCCAAGCCTTCTGCTGTTATCATATTTAGATGGCCTTAAGCCATATTTATTATAATAAGTTCTCTTTTGCGACATTCAATGTAATAAGTGTGTGATTGCTACTCTGTTATAAATCCTTCAAGTACTGTGCATGTCAGCATTACCGATCCAGGGATGACACTGATGCACAGAGATCAGACTGTTTGAGGTCTGGTCGCTACAGATTCAGACACAAGAATCGCCGCCCCCGCCTTGCCTATTGCCTGTTGGTGACGCTCATGCAGGAATCTAGAGGCAGCACCTTGGTCTTCTCCCTGTGAACACCACCTCTCTGACGATGTAGCCGCCATCCGAGGGCGGCGGGTGTCGGTGTCAAAATCGGCGGATCTCGGGTAGGGGGTCCCGATCTGTGCGTCAAGGCTGATGGTAACAGGAAGCAAGAGACACAGATGTTTACCCAGGTTCGGGCCCTCTCGATGGAGGTAAAACCCTACTTCCTGCTTGATTAATATTGATGATATGGGTAGTACAAGAGTAGATCTACCACGAGATTGTAGAGGCTAAACCCTAAGAGCTAGCCTATGATGGTATGATTGTAATTGTGATCGACCTTCTAAGGACCAACCTCTCCGGTTTATATAGACACTGGAGAGGGCTAGGGTTTATATGGAGTCGGTTACAAGGAAGGAAATATAATATCCGGATCGCCAAGCTTGCCTTCCACGCAAAGGAGAGTCCCATCCGGACACAGGCCGAAGTCTTGAGTCTTTTATCTTCACGCTTTAATAATCCGGACGTTGTACACAGTCCGACTGTCCGGATACCCCCAATCCAGGACTCCCTCAGTAGCCCCTGAACCAGGCTTCAATGACGATGAGTCCGGTGCGCCGTATTGTCTTCGGCATTGCAAGACGGGTTCCTCCTCCGAATACTCCAAAGTACCTGTTACGACGAATAGTGTCTGGCCTGCAATCAATGTTGTGCTCCTCGGCTTCAGGCCTCAGTAATGACCATCTCCACGTGTCGAGCGAATGCGAGGAGTCGAGGCATTTTTGCATTTGCCACCCTCAATCCTCCGGGCCAACCGTCTATTTGAAGGGACAGGGATTCTCAGATCCAAACCCCACTCTCTTCCCTCGAGCTAGCATCCTAGAGCGCTCCGCTAAAAACCATTCCAACATGGCCGGCCGTCGCAGTTCTTCTGCTTGCCCTCCTCGCTCTAAGTCGGGGGATTGGGGAGAGTGCTCAGTTCCTCACAGCCGTTTGGTAAAGTTACAAACCCAAGGGCTTCTCCCACCGGCGTTCATGGTCCCCGTCCGGGCTAGAATAGCCACTTATGACGGAGGGGAACAAGCTGAGGGATCTCCTAACCCATCTCCAGAGAAGCGGATATGCCTCATCCCGCATCTGTTGAGGGGCGTCGGGTTTCCTATGCACCCGTTTCTTCGCGGGCTCCTGGAGTTCTACGGCCTCCAGTTACACAACCTTACTCCTGCCTCTATTCTGCACATAGCGGGGTATGTCACCCTTTGCGAGCTGTTTTTAGGCTGCGAACCACACTTCGGATTATGGAGGAAGCTGTTCTGCCTCGTCCCCCGCACCCAGGGAGAGTCCCTATGTCAAGTGGGCGGGGCCGAAGTATGGCGCATCGCCGAGACCGGATACCTGTCCGGCACTCCTGAGAAGGCACCAGAAAATTGGCCTTCAGAGTGGTTCTATGTAAATGACGTTCCCCTTCCGGATCCAGTCCGGATAGGTCTCCCCAAGTTCAGCAATGCCCCACCGAGGGCACGCTTAAGCTGGCGTCCCCGGGGCCCTCAAGAAGAGGACACGAGGGAAATATACCTCCTGATGAACAGGATAAAGTTGCTGGCCAAATCCAGACTGACGATGAGAACTTTGTCAATGACGAAGGGACCTTCCCATTTGGCTTTGAGTTTGTCCTTCTTCTCCGGTAGGCGCAGAACGAGCTCGCCAATATTGTAAGTTTTGGCCCGCACTTCTCTGCTTTGATATCGTCGAGCCTGCTACTGATAGAATGCGGAACGGGCTTTTGCGACATCGCGCTCCTTCTCCAGGGCATCCAAGTTATCCCGCCGATCTAGCTCGGCTTCCTTCTCTTCGTACATACATACATGTGGCGAATCATGTATTATGTCGCAGGGTAGTTGAGGGAGTCCTAGACTAGGGGGTGTCCGGATAGCCGAACTATCACCGTCGGCTGGACTCCAAGACTATGAAGATACAAGCTTGAAGACTCCGTCCCGTGTCCGAATGGGACTTTCCTTGGCGTGGAAGGCAAGCTTGGCGATACAGATATGTAGATCTCCTACCATTGTAACCGACTCTGTGTAACCCTAGCCCTCTCCGGTGTCTATATAAACCGGAGGGTTTTAGTCCGTAGGACGAACAACAATCATACCATAGGCTAGCTTCTAGGGTTTAGCCTCCTTGATCTCGTGGTAGATCTACTCTTGTACTACCCATATCATCAATATCAATCAAGCAGGAGTAGGGTTTTACCTCCACCGAGAGGGCCCGAACCTGGGTAAAAACATCATGTCCCTTGTCTCCTGTTACCATCCGCCTAGACGCACAGTTCGGGACCCCCTACCCGAGAACTGCCGGTTTTGACACCGACATTGGTGCTTCCATTGAGAGTTCCTCTGTGCCATCACCTATAGGCCCGATGGCTCCTTCGATCATCAACAACGACGCGGTCCAGGGTGAGACTTTTCTCGCCGGACAGATCTTTGTATTCGGCGGCTTTGCACTGCGGGCCAATTCACTTGGCCATCTGGAGCAGATCGAAAGCTAAGCCCCTGGCCATCAGGTCAGATTTGGAAGTTTGAACTATACGGCTGACATCCGTGGAGACTTGATCTTCGACGAATTCGAGCCATAGCCAAGCGCGCCGCACTGTCACGATGGGCATGATCTAGCTCTACCGCCGGACAGTGCCTTGGAGGCTGCACAAGAGTCCGCTCCGACCCTTAGCTCGGGGCCGACTACGCCGATCGAGGATGGGTAGCTGGACACCGCCTCGGTGGCTGCTACCTCTACGGCGATAGAGCCGAATACCGACCCTGCCTTTCGCAATGCCCGTGACTCCGAGGTGCCGGACTCCTCGCCGGACTCCGAACCTCCCGTGCCCCTGCCAATCGAGTCCGATTGGGCGCCGATCATGGAGTTCACTGCCGCAGACTTCTTTCAGCACTCGCCTTTTGGGGACATCCTGAATTCGCTAAAGTGTCTCTCTTTATCAGGAGAGCCCTGGCCGGATTATGGTCAGGACGGTTGGGATGCGGACGACGAAGAAATTCAAAGCCCACCCACCACCCACTTCGTAGCCACTGTCAATGACTTAACCGACATGCTAGACTTCGACTCTGAAGACATCGACGGTATTGACGATGATGCAGGAGACGACCAAGACCCAGCGCCTACAGGGCACTGGAAGGCCACCTCGTCATACGATATATATATGGTGGACATCCCAAAGGATGGGAATGGCGATGCAACAACGGAGGATGACCCCTCCAAGAAACAGCCTAAGCGCCGGCGTCAGCGGCGCTGCTCTAAATCCTGCCACAGCAAGAATGGAGATTCCGGCACCGGAGACAATAACACCCTGGACAGTGCCGAAGACAACCCCCTCCAGCAAGATTCAGCACACGAGGATGGAGAAACCAGCCCTCATGAGAGAGCGGCAGACAGAGAGGTAGAGGACAATCATTATATGCCTCCCTCCGAAGACGAGGCAAGCCTCGAAGACGACGAATTCGTCGTGCCTGAGGATCCCGTCGAACAAGAGCGTTTTCAAACGCAGGCTTATGGCGACGGCAAATAGCCTCAAGAAAAAGCAGCAACAGCTTAGAGCTGACCAAGACTTGCTAGCAGACAGATGGACTGAAGTCCTTGCGGCCGAAGAGTATGAACTCGAACGCCCCTCCAAAAGCTACCCAAAACGCAAGCTGCTACCCCGATTAGAGGAGGAAGCACATAAACATACGTCACCAGCACACAATACGGCCGACCGGCCACCTCGTGGCCACGACAGAGAGGCCTCTAGGCCCTCCACTAAAGCCGCACCCCGACATCGCTCGAAAAGTACAAAGCCACGGGGGAATGCGCCGGACTTACAAGACATATTGGAGGATAAGGCAAGACAAACAAGATCGATCTACGGATCACGTGGGCGCCCCACCATACGTGACGACAACCGTCACGCCGAATACAGCAATGCCGACCGGGCCGACCACAGTAGACAAAGCTTGTTTGAGCTGCATCGTGATATAGCCCAATACAGAGGCGCCGCACACCCACTATGCTTCATAGATGAAGTAATGGATCATCAAATCCCCGAAGGTTTCAAACCCGTAAACATTGAATCCTACGACGGCACAACAGATCCTGCGGTTTGGATCAAAGACTATCTCCTTCATATCCACATGGCCCGCGGTGATGATCTTCACGCCATCAAATACCTCCCACTCAAGCTTAAAGGACCAGCTCGGCATTGGCTCAACAACTTGCCAGCAAAATCAATTGGGTGTTGGGAGGACCTGGAAGCCCCATTCCTTGATAACTTCCAGGGCACATATGTGCGACCACCAGACGCCGATGACCTAAGCCACATAATTCAGCAGCTAGACGAATCGGCCAGACAATTCTGGACACGGTTCTTAACCAAGAAAAATCAAATCGTCGACTGTCCGGATGCAGAGGCCCTTGCAGCCTTCAAACATAACATCCGCGACGAGTGGCTTGCCCGACACCTAGGACAGGAAAAGCCGGAATCCATGGCAGCCCTCACATCACTCATGACCCGCTTCTGTGTGGGAGAGAACAGCTGGCTAGCCCGCAGTAACAACCTAACCAAAAACTCTGGTACTTCGGATACCAAGGACAGCAATGGCAGGTCGCGTCGCAATAAGCACAAGCGCCGCATTAACGGTGATAATACTGAAGATACGGCAGTCAACGCCGGATTCAGAGGCTCTAAACCCGGTCAGCGAAAAAAGCCATTTAAAAGAACTACTCCGGGCCCGTCCAATTTGGACCAGATACTCGATCGCTCGTGCCAGATACACGACACCCCCGAAAAGCCAGCTAATCACACCAACATGGGATTGTTGGGTGTTCAAGCAGGCAGGCAAGTTAATTGCCGAAAACAATGACAAGGGGCTGCATAGAGATGACGAGGAAGAGACTCAGCCGCCGAACAATAGAGGACAGAAGGGTTTCCCCCCACAAGTGCGGACGGTGAACATGATATACACAACCCACATACCCAAAAGGGAGCGCAAGCGTGCGCTCAGGGACGTATACGCGATAGAGCCAGTCGCCCCAAAGTTCAATCCGTGGTCCTCCTGCCCGATCACTTTTGATCGAAGGGACCACCCCACTAGCATCCGCCATGGCGGATTCGCCGCATTGGTTTTAGACCCAATCGGCGACGGATTTCACCTCACTAGAGTCCTGATGGACGGCGGCAGCAGCCTGAACCTGCTTTATCAGGATACAGTGCGCAAGATGGGCATAGACCCCTCAAGGATTAAACCCACAAAGACGACCTTCAAAGGCGTCATACCAGGTGTAGAGGCCAATTGTACAGGCTCAGTTACACTTGAAGTGGTCTTCGGATCCCCGGATAACTTCCAAAGTGAGGAGTTAATCTTCGACATAGTCCCATTCCGCAGCGGCTATCATGCACTGCTCGGACGAACCGCATTTGCAAAGTTCAATGCGGTGCCGCACTACGCATACCTCAAGCTCAAGATGACAGGCCCTCGAGGAGTCATTACGGTCAACGGAGACACTGAGCGCTCTCTCCGAACGGAGGAGCATACAGCGGCTCTCGCAGCGGAAGTACAGAGTAGCCTCTTAAGGCAATTCTCGAGTCCGGCTGTTAAGCGACCGGATACCGTCAAGCGCGCCCGGAGTAACCTACAACAAGACCACCTGGCACGTTCCGAGCACGCATAGCAATGCGGCCCCAACCCCAGCCCTCGCGAAATCGCGAGATCAGTACCACGCGTACATCACTAGGCTCTGGAGATACCATGGGCATAGGGGGAGGGGCACGACCACGGCATGCCCAGAGTGCGGCTCAACCACACCAGGGGCTCCCAAATGTGTCATTCTTTTTTTTTTCTTATTCTCAGGACTCCGTTTTCCAGAAGCCCTGTCCGGCAATAGACTTGCCGAACTCATGATGCAATAGCCAGGGAAGCAAAAAAGCTACGTCGGGTATCCAGGTGGTCTCCATTACGAGCGTTATACCTGTTTTACATACCATTCCGCAGCCTACCCCTGGAGGGGGACATGTTAAATAGTCCCATCCCTTGCTTATCGCACTATTTGTATCGTTCTGCTTTCATCGCAGTATTTTTTGAATAAACAATGCATCGCTTTTTGCCTATTATTGCATTCCTTTTTCTATCTATATATGTTCACTTATGACATGTTGCATCCGTACACTCTGGTACGGCCAAATACACCAGTGGCCTAAGTTCCCAAAATTATGGTGTGATAAGTCCGAACACTTTCACAAGTGCAGCACCCCGAACTTATAGCATTATATGCATCGGCTCCGAATCATGTCTTGGGTCAATAGTTGGGTTTGCCCGGCTCCCATGTTGTGGTACCTTACGTTCCGTTATATCGGCTAAGGTAGCGCTGGGAGAACCACTGCAATTGTGCCCCAATTGAGCTGGGTCGAGCACCTCAGTGGAGAAAGCTAAAACTGACCGTCATGATAAGGCGAGAGCTGGTCGTTGTTCGAGAGGTTTTTTCGAGTCCCTAAAGACTTATGCCGCTTAGAGCGAGGAGCCGACTTTGTCCGGCCCCAGGCATGGATAGCGCCCCGAATTCGGTCTTCCGAACACTAGGGGCTTCGCCGAAATTTAAAATTATAGAATTCTATGGCTAAGTGGGAGTGTTCAAGCATTATAAGTCCGGTTGCCTCGTTCGTTGTGTTGAGCGCCTCCCTAGAAGGACCCAAAAATGGGAACAAGAGCGCTCAAGTTTATCCCGAACACCCCAGCACTCGTGGCATGGGGGCTAAAGCCAACGACTTGCCATCTCTCAGATTTGATAAACGGCCGCACAGAAGGTAATATTTTAAAATAACAAGCGTTGCTTAGTGCATATGAACAAAGTTTTCAGCGCACAGGATAACAAAATGCGAGTCTACTAAAAAATTACATCTTTGGAGCATTCGCCCGCTATAAGGCGGGCACCCTTCAGGACACCCTTATAGTACATCTCGAGCGTGCGATACTCCTTGCCCGACGGTGGCGCGTCCGTCACAAGCTTCTCGGCGTCCATCCTGCCCCAGTGCACTTTAGCACGGGCAAGGGCCTGACGGGCACCTTCAATGCAGGCGGAGTGCTTGATGACTTCAACCCATGGACAGGCGTCCACCAGCCGCCGCACCAGACCGAAGTAGCTCCCAGGCATGGCTTCTTTGGGCCACAGCCAAACTATGAGGCCCTTCATGGCTTGTTCGGCCACCTTGTGAAGCTCGACCAGCTGCTTCAGCTGGTCGCTCAGGGGCACCGGATGTCCGACCTCAGCATACTGAGACCAGAATACCTTCTCCGTCGAGCTCCCCTCCTCGGCCCGGTAGAATGCGGCAGCATCGGACACACTGCGGGGTAGATCTGCGAATGCTCCTGGAGAGCTCCGGATTCGGGTAAGTAACAACTAATTCACTTTTACGTGCTTGCTTTGCATGAAGAATGCCTTACCCGCCGCTATCTTCTTTATCGCCTCAATCTCCTGGAGGGCTTTTTGGGCTTCGGCCTTGGCGGCTTTGGCACTCTCAAGAGCCGAGGCGAGCTCGGACTCTCGAGTCTTCGAGTCACGCTGTAAACTCTCGTGTTTTTCCACGAGAGCCTGGAGCTCTTGCCGGACCTCCGCCACCCGCGCCTCCTGCTTCTCTCGCTCGGTGCGTTCCGCGGCCGCATTGCGTTCGGCCTCGGACACCGCTTCCTTCAAGGTCGCCACCTCGTTCGTAGCCCCTGCAATACCCACATTATTCCTGTCATTTTTTGCAACCAAATCCTTTTCTATAAGGTATAACTTTCATAAGGTATTACTTACCTTCCTTGTCCTCGAGCTGCTTCTTGGCACGGTCGAGCTCGTTCTCGGACCGCTCGAGGCTATGCTTCAATGCATTGACCTCCACAGTCAGTGCGGCAGAGGTCAGCAGCGCAGCCTGCATTCCCATATTGACATACTTATTTTAGACTCCTGCGTATATCTTATTAGATCCTCAGTTCGGCTTTTCTTTCCGAACACCGAACTGAGCATCAGGGGGTACTGTCTATGCGGTACTATTTTACATATCTTAAATTCCTTACCTCAAAGCCTGTTAAAAGGCTGGTACAGGCTTCAGTCAGCCCGCTCTTGGCGGACTGAACTTTCTGACTCACCGCACTCATAACAGTGCAGTGCTCCTCGTCGATGGAAGCGCCGTTGAGCGCCTCCAGCAAATTATCTGGCGCCTCCGGTTGGACGGAGGTCACCGGCGTCGCTGTCTCGCCCTTCTTACGAAGGGGCTGCCCACCGGACTCCGGAACCACCAAAGGTTCCGGTGCGGAGTCTGGTCCAAAGCCCGGGAGGTTGCCCTGCGGCACCTCCGGGACCTCCTCCTCCTGGCTGGTCCCCTTTTGGGACCCCACCTCGGCGTCGTCTGCATCACGAGGGGTGGAGGCGGTCGGAAGTGAAGTGCTATTCACATCCGACGAACCCAGGGACCCGCTCGACGAAGCGGGGAGATTGTCCTTGGACGGGCTACAGGGTTGTATTCGGCGTTAGAAGACACTATGCGACGAAAGGAAAATCATAAGTTATTATGGAATCCGGACACTTACGATCTCGCCAGGGGCTTGACCCTCGAAGGCCACTCCTCTTCGCCGTCGTCGGTGTTGGTGGAACAGTCCGGAGGAAGGGTCCTTCCCTTCTTGGACCCTTCGTCCTCCCCCGTTGGGGAAGCCTTCCACTTCTTCTCTCCCCTCGCTGGGGGAGAGGCCTTCTTCTTCTCCTCCTCGTCTTCGCGGGAGGAGTCTGCCTCAGAGTCATTGGACGATGAGTCCGATAACACCTGGCGCCGGGAACTCCTCCGAGTTCTCGGGGTCTTCTTCTTGGCCTTCTTCTCAGGCACCACGTAAGGCGCCGGAACCAGCAGCCCCATTAATCGGGCGTCCGCTGGGTCTTCTAGTAAGGGAGCCGGACAGTTAACCTGCCCGGACGTCTTCTACCAGGCCTGTTAAAGGTAAAGGGAGTTTAGATCCCGCATAGAGTCAAACTATGGAAAACAAGTGTCCCGTAAAGGGTAAAATAGCTTACCTCGCCGGCTTGACGATGCGAGCTGAATCCGCGATCTTCGGTAGCGGATGCGGGAGCCTTGGCGCCCTTGAACAACACCTTCTAGGCCTCTTCGTACGTAGTGTCGAAAAGCCTGCTCAAGGTCTGGTGCTGTGCTGGATCGAACTCCCACAAGTTGAAAGCCCGCTGTTGGCATGGGAGAATCCGGCGGATGAGCATGACCTGGACTACGTTGACAAGCTTAAGCTTCTTGTTCACCAGGGTTTGGATACAGGATTGGAGTCCGGTCAGCTCCTCCAAATCGCCCCATATCAGGCCCTTCTCTTTCCAGGAGGTGAGCCTTGTGGGGGTGCCAGATCTAAATTCGGGGGCCGCTGCCCATTCAGGGTCGCGCGGCTCGGTGATGTAGAACCACCCCGATTGCCACCCTTTGATAGTTTCCACAAAGGCGCCCTCGAGCCATGTGATGTTGGGCATCTTGCCCACCATGGCGCCTCCGCACTCCGCTTGGCAGCTACCCACTACCTTCGGCTTGACATTAAAAGTCTTCAGCCATAAGCCAAAGTGGGGCTGGATGCAGAGGAAGGCCTCGCACACGACGATGAACGCCGAGATGTTGAGGATGAAATTCGGGGCCAGATCATGGAAATCCAGGCCATAGTAGAACATGAGCCCCCGGACAAATGGGTGGAGTGGGAAGCCCAGTCCGCGGAGGAAATGGGGAAGGAACACCACCCTCTCATGGGGCCTGGGGGTGGGGACGAGCTGCCCCTCGTCGGGGAGCCGATGCGCAATGTCGCTGGACAAGTATCTGGCCTTGCGCAGCCTTTTGATGTGCCCCTCCGTGACGGAGGAGGCCATCCACTTGCCTCCTGCTCCGGACATGGTTGGAGAAGGTCGAGGCGAGATGTGCGGACTTGGGCGCTAGAGCTCGAGTGCGCGGAGATGGATAAGCAAAGGAGGAAGAAGGCGTAGGTAAAAAGGTGGATCCTTATCCCCTTATATGGGCGGACGAAGCTACGTGTCCCACCAGCCTGATAAAACTCACTTATCTCCCAAGTGCCGCAATCAATGGCGCGGTTGGGTTACCCACGCCCGTATTGATGAGAATCCCGGAATAAGGGGACACGATCTCTGCTTTGACAAGACGTGCCAAGGAAACCGCTTCGCTAAACGCGCTGAGGTGGGACAATAAAAACAATTCGAATAAAGGCTTGGCCGTGGTATGACGTCATGCCACGAGATACGTCAACAGATTGAACTTGTGTAAATATTATTCTCTCTACGGTGGTATGTGGAACTTATTTTGCGGAGCTGGACACTATCCTGATGTTCAAAATCTTCTATGAATTATTCGGAGGAGGAAACCCGCCTTGCAATGCCAAAGACAATATGCGCGCCGGACTCGTTGTCATTGAAGCCTGGTTCAGGGACTACTGAGGGAGTCCTGGACTAGGGGGTGTCCGGATAGCCGAACTATCACCGTCGGCCGGACTCCAAGACTATGAAGATACAAGATTGAAGACTCCGTCCCGTGTCCGGATGGGACTTTCCTTGGCGTGGAAGGCAAGCTTGGCGATACGGATATGTAGATCTCCTACCATTGTAACTGACTCTGTGTAACCCTAGCCCTCTCCGGTGTCTATATAAACTGGAGTGTTTTAGTCCATAGGACGAACAACAATCATACCATAGGCTAGCTTCTAGGGTTTAGCCTCCTTGATCTCGTGGTAGATCTACTCTTGTACTACCGATATCATCAATATCAATCAAGCAGGAGTAGGGTTTTACCTCCACCGAGAGGGCCCGAACCTGGGTAAAAACATCGTGTCACTTGTCTCCTGTTACCATCTGCCCAGATGCACAGTTCGGGACCCCTTACCCGAGATTCGCCGGTTTTGACACCGACAGTAGTACTGCTTCCTCACCGTACACCATAAAAAATGGTGTGTATCTGGTGGTTCGATTCGGTGTGGTCCGCAGCCCCCAGAGTACGGAGTCAAGCTCCTTTACCCAGTGCGTATTTGATTCTGTTAAAGATCGCACTAATCTAGGTTTTATGCCGCTCATGATGAGACCATTTGCCCGTTCGACCTGGCCGTTTGTTTGGGGGTGGTAGACGGAAGCGTAGTCGAGCTTAATGCCCATTTTGCCGCACCAAGTTTTCACTTCATCGACTGTGAAATTTGAGCCATTATCAGTGATGATGCTATGGGGGACACCGTACCGGTGTACGACCCCGGATATGAAGTCTATTACTGGTGCGGATTCGGCCGTTTTAACTGGTTTGGCTTCGATCCATTTGGTGAATTTGTCCACCATGACCAATAGGTATTTTTTTTCTTATGGCTTCCCCCTTTAAGGGGCCCGACCATATCCAACTCCCAGACCGAGAAGGGCCAAGTTATGGGGATTGTTTGGAGAGCGGTAGGGGGCATATGACTCTGATTGGCGAAGAGCTGGCAGCCGACACAATGTTGGACAAGGTCCTGTGCGTCTGCTCGGGCCGTCGGCCAATAGAAGCCTATACGGAAGGCTTTGCTGACTAGCGCTCGAGCTGCGGCGTGATGTCCGCCCAGTCCGGCATGGATTTCAGCCAGGAGTTGCCGCCCTTCCTCTTCGGAGATGCACCTTTGGAGCACTCCGGTCGCGCTTTTCTTGTAGAGTTCCCCTTCGTGGACTTTGTAAGCTTTAGAATGTTGGACTATGCAGCGTGCTTCATTTGGTCTTCGGGGAGCTCCTGCCTATTTAGGTAGGCCAAGAAAGGCTCGGTCCACGGGGCGATTACGACCATGATTTCGTGGGCCGAAGGTGTTATTTCGGTGGCAGAGCCTCCGATTGTGTCGGATGGTTCGGAGTCTGGGGGTGTATTCGGATCCGTGCTGGTATTGCCGGACTCCCCTTCCCATACAACGGATGGCTTGAACAGCCTTTCCAGGAATATATTAGGTGGGACAGGGTCGCGTTTGGTGCCGATGCGGGCGAGGACGTCCACCGCTTGATTGTTTTCTCGAGCCACATGGTGGAATTCGAGCCCCTCGAACCGAGCTGACATTTTGAGGACGGCATTACGATAGGCCGCCATTTTCGGATCCTTGGCATCAAAGTCTCCGTTTATTTGTGATATTGCGAGGTTCAAATCCCCGCGCACTTCCAGGCATTGGATGCCCATAGAGACTGCCATCCGAAGACCATGCAGCAGGGCCTCATATTCGGCTGCATTGTTGAAGTCTGTGTATAATATTTGTAGGACGTACTGGACCGTGTCCCCGGTGGGAGACGTCAGGACTACCCCTGCTCCCAGTCCGGCCTGCATTTTGGAGCCGTCAAAGTGCATGATCCAGTTGGAGTACGCACTGTACTCTTTAGGGAGTTTGGCTTCTGTCCATTCGGCGACAAAGTCAGCCAATACTTGCGACTTAATGGCTCGCCGCGGTTTGTATATTATGTCGAACGGCAGGAGCTCGATAGCCCATTTAGCAATCCGGCCCGTAGCGTCACGGTTATTAATTATGTCGTTGAGTGGTACTTCGGAGGCGACCGTAATCGAACACTCTTGAAAGTAGTGTCTTAGCTTCCGGGATGCCATGAAGAACGTGTATGCTATTTTTTGATAGTATGGGTATCGGGATTTGCATTGGGTGAGGACCGTGGATACGTAGTAAACCGGCTTTTGAAGCGGGAATTTGTATCCGTCCACCTCTCGTTCGATGACGAGCACTGCGCTTACCACTTGATGTGTTGCAACTATGTATAGTAGCCTAGGTTCGCCGATGTTTGGCGCTGTTAGGACTGGATTACTGGCCAATAAGGTTTTTATCTCATCGAGTCCAGCCGCGGCTGCATCCGTCCATACGAAGTGTTCGGTGCGCCGAAGGAGGCGGTAAAGAGGCAATGCCTTTTCTCCTAGCCTGGATATAAAGCGGCTCAAAGCAGCCACGCATCCAGCTAGCTTCTGGATGTGCTTGAGGTCTGTTGGTATGGCCAACTGCGACAGAGCTCGGATTTTTGCCGGATTCTCTTCTATTCCTCTATTGGAAACAATGAAGCCCAGGAGATTCCCCGAGGGGACATCGAAAATGCATTTTTCCGGATTCAACTTGATGTCGTATGTCCGGAGGTTATCGAATGTTAGCCTCAAGTCATCTATTAGGGTTTCGACGTGTCTAGTTTTTATGACCAGGTCGTCCACATATGCTTCCACTGTTTTGTCGATTTATTTTTCCAGGCATGTTTGAATCATGCGTTGATAGGTTGTACCGGCATTCTTGAGCCCGAAGGGCATAGTGTTGAAGCAAAAAGGGCCTTATGGCGTTATAAAAGCTGTTGCAGCTTGGTCAGACTCTGCCATCTTTATTTGATGGTATCCAGAGTATGCGTCGAGAAAACACAGCGAGTCGTGTCCAACTGTGGCATCAATGATTTGATCGATGCGAGGGAGGGGAAAGGGATCCTTGGGGCAAGCCTTGTTGAGGTCTTTGAAGTCGATGCATAGGCGCCATGATTTGTCCTTTTTTGGTACCATTACCAAATTCGCCAGCCAATCCGAATGTTTAATATCTCTGATGAATCCGGCCTTAAGTAGCTTGGCTAGCTCTTCCCCCATGGCTTGCCATTTGGGTTCTGAAAACCGTCTTAGACTCTGTTTGACCGGTTTGTATCCCTCTAGTATATTGAGGCTATGTTCGGACAACCGGCGTGGGATGCCTGGCATGTCCGAAGGGTGCCAGGCGAAAATGTCCCAATTCTTGCGTAAGAAATCTCGCAGTGCGGCATCCATCGTGGGGCTCAACTGTGTCCCGATGGATGCTGTCTTCGTGGGGTCCGTTGGATGGACCTGGAATTTGACTGTCTCGTCTGCAGGTTTAAATGAGGTGGACTTGGGTCGCTTGTCGAGTATCACGTCGTCCCTGTCCACTGTGGCCTGCAGTGTTGTTAACTCTTCGGCTGCTAGGGCTTCAGATAATGCTTCCAGGGCTAGTGCTGTGGTTTTGTTTTCGGCGCGAAGTGCGACGTCCGGATCACTGGCTAGAGTGATGATTCCGTTGGGTCCGGGCATTTTAAGCTTCATGTACCCGTAATGGGGTACAACTTGAAAGCTTGTAAACGCGTCCCGCCCGAGGAGGGCGTGGTATCCGCTGCTAAAGGGAGCCATTTGGAATGTGATTTCTTCGGACCTATAATTCTCCGGGGTATCGAATACCACATCGAGTGTGATTTTTCCCGCACACCGCGCTTCCCGAGTAGGGATGATTCCCCTGAAGTTGGTGCCGCTTTGCTCAATGCGGCCTTTATCAATTTCCATTTTGTTGAGCGTTTCTTCATAGATCAAGTTTAACCCGCTTCCGCCGTCCATGAGTACTTTGGTGAGCCGAAAGCCGTCCACGATTGGGCTAAGGACCAGAGCGGCCGGTGCCCGGACAGTCTGGAATCGAGGTTCATCACTGACATTGAAAGTTATAGCAGTGTCGTTCTAGGGGTTTATCTTTGCCACATGGCAAATTTCCGCAGAGCTTCGATGAGCCCGCTTGCGCCTGTTGTTCGAGGCAAAAGTCTCGAAGACTATTAGTACCGTATTGTGTCTGCTGGTAGGATGTTGTTCCGCTTTATGGCTTACAAGAAGATCCTCGCTGCTTTTTGCCACCTGCTGGAGTATCCAACATGCCCTAAGGCTATGAGTTGGTATTGTATCCGGAGTGCTGTGGAGCTTACATGGCCCGTCGAGCCATTCCTCCAATACGGATCCCTGCCCTGGGGTGGGCTTTGGTTTCTTGGGGATTGGATCGGACGACTTACAAGAGTTCGTCCGTTAGTTCAGACAAAGGTCTTGGTGAGAGCAGTGCTATCCCAAAATTCTGTTTGGGGTCTTCCAAGCGCTTTCCGTTGCACAATACTTTCGTACTATGATCGCCAAGTCTGCAAAACGTACTATTTCGCGGCGGCTTATAGCACTAAGGAGCCCTTCGTCCGTGCAGTTTTTGTAGAAGAGTGAGACCATGTTCTCCTCGCGGCAGTCCTTGACCTTGTTAAGCGCAAGGAGGAATCTGGCCTAGTAATGATGTATCGTTTCCTAGGGCTCTTGCCTGATGCGGGAGAGACAATTTAAGTCCAGATAGGTGTTGTTAGCAGAATCTGGATTATGATCCGATCTAACGCCCAAGGGCGCGGGCGGTTCCGAGCCTAACAACTCGGAATCCGGAGTGCTACCCAATTTCTTTGGCCCAATGCCCGATTCTAAGTCCAGGACCTGGGTCAGGTTATCCTCTGAGCATATTTTCGGCTCAAGGAGTTCGGTGATCCGAACATAATTCATCCTCAAAGTTGGGGGACGATCCGCGTGTGGCTCCTCCACTATCGCTATCTCATGGGTGGTCGGTGGGGATCTGATGTCCCTTCGGCCGGGTTTAAGCCCAATCCGGTCATAGTTCGTAGCGACTCCCAGAGCGGCGATGCGATCCAAGAGTTCATTAAGGGAGGAGAGCTCCATTGGATCCATCTATTCGGCAAGTTTCGAACTGACACGAAGGTTATGATTGATGACCCGAGAGGCCATCGTCGGCGCCATCGCCGACGGGGTGGCCATGATGAAGCCGCCGAGCCGGGGCGTCTGGCCTATAGCGAGAGCTCCCTCCGAAGTAATGTCGTCCTTGAAGATGAGATGAGCCATCAAGCCGTGCGGTGACGACACAGAGGAACTCTCAATGAAAGCACCAATGTCGGTGTCAAAACCGGCGGATCTCGGGTAGGGGTCCCGATCTGTGCGTCAAGGCTGATGGTAACAGGAAGCAAGGGACACAGATGTTTACCCAGGTTCGGGCCCTCTCGATGGAGGTAAAACCCTACTTCCTGCTTGATTAATATTGATGATATGGGTAGTACAAGAGTAGATCTACCACGAGATCGTAGAGGCTAAACCCTAAGAGCTAGCCTATGATGGTATGATTGTAATTGTGATCGGCCTTCTAAGGACCAACCTCTCCGGTTTATATAGACACCGGAGAGGGCTAGGGTTTACATGGAGTCGGTTACAAGGAAGGAAATATAATATCCGGATCGCCAAGCTTGCCTTCCACGCAAAGGAGAGTCCCATCCGGACACGGGCCGAAGTCTTAAGTCTTGTATCTTCACGCTTCAATAATCCGGACATTGTACACAGTCCGGCTGTCCGGATACCCCCCAATCCAGGACTCCCTCAGCGGGACCGATGCCACCGTCCATGCCATGTTCTGGCTGATCCCCCATGGCTCCTCACCTACATCCAAAGGGCGGCACACAACCAATGTTACCGCCACCATGACTACACCCACCTCTGTGTTGTTTGAGCTTTTCGACCTACCTGGAATGGACAAGATCATTCGGGCATTTGATTTTGATGTGCCATTTGCTTTGTTTGATAAGAAGTCAAGTGTAGAAACATGAACAATTGTGTTACAGAAACTGTGCTACCAATTGTTTGTAATATATGTTCTCTTTTGTCCTGATTTATGGATATGAGGTAGTAAGAAGTACTATTGTGTCAGTCGTCACTGACTGAGTATTTATATGATACTTACACCGTCACATCTGAACTACTGACCAATCCCTACTAAAATGTATGAAAGGGGCGCATGTAACCCTGGCACCGCAGAGCTCCCTTTCAGGTGGCGCGCCCGACCAATCCCTACTAAAAAGTATGAAAGGGGCGCTTATAACCCTCGCACCGCGGAGCTCCCTTTCAGATGGCGCGCCCGGGCAGTTGCTAGTTTCGATTGGATCGTTGTCTAATGCACATTAAGGACAGTATAACCACACATAATCCTTGCCCTCACGGCAATTTGGGTTTTTAGCCGTTCGTTTTCATGTTTTGGCCGTTTCTAGCCGTCAGATGTCCTAATCTGTTGCGTGTTGTCTGAAATATGGCCCAACTGTCCTATGGGCTGCTACTCCAGAGGCCGAAAGGAAGGCCTATAGTGCATTGGGCCATTAGCCAGCCACCGGCACATTCTAGAAAGGAAGTCCGCTTGTGAGGCATAGGAGCGACAGCACTCACGATTCAGTTGCCTTGAAAGAAAAAAAAAATCCTATCCTGATTGAGGCGCTAGGGCGGGCCTAGGTGTGCAGCAGCTCTCGTTGATGACCCACAAGTGTAGGGGATCTATCTTAGTCCTTTCTATAAGTAAGAGTGTCAAAACCAATGAGGAGCAGAAGGAAATGACAAGCGGTTTTCAGTAAGGTATTCTCTGCAAGCACTGAAATTATCGGTAACAGATAGTTTTGTGATAAGGTAATTTGTAATGGGTAACAAGCAATGAAAGTAAATAAAGTGCAGCAAGGTGGCCCGATCCTTTTTGTAGCAAAGGACAAGCCTGAACAAGTTCTTATATAGAGAAAAGTGCTCCCGAGAACACATGGGAATTATCGTCAAGCTAGTTTTCATCACGCTCATATGATTCGCGTTCGTTACTTTGATAATTTGATATGTGTGTGGACCGGTGCTTGTGTACTGCCCTTTCTTGGACAAGCGTCCCACTTATGATTAACCCCTATTGCAAGCATCCGCAACTACAAAAGAAGTATTAAGGTAAACCTAACCATAGCATGAAACATATGGATCCAAATCAGCCCCTAACGAAGCAACGCATAAACTAGGGTTTAAGCTTCGGTCTAGCAACCCATCATCTACTTATTACTTCCCAATCCCTTCCTCTAGGCCCAAATAATGGTGAAGTGTCATGTAGTCGACGTTCACATAACACCACTAGAGGAGAGACAACATACATCTCATCAAAATATTGAAGAATACCAAATCCACATGACTACTTATAGCAAGACTTCTCCCATGTCCTCAGGAACAAAAGTAACTACTCACAAAGCATATTCATGTTCATAATCAGAGGGGTAGTAATATGCATTAAGGATTTGAACAAATGATCTTCCACCGAATAAACCAACTAGCATCAACTACAAGGAGTAATCAACACTATTAGCAACCCACGGGTACCAATCTGAGGTTTTGGGATTAAGATTGGATACAAGAGATGAACTAGGGTTTGAGAGGAGATGGTGCTGGTGAGGATGTTGATGGAGATTCACCCCCTCCCAATGAGAGGATCGATGGCGATGACGATGGTGATGATTTCCCCCTCCCAGAGGGAAGTTTCCCCAGCAGAACAGCTCCGCCGGAGCCCTAGATTGGTTCCGCCAAGGTTCCGCCTTGTGGTGGCGGAGTTTTGTCCCGAAAGCTTGCTTCTGATTTTTTTTCCAGGGTAAAAGACTTCATATAGAACAAGATGGCCACCGGAGGGCTGCCAGGGGGCCCACGAGGCAAGGGGCACGCCCAGGGGGTAGGGTGCGCCCCCACCCTCGTGGACGGTGGGTGGCCCCCCTCTGGTATTTCTTCCGCTCAATATTTTATTAAATCCAAAAATGACTTTCGTGGAGTTTCAGGACTTTTGGAGTTGTGCAGAATAGGTCTCTAATATTTGCTCCTTTTCCATCCCAGAATCCGAGCTGCCGGCATTCTCCCTCTTCATGTAAACCTTGTAAAATAAGAGAGAATAGGCATAAGTATTGTGACATAACGTGTGATAAAAGTCCATAATGCAATAAATATCGATATAAAAGCATGATGCAAAATGGACGTATCAACTCCCCCAAGCTTAGACCTCGCTTGTCCTCAAGCGGAAGCCGGCATCGAAAAATATGTCCACATGTTTAGAGATAGAGGTGTCGATAAAATAAAATACGGACATGAGGGCATCATGATCATTCTTATAACAGCAACATATATATACTTTGTCATATGATTTCTTATGATTAATTAATAATCTATTCACAATGTCAAGTATGAATCTAAAACTTCATTGAGAACCAACAAACTACGATCTCGGTCATTGAAGCAATTGCAATTTATCATAACATCGGAAAGAGTCAATATAAGAGCTTTTCAGCAAGTCCACATACTCAACTATCATTTAGTCTTTCACAATTGCTAACACTCACGCAATACTTATGGGTATGGAGTTTTAATCGGACACGGAGAAAGATAGGGGCTTATAGTGTTGCCTCCCAACCTTTTACCTCAAGGGTAATGTCAACAATAATAGTTCATGCTAACTTACATCCAATTGGATATATATATCAGGATCTTTCCAACACGAGGTGCTTGCCAAAGGATAAAATAAAAAAGGAAAGGTGAAGATCACCATGACTCTTGCATAATGTGAGACAGAAATAAAAGATAGGCCCTTCACAGAGGGAAGCAGAGGTTGTCATGTGCTTTTATGGTTGGATGCACGAAATCTTAATGCAAAAGAATGTCACTTTATATTGCCACTTGTGATACGGACCTTTATTATGCAGTCCATCGCTTTTATTACTTCCATATCACAAGATCGTATAAAGCTTATTTTCTCCACACTAATAAGTCATACATATTTAGAAAGCAATTTTTATTGCATGCAACATGACAACTTACTTGAAGGATCTTACTCAATCCATAGGTAGATATGGTGGACTATCATGGCAAAACTAGGTTTAAGGATGTCTGGAAGCACAAGTAGTATCTCTACTTGGTGCAAAGAATTTGGCTGGCATGAGGGGGAAACGCAAGCTCAACATGTTGGATGATCCATGACAATGTACTTTAATTCAGATATGAGAAAACATAACCCATTACGTTGTCTCCTTGTCCAACATCAACTCTTTAGCATGTTATACTTTAATGAGTGCTCACAATCATAAAAGATGTCCAAGATAGTATATTTATATGTGAAAACCTCTCTTTCTTTATCACTTCCTATTAATTGCAATGATAACCAAAACTATGTTTGCCAACCTTCAACAACTTTTAATCATCATACTCTTTATATGAAGTCATTACTCTCCATAAGATCAATATGATCTCTTGATTTCTTTTTACTCTTTTTATTCCCTTAAGATCATAGAAAGATAACAAAGCCCTTAACTCAACACTAATCTTTATTATATATAGCTCACGAACTCGATTACATAGAGGGATCATAAAGCGAAACTCAAAACTAAATCATACCAAAACTTTATTCTACTAGATCAAGATATTACTAAAAGGATCGAACTAAGAAAAACGGTAAAGATAGGAGTGTGATGGTGATACGATACCGGGGCACCTCCCCCAAGCTTGGCAGTTGCCAAGGGGAGTGCCCATACCCATGTGATTATGTCTCCTTTGCTGGTGAAGAAAGTGGTGATGATGATGGATAGTCGCACATTGAGCGTAGGAGCTCTTCCAATTTGCGGATAATGCCCTTGAGTGCGATGATATGATCCTTCAACAAAATATTTTCATGTGTGAGATACTTGTTTTGTATGCGAGCTAACTCAATCATCTTGAAAGCTTCAATCTCAGTTGGGGCAAAGAGGTTGGGAAGAGGTTGAATGATGTCTTCTTCTTCTGCCACCGGAGCTTGATCCTCCATGGCCTTCTTGATCCCATCATCCTTGTTGATCTCCCCGGGTTCTTCTCTCTTCAGCTCTATCTTCAGTAGCCAAGCTTCACTGTCTTCATTGTTGGAGGAGGGTGACGACATGATGCCTGGCCTTGACAACTCTGACAGAAAATAGCTCGAAACAAAGACAGAGGATATTTGCATGATACGGTGGTCAAAACCTTCGGGAGATTATATAATGAATTTTTACCGACCGAGAGAAGTATCGTGCAAGAAAACGGAGTCCAGAGAGCACACGAGGTGCCCACGAGGCAGGGGGCGCACCTAGTGGGGTAGGGCGCGCCCTCCACCCTCGTGGACGCCTCGTGTCCTCCCCAGACTACTTCTTATTTTCCTATTTTCTTAAATATTCCAAAACAGAGAAAAGTGCTATTAGAACTGTTTTGGAGTCGGTTTACTTACCGTACCACATACCTATTCCTTTTCGGAGTCTGAAACGTTCTGGAAGGTGTCCCTTATGTATTCCTCTGGGGTTACGGTTTCAATAACATTAGTTTCAACATTTATAGGATTACCTGAGATATAATGTTTGATTCTTTGACCGTTCACCACCTTCGGATTTGTGCCTTCGAAGTTGTTGATTTTTATGGCACCGAAATGATAGACCTCCTCGATAACGTAAGGGCCTTCCCATTTAGAGAGAAGTTTTTCCTAAAAAAATATCTTAAACGAGAGTTGAAAAGCAACACATAATCACCTACATTAAACTCACGCTTTTGTATCCTTTTGGCATGCCATCTTTTAACTTTTTCTTTAAATAACTTGGCATTCTCATATGCTTGGGTTCTCCATTCGTCAAGTGAGCTAATGCCAAATAACCTCTTCTCACCAGCAAGTTTGAAATCATAATTGAGCTCTTTAATGGCCCAATATGCCTTATGTTCTAGTTTGAGAGGTAAGTGACATGCTTTTCCATAAACCATTTAATATGGAGACATACCCATAGGATTCTTATATGCAGTTCTATAAGCCCATAATGCATCATCAAGTTTCTTGGACCAATTCTTTCTAGATCTATTAACAGTCTTTTGCAAAATTAATTTAAGCTCTCTAATGCTAAGTTCTACTTGGCCACTAGACTGTGGGTGATATGGAGATACAATTCTATGATTAACATCATAGTTAGCAAGCATTTTACGGAAAGCACCATGAACAAAATGTGAACCACCATCAGTCATTAGGTATCTAGGGACTCCAAACCTCGGAAAAATAACTTCTTTAAGCATCTTAATAGAGGTGTTATGATCAGAACTACTAGTTGGAATAGCTTCTACCCACTTAGTAATGTAATCAACAGCAACTAGAATATGTGTATACCCATTAGAGGAAGGAAACGGTCCCATATAATCAAAGCCCCAAACATCAAATGGTTCAATAACAGGAGAATAATTCATATGCATTTCTTGACGTCTACTAATATTACCAATTCTTTGACATTCATCACAAGACAAGACAAACTTATGAGCATCTTTGAAGAGAGTAGGCAATTAACAACCGGATTGCAATACCTTATGTGCAGTTCTATCTCCAGTGTGGTGTCCTCCATATGCTTCGGAGTGACACTTGCGCAGGATCTGTTCCTGTTCATGCTTAGGTACACAATGTCTAATAACACCATCTACTCCTTTATAAAAGTGTGGGTCATCCCAAAAGTAATGTCTTAAATCATAGAAAAACTTTTTCTTTTGCTGGTATGTGAAACTAGGTGGTATGAATTTAGCAACAATGTAATTAGCATAATCAACATACCATGGAGCAGTACGAGAAGCATTTATGATAGCTAATTGTTCATCAGGAAAGCTATCATCAATAGGTAGTGGGTCATCAAGAACATTCACTAACCTAGTCAAGTTGTCTGCAACGGGGTTCTTAGCTCCCTTTCTATCAATAATATGCAAATCCAATTCTTGTAGCAAGAGAACCCATCTAATGAGTCTAGGTTTAGCATCTTTCTTTTCCATAAGGTATTTAATAGTAGCATGAGCAGTGTGAACAGTTACTTTAGAGTCAATGATATAGGGTCTAAACTTATCAGAAGCAAATACAACTGCTAAAAATTCTTTTGCAGTAGTAGCATAATTCCATAATTTTTGGGGTATGCATTAGAGAAAGCTGCATTCATGTTAAACAAGGCACATGTCAGTGTCAAAACCGGCGGAACTCGGGTAGGGGGTCCCGAACTGTGCGTCTAAGGCTAATGGTAATAGGTGGCGGGGGACACAATGTTTACCCAGGTTCGAGCCCTCTCTATGGAGGTAATACCCTACTTCCTGCTTGATTGATCTTGATGATATGAGTATTACAAGAGTAGATCTGCCACGAGATCGTAGAGGCTAAACCCTAGAAGCTAGCCTATGGTTATGATTGTTCGTCCTACGGACTATTCCCTCCGGTTTATATAGACACCGGAGGGGGCTAGGCTTACAACAGAGTCGGTTACAGAGAAGGAAATCTACATATCCGAATTGCGAAGCTTGCCTTCCACGCAAAGGAGAGTCCCACCCGGACACGGGACGAAGTCTTCAATCTTGTATCTTCATAGTCCAACAGTCCGGCATAAGCATATAGTCCGGCTGTCCGAGGACCCCCTAATCCAGGACTCCCTCAGTAGCCCTTGAACTAGGCTTCAATGACGATGAGTCCGGCACGCAGATTGTCTTCGGCATTGCAAGGCGAGTTCCTTCTCCGAATACTCCAAAGATGATTTTGAACACAAGGATCATGCCGACTCTGCAAAACAAATTCCACATACCACCGTAGAGAGCACAATATTCCACAAGTCTAATCTCCTGACAACTTTTCATAGCGTGACATCACCCCGCGGCCCGGTCATTATTCGAACCGTTTATCTAAACCAGCTATTGCACATCTTGCGAGGCGGTTTCATAGGCATGTCTTGTCGAAGCAGAGATCGTGTCCCCTTATCATGGGATACTCATCAATACGGGTGTGGGTAACCCAACCGCGCCAATAATCACGGCGCTTGGGGGATAAGCGAGTTTCCAGGGCAAGTGGGGAGGCGCAGGATCCCTACGGCGTTTATAAGGAGATAAGGACTCCCCCTTTTCAACCATGCCTTCTTCTTCTGCTCATCCATTCCCTCTCGCTCGAGCTCCAGCGCCCAAGCATTCACCTTCTCCGCCCACAAGGGCCCTCCGAAAAATCCGGATCGGGAGCGAGAGGCAAGTGGATGGCCTCTACCATCCGGGAGAAGGACATCAAGAAACTTCGGGAGGCTAGGTATCTGGCCAAGAAGATCAACCACCGCCTCCCGGCGGCGGGACATATCGTCCCTACTCCAGAACCCCATGAGAGGGTTGTCTTCCTTCCTCATTTTGTCCGCGAGCTAGGGTTTCCCCTCCACCCATTCGTTCGCGACATTATGTATTACTATGGGATTGATGTTCACGATCTATCCCCCAATTCCTTCCTCAACATCTTGACATTCATCATCGTGTGCGAGGCCTTTCTCCGCACCCCCACACTTCGGCTTATAGCTGAAGATTTTCAATGTGAAGCCCAAGGTGATGAGCGGCAAGCACGCTGAGTGCGGAGGACCCATGGTGAGCAAGATGCCCAACGCCACATGGCCATCAGGTACCTTCAATGATTCCGTCAAGGGATAGCAACAACAGTGGTTCTATGTCACTGAGCCACGCGACACCAAATGGGCCGCAGCTCCCGAATTTCGATCCGGAGCCCCACTGTGACTTACGTCCTGGCCCAAGAAGGGCCTGAACTTGCCTTCGCCCAACGAGTTGTCGGTGCTCCAAATGCGCGTCAAGGGTATGGAAGACAAGAATATCAAACTTGTCAATGTTTTCCAGGTGATGTTAGTTCGCCGAATTCTCCCTTGCCAACACAGGGCTTGTCATTTATGGGAGTATGACCCGGCCAAGCACCAGACCCTACTAGGGTTCTTCGACTCATCGCACGAATACATATGGAAAGTGCTTTTTAAGTCTGGCAAATCGTGGCCGGACTCCGCCGAGGACCGCGGGTATCAACTGTCCCGACCTGCGAGTTCGGTAAGTCGCCGTATGTTGGCAAGTCACATGCTTTATCTGTATAATCCAAAGGAAACGCTTAATGTATTTTTCCTCAACTCTCCTAGGGCTGGACGAAGAAGGTATGG
Source organism: Triticum timopheevii (assembly GCA_963921465.1). NCBI lineage: Eukaryota > Viridiplantae > Streptophyta > Magnoliopsida > Poales > Poaceae > Triticum > Triticum timopheevii. The sequence continues at coordinate 279,123,403 of OY997264.1, forward strand.
CGGATCTACTGCCCAGCCCCGCTGCCAGAAGAACTAGCCGGCCCACTTCTAACGAAGATGCTGGTCCCGACGCCTTACAAGGCACCAAAGAAGAAAGCCGGGAAAGAGGTTAAAGAGACCAGGGGCGCGGGTCGTCGCCGAGGAACTTCGGACACAGTATTCGAAGACTCCGAGGCCCATTCTTCCTCCAAGGAGGATGAGGAAGAGGAGGAAAGCCAATCCCCCTCAGCGAGGGGAGGAAAGAAAAGGACGGCCTCCACAAACTTGGAGGCCGAGTTGCCTAAGAAGGGAAAAACTTCCCTTCCGGAGGAATCCACCACCACTACCGACAGCAGCCCGAAGTGGGATCCCAGGGTCCAGCCCCTGGTGAAATCATGAGTATATAAAATCCGGACACGTTTGCGCATCCAGACTCACTATTGTATGATGTTTAATCATTAAGCCACACTTTTTTGTAGTCCGGCGAGGTCCCGCGCCGAACAATCCTCATCGGAGGATTTACTGGGCTCGGACGCTATGGACAACAGGACACCCCCGAAGGCCCCCTCCCCAAAACACGGGAACGATACCGAGGCATCATCCCGTAGGGACCTAGGCCAAGGAGGGGGTGAAAAGACCGTCAAGGCGGCGCCAGGGGGTCAGACTTCGATGGCCGTACACGCGGGAGACAAAGCTCCCGTGGACACCGACAGCGGGGGCCATCTTGGATTTGGCCCCCAGCCGGACACAATTCCGGGGACTGATACGGCTCCGGAATCAGGCATGCAGCCTCCCTCGACAGGAAGGAGTGCGCCTGTTCCATCGGCAACCTCTGCCCAACCAGAGGTGCTGGATACCTTGTCCGCGACGCTAAAGAGCGCCTCCATCATTGAAGAACACCGTGCCCTTATGGGTGCGGTGATTGAGAAGATTCGGTCCGCTGTGAGCGGGCTGAACGAAGCCTGCATCAGCCTTATAACGGGCTTTGAGGTATGTTGTGAGGTTTCAAAGTGTGTTATAGTATAGGTAGTAGCCCCTGATACACTGTTCGGTGTTCGAGAAAGAACCAGACAGAGGATCAAATATGTGTTCGCAGGAGACTCACCTTATGGCACCTCTCCCTCTTTTTTTTATAAGTAGGCATCGGTAGCGACTGCCACCTCTCATACTGCGGAAGTCACCGGACTGAAGCAGAGTCTGGAGCAGGCTGAAGAAGAGCTTGTCCAATTGAAAAAGCAGTTGGAGGATAACTGAGGTATGCAATAAACCTTGTTCGTGTTCAACGCGAATGAATAACTGAGTATGATGAAAATATTTTCATGATGTGCTCTAGGGGCGACGACCGAAGTTGAGGCTCTTAAGAAGGCTGTGGCCGAGGCCGAGAAGAAGGCAGCCACGGAGAAGGCTCTTCGTGAAAAGCATGAGGACAGGGTTATTGAAGCTGAGCAAGAGCTCCAAGAGCCCGTGAAGAAATGCGAGACCTTGGAGCAGAGTTTAACGAAGAAAGAATCCAAACTCACCAAGGCTCGGCAAGCCGCACGCGATGCCCGAGAGGAAACCCAAGGCGCCCTGCAGGAAATCTAGGAGGCAAGGAAAATCGCGGCGGGTAAGGCTTTTTCTATGCAAAGCAAAATATTTGAAGGGAGAAAATCACGTTACTAATTGCATTCGGATTTCTCCAAGGGTATTTGCGGAACTGCCACGTAGCATATCTGATGTCGCACAATTCTGCCAAGCCGAAGAAAGGAGCACTGCTGAGAAGCTCTTCTGGTCGCAGTATCTGGCGCCAAAGTATCCAGTGCCCTTTGCCGACCAACTGAAGCAGCCGATCAAACTGCATAAGGCGGCCGAACTAGCCATGAAGGATTTAATTATCCAGCTATGGCCTGCCGAGCCGATTCCCAGCAGCTACTTCAGACTCGTGAAGCGGCTGGTGAGTGCCTGCCCACAACTTGAAGTCATCAAGTGGTCGATCTCTATGGAAGGTGCGCGAATGGCCTTCGCCCGTGCAAAGGTGCACTGGGCGAAGATGGATGCTGAAAAGCTGATGACCGAGGGACCGCCTGAGGGGAAGGAGCACCGCAAGCCCAAGTTATATTATGATAGTGTCCTGAAAGGATCTCGCCTTGTAGCGGAGCAATGTGCCAAGGACATTATATTCACATGAATACATTCATGTTGTCCCATGTAATGTTTGAACAAGGTCATTTAAACGATATAATGCCTGTTATTTTGGAAATTTTACCTCCTGTGTGGCCGTTTTATATATTAACCTTGAGAGTTGGCCAGTCGTTGGCTTCTGCCCCCACATAGGAAATACGGGGGTGTTCGGGATGAACCTGAGCACTCTTTACCCCAGTTTTGGGTCCTTGAAGGAGGTGTTCAGCGTAACGAACCAGGCAATCGGACTATAAGGCTTTATCACCCTCACTAAGCCATATGAGTTTGACAAAAGAAAGGTAGGCGCAGCCCCTGGTGTTCGGAAGACCGCACTAGGGGCTCTATAAGCACCTGGTCGGGAGAGAAAGCCGATCCATCGCACGCTGCATTAGTTATCGCATGGTGCGGAAGAAATCCTTAAAGACTTTGTAACCTCTCGAATAGCTGACCAGCTCTCGTTGCATCATGATAGTCACTTTTCGGCTTTCTCTACTGTGGCGCTCGCCCTGAAGAACCGGGACGCAATCGCAGTAGTTCTCCCTTTACTACCCTAGCCGATATAGCCGAACGTAGGGTAGCAAGCACAGGAGTCGGGCAACCCAACTATTGACCCAAGACATGATTCGGAGCCGATGCATATATTGCTATAAGTTCGGGGTGCCGAACGACCGTGAGGGTGTCCGGACTTTATTGCCGTATTATGGGTACAACGAGGCCCCTGGCATATTAAGGCATATCGTAGTGTACGGATGCCATTTGACAAAGAGTGTCAACAAGAAACAACAGTAAATGAGCGTCATATAAAGCCACATGTTGTAATTGAATAATACGTCGATGCGTGCGAGTACAGGTAATGTGATAAAAAGAAATATGAATTCGGAACCTGTTGAGACCAGGTGGGGGAGGCTGTGTGCAGATCCGGGTTGTAATCGGATGGTCACCGAGGGGAATATCTAAGGATTCCCTAACGCATTTGAGTTGTTTCCCTTCTTGGTATATTCGTCTGTTCATGGGTCTGGCCGCCATGTCGCCAGTCGTGGCCTACTCAAGAGTGGACCTCCAAAGAAAATGCAAAAAATGTTTGTTTGCCACGGAGCGGTTAAGCCGCGTTGCGTGGCCTATCCTAGCTTTGCCTCCATCTACTGCCGGAGTGTTTGATTGAGCTCTTGACGAGCCGGGCTATCCTACCGCGAAGTAGTTCGGACTCCTTTGATGGTGTCCGCAAGCTTGGCTGTCGACTCAAGGTTCGATTGAGAGATGCCACTCTATGTTTCTACTGTTAAGGCGGCGGTGTACTCTTCGGCACGGAGGGAGCGTTCGGCCTTGCCATTAACTGTTATGACGCCGCGCGGACCGGGCATCTTAAGCTTAAGGTAGGCAAAATGTGGCACCGCATTGAATCGAGCAAACGCGGTTCGCCCGAGCAATGCATGATAGTTGCTACAAAAAGGGATGATGTCAAAGATTAACTCTTCGTTGTGGTAATTATCCGGTGGTCCGAAGACTACCTCCAGAGTGATGGAGCCTGTACAACAGGCCTCCACACCTGGTATAACACCTTGAAAGGTGGTTTTAGTGGGTTTGATCATTGAAGGATCGATACCCATCTTGCGCACTGTGTCCTGATACAACATGTACAGACTGCTGCCTCCGTCCATAAGAACTCGTGTGAGGTGGAATCCGTCAATTATTGGGTCAAGGACTAGTGCGGCTGAATTGCCCTGATTGGTATTGACCGGACGATCCCTACGGTCAAAGGTGACCGGGCCGGACGACCATGGGTTATATTTTGGGGCGACTGGCTCCGTTGTGTCGACATCCCTAAGTGTGCACATCCGCTCCCGCTTGGGAACATGGGTGGCGTTTATCATGTTCACCGTTTTGATTTGCGGGGGAAACTTCTTTTGCCCTCTTGTGTTCGGTGGCCGGGGCTCCTCGTCGTCGTCATCGCTTTGCGACCCCTTCTCCTTGTTTTCGGCACCTGACCTGCTGGCTTGTTTGAAGACCTAGCATTCTCTGTTGGTATGGTTGGCTGGTGTTCCTGGGGTGCCATGAATTTGGCATGGACGGTCGAGTATACGGTCCAAACTGGACGTGCCCGGACTGTTTCTTTTGAATTGTTTCTTCCTTTGACCGGTAGTAGAGCCGCTGAATCCAGCATTGACGGTCGTGTCTTCTGCGTTGTCGCCATTATTACGACGCTTGTGTTTGCTGTGTCTGGGCTTTCCGTTGTTATCTCTTGGTTCAGAAGTCCCAGGCTTGCTCTAGACGATGTTGCTATGAGCTAGCCAGCTGTCCTCGCCCTCACAAAAGCGGGTCATGAGTGTCATAAGGGCTGCCACGGATTTCGGCTTCTCTTGGCCGAGGTGTCGGGCAAGCCACTCGTCACGGATGTTGTGCTTAAAGGCCGCTAGGGCTTCGGCATCTGGATAGTCGACAATTTGGTTCTTTTTAGTTAAGAACCGAGTCCATAATTTCTTGTCCGACTCACCGGGCTGTTGGGTTATGTGACTTAAGTCATCAACGTCTGGGGGTCGCACATAAGTGCCCTGGAAGTTGTCAAGGAATGCGTCTTCCAGGTTCTCCCAACTGCCAATGGAGTTTGCCGGCAGGCTATTCAGCCAATGCCGAGCCGGTCACTTGAGCTTTAGTGGGAGGTACTTGATGGCATGTAGATCATCGCCGTGGGCCATGTGAATGTGGAGAAGGAAATCTTCAATCCGTATTGCTGGGTCTGTTGTCCCATCATATGATTCGATGTTCACGGGTTTAAACCCTTCTAGGAACTCATGCTCCATTACTTCGTCAGTGAAGCATAGGGGGTGTGCGGCGCCTCTATGCCGGACTACATCACGACACAGTTCAAATGAGTCTGGTCGGTTGTATTTGGCCCAGCCGGATTTGTATGTAGTATATCCGGCACGGCGGTCATCGTCACGCGTTCGGGCACGCCCCCGTGATCTGTAGATCGATCTTGATTGTCCTGCTTTATTTTCCAACTTGTCTTGCAGGTCCCGCGTGTAGCCCCGGGCCTTTGTGTTTTTGTTTGTTTGGCGACGGGGTGCGGGTTGGTGTTCGGGCTTATACGCTGCTTTGTCTCGGCCACGAGGTGGCCGGTCAGCCGTATCCTGCGCTGGTAGTGTAGGCTCCAGTGCCTCCTCCTCGAATTGAGGTAACAACCTGCGCTTCGGGTAACTTTTGGTTGGGCGCTCGAGTCCGTATTCCTCGGCTGCCAGGACCTCAGTCCATCTATCAGTTAGCATATCCTGATCAGCTTGAAGCTGCTGCTGTTTTTTCTTCAGGCTTTTGTTAGTGGCTACAAGCCGGCGCTTGAAGCGCTCCTGCTCGACGGGATCCTCAGGCACGATAAATTCTTCGTCGCCAAGGCTCACCTCATCTTCGGAGAGGGGCATGTAATTGTCATCCTCCAAGTCTCCTTCCATTGCCTGTTCATCGGGGCTAGCTTGGCCATCCTCCTGTCCGACTTGCTCGAAGCTTGGCTGGGCGGGATTGTTTTCGTCTTCGGCATCATCCGGGGTGCTATTGTCTCCTGTGCTGCTATCGCTGTTTTTTGCTATGGCGGGGCTTAGAGCGGCGCCGCTGACGCCGGCGCTTAGATTGTTTCCCAAGGGGATTATCCTCCGTTGCCTCATCGCCGTTGCTTTCTTTGGGTGTGTCCACCATATATATATCGTATGATGAGGTGGCTGTCCAGCGCCCTGTGGGCGGTGGTTCCTGTTCTTCTCCGGCGTCGTCGTCCATACCGTCGATATCTTCGGAGTCAAAATCAAGCATGTCGTTTAAGTCGTCGACAATGACTATCAAGTGGGTGGTGGGTGGGTAACGAATTTCTTCGTCGTCCGCTTCCCACTCAAGCCAGACATAGTTCGGCCAGGAGTCTCCTGACAGGGAGAGATATTTTAACGAGTTTAGCACATCGCCCAAGGGCGAGTGCTAAAAGATATCCGTGGAGCTAAACTCCATGATCGGTGCCCAGTCAGGTTTGGTGGGCACGGATGCACGCGGTTCGGAGCCCCTGTCCGGAGACGAGTCCGAGGGTCCGAAGACATAGTCCTCCTTGGAAGTGAGATCTGTGTTCGGCTCAATCGCCGCTGAGTGTGCGGCCTCCGTGGCGGGATCCATCCACCCGTCCCCGGATGGCACGATCTGCTCCAGATTTAAGGTCGGGGCGGCTGCAGGTGTAATCTCCTGAACAGCGTCCGATGACAGATCTAAGTCATGCTCATCGCGTCTGTTGGGCGCACCTGTCGTGGGCTCGAATCCGTCGAAGATCAAGTCTCCCCGGATGTCGGCAGTGTAGTTGAAGCTTCCAAACCTGACCTGATGGCCAGGGGCGTAGCTATCGATCTGCTCCAGATGGCCAAGTGAGTTGGCCCGCAGTGCGAAGCCGCCGAATACGAAGATCTGTCCGGGGAGGAAAACCTCACCCTGGATCGCATCGTTGTAGATGATTTAAGGAGCCATCAAGCCTTACTGTGACGACACAGTGGAACTCTCAATGAAAGCACCAATGTCGGTGTCAAAACCGGAGGATCTCGGGTAGGGGGTCCCAAACTGTGCGTCTAAGGCTAATGGTAACAGGAGGCGGGGGACACAATGTTTACCCAGGTTCGAGCCCTCTCTATGGAGGTAATACCCTACTTCCTGCTTGATTGATCTTGATGATATGAGTATTACAAGAGTAGATCTACCACGAGATCGTAGAGGCTAAACCCTAGAAGCTAGCCTATGGTTATGATTGTTCTTGTCCTATGGACTAAACCCTCCGGTTTATATAGACACCGGAGGGGGCTAGGGTTACAACAGAGTCGGTTACAGAGAAGGAAATCTACATATCCGAATTGCCAAGCTTGCCTTCCACGCAAAGGAGAGTCCCACCCGGACACGGGATGAAGTCTTCAATCTTGTATCTTCATAGTCCAACAGTCTGGCATAAGCATATAGTCCAGCTATCAGAGGACCCCCTAATCCAGGACTTCCTCAGCACCATCGAAATCCGTTGAGACGCCGCCTTGTGAACTGTGGTTTGGCAAGAAACCAAAGTTGTCGTTTCTTAAAGTTTGGGGCTGCGGTGCTTATGTGAAAAAAAATTCAACTTGATAAGCTCAAACCCAAATCGTAGAAGTGCGTCTTCATAGCATACCCAAAAGAAACTGTTGGGTACACCTTCTATCACAGATCCGAAAGCAAGATATTCGTTGCTTAGAATGGATACTTTCTAGAGAAGGAGTTTCTCTCGAAAGAAGTGAGTGGGAGGAAAGTAGAACTTGATGAGGTAGTTGTACCTTCTCTCGAGTTGGAGAGTAGTTCATCATAGAAATTAGTTCTAGTGATGCCTACACCAATTAGTGAGGAAGTTAATGATGATGATCGTGAAACTTCAAATCAAGTTACTACCGAACCTCGTAGGTCAACTAGAGTACGATCTGCACCAGAGTGGTACGGTAATCCTATTCTGGAAGTCATGTTACTATACCATGATGAACCTACAAACTATGAGGAAGCGATGATGAGACCAGATTCCACGAAATGGCTTGAGGCCATGAAATCTGAGATGGGATCCATGTATGAGGACAAAGTCTGGACTTTGGTGGACTTGCCCGATGATCGGCAAGCCATTAAGAATAAATGGATCTTCAAGAGGAAGACGGACGCTGATAGTTGTGATACTATCTACAAAGCTCGACTTGTTGTAAAAGGTTTTTCGACAAGTTCAAGGTGTTGACTACAATGAGATTTTCTCAACTGTAGCGATGCTTAAATCTGTCCAAATCATGTTAGCAGTTGCCATATATTATGAAATCTAGCAAATGGATGTCAAAACTGCATTCCCTAAATGGATATTTCTTAAAGAAGAATTGTATATGATGCAACCAGAAGGTGTTGTCAATCCTAAAGGTACTAACAAGGTGTGCAAGCTTCAGCGATCCATCTATGAACTGGTGCAAGCATCTTGGAGTTGGAATATACGCTTTGATGAGTTGATCAAAGCACATAGTATTATACAGACTTGTGGTGAAGCCTGTATTTACAAGAAAGTGAGTGGGAGCACTACAACCTTTCTGATAAGTATATGTGAATGATATATTGTTGATCGGCAATGATGTAGAATTTTATGGAAAGCATAAAGGAGAGTTTGAAAGGAGTTTTTCAACGAAAGACCTCGGTGAAGTTGCTTATATATTGGGCATCAAGATCTATAGAGATAGATCAAGATGCTTGATAAGATTTTTCAATGAATACATACCTTGACAAGTTTTTGAAAAAGTTCAAAATGGACCAGTCAAAGAAGAAGTTCTTGCCTATATTACAAGGTGTAAAGTTGAGTAAGACTCAAAGCCCGACCACGGCAGAAGATAGAAAGAGAATGAAAGTCATTCCCTATGCCTGAGTCATATGTTCTATAAAGTATGCTATGCTATGAACCAAACCTATTGTGTACCTTGCCATGAGTTTGGCAAGGGGGTACAATAGTGATCTAAGAGTAGATCACTGGACAACGGTCAAAATTATCCTTAGTGAGGACTAAGGAAATGTTTCTCGGTTGTGGGGGTGATAAAGAGTTTGTCGTAAAGAGTTACGTCGATGCAAGCTTTTACACCGATCCAGATGACTCTAAGTCTCAATCTGGATACATACAACTCTGAATGTGACAGACCCGTTGACTAAACTTCTCTCATAAGCAAAACATGATCACACTTAGTACTCTTTGGGTGTTAATCACATAGCAATGTGAACTAGATTATTGACTCTACTAAACCCTTTAGTTGTTGGTCACATGGCGATGTGAACTATGGGTGTTAATCACATATAGATGTGAACTATTGATGTTAAATCACATGGCATTGTGAACTAGATTATTGACTCTAGTGCAAGTGGGAGACTGAAGGAAATATGCCATATAGGCAAGAATAAAGTTATTATTTATTTCCTTATATCATGATAAATGTTTATTATTCATGCTATAATTGTATTAACCGGAAACTTAGTACATGTGTGAATACATAGACAAAACATAGTGTCCCTAGTATGCCTCTACTTGACTAGCTCATTTATCAAAGATGGTTATGTTTCCTAACCATAGACATGTGTTGTTATTTAATGAATGAGATCACAACATTAGGAGAATGATGTGATGGACAAGACCGACTCGTTAGCTTAGCATTATGATCGTTACAGTTTCATTGCTACTGCTTTCTTCATGACTTATACATGTTCCTCAGACTATGAGATTATGCAACTCCCGAATACCGGAGGAACACCTTGTGTGCTATCAAATGTCACAACGTAACTGGGTGATTATAAAGATGCTCTACAGGTGTCTTCGAAGGTGTTTGTTGGGTTGGCATAGATCGAGATTAGGATTTGTCATTCCGTGTATAGGAGAGGTATTTCTGAGCCCTCTCGGTAATGCACATATAAGCCTTGCAAGCAATGTGACTAATGAGTTAGTTGCGGGATGATGCATTACAGAACGAGTAAAGAGACTTGCCAGTAACGAGATTGAACTAGGTATGATGATACCGACGATCGAATCTCGGGCAAGTAACATACCGATGACAAAGGGAACAACGTATGTTGTTATGCGGTTTGACCAATAAAGATCTTCGTAGAATATGTAGGACCAATATGAGCATCCAGGTTCCGCTATTGGTTATTGACCTAAGATGTGTCTCGATCATGTCTACATAGTTCTCGAACCTGTAGGATCCGCACGCTTAACGTCCGATGACGATTGGTATTATGAGTTTATGTGATTTGATGTACCGAAGGTTGTTCAGAGTCCCGGATGAGATCACGGACATGACGAGGAGTCTCGAAATGGTTGAGACATAAAGATCGATATATTGGAAGGCTATATTCAGACATCGGAAAGGTTCCGAGTGATTCGGGTATTTTTCAGAGTACCGGGAAGTTACGGGAATTCACCGGGAGAAGTAATGGGCCTTATTGGGCTTTAGTGGAGAGAGGGGAGAAGGGCCAAGAGGTGGCGCGCGCCTCCCCCCTGCCCAAACCGAATTGGACAAGGGGTGGGGGCGCAGCCCCCTTTTCCTTCTCCCTCTCCCTCTCTTTCCTTCTCACCTACTCCGAATAGGAAAAGGAATTCTACTAGGACTTGGGAGTCCTAGTAGGACTACCTATGCTTGGCGCGCCCCCTAGGGTGGCCGCCTCCTCCCTCCATCCTTTATATACGGGGGAGGGGAGCACCCCAAGGACACACAAGTTGATCTTTAGCCGTGTGCGGTGCCCCCTCCAAAGTTTTCCACCTCGGTCATATCGTCGTAGTGCTTAGGCGAAGCCCTGCGCCGGTAACTTCATCATCACCATCACCATGCCATCGTGCTGACGGAACTCTCCCTCGGCCTTAGTTGGATCTAGAGTTCGAGGGATGTCACCGAGCAGAATGTGTGCAAATCGCGGAGGTGCCGTGCGTTCGGTACTTGATCGGTTGGATCGCGAAGACGTTCGACTACATCAACCGCGTTACTTAATGCTTAGGCTTGCGGTCTACGAGGGTACGTGGACACACTCTCCCTTCTCGTCGCTATGCATCACCTAGATAGATCTTGCATGATCGTAGGATTTTTTTTGAAATTACCACGTTCCCCAACAAGGAATGCACATGGTGGTGGGCGAGGACGGCGAATCCTACTAATCTTATGAGTTGCGTTACGGCTAGATCCCCTTCTCTTTGTCCGCACCTCTACTTTCACCGCCCACAGCAGCGCCCACCATGGTGATGGAGACCATATTGATTCACATCAACAAAGGTAAATCCCAACCCTCCTTTACCAAGTTTAGAAATCTGAATCCTCTATGAAATCCAAACTTCCTTGTTTTTCTTCGCTTCAGAATCTTCTCGCGGCAAGACTCATGTTCTGTCCATCTTGTTCGATCAATACTGTATTGGCTCTAGAGTTCGAGTCCGGTGGCAACAAATGTCCAACATCAAGAATGGCGAGGGCGAGTGGTTAGTCACAAAATCGTCGATATGCCATTCAAATGGGTCTACTGGGAAACAACAAAAGGTCGTGCTTGGCGATGTGAGCACATACCCAGGTGATGAGGGATTCAGCGGACGACGCGAAGGGGCTCGGGCGATGGGGGATTCAGCGACCGATGTGAAGGGTCATGTTGCGGCGGCTGGAGGTGCGTTAGTCGCCAATGCTGGCGGTGGATATGAGTTACGGTCTTGCTGCCTCCTCCTCGTTGGTTCATGCCTAGGTTGATGCTATGTCTTCTTCCCTGTTGCAGATCTCTTGTACGGCTACATGCTACTTCTTGAGCTTGCGTTGGTTTTCCCTTGAAGAGGAAAGGGTGATGCAACACAGTAGAGATAAGTATTTCCCTCAGTTAAGAACCAAGGTATTAATCCAGTAGGAGAAACGCGCAAGTCCCCAATAGATGTACCTACACAAACAATCAAACACTTGCACCCAACGTGATAAAGGGGTTGTCAATCCCTTCAGGGTCACTTGCAAAGGTGAGATCTGATAGAGATAGATAAAACTAAACAAAAGATAAATATTTTTTGAGTTTTCTGGTTTATAAATCTGAAAATAAAAGATTACAAAATAGTAGATCGGAAACTAATATGATGAAAAATAGACCCGAGGCCATAGTTTTCACTAGAGGCTTCTCTCATGAAGGCAAATAATACGGTGGGTGAACAAATTACTGTCGAGCAATTAGTAGAAAAGCGCAAATTTATGACGATATCCAAGTCAATGATTATGCAATATAGGCATCACGTCCGTGTCAAGTAGATAGACTCCTGTCTGCATCTACTACTATCACTCCACACATCGACCGCTATCCAACATGCATCCATAGTATTAAGTTCATAAAGAATGGAGTAACACCTTAGGTAAGATGACATGATGTAGAGGAATAAACTCAAGCAATACGATTAAAACCCCATCTTTTTATCCTCGATGGAAACAATTCAATAAGTGTCTCACTACCCCTGCTTTGTCACTGGGTGAAATCACGCAAGATTGAACCCAAAGCTAAGCACCTCTCCCATTGCAAGAAAAACCAATCTAGTTGGCCAAACCAAACCGATAATTCAAAGAGAAGTACAAAGATACCAAATCATGCATATAAGAATTCAGAGAAGATTCAAATAATATTCATTGATAAGCTGATCATAAATCAATAATTCATCGGATCTCGACAAACACACCGCAAAAGAAGATTACATCTGATAGATCTCCAAGAACATCAAGGATAACTTGGTATTGAGAATCAAAGAGAGAGAGAGAGAGAGAGAGAGAGAGAGAGAGAGAGAGAGAGAGAGAGAGAGAGAGAGAGAAAAGAAGCCATCTAGCTACTAGCTATGGACCCGTAGGTCTGAGGTAAACTACTCACGCTTCATCGGAAGGGCAATAGAGTTGATGTAGTGATACGTCTCCAACGTATCTATAATTTATGAAGTATTCATGCTGTTATTTTATTATTCTTGGGTGTTTTATAATCATAGTATAGCAACTTTATATCATTTTTTGGGACTAACCTATTAACCCAGTGCCCAGTGCCAGTTGTTGTTTTTTGCTTGTTTTTTACATTGTAGGAAATCAATATCAAACGGAGTCCAAATGCAACGAAACTTTACTGAGATTTTTTTGTGGACCAAAAGGAACCCAATGGGCTTGAGCTGCACCTGGGGGGTGCCCCGAGGGGGGCACAACCCACCAGGGCGCCCTTGGCCCCCCCTGGTGCGCCCAGGTGGGTGGTGCCCACCTCGTTGGCTTCCCGTACCCCCTCTTTGCACTACAAATTCCCAAATATTCCGAAACCCTTCGGGGTTAACCTAGATCAGAAGTTCCGCCGCCGCAAGGTCTATGTATCCGTGAAAACCAATCTAGACCCCGTTCTGGCACCCTACCGGAGGGGGGAATCAGCTCCGGTGGCCATCTTCATCATCCCGGCGGCCACTACAATGACGAGGGAGTAGTCCACCCTCAGGGCTGAGGGTTTGTACCAGTAGCTACGTCACACCACAACCAAGCCTTTACTCGAATCGTTTTTATTATACCACCTCAGCGCGTTTAGCGAAGCGGTTTCCTTGGCACGTCCTGTCGAAGCAGAGATCGTGTTCCCCTTATTCCGGGATTCCCATCAATACGAACGTGGGTAACCCAACCGCGCCCGTTGCCACGCCCCCTCCATCGAATGTGAGTTCCAAACGGTCACGGGGACGGCTCTTGGTATTCTCCCTCTTTATAATGAGACCAAGGCCCGTTTCTTTTCTTCAATCCTCAATCGAATCCGCCCCTCGCCCCCGAGTTCCAACACCCAGGGCTCCAGATTCGGGCACTTCGGACCTTCGACAATGTCCGGCTCCGACCTACAGGGCCGGTGGATTCCCTCCTCCATCACGGAAGAGGACGTGCTAAAGCTGAGAGGCGCCAGGTACTTAACCTACGAGATTTCGCATAGGTTGCCTGCCCAAGGGCAAGTCATTCCAACTCCCGAGCCTGGCGAGAGTGTCGTATTCGTGCCTCACCTCCGTCGGGGTTTAGGCTTCCCGATGGATCCCTTCGTGAGGGGGCTCATGTTTTACTATGGGCTGGAATTCCACGACCTGGCTCCGGAGTCCATCCTCCACATCCCATCATTTATTGTCGTCTGCGAAGCCTTCCTCCATACTACCCCTCACTTCGGTTTGTGGATCAAAACCTTCAACGTGGAGCCAAAGATGATTGAGGGGCATCAGGCAGAGTGCGGCGGGGCGGTTATAAGCAAGAGGGCCGATGCTCCATGGCCCGAGGGCTCTTTTCAGGAGGAGCTCGGCTTGTGGCAACAGGAGTGGTTCTATATCACCGCTCAGGGGCAGCAGGCAGAGGCCGCCGCCCGCCTTTTGCTCGGGCCCTCCACAACGGCTGACGTCATGGGTCAACCAAGGGCTTGACTGGGGGCCGTCCGAGGACGTACCCCTATTGTAGGGCCGGATTCGAGACCTCCAAGAGAGGGAGATCAATCTGGTCGTAGTGACGCAGGTTATGCTGATTCGGCGTCTTCTGCCCTGCAAACGTCGCCCCCTCCGCTTGTGGGAATTCAATCCGGAGGGACCACGAGCTCTCCAACACTTGATGGGTACGACACCCGTGGAGATGTACAAACTGTTCTTCGGATCACAAGAGATGTGTCCGGGCTTGACCGAGGACGCTGGCTTAAGCGGCAATCGCCCGGATACTCAAGTAAGTAGCCCTGTGTCCGGACATATCATCCATTTATTTATCATGCATTTGCCTTTTAACCAGCTATCCCTTGACAGGAGTGGATAGTGCAAGCAAAACTGATACGGTGTCCGGCCCCCCTCCCTGAGACCACGCCGGATTCTGTGTTAATCAAAATGTTGGAGGTAGCGCCTTCGGAGGAGGGCGAAGTGGGGAACATGGAAACTACCACCTCTGCTAAGGAGGCTCTCAGCAAGGGGGGAATCAAGAATCCCTCCCTCCAGGGGGAGAAGAGGACCGCTTCCGAAGACCCGAAGGCCAAGGCCTTAAAGCGGGGAAAGAAATCTGCACCGGAAGGTCCTGTGCCGGGAGGAGTCCCGGCCGCACAGTCTCCCCAAAGGAATCAGCCCTCCAGCGAGCCGTAAGTAGAAAAAGGGGGAGTTTTGTAATAAGGGACATCCCTATTTTATTTCTAAGGATAACCGAAGTTTTTACCTTGTAGTTCGGATCTCAGCCCTTCTCAGCAGAGCTCGTCCTCGGGGGACCTTCGTCCGGAGAAGATGGAGAGCGAAACGCCTCCATCTACCGCCCCGTCAGGCGGGGCGGACGACCCTGAGGTGTCGTCACGGAGGGTCTCCCCGAGTCCGGCGGGGCCGGGGAGTTCGGCACCCACTGGAGTACGGCCGGCGGAGCTGCAGGATCTGCTCGAGAGGGTGTCTATCTCAGAAGATCACCGCACATTAATGAGTACGGTGATTGAAAGGATCTTATCCGCCGAGAGTGGGTTGCATGAGGCCGTCGGAAGTTTACTGACGGGGTTTGAGGTACGCAAAAAATGACATACCTTTTGACAGTTTTGCACATAGAGTGCGCCCTGTATAGATAGTAGCCCCTGAGACTCAGGATGTTGTCGAAAGCGACAGCGTGCCGAGGATCATAATCTCAGTTACAAAATGTCGCCTTTCCTATGCAGGTGGCGGAACGTTTGGTGGCCAGCCGGACTGATAGAGTTGCTGAGATGAAGCGGCAACTCGACGTTGCGGATGCAGACATCGCGCTGGTCAATAAATGACTTGACGAGTCACAAGGTAGGTGGTTTCTCCGCGGTCACCTGGTAAGGGAGCTGATGCCCACTCCTTACAACATGTATGCTTGATGCAGATGGTGCCGCTGCTGTGGAAGACCTTCGGGCAGAGCTTGCTCGAGCCAAGGAGCAAGCCAGAAAAAGTGATGCGGCTGCCTCGAAGGCAGCGGAGGAGCTAAAAGCCGAAAAGGCTGCTCACTGCCGAAGCAGGGAGGAGATGGCCGGAATGGCCGTGAAACTAAAAGATGCTACCGACTGCTATGAGGTTCTTGAAAGAGAATGCCAAGCGGAGCAAGAGGACCTTAAGAAGGCCACCGCCGAAGCCAAGGATGCCCGTTCTGCAATGCGGGCTATAAAGGAGGAACTGCGTCAGGCCGGAGACATTGCGGCTGGAAAGTCTTTTCTTCTGCGTAGGAAGTTCACGGATCCGAAGTATGCTCAGTTGGGCCAGTTGTGGGGTGCGGAGGACCCTTATCTGAATTTGGCGGCGAGTGCGGCGGACGCAGTCGTGCACTTCCGAAGCCAGAAGGATCACGAAGTGGAAGAGCTTTTTTGGTCTCAATTCCATAGTCCGAAGCGTCCACTTCCGTGGACCGATCGGTTGGCTGAGTGGGCTGAGCTGAATAGGCTGTCCGGACTTGCCATGAAGGACGTCGTGGCTCATCTGTGGCCGGAAAGGCCCAAGCCAAAGAGTTATTTTGGTTTAGTGCAGCAATTCCTTGATGCGGTGCCGCATATCAAGGCGATGAAGCGGTCGGCATGCATAGAGGGTGCACGGATGGCTCTCGCCCGTGTCAAAACATACTGGGCAGAGATGGATGCCACCGACGTTGCATCCTGGGATTCGGATAGAAGCCGATTACCCGCCGAGCACTATTTTGAGGAAGTCCTGCGGGGCGCTCGCTTAGTAGAGTCGCAGTGCTCGAAAAATGTTATGTTCAAATGACATGTATGATTTGTAAAACCATATTTATAATATAAGGGCTTTTTATACTTGTGCGTTCAAGTATTGAAATTCCTCCTATGCGGCCGTTAATGTATATGTATATATAACCTGAAAGATGGCAGTCTTCGGCTTCAGCCCCCACGCACATGGTGCGGGGGTGTTTGCAAAAAAGCGCATTTTCACACTTAATCCAACGTCTTGGTCCTGTGAAGGAGGTGGTAGCGTAGCAAACGAGGCAACCGGACTATAATGCTTTATCACTTTCACTTAGCCATAGGAGTTCGAAGGTGGAGCTACGATATAGCCCCTAGGGGCGCCGCGCTCTCCAAATTCGGGGCGCGTATGTGCCTGACCGAGAAATGGTCCTTCGTCAAAGCGGAGGAATTCTAGACATTCCGGTAGTCGATCGAGTGGTTGACCAGTCTCTCGCTATATCATGACAGTCAGTTTTCGGCTTTCGCTACTGAGGTGCTCGCCTGGCCGAACCGGGGCACAATAGCAGTAGTTCTCCTGGTGCCGCATTAGCCGATGATACGGAACGTAAGGCAGCAAAACACAGGAGCCAGGCAAACCCAACATTTGACCAAAGACATGATTCGGAGCTGATGCATATAAGGCCTAACTCGAGACGCCGAACACTCCCTAAGGTATTCGGTCTTTATGAAAAACGGGCCGAACGATGCCCTAAGCCCCTAGTGTCCAGGTACGCGTGAAATCTTCTGACGCGGCCGATGCCAAAATGTCAGCCTAAACCGGGGGATGTATAGCAACAAGAGACAGTAAAAAGGTTTACGCAGGGTCTTAATCTGAAAAGAATCCTTCTAACGGGTCCCTGCTGCACGTCTGCGCCTGTGTCTCTGTTGTGTTGTATCCTAGACGGGTGTAGCACGTTGTTCATCTGTAAAAGAGAAGAACTTAGTTTGAAAAAAAAAGATCGTGCGAAAAATGCATGTAAAAAAGAGTATGATTTTTAAAAAATGAATAAAATTGAGCTTTATTGGCTCTCATTCTTCGTTCGTGCAGCCCCTTGTAAAGGGGTATGCGGTTGGGAGGCCCCTTGTTTGTTTATGCCGGACTCGCCTAACCGTGTCCGGGGTCTAAATGACCTATTTTAGGGGCTTCGATCAGCCAGGCCGGATTAGTTTGTGGCTGTCAAGGCAGTTTCACATTTTTCCGTGGTCGAGGAACACTCTAAGTTACCCTTTAATGAGATGATGCCGCGTAGACCGGGCATTTTAAGTGTAAGAGACGCGTAATGCGGTATTGCGTTAAAGCGGGCGAAAGCTTCGCGTCCCAATAGTGCTTGATGGCTACTTTTAAATGGGGCGATATGGAAGATTAGCTTTTCGCGACGGAAGTTGTCGGATGAACCGAATACAACTTCTAGTAGTAAGGAGCCCATACTATTGGCATAAGGGCCTGCCGTCGCTCCTTTAAAGGAAGTGCCGCTATGGCGAATTTTGGTAGGGTCTATCCCCATTCTGCGGATGGTGTCCTGGTATAGCAGGTTTATATCACTGCCGCCGTCCATTAGGACTTGTGTAAATTGTAGTCCGTCGATTATAGGATCCAATATCAAAGCAGTCCATCCTGCGTTTCGAATACTTCTGGAGTAATCCAGATGGTCAAAAGTAATTGGTTTTGACATCCAATCTCGGGATTCCGCTGGGGTGGACCATGCGGCACGTGCTTTGGTAGATGCCGCCCTATTTTTCCTTGTTATCACTTGAAGTGAATTCACTGTTTTGACTTCTTGTGGGAAGTTCTTTTGTTTTCCGGCGCTCTGCTTGTGGGGTTCGTCATCGTCCTCGCTTGGTGTGTCGAGCCCCTTGTGTTCGGCGTTAAGTCGGCCGGACTTCTTGAAGACCCAACAATCTCTGTGGGTATGGTTTGCAGGCTTCCCGGGGGTACTGTGAATTTGACATATCCTATCCAAGATTTTGTTTAGGTTGGATAGCTCGTCACTATTGTCCTTAAGAGGCAGTGTTTTGTTGTTCGGCCGAGAGCTTTTGAACCCGTCGTTGACCGCCGTGTTCTTTGGGCCATTTTCCTTAGTCCGGCGCTGGTCTTTTCTGCGTCATGGCTTCCCATTTCCATCCCTGACCTCGGATGTACTTGGGTCGCTGGTGCTGCATCTTGCCAGCCAGCTATCTTCTCCCGCGCAGAAGCGGGTCATGAGGCTCATTAGTGCGGCCATTGTCCTTGGCTTTTCCTGACCGAGGTGTCTGGCGAGCCATTCGTCTCGGACGTTATGTTTAAATTATGCTAAGGCCTCGGCGTCCGGACAGTCGACTATTTGGTTCTTTTTGGTGAGGAACCTGTTCCAGAATTTGCGTGCTGACTCACTGGGCTGTTGAGTTATGTGACTTAAATCGTCTGCATCCGGAGGGCGGACATAAGTTCCCTGAAAGTTTGCTCGAAACGCATCCTCGAGCTCTTCCCAACTTCCGATGGTATTTTCTGGGAGGCTTTTGAGCCAATGCCGGGCTGGCCCTTTGAGCTTGAGGGGTAGGTATTTTATGGCGTGGAGATCGTCTCCTCTAGCCATATGTATGTGTAGGATATAATCCTCAATCCAGACTCCGGGGTCTGTTGTTCCGTCATATGCCTCTATGTTTACGGGTTTGAATCCCGCTGGAAATTCATGATCCAGTACCTCATCGGTGAAACATAGTGGGTGTGCGGCGCCCCTATATTTAGGTGTGCCGTTATCTTCGAATGCTCGGCGTGTTGTGTTGCTTCCTGGAGCCTTCTTTTTTGGCCCATAGATGGACCTGACCGGGCCATACTTTCTGCAAGGATCCTTATGTGGATCGTGTGCCGGCTTGTGTGCGGCGCCGCTTGCCGCTCTTAGCCTGTCATCTGGTCGTCTATCCGGCCAGGCGGCCTCTTTGTTTTTTGACTGTGGGGGATCTACGGCCTCCTCGTCAAATTCGGGCAACAACTTGCGCTTCGGGTAGCTCTTTGCTTGGTGACTATCTGCGGTCTTGAGTACTTTGCTCCATCTCATTCTAAGTACGTCTTCCGCTGTTTTGAGCTTCTGCTTCTGCTTCTTCAAACTTCTTGCAGTGGCGACGAGCCTTTTGTGAAGGTTCTTATGCTCCGGTGATGTGTCCGGCGTGAGATCGTCTGGACTGTTGTTTTCGTCGGGGATGGGTTGCTCGTCCAATTCATCCTGTTTGGATGGTTGCTTGGTGGCATGTTCGTCGTCCACTGGTTCGCCCTGCTCTACGGCTGGGTCAGTATGGGTGCTGTTGTTATCGAGGCGGGACTTTGGGTGGCGCTTGCGTCGCCGTTTTGGTTGTTTTTCGGGGAATTATCCTTTGCCGCGTCCCGTTGTTCCTCGTTATCGCTTCCTTTTGGTGTATCCACCATGTATACGTCGTGAGTTGAGGTGGCTTTCCAGTGCCCAGTAGGCTCTGGTTCTTGGTCGTCTCCGGCATCGTCGTCCATACCGTCGATGTCTTCGGAGTCGAAGTCTAGCATGTCGGTTAGATCGTCGACAGTGGCTACTAAGTGGGTGGTGGGTGGGCTTTGAATTTCTTCATCGTCCGCATCCCAACCGTCCTGACCGTAGTCCGGCTAGGGCTCTCCTGATAACGAGAGATATTTTAGCGAATTCAGGATGTCGCCAAAAGGTGAGTGCTGAAAGATGTCCGCGGCGGTGAACTCCATGATCGGCGCCCAACCGGATTCGGTTGGTAGGGGCGCGAGGGGTTCGGAGTCCAGCAAGGAGTCCGGAACCTCGGAGTCACAAGCTTCACAAGGGACAGGGTCAGTATTCGGCTCCATCGCCATAGAGGTTGCAGCCCCCGAGGCGGTGTCTAGCCACCCGTCCTCGATCTGCGCAGCCGGCTCCGAATTGAGGGTCGGAGCGGACTCGTGTGCGGCCTCCAGGGCACTGTCCGGCAGCAGAGCTAAATCATGCTCATCGTGACAGTGCGGCGCGCTCGGCTGTGGCTCTAGTCCATCGAAGATCAAGTCTCCGTGGATGTCAGCCGTGAAGTTCAGACTTCCAAATCTGACCTGACGGCCAGGGGCGTAGCTTTCGATCTGCTCCAGATGGCCAAGCGAATTGGCCCGCAGTGCAAAGCCGCCGAATACGAAGATCTGTCCGGGGAGAAAAGTCTCACCCTGGACCGCGTCATTGTTGTTGATGATCGAAGGAGCCATCGAGCCTATCGGTGACGACACAGAGGAACTCTCAATGAAAGCACCAATGTCGGTGTCAAAACCGGCGGATCTCGGGTAGGGGGTCCCGAACTGTGCGTCTAGGCGAATGGTAACAGGAGACAAGGGACACGATGTTTTTACCCAGGTTCGGGCCCTCTCGATGGAGGTAAAACCCTACTCCTGCTTGATTGATATTGATGATATGGGTAGTACAAGAGTGGATCTACCATGAGATCAAGGAGGCTAAACCCTAGAAGCTAGCCTATGGTATGATTGTTCTTCTGTCCTATGGACTAAAACCCTTCGGTTTATATAGACACCGGAGAGGGCTAGGGTTACACAGAGTCGGTTACAATGGTAGGAGATCTACATATCCGTATCGCCAAGCTTGCCTTCCACGCCAAGGAAAGTCCCATCCGGACACGGGACGAAGTCTTCAATCTTGTATCTTCTTAGTCTTGGAGTCCGGCCGATGATGATAGTTCGGCTATCCGGACACCCCCTAGTCCGGGACTCCCTCAACAATCTTTAGGTTACAATCCATAGAGAGAGGGGGGGCGCCCTGGAGAGAGCTAGGGGGGAAGGGGGCCCTAAGATGAGATCAGGACCGGCGACACTTGCGCACGGTCCAGGAGCTGCGTGACTCCGCGGGGGATCTGCCATCCGTAATAATCCGCAAAAGCCTGCACCACGTCCTCCGCCAGAGGCCGCGCGAAGAGCTAGGCATATTTGGCCAGAATGGAATCATCAACCTACCCCTCTTCTTCCAGAAGTCCAAGACGGCGGAGCAGGACTTTCTTAGCCTTCATCTCCGAATCGAGGCCGCAATCGGCCTTGGCGATCTGGCTACTCCTCCGAGGCGTGAAGTTGGGCGGAACCGCGTTCCGGCGATGCCGTGGGGCAGGCCTGGGCTGCGGGAGGAGGGACTCAGGTTCCTGCATCACGCTGTCAAGCAGGGAACATAGAGATGGCTGTTGCATGGCCTCGGGGCCCGTGGCATGTACAGCGGGGTCTGCACCAGCGGCAGGGGAGGGAGTGGGCCGAGGATCCGAGGTGGGGGAGCAGACCACCGGCCTGGGATCCCGCACTCCAGGAGGCGACAAAACAATCAGGGCCAATCAACGGTGTGAGGCCGCGGGCATGGGGCATGGAGGGGACAGGTGGCCCAGCGTGACCAGGTCAACAACCCCTCCCGAGGGTGGGGACAAGCGATCTTCCTGGGGAGGGGAGCCAGTGCTACAGGCTCCAGAATCATCACCTGGGTCCACGTGAGGGCGGGAAGGTGAGGGCGGGTTGGTGGGAGACACCCCACCAGCGTCCATACTGCATGGAGTAGACAGCCTGGGCAGGCCCGCATCGGAATACGCGAGATGGGAGGGGCCAACGGGCGACAAGGGCGGGGTTGGGCTCCCGCAGATCGCTAGCTAGCGGGAGTTTGAACGTGGATCGGATCCAGGGGACAACACAGGATCAACGACCACTTTATCCGGACCCACAACAGGATTCCCACGCTTTTCCAGAGTCCTAGCAGGACGTAAGTGGTCGGAAACGGGGCCCACCGAGCGGTGGGGGGAAACGGTGGGGTAGGGCCCCAGGATGCCCTGACAACCATGGTAGGAGGGCGGGATGTCAACGGCGACGTACGCCGGTGGCCGCACCAGCACCGGTGGAGCCATGTCTGCCTGAGGCGCGAGGGGGGAAGCTATGGCGGGCATGCCAAGCGGGAGGGCACGGAGGGGAGCTCGTTGGCTCCTTGTCAGAGCCAGGGCCCGTTGGGGGAGGTGGCGGCGGCGGGGGAAGGCAGAAGTCGACCGAACGACGAACGTGGATGTCGACCGGCCACCGGAACAGATGGAGCGCGAATCTCTCGGCATGGTCTGGGTCGGCGTCCGGCCAGACCACATCAGGCTCGGATAGGAACAACTCCGAGGTACGAGGGACGGCGTCCGGGTTTGGATTCCAGGCCGAGAG
This sequence comes from Triticum timopheevii, assembly GCA_963921465.1. NCBI lineage: Eukaryota > Viridiplantae > Streptophyta > Magnoliopsida > Poales > Poaceae > Triticum > Triticum timopheevii. The sequence continues at coordinate 279,145,919 of OY997264.1, forward strand.
GCGGAAGACCGCCATGTCGCTGCCGTCGCGGGTTTCCGGCGCGAGGAGAGCAACCACTCCACCGACGCCCGACGCCAGCCATGTTCCGGGATACCACGAATCTCGATGTCGACGCGTAGACGAAGGGTGAGCGGCTCGGCATCAGCAGAACGGCTCCAGGGATGGAACAGCAGCCAGAAGCACCGGGTGCAGACTGGCCGCTCCGTGACACGAGCCCGCACCACCGCATCCTAGAAACGCACCAGAAACTCGCAATTGGGGCGGAGGTGGATTGAGAAGGAGTCCTCGGGGAGGCTGAACCTATCGCGGAGCGCGACAGCAACATCGTCGCGGCAGACGCCCGCGCGGTTGCCCACCACGATCACCACCAGGGCGTGCTCCAGGGCCTCCTCAGCAGCGACAATCTCGGGCGAGCGGTCCAGGAAGCAGAGCGCGCTCGGGGGTGCAGGGAGGGGTGCCCGGACATGGCAGTCGCGCAACCAGAGGAGAAGGATGGCGGCGGAGAGACATCGGCAGCGCCGGAGGCCGAGGGAGGGGAGCCAGAGGGCGGAGGCGAGGCAGACGACCCGGGTGACGCGGGCAGGATGGGACCCCGCACGCTGGAGGCCGAGGAAGCGGGCCGCAGAGACGATTCGCGGACGCGCTTGGGGGCCGGCGCGGAGCGTGGGAAGGAGGAGCGAGGGGCCTCGCAGTCGCGCGCGACGCGCCCGTAGAAACGACAACGCTTGCACCAGATATCCCGTCGGCATTCCGCGCGGATGTGCTCCATGCTGAAGCGAGGGCATTCACCGAAAGCAGGGGGCGGCGGTTGGGGACGCGCGGCCGCGGCCTGGCCCAGGGGGCAGCGGGAGCGATGCTGGTGACGAGGGCGCGGCCTGCGGCGCCCCGAGGCCACAATCCAGCCAGCGTCCGCGTCCTTGGAGGCGTGGCCTGCCGACACCGCGGTGGACCCCTGGTGGATCTCAGAGCGCGCCAGGTTCGGGGGATTGGAGGGTGGAAGGCATCAGGGCATCAGCGTCCTCTGGGGTGAGCTCAGAAGACGCGAGCTTGCCGACACAGAGGGCCTAATGGTACGAAGGCGGTGAAGTGACCCGGCAAGAACGGGACGGTAAGGGGGAGGCCGAGGGGTCTGGACCGGAGCCAGCAGAGTTGGCGCGAGCGCCCGACACCTGCGGGGGGAGGGCAGGCCATGAGGGAGGGCGGCGGAGCGCCTCTGCGGGCCAAGAGGGTGGACGTCGGGGCCGGAGTGGCCACCGATGGCGAACGGTTGGTGGGAGGAGTGGCTAGGAGGAGGAGGAGCGGAGGTACGGCACTCGGTGAGGGTTAATTCCCTTGAGCAAGATCCTTCCTTCAAGTAAGTTGTCATCGGTGCAATAAGGCAATGAAAATTGCTTCTAAAAGTGTGAGATCATTTAGTGTAAGAGAAAATTGAGCATTGTACGAACTTGGATGGCAAAGAATAAAAGCGACAGATTGCATAATAAAGGTTGCCATCTTAAGGGGCAATACGGTGTGACATTTTTTGCACTAAGGGATTGAGCATACAAACAAATAAGCGCATGGCAACCTCTGCTTCCCTCTGCGAAGGGCCTATCTTTTACTTTTCAGTATTTACTCTTATGCAAAGAGTCAAAGTTTTTCTCTCTATTCCTTTTTATCTTTCTCTTTTGGCAAGCATCATGTGGTGAGGAAAGATCTAGGCACATATGTCCAGTTGAATATGGGTAGCATGAGTTATTATTGCTGACATCACCCTTGAGGTGAATACGTTGGGAAGCAAAACAATAAGCCCCTGTCTTTCTAAGTGTCCGGTTGAAACATTTTGCTCATGTGTATGCGGTGAGTGTTAGCAATCATAGAAGACTATATGATGGTTGAGTATGTGGAGCTCTTACTTAAACTCTGTTTAATAAGTTGAATTACAATTGCTTGGTGACTGAGAACATAGGTTGTCGAGTTTCAAGAGAGTTCATTATTTGAACCTTAACATGTGAATTGGTTGCTACTATAACATGAGAAGTTTTATAAGAAAGAATTGCTATTATGATGCTAGAAAAAGTTATTGAAATTATCATTGATCAAACTTATGCACTTTGCTAGCATTCACACTTCATAAATTATTTCTTTTATCATTTACCTACTCGAGGAGGAGTAGGAATTAAGCTTGAGGATACTGATACGTCTCCAACGTATCTATAATTTATGAAGTATTCATGCTGTTATTTTATCATTGTTGGGTGTTTTACAATCATTTTATAGCATATATCATTTTTTTGGGACTAACCTATTGACCAAGTGCCCAGTGCCAGTTGCTGTTTTTTTGCTTGTTTTTTACATCGCGGGAAATCAATATCAAACGGAGTCCAAACGAACGAAACTTTATGGAGATTTTTTTCTGGACCAAAAGGGACCCAATGGGCCTGAGCTGCACCTGGGGGGTGCCCCGAGGGGGGCAGAACCCACCAGGGCCAGGGCCCCCTGGCGCACCCAGGTGGGTTGTGCCCACCTCGTTGGCCTCCCGCACCCCCTCTTTGCACTATAAATTCCCAAATATTCCGAAACCCTTCGGGGTTAACCTAGATCAGAAGTTCCACTGCCGCAAGGTCTCTATATCCACGAAAACCAATCTAGACCCTGTTCCGGCATCCTACCGGAGGGGAGAATCATATCCGGTGGCCATCTTCATCATCCCGGCGGCCACCACGATGAGGAGGGAGTAGTCCACCCTCGGGGCTGAGGGTTTGTACCAGTAGCTATGTGTTTGATCTCTCTCTCTCTCTCGTGATCTATATCATGGGTTTTGTTAATATAGTCGGATCATATGATGTTTCTCCCCTCTATACTCTTGTTATGATGAATTGAATCTTTACCGTTCAAAGTTTTGTCTTGTTGGATTAAATATTAAGAGATGAGAACACATGATATATGTCTTGCAATATGAATACTTGGGGTGACAATGAGGTATCTTATTGATTCACTTGATATGTGTTATGGCATTCAACTCACGGATTCCCGCGGTGATATTGGGGTAATCTATGCATAGGGGTTGATGCACGTTTTTCTCCGACGGAAACTTGGGGTCTCTTTATAGTTCTTTGTGTGGATTGAGTATTATGAATATGAATTTGCTCTGGTGTTATTCTAGTACAAACTCTAGGATAGATCGAACGGGAAAATAGCTTTGTGTTATTTTAGTATGAACTCTTGAATAGATCGAACGCAAAGAATAGCTTTGAGGTGGTTTCATGACCTACAAACAATTCCTATCTTTTGTTCTCCACTAATAGGAATTCGGGAGTAATTCTTCGTTGCACTTTGAGGGATAATCATATGATTCAACTATGTTAGCATTGTTGAGAGGTTGCACTAGCGAAAGTACGGACCCTAGGCCTCATTTTTAAGCATTGCAACAACATTTTTGTGCCCGTTTACTATTTTCTACCTTGTTATTTTTATTTATTCAGATTATAAAAATATATTTCTACCATCCATATTACACTTTTGTCACCATCTGTTCGCCGAACTAGTGCACCTATACAATTTGCCATTGTATTTGGTGTGTTGGGGACACAAGAGATTTCTAGTATTTGGTTGCAGGGTCGTTTGAGAGAGACCATCTTCATCCTACACCTCTCACGGATTGATAAACCTTAGGTCATCCACTTGAGGTAAAATTGCTACTATCCTACAAAACTCTGCGCTTGGAGGCCCAACACGTGTTTAGAAGAATAAAGTTGCATAGTAGATATCATGTAGATGCCCTCCGTGATCAGATCCCCCTCCGGCAGGGTGCCGGAAAAGGCCCCAAGATGGGATATCACGAGAACAGAAGGTTGTGGTAGTGGAAAAGTGTTTTCGTGGATGCTTCTGGTGGTTTTGGAATATATGTGAATATATATAGGAGGAAGATCTAGGTCAAGGAGTCACTGAGGGGCCCACAAGGTAGGGGCACGCCCTCCCCCCTAGGGCGTGCCCTCCACCCTTGTTTCCGCCTCGTGGCTCTTCTGACTTGCACTCCAAGTCCCCTGGGTGTCTTCTAGTCCAAGAAAAATCATCGTGAAGTTTTATTCCGTTTGGACACCGTTTAGTATTCCTTTTCAGCGAAGCTCAAAAGCAAGGAAAAACAGAAACTGGCACTGGGCTCTAGGTTAATAGGCTAGTCCCAAAAATAATATAAAATAGCATATGAATGCATATAAAATATCCAAAACAGATAATATAATAGCATGGAACAATAAAAAATTGTAGATACGTTGGAGATGCATCGAGGATTCCCAAGCTTAATTCCTGCTCGTCCTCAAGTTGGTAAATGATAAAAAACAGAATTTTTGATGTGGAATGCTACCTAACATATTTATCCATGTAATTTTCCTCGGTGTGGCATGAATGTTCAGATCCATAAGATTCAAAACAAAAGTTTAATATTGACATAAAAATAATAATACTTCAAGCATAGTAATAAAGCAATCATATCTTCTCAAAATAACTTGGCCAAAGAAAGCTCTCCCTACAAAATCATATAGTCTGGCTATGCTCCATCTTCATCACACAAAGTATTCAAATCATGCACAACCCTAGTTTTAGACAAGCATTTGTTTCATACTTTAGTATTCTAAAACTTTTTCAACTTTCACGCAATACATGAGTGTGAGCCATGGACATAGCACTATAGGTTGAATAGAATATGGTGGTTGTGGAGAAGACAAAAAGAAGGAGATAGTTTCACATCAACCATGCATATCAATGGGCTATGGAGATGCCCATTAATAGATATCAATGTCAGTGAGTAGGGATTGGCATGCAACAGATATACTAGAGCTATAAGTGTATGAAAGCTCAAAAAGAAACTAAGTGGGTGTGCATCCAACTTGCTTGCTCATGAAGAACTAGGGCATTTGAGGAAGCCCATCATTGGAATATAAAAGCCAAGTTCTATAATGAAAAATTCCCACTAGTATATGAAAGTAACAAGATAGGAGACTCTCTATCATGAAGATCTTGGTGCTACTTTGAAGCACAAGTGTGGAAAAAGGATAGCAACATTGCCCCTTCTCCCTTTTCTCTCACTTTTTTCTCTCTTTTGTTGATTGGCTTCTTTGGCCTTTTTTTATTTTTCCTCACATGGGGCAATGCTCTAATAATGAAGATCATCATGCTTTTATTTACTTACAACTCAAGAATTACAAGTCGATACTTAGAACAAAATATGACTCTATATGAATGCCTCCGACAGTGTACCAGGATGTACAATGACTCAAGAGTGACATGTATGAAAAATTATGAGCGGTGGCTTTGCCACAAATACTATGTCAACTACATGATCATGCAAAGCAATATGACATTGATGAAGCGTGTCATAATAAACGGAACGGTGGAAGTTGCATGGCAATATATCTCGGAATGGCTATTGAAATGCCATAATAGGTAGGTATGGTGGCTGTTTTGAGGAAGGCATATGGTGGGTGTATCCGTGTATGGCACCGACGAAAGTTGCGCGGTACTAGAGAGGCTAGTAATGGTGGAAGGGTGAGAGTGCGTATAATCCATGGACTCAACATTAGTCATAAAGAACTCACATACTTATTGCAAAAGTCTATTAGCTATCGAAACAAAGTACTACGCGCATGCTCCTAGGGAAAGGGTTGGTTGGAGTTAACCATCGCGCGATCCCGACCTCCACACAAGGGAAGACAATCAATAAATAAATCATGCTCCAACTTCGTTACATAACGGTTCACTATACGTGCATGCTACGGGAATCACAAACCCGAACACAAGTATTTCTACAATCCACAATTACTCACTAGCATGACTCTAATATCACCATCCTCATATCTCGAAACAATCATAAGGAATCAAACTTCTCATAGTATTCAATGCACTTTATATGAAAGTTTTTTATTATATCCCTCTTGGATGCCTATCATATTAGGAGTAAATTCATAACCTAAGCAAATTACCATGTTGTTTATAGTCAAAAACAGAACCTAAGCAAATTAGCATGCATTAGGAGTACCATGAATTTACTCCTGTAATCTGAAAACAGAACAGTCTGTAGCAATCTGAAAACTTCGAATACTTCTGTAACTACAAAACTTCTGAAAAAAATTAGGACAACATGGGTAATTTGCATATCAATCTTGTGTTAAAAATTTAGATCAAAATCACGCTTTTGTGAATTATGAAAATTATTTTGCTGGGCGCAAAAGTTTCTGATTTTCAGCAAGATCAAATCAACTATCACCGTAAGCCATCCCAAAGGTCTTACTTGGCACAAACACTAATTAAAACATAAAAACACATCTAACCAGAGGCTAGATGAAATATTTATTGAAAAACAGAACCAAAAAAGCAAGAACAAAAATAAAATTGGGTCGCCTCCCAACAAGCGCTATTGTTTAACGCCCCTAGCTAGGCACAAAACATAGATCTAGGTATTGGCATAATAATAAGGGAGATCATCCATGCTCATCTCATACTCCCTTCTTTCAGCAGCAAGTTTCCTTTGTGGTAAGCAAAAATAATCAAAAGGGCTAAATTTAATAGGGTAAGGATCCCTAAGATCGAGTGCGGGAGGAATAGATTCCTCCTTCGGCCCCTTATAGTTTATAATCAACTCATCATTATAAGCTTTTCTTTGGTGAAACGTCATAAGCTTATCTCCTAGTATGAACCCTAATCCATTGTTTTGTATAGCAAAATTATCATTAAGTTCAGAGATCTTATCAACCAAAACCTCGATAGGGACTCTTTTTCTCAAATTTTCATTATAGGCAAAAAAATCAGGAGATTCCAATCTCATTATCTCCTCCTGGTTAAAAAGTATTTCCTCAATGGGAGGACAACCGACATTTATTTTATAATGAGCAAAATTTTCACTAGCTTCTTTCATGATAAACCTAAACTCATGAGCTAGAAAAATAATGGCGGCACGCTTAACTTGAGAGTGTTGAATATTAAAAACTCTAGGAAAATCCTTTGTATGCTAGGGTGCATACGAACAAATTATCTTTCAAGTTCAATTATGAGCAAAGTTATAGCATCCGCAAGACTATTAGTTTTGTGAAGAATAAATCCTCCTAACATAGGTAGCGTGCCAACACAAGTAAAGAAATCTAGAATAACACCATTCCCAATGATATTACCGCTACCAATATAGATTTTCTTTGTGCATAATAGTAGTTTCTTCATGAGGATCATTATTAGCACAGTCATCAAAGTTTTCCTCAAGATTACTACTATCTTTTTCAATAAAAACCTCCTCAAATTCAGAACTAGTGATAGCAAACCAATCTAACAAACAGGCAAACAAAAAACAAATGAAAAGACGAATGGAAGAAGGGCGAATAAAAAGGCAAATCTTTTCGAAAATCGTTTTAGAAGTGGGGGAGAGGAAAACCAGAGGCAAATGGCGAATAGTGTAATGCAAGAGATGAGAGTTTTATGATGGGTACTTGGTAGGCTTGACGTAGATCTCCCCGGCAACGGCGCCAGAAATTGGCAAGTTGATGGGAGACTAGTCTTGACTTGGCATAAATCTCCCAGGCAACGGCGCTAGAAATTCTTCCTGCTACTTCTTGAGCTTGCGTTGGTTTTTCCCTTGAAGAGGAAAGGGTGATGCAGCATAGTAGAGATAAGTATTTCCCTATCAATCTAGTAGGAGAAACGCGCAAGTCCCCAATAGATGTACCTACACAAACAATCAAACACTTGCACCCAACATGATAAAGGGGTTGTCAATCCTTTCATGGTCACTTGCAAAGAAGAGATATGATAGAGATAGATAAAACTAAACAAAAGATAAAATATTTTTTGGGTGTTTTGGTTTATAGATCTGAAAATAAAAGATTGCAAAATAGTAGATCAGAAACTAATATGATGGAAAATAGACCTGGGGGCCATAGGTTTCAGTAGAGGCTTCTCTCATGAAGGCAAATAATATGGTGGGTGAACAGATTAATGTCGAGCAATTGATAGAAAAGCGCAAAGTTATGACGATATCCAAGGCAATGATTACGCAATATAGGCATCACGTCCGTGTCAAGTAGATTGATTCCTGCCTGCATCTACTACTCTTACTCCACACAACAACCGCTATCCATCATGCATCCAGAGTATTAAGTTCATAATTAAAGAACGGAGTAATACCTTAAGTAAGATGACATGATGTAGAGGAATAAATTCAAGCACTATGATGAAAACCCCATCTTTTTATCCTCAATGGCAACAATTCAATACGTGTCTCGCTACCCCTACTTTGTCACTGGGTGAAATCACGCAAGATTGAAACCAAAGCTAAGCACCTCTCCCATTGCAAGAAGAACCAATCTAGTTGGCCAAACCAAACTGCTAATTCGAAGAGAAATACAAAGATACCAAATCATGCATATAAGAATTCAGAGAAGATTCAGATAATATTCATAGATAAGCTGATCATAAATCCACAATTCATCGGATCTCGACAAACATACCATAAAAGAAGATTACATCAGATAGATCTCCAAGAACATCGAGGAGAACATGGTATTGAGAATCAAAGAGAGAGAGAAGAAGCCATCTAGCTACTAGCTATGGACCCGTAGGTCTGTGGTTAACTGCTCACGCTTCATCGGAAGGGCAATAGGGTTGATGTAGATGCCCTCCGTGATCGAATCCCCCTCCGAAAGGATGCTGGAAAAGGCCCCAAGATGGGATCTCACAGGTACATAAGGTTGCGGCGGTGGAAAAGTGTTTTCATGGATGCTTCTGGTGGTTTTGGAATATATGTGAATATATAGGAGGAAGATCTAGGTTAGGGAGTCACCGAGGGGCCGACAAGGTAGGGGGCGCGCCGCCCCCCCTATGGCGCGCCCTCCATCCTTGCCGCTGCCTCGTGGCTCTTCTGACTTGCACTCCAAGTTCCCTAGGTGTCTTCTGGTCTAAGAAAAATCATCGTGAAGTTTTATTCCGTTTGGACTCCATTTAGTATTCCTTTTCTGCAAAGCTCAAAAACAAGAAAAAAAACAAGAACTGGCACCGGGCTCTAGGTTAATAGGCTAGTCCCAAAAATAATATAAAATAGCAAATTAATCCATATAAAACATCCAAAACAGATAATATAATAGCATGGAACAATCAAAAAATTATAGATACGTTAGAGACGTATCACTACACAACCCTCCCCACATGGTTCATATTCCATCTAATGCTGTTGTTTTTTATCCAAAATTGTTTCGATGCTGTTAGTCCATTTGTTGGAGGCCCTTTGTGTCTTTGGTGGCCTCGGTATGCCCCTTCAGTAGTTAGCAATAGTACGTCATCACGCTAGGTCTCCATCTCCTGATGGAGTTGATGTGATGGTTCATGTTCTTTTGTTTTAGGAGCATGCAGTTCATGTAGAGGAGCTGTTATGTGTAAATGTTCATGTGTCCCGAGCCAAGTTAAGTTGTCTTTGAAGTAAGACTATGCAATGTCATATGATCAATTAGCCTTATATAAAACTCTGTGACATACTTGATAACTTAATCTTTCTTGGCTACAATACCTTTCTCTATTGAAATGAATATGCGATTTAGATGTTACTGATTACTCATGGAGCGACTTAATGCCATTTTGGGCAAACACGAGTATCAAAATGGACAATGTCGGATTAGTATTTTTTTGTTATTGCAGGTCCAAAAGTGCAATGAAGGATTTTCTCTCTCTTTCCTACAGTCATATGAAAAGTTGCTGACAGATAAATCCTCTGTCCATACTCCGTACTTTCCTCAGCTTATCCTCCAGAGAAATAATTTTTGTTGAGATTGAAGATATGCACTTCACCTTCATAATGGGTATTCTTATATCCCATTAACTCGAGTATGTTCTTACAGGTTGCAGACTTGCAGTATGTATCTTCAATGGTTATTCTGTCTGAAATACACCTAGCTGACACTTTCTTGTAAGTGATTTGTATTGTTCGACCGTTTATTGTACTATGATGTTGCTTTATATATAATATAATAAAGTGGGGCGGACGCCCTGTTTCCATATCCATTGTTTGACTGGCTTTGTGTATATTTCCTGCAAGTGATTGTTTTAACTTTTTATTACTGTATGTTTTATAGTATAAGACAGATGTAAAACAAGTTTGTTTGTTCTTCTGAGAAATAGCTATTTAATTTGCATATTCAAGCGATGAGCATGTAACATCTCTTTTTCAAGCTTAGATGTACATGAATGCAAATATTCTATAGCTCGCCAAGAAGATGAGAACACTGGTTATGTACAACAAAATATGGTTTCGATTGAAATTGATATTACTAATTTATTTGGATTGTCGTTCTGCAAAATTTGATGCATTGCGTTGGTAAAATCTTACGAAGAACCGTAAGACAACTGGATATTATGAGGAATCATGCGACTAAAATGTCTATATGTTCAGGTTATTTTTGATCTAATCCAGGTCATCTATGGAATGGAACTGAAAATCATGAGGCATTTGAATAACAATTGAGGAATTAAAGAAAGATATGACTTTAGGTCAATTAGGCTCAACCCTGTGGAGTTATTTTTTTGGGTTCTTAAAACTGATGTTGAGTATTTTATGGCTTTTAGTCGGTCAGTTTTTATTTGTCCAAGAAGGACGAATCACATATCTAGAGATAAGGTTGTGGAGCAACTTCTACTTTGCCAACCATGTTGCAGATACTTGGAGATTTTACTTACACATTTTGTTTTAATTTCCATATGAATTGGTTGTACAACTGAGTTTGCAAGTTGTTCTTTTCTTATTTGAAGCCTTGCTATGCGCTCCATTATCAACGAGTGTTATACGGCCAAACGTACTATCCTTTTGCAAATGGCACTTCCTGTGAAGTTTCCTCCAATCATCACATATGTTCTGGTTGATGCTCTCATATATTTGCGCAAATTTGAAAATGTATGTAATTATGCACATATTGCACTCTTTTAAGTTCCATTCTTGGCAACTGTTGGACCTGGCCTTATTTTCCACAGTGATGTTATGTAGTTCTCATTTTGGGAAAGAGGTAATGGCAACAGTTCTACCATATATGCAGTATTCCATTGTCGTGTCCATGATGTATCAAGTGAGAACTTCCTTACAGTAGTGTTGCCTAATCAACTTTAGGGTTGTAGTAACAATCAATAAAATATTTTCATAGGTACAGATTAGACGATTGCTTTTTCTTTGAGGGTAGATCAGATGGTTGCTCTCCATTATACCGATCAATCAGATGGTCTGTGAATTCATTTTCTCCTATTTCGATGGAGTTAATACATCATACAGATATGAGTAATGCAGTATATGTTGGAATCTTGACTCATGAAAACAATGTTTTTATGAAATTTATTATGTATTCATTTTATTAAGACACATAAAGTTACTTGATTAAATTAATTGCTAAGTATTGTTCATCGTATGGCTATCTTGTGAGCAGTGGAGGATTTGGTACAAATGGTTGGCCTTGTTAGGCCTTGTACAATGTTAGGTGCTCAGAGAGGTTCTTAGAAAAATAAACCGGGGTTTTCTAAAGCTTCAACGCCTATTTCTACAGGAGAAGCGCCTAATTAAACATCTACTTTCTAAAATAAGCATCGGTTCTTAAAGAAACACTGACTTATTTCTCTAAGCACCTAAGCTTCTTGCATTGTACAAGGCCTCACTAGAATTCCTTTTTGTTGACAAAAAGTTCCTCGTGTTGTACATGCTTTTCCTTATTCACAACCTATCGCCTAACTATTGCATTTGATTTTGCCAAACCCCCTCTTATATGGTGAATTCAATCATTTTCCAAAGTTACTTTCATGTTTTTTGTATCATTTTATCGAAAAAATACACGGGCGCAACAAGGTGCGCCATCATGGTCTAATAGGATGATAGGACCCTATCGAATACATGATTGCTGTGTAAGTTGAGTGTTCGGGGTTTTCAACTTCCCCCTTTTTGTCAATAGGACTTCTATTTAAGTATCAACAATGTTATTATTATCCCGGATGCAAAAAAAGGGTACGCCTGTACCATACTTGCTCCGTCCGGTGAAAAGTGTACATATAAAAAACTTAGGACAAATTATGAAGTGGAGTAAAAAATACATTGGGAAGGTGCAAGCCACCACCTCTCTCCTCTTTAATTACCCAACCCCCAATGAGCTAAGTGCATGTAGAAGTTAAGGAGATCATGTGTAGAATGTTATTGGTCTTAATTACCATGTGATGAGAGAGAATCATATTTTTTCCTCTTTAAAGTGCATTAGAAATGTAGAAGTACACTCTTTCATGGACAAATTTTAAATCCAAACATACACTCTTCACCGGACGGAGGGAGTATTTTTATAGAAGGCAGAAAACAATTATAAGTAACTATAACTTATTGCAAACATTAAGTGTAGTACGAACTCCACCCAAAGTAATCAAAATATTAGCCACCATAGTTGTATTACAAACACAACACAAGGGGGCTAAACTAATCAAAAGATTAACAACCACAACTGTATTACAAACACAACGCAAGGGCCATGCTCTAAACAAATCAACAAGCCATGTATCGACAAACACCAGTCACCTCGAAGAGCTACAACTTTAACCGAACTTTTCTTGCCGACACACGAGCCACCCTTGAATGCCTAAGGGGAGACAATGAGTGGATAGCGGGACTCGGTTGGTCCCTAGAAAGTCACCATCTTGGACTCACCAACGGCCATGTATATAACGCACATGAAGATCAACTGTTGTGGTGTGCTCACGACAGATGTCATGGGTAGGTTTATCGTATGTGGTTGGGGCCGAAGGACGTCGTAGGGTTCTGGAGGTGAGATCAAGGACAAGCGAAGAGGGACTCACGATGTACCCAGGTTCGGAGCCTAATGACCCACAAGTATAGGGGATCTATCATAGTCCTTTCAATAAGTAAGAGTGTCGAACCCAACGAGGAGCAGAAGAAAATGACAAGCGGTTTTCAGCAAGGTATTCTCTGCAAGCATTGAAATTATCGGTAACAGATAGTTGTGTGATAAGATAATTCGTAATGGGTAACAAGTAACAAGAGTAACTAAGGTGCAACAAGGTGGCCCAATCCTTTTTGTATCAAAGGACAAGCCTGGGCAAACTCTTATATAAAGCAAAGTGCTCCCGAGGACACATGGGAATTACTGTCAAGCTAGTTTTCATCATGCTCAAATGATTCGTGTTCGTTACTTTGATAATTTGATATGTGGGTGGACCGGTGCTTGGGTGTTATCCTTACTTGGACAAGCCTCCCACTTATGATTAACCCCTCTCGCAAGCATCCGCAACTACGAAAGAAGAATTAAGATAAATCTTACCATAGCATGAAACATATGGATCCAAATCAGCCCCTTACGAAGCAGCGCATAAACTAGGGTTTAAGCTTCTATCACTCTAGCAACCCATAACCTACTTATTACTTCCCAATGCCTTCCCCTCGGCCCAAATCATGGTGAAATGTCATGTAGTCGACATTCCCATAACACCACTAGAGGAAAGACAACATACATCTCATCAAAATATCAAACGAATACCAAATTCACATGATTACTTATAACAAGACTTGTCCCATGTCCTCAGGAACAAACGTAACTACTCACAAAGCATATTCATGTTCATAATAGAGGAGTATTAATTATCATTAACGATATGAACATATGATCTTCCACCAAATAAACCAACTAGCATCAACTACAAGGAGTATTCAACACTACTAGCAACACAGGGGACCAATCTGAGGTTTTGAGACAAAGATTGGATACAAGAGATGAACTAGGGTTTGAGAGGAGATGGTGCTGGTGAAGATGTTGATGGAGATTGACCCCCTCTCGATGAGAGGACCGTTGGTGATGACGATGGTTTTGATTTCCCCATTCATATGTCAGTACTACATAATCTTCTTACTAGTGTAGTAAGATATGACGACAACAAATGATGTTGTGCGCATGTCAACTATATGAACAATAATGTAACATAGTACCCCTTTTTTACTGTCCGGTCGAGAATGAATGGTGAGATCAATGTTAACATAACTAGGTCTATAGCGCACGGAGAGTACGGTGCCATAGTACTCCACGGAACATGAACCATATGAAGCACGAATCAGTGTTAGGAAGGGTGTATGAAGGGTGCATGGGATGGGAGCAAAAGTTCCCTTCTCGCCCCACTTTTGGTTGTTTGGTAGAGTGCATCAAGGGTGCATGAGTCCACACAAGTAGGTTAACACAAATACAATAGGAGAATGCATGAAGAGGGGTGATGAGATGAGCATGCACGAAGAAGGAACAACTATATTGAGATGAGAATGCAACCAAACACACCCACACGCTTTGTGCTACAGTGACTGATCTGCACCGTCTGAGTTTGATCCAGCGTGCATGTTGCGCCGAGACATGGACATGCCCATGCAGAGGACGCCTAAACATCATGGAAATCCCTCTACTTCTCGAGGCGCATGATGTTGGTGGTGTAGGATGCCACCGCCCGCAGAACCCGCTCCCAGTCGACGGGAGCCAACTCGTCAAAGACGGCGTCCAATGGCATGAATGGATTCCGATGACGGAGCCCTCAGATGATTCGCCTGAAAATGGTGACGACAGCCTGCAACCTCTCCTTGTCCAGCTCCGCCCCCACCATCGCGCGGAGACGGCTCATCTCCTCGGAGATATAGGTGAAGACGAAGACCAGGTCAGGAAGCCACAGCTCGTTGAAGTCGACGGGGTGGTCGAACGGGTTTAGCCCAATGCCAGGCATGGTCACGCTGGCACGACGGTAGGCATCGCTCAGGCGCAACACGTGCATGGCAACATGGTCCACCAAGTGGCTGAGGCGATCCTAGACCTTGTCACGATCGGCCCGCTCGCGCTCCAGCTGGCTTGCCTGACCGCCTATCGTATCTCCCGCTTTCTGCAGCAACGCTGCCAACGCCTCGAGCATCTTTGTGGTGTACGCCGGTCGCTTTTGAAGCTCCGTGAACTCCCACTCATAAAGGAGGAGCATGCCACTCCTCTCCTCCTTGAGCTCACGGAGCTCCACGTTCTTGGCCCTGAGCTCCGCATCCTTGGCCTGGAGCTCCTGTGTCTGGCGCCTCACCTCACACTCCGTGATCTGGTGCGCTGCCATGGAACCAGTTGTAAGCAATGGGGAGAGGAAGCAAAGGGGGCGAAACGGCTGAAAGGCAATGCAATCTATGGGAAGGCGGAGGGAGCCAGCCGAGGAGCGGGGTGAATCTTTTGGTTTTCACCATGGGAAAACACGAGTCGACGACTTTTCACATCAGGGAGCAGTGGGTTTTACAGGCGGAGTCATCATGACTAATAGCTGCCGTGCCTGCTCCCGTCAATCAAAAAAATAAAAAAAACCATCGCGCCCGCCACACCCAAAGACCAGAGCAACGCCACGGTGGATATTTAAATTTACATGCCGGCAAGGAGATAAAAAAGGGGTGAAAAAACAAATGTGGCAGCGGCCTAGCTAATCGGACGCACTAGCCCAACTAGCTAGTCACCGTGCTTCACTGATGTACTCGGCCGGAAAGGTGGTCTTTCGTGATTTGATGACTCATTTACTTGCTTCGGCGCTACGACCGAGGAGGACCCAGTAAACACGCGGTAGGGTGTCCCACGTCTTGGCAAGGAATAAAATGTGCGTGCACCACCCAGGAGGACCCCGAAACTGCGCGGTAGGGTGTGCCATGTCTCGGCACGGAGGAAAAAATGTGTGTGTAAAAATATAGTGTGTCAGACGTACTACCTATGGTTTGACCTTGAAACCCAGTCAGTCGGTCAAAAACGCCCCACTAGCCACACAACTCCATCATGCTAATGTGGCATGAAGGATAGGTGTGGTTAGCTCCATCTCGACCAGCCACAACGTCTCTTGTTCTAGGCGATTCTTCAATTTTCCAAGCTTTTTTAGTTATAATAACACCACGGCAAGCTCGCGTCGCTCTTCGTGTGCGCCCGTGCATCTAAAGGAGACGATGGAGAGGAAAGAGAGATCGCGGACATGGGACCCACCAGTAAGTGAGTCAACGGTCAAGCACGCGTTGACGACCCACTCCCTCTACTCTACTCAATGTAATACAATATAAAATCAAGTTATGGGGCAAAGCCAACAACCGTTGTTGTTTCAGGCTATTAACTTACCCTTTGTAGTCCAGGTTGCCAGTTCGAATCTTTCAGATTTGTTAGTTTTAGGTCGAAATTTGATCAATGACAAGTGGGACCCCCGTGTGTTGTTCCGATATTTCAGTGTAGGATGGTTTTTTTGCACAAACACTTTGCGCGGTTAGACAAGTAACGACACAAGTTACACTTATTTTGCAAGTTTAGGAACAAAAATGACAGCGGCATAGAATATCACGTCCACCCCGCAGCTTAGATGCTATGGTGATATGAGTTTTTACGTCGTTGGAACTGAGATCCAATGGCTTGGGAGTAGTCTTTGTAATTATGCGCAATTTCCAAACTCTCCAAGGTTTTTTTGCAAATAAAACATGCATGCCTCGTGTGTGCCACTGCATCTTGGATCCAACGTCTCCCAGTTGCCCATATTAGGTGCTCCCCGTAGCTTAACTAGCCGCTACGGTGATACGAGCATCTAGGTCGTATGATCTGTGATCAGATGCCACATGCGTAGTACTTGTACTTTCTGCACAATTCCCACTCTTAGGCATATATTGCAAAAACATCGAACCTCCTACTGTGAGCCGTTAGATCTCCGGGAACTCGTATCACCATAGAATATACGATGCAGGAGCACTTCATATTCTCCTGTGCGAGAAAACATGAGGTGTTCTTGCAGCTTGGATGCTATGGTGATACGAGCTTCGAGGTCGTTTGATCTCAGATCCAATGACATCTGAGTAGTCTTTGTGCTTGTAAGCAGTGGCCGAACTCTTTGGAGCCTTTTTGCAAAAAAAAAACATTCGAACCACCAAGGACTTGTTGGATCACAGATCCAACGGCTCTGAAGAGCTTGTATCACCAAAGCATCTAAGGTGTGGTAGCACATGATATTCTTACATACAGGAAAATATGAGGTCCTCCTTCATCTTAGATGCTACGGTGATACGAGCTTCGACGTCGTTCGATATGGGATACAAGGGCATCTAAGTAGTTTTTTTTTACAAATTATGTGCAATTCTCAAACTCATTAAGGTTTCCTATAAAAATGTTAAGACATCCTGTGTGCTGCTATATCTCAGATCTACAAGCTCCAAGCAACTCGTATCAGCATATAGCATCTAAGGTGTGGGGGCACATGATATTCTCCCGGGGAGGGGGGGTGCACAACCAATTGGTGTTTGGGAGGGTGGGGAAAAATGTAATGTTAAAAAAATATAATCTAAACAATCCTAAGTAGAGCTTCACAATTTTACCTAAGGTCAAGGGATTAACCCCCGACAATCTACATAGCTCCGCCTAAACACAACATTTTAATGTATGTAGTACTAGGCTTAGTATTCATGTTTCAGTTTCCTGTTCATTTTGAATATTGAATTTAAGACCATTCATGTCTTACATTCTACTCCCTTCGTTCCTAAATATTAGTATTTTTAGAGATTTCAAATGGACTGCCACATACAGATGTATATAGACATATTTTAGAGTGTAGATTCACTCATTTTGCTCGGTGTGTAGTCACTTGTTTGAAATCTCTGTAAGATAAATATTTAGGAACAGAGGGAGTATTTTTGAATTCGTGTCATACATGCATGGTTTGGAAAAACAGATGCACTATACTTACTGGATTGTTGTTGTATTCGTGTTTGTGTGTGTGTGTCACCATATGCTTGATACATACAAAGTTTGTTCACCACCATACCATTTATCTTTTAAATTTGAATTTGCAATGAAAAACTTACTAGGGATACCATGAAATGTGACATCCATGTTGAGATCACTATATCACAAACTCACTCTAATTCAAGAACTCGTCATAAATCAATTACCACGTTAAGATTACTATTTGCAAGGAAAATACGGGCAGTGTAATACATATAGATTCATTTGGCAATTTAAAAGATTCCTTTCGTATTCTCGAATGGCGGGAGTAGCACCCAATGGCGTACCAGCCAGACCTAGGCTCGTGTTGATCCTTAAATAAAATACCCGGGCTCGTGTCCTTATGGTGGCGTGCGCGGTACGCACATTAGCCAACCCCAACCAGTCGAGCCTCCGTGTTTTGAGTCAAAATATTTGGAGGCCACAATTCCAGCCCTCGGAAATTCCCCTCATGTCCCCGGTCCATAATGACTACCGATGAACGATGGAGCGATGCTTTAGTAACTAGACAACATTACCTACCGTGCCGAGCACGGTTCAATTCCCTCGGTCACCGGTGCCCAAGGTCACCCGTCAACTCCATTGCCTAGTACTAATAGGAGTACTACACCAGGATGAGCACAGAATTGAGCCCCATTTGTTCGTGCCTAGTACTTGATTTAATATATCAGACAATGCACTGATACGGAGAGATTATCCTTTTACTTTGCATATATAACTTGTCTGAAGTCTAACTAAGCAAAATGTTTGACCAAATCCTTTCTTAAGAAATATTAACATCTACAACTGTAAAAATGTATCACTTGAAAATTTATTGCATGATGCAGGTTATGATATTGTTTCGAATCCTGATTTTTAATTTCTGAAAATCCAAAGTGACCGGGAATTCATGAAACTGAGCATGGTCTCGTGATATGGCACAAATATGTTGTCGTAATTTTTTTGTTCAGTTTGAGACAAGATGCTTATGAGAAGTTGCACAAATGAAGAGCCAAGGTATTTTGGAACAAAGACTTGTCACGTTAAGGTGAACGCTTTCATTATTCAAACCTTGGGCGTTTACGTGCCGCCACGAGTCCCTCTTCTCATCGGCAGGTGCTGTCCGAGCAAGCGTGCGAGTCAACGGGAGGCGTGCGAGCAGACCGCTGCGCTGGCTATGCGAGCAGGCCGCTGTGCAGGCTCACCGGGAGGCGAGCCCTTTGACTAGGCTCCGCTGCCCACCTTCGTCTCAACTGCCCCCACTTTTAATGGCGCCGGCGCCATAGTTTAAAATCACCCCCGCACTACCCGGTATCGCTACAATCTTCTCTCTTCCTCTCCGATTCTCCTGATGTCTACCTCCAACAAACCTGACCTAACCGTACGCCATGCCGCATCACGATGGTCTTCCTTTCGTCTTCTAGTTTCCTGAGGAAGACACCGTGCTTTGGGATGAGCTTGAACTGGCCTTGCGGGAAGACGCCGCGCCTATCCCCACTCCTGTCGCCCCGACTGCGCCAGCGCCCATCCGCGTGGCATTGATGGGCTGGGAGCCGCATATTGTCGCTAAGCTTGATGCCACGGGGTCCCCGCCAACTTTCACGCGCCCGTACACCTGCCTGCGCATGCACTGACGTGCGCCTGTGCTGGTGCCCATGAACACGAATGTCTCCGCCGTGCCGTTGCCAGCGCCTATCCCCGTGCGGGTGCAAGTGCCCCCCTCAGCGGCATGGATGGCCGCCATCGACCGCTTCCTTGCACCAACGCCAGTCGCCTCCTCCCGCCAGTTGACTCGCTCCTGGAGACCAAGGTCCAGAACATTCTAGCCTTCCTTGAACCTAGGACCAATGTCCAGGAGTACGCCAACAACAGTGCCAAGATGCCACCATCACCGTCCCATTGATTAGTGGCCTGACGACACATAGAGCACGACAGAGGAGCCGCTTCCCACCGCAAGACGCCCTCGCCGCCGCCGTGTAATCTAAATTTGGCATGAAAAACGTTCGATTGCCATGCTTAAAATCCGAATGTTTATCATTTCCATTTATTTTAGATCGATTGTCGTATGAATATAAAGTCGGAGTTGGACTAAATGAAATCTATGGTTTGATCGATTGAATGTTCTGCTAGAGTCGTATCAAGTAAGATATAAAACGACATCAAGCCACATGTATTCCTTCTCATCGCAAACATTTCATATTAAATACCACGTCAATTCCAAATATTTTCTTAGGGAAGTCAATTCCAAATACTTGTAGGGCGTGACCAGTCCCCTTCTCCGACCACTAGGCAATACATCTATTTATCAACGCATTTAATTATTACGGAGTAGTAGATATATATATAGTACTAGATAACTTGTCTGCCACGGTCACTTTTGTTCCTAAACTTGTTACATGTATAATCTATATCTATACCATCTATACCAAAGGGGAAGATCCAATTAATCTCGGCCATCAAATCATGTCAATCCAATGACCTAGACTGCTTCAATGTCGAGTGCTCAAACATGTTTAGCATGCAGTTAATTTCATGCCAAAAATAGTGCTAATCACATAATATCCTACTTAATATCTGCATGCACTTAATATACTTCCAAATTAACGTGCATTGCACATACACATTGACAAGTACTACCAGTACGTGAAACTGCTGCCGTAACTTGTGAACGCGTCCAGATATGGTCAACGGCAGCATCGCCCATGAGTTCTTCGTGTTTTCCCATGCGTCTAAAAGTAGAAGGGGAGGAGAGAGAGAGAGCAGACATGGAACCCACTAGTAAGTGAAGGCGAATAGTACATGCTAACGAGACGGTCCCACTAATGTACTAAAAATAATATTAAAACATGTTATCCATTAAATAGGCTATGGTAATATAAAAACATTATATCAACAAAGGGGGGTACAACAAACGTTGCTGTACTATGTCGCCTATTGACGTGCGGCTTGAAGGCCTTGGTCGCATGTTCGATCCTTTTTAATTTTTAATATATATATGGGTCCAAATTTGTTCCATGACAGGTGGGCCCCTCGGTGTGTAGTTTGCAGCACTTTAATTTGTGGATCGAAATTTGTTCCATTACAGGTGGACTATCGGTGTGTAGTTTTGTAGCTTTTTTGTAATAATTAAAGAGAGCAACAGAGTTTTTTGCAAAAATACCATGGTGCGACGTTGAAGGTGAGAAAGGACGTGCGAGAGAGCGATGACGAGGTAGAGGGAAATCAATTGGGGGAGGTGCGGGGGTTGCAACGGTGTTTGGAGTAGTTGTGGGCCGAATGCTACGAAAATATAATCTAAAGCCACTGGAATAAATGCCTTCACAAATTAATCCAAGGTTGGAGTCCCCCTCGCAATGTAAGTAACCCCGGCTCTGCGAGGGAAGGAGAGGTAACTTCAATGTGTGGAAGATACGACGTGAGAAAGCGAGGTCAACCGAGACACAGATAGATAGAGAGATAAAGTGAGTGTGGTCCGGCATTCGTTGAAAAGATATATATGTTTTGGAGAGATATTGCCCGATTGAGATTTTGGGAAGGGTGACGGCCATAAGATAGAGCTTGAGAGATGATCCAGTCACAGACATGTAGATATATTTTGTGTGTGGGAGGAAGCAAGGTAAATCGATTACATATATAAAGGGAGAGAGATTGAGCGAGTGTGGGTCGTCGTGCAATCGAAAGAGTGAGACGGGTTGGAGAGAGTGACCTGGATAGACAATGTGCGTGAGAGAGTATACAATATGAATATGTCGAATTGGGCTCAAACATGGAGATATATCGTTCATGTACGAGAAAGAGCAAGGTCAATCAATATATATATATATATATATATATATATATATATATATATATATATATATATATATATATATATATAGAGAGAGAGAGAGAGAGAGAGAGAGAGATTGAGCAAGCATGGCCTGCCATGAGGTCGAAAGAGTGGGAGCGGCTTGGATGGACTGACCTAGGTTGACAATCTGCGTGAGAGAGTATACAGTGTGTTCATCAAGGCCCAGACAGGGAGATATATCATTTGTGTGTGGAAGAAAGCGAGGTTAATTGAGACTTAGATAAAGAGAGCGAGATTGAACGAGTGTGGCCTGTCGTGCGAAAGGAAGACTGAGACCGTCTCGAGAGAGTGACCTAGATAGAGAACGTGCGTGGGTGCACACAATAGGGGGTGTCTACATAGGCAATGCATGTACCTAGCAAGAGAGGGTGGGAGGGAGAGAGAGAGAGAGAGCTCGGCATGGAGTGCAATGGAGGGTGTGTGAGGTAGATACATTTGGTAATAGAGTGGAAAAGGGGGGTTGTGTAGTTGAGAGAGTTAGAGATCGAAACATGGAGAGAAAGAATGAACGTGTGTTGGAAACCGATAGCTTCCTAAGGTGGTTAGGAGAGGAAGATTGATCGATACAGGAAGTATGTAGCGTGTGTGCCGAGGGGGGGGGGGGCTAAAAACAACATTTGATTGTAGATAGTACGAGACTTAATATCGACGTTTCAATTTACTGTACATTGTAAGATTTGAATTGAGGACCATGCATATGGCTTCCGTAATTATTTCGAATTCGTACCATACTAGGTTTGGAAATTTTGACATTGACTCCATTGTTGAGCTATTTTGTAGGTCATATGTTTGAATCCACCCAAAGTTTTCTCACTACCATGGTGTTCATAATATACATATGAATTTGTATTAAAAAGGTAGCGTGGATACCGTGATATGTGAAATCCACGTTAGAATTGGAGATCGCTATGTGACACACACTCTAATTCAAATAACTCCTCATTAATTAATTTATAGTATCTCGTTTCGAATGACTAATTATTTGCAAGGAAAACACGAGCATGGTAATACATACATATTCGTTTGCAAACGGAAGAAGATTCGTTTGCATTCTCAAATGTAGGTGCACTAGGAAGACCAGGGTCGTGTCGTGGTGGTCGCGTCTGTCGTATGGACGCTAGCACCGAGCCACCCACCCGCATCCCTCCCACCCCCAAAAGAACGATGACGAAATAAGTTTGCGCTTCCATGTTTCGTATTGAAATATCTGGTGGCCCCAATTCTAGCCCTGCAAAATCGCCCTTCTCCACCGCCCCCTTCTGCGCCCAGAGCCCTCAAATCCCTAATTTTCCACCAACCCAAGCAAAGTTTGAATCGCCCCTTGCCTCATCTCTTTCCCCACCTCTGTGCCGGACAACAACGACGAAGACGACGGTCGCGCTTCACCACCGCACCAGAGCTACCTCATCTAAGCCCTCGTCCACTGCATCGGGTGTTCCACCGACAACGTCGGCCGCCGCAACCGACATGCCTCATAGACACCGACTTCCAATGCATCAGGTGCGCTTCACCAACGCCATCTCCCACCTCACCAGGGCTACTTCACTGAGCACATCATCGCACCTCCACCCCCCGAGGTCGTTGGGCCTTCACCAACGGTCCCGTCCAACACATCGTAGTGCTCTGCTGCCACTCAAGATCTGCATCCGTGCATGGCCCGCCAACGCCAGCGCATCACCCTCAACGGCTCTAAAGTGACCTGCACTCTAGCTAGGCGAGCATACGCAAACGCCGGCCCGAACTAGGTATCCACAAATCACTCCCTTGTGCACCGTTCCGACGATGTTTGGATATTCTTTCACTACTCTCTTAGCTTACATGCCTATGCAACTCTAACTTTAACTCTTATTTCTTCTGCAGATATCATCTGAAACAAGCAAAACCATTTTTTAGCAAAGCATGATGGCGCTACGGGATCTGGTACACATCCTGCACACCGGTATAACCTTGTAAGTACATGTCCTCTGGTACAACAGCAAGGTTGATTCCTCTTATTTGATCAACCATTCACCATGTCAAAAATGCAGAGGGGGTGCAAGGAGCACAAGGCATGCACATGCAAACAAATGGTAACATGGACTTGTACCTGGAACATCCCAAGTGCAAGTAGAGCTACAGTGAGTCTGTACAACGAGCTAGCGTAAGTCCCTGCATTTCATTTAATTCGTACTGGCCTGCGTGTATGATTTGTGTGCACTGGCGGATCCACGAATTCAAGTTACCAGGGGCGAAAACTTAACTTAAAAAATATGAAGGCACTTGCACTCCGGAAATCGACATAACTTGAGAAATGTGAAGTTACATGCACTTTGAAAACCAGCTTATGATCAAAAGTAGTTCCAGATTATAAAATACTAAATGATGTAAGCACCAAAAAATACAAAATGCAACATGGTGTACAAGGACTACTAGGTCTGTACTTGCATGAATTATTTGTTCTCTGGCTGAAAATATCGAAGTATAACTACACCTATAACCAGTGCACAAACTGCATATCAATATATCTATCCCGCAAAAGTATGCCAAGAGTTTCAAACAACAGATTATAAAAGTATTTATGCTACATTGTCATGATACGGGGACTTTTTGGTAGATCGCCTCGACGTTTCCTCAAGCCATGAAAATGTACTATAATTTTCTTGTCAGGATTGCCTGCAAATCTCTATGTCTCTGTCAACATAGTAGACCATCATTAGACACTAAATCCTTCAATGCGAGCTTGCAAAATACTTGCATTAGATCCCTCATTAGACACTGTATGTTCATCACCAAGAGCATGTAAAATGTTTGTATCAAATCCTTCATTATCAGTCTGTTCATTGGACACTTCAGGCTCAAGAACAACATGAGCTTGTATGTTTGCACCGGAAACTTGATTAGATACATCAAGTTCAGTCAGTTCAGTGTTGATTGGGGGAGATATAAAATAAGCAGAAATTGGTTTCATTTTCTCATAGATTCCCTACGTACAAGCAGTTTTACAACACCGTCAGGTTTAACTATTGGCCAGAAATTGAACAGTTGAATTAGATATAATCAGGGATGTGATGTACCTGCTCATTGTGCATGCTGATCTTCAAGCTGCGACTGTCCATTTGTGCAAGCTCGATGCCATGCCCATGCTGCCGCAACTGCCTCCCATGCAGGCTACACCTAGGGTTTGATCTTCATCTTCATCTCCTTCCATTCGCTTGAAGCCCGACGACTGGCGTTCAATGAGGGAGCGAGGAAGTGCTGTGTCGGTCTGTCCAGCGGCGACTAGGTTAGGAGTGAACCATACTAGAAGCTGGAGCGAATGAATCGGGATTTTTCCTGCTATCAATCGATATGGGAGGCGCTCGTTTGGGCCGCGAGCCTGCTATAGGACCTGCCTTGCACTTATGTTATTGGCCCATCCAAATTGAAACATTTTTATTCATTTTTTACATTGCCTACTCGTGCGTTGGGACGAACAAAACTAGCCTGGGCCAACCTGGAAGACTCAAACTAGGTGCACACTTTCAAGCCACTCGAGGCGGCCGCCCATACCAGCCCCTACGGTGGCGTCGCCCCTTTTTGCGTGTATGATTTGGGTAGTGAAAAATACTCCAGTGGCGCTTTTGATTTACCCACAGAATGGTTGAATTGCTTGTTTCTATGAACTGAGTTCGCCAATAATGTGAACGATGCTAGTCTTTTCATCCTATTGTAGATTGCTTAGATCTCGATATGCCACATGTAATCGCATGAAATATACAGTAAAAGCCAGTGTGATGTGTGTGGCTACAACTAGTCTGACAACTCATCCTCATATAAAATATCAAGGATGCACCATCTTATCAGATTAACCATTCGACTTACCAATGCTGTGTGGGAAGAAAGAAGTATTGGGACTGCGTATCCAAGCAATTGATGACATGGACTCCTTCATAGAACCTTGTAAGCAAAAAAGAAGTTGTAGTGCGCCTGTACAAAGAGCTAGCGTTAGTTCATTACCTGCTTCTCAGAATTTTAGTTAGCCACTTACTGCAAAATTGTTCAATTACATTGCTTGGCTTAATTTAGTTTGCTACTGATTACATAATGCCATAGCCTGTTAATCCTATTATAGACTACGCCTATCTATGTGTTTGATACTTACTGTTAAGAATTACCTGTTTGCCTGAACTTAAATAGCTACTTAAGCACGTAGATAGCTGGTCATATGTACTTCAAGGGTGCATCAGAATTCACGTGTAATTTACGTTCTGATACCCTGTTTGTTTAAATGGTTTGCTGTTAACACTTGTAGCACTAGTAATGTTTGCATGTTCATAGGTAGACAACTGTCAGGTTTATATGAGGGACATCGTCTTTTTAACTTATTTATGTGTGTTGGAATCATTTTTCTTACATGAAAGAAATTTACAGAAGTATGTGTTGCTGGTAAACGGTACTGACTTGTTACTTTAATATGTTGCCAAGAACTTGTTACTTTTACTAGTTCATGTGTAATTAAATACGTTGCCAAAACTGGTTAGTGTTACTAGTTTGATGTTAGTTTCTTATGGCTCTTGCAACACTTTATTTATGATTGCTAACATTCAAGTTTGCAGGATCCAACTAAAACTCTGTTGGCACAATAGGTACGTTTTCGAAACTTCCTTGTTTACCTGGTTTGTTGTTGTAACTTGTTGCTATAATCATCTTACCAAGTTCAACTTTTCAGGATCCAATTGGAAGTCCAATTGCACAACAGGTATATTTTCAAAAATATATTTGTGTAATAGGTTTGCTGCTGTAACTTGTTGCTCTAATTAAGTTACTGACTACTCAATTTCTTAGGATCCAAGAGAAACTCCAATACCACAATAGGTTCGTTTTGCAAAACTTGTTTGTTTAACTGCTTTGCTGCTGCAACAGGTTGCTCTAATCACGTTACTGGCTACTCAACTTTTCAGGATCCAAGAGAAACTCTAATGCCACAACAGGCACCTTTTGCAAAACTTGTTTGTTTAATTGCTTTGATGCTGCAATCGATTACAATGATGTTAATAACTACTTTTCAACATCCAATTGAAACTCTTTAATTCCTTGTTTGTTTAACTGGTTTGCTGTTATAAGTCCCAGTTTAGATGTTTTGCTAACTTCAACTTTTCAGAATCCAATCAGAACTTTAATGGCCAAACAGGCTACCCCAAGATCAAAGAGCGAGGTCCCCATGGATGTTGTATCATCCCACAGCGGTGGCACCGGCCCAATCGTGCATCATGAATTGCCAACTACTGATGCTCTAGAGGCTAAACTATTGGTCCAAAGAGATTCTACTTCTGCACTTAGAGATGAAGTTGACATGTTGAGGAAGCAAACAGCACAATCACAAGCAGTACTCAAGACAACCATTAAATATTTGGTGGATTTCAAAGCGAAGCAAGATGAGACTGACCGCATTGTTAAGGTCCTGAAGGAAAAAAGGAAATTCAATTCCCACTTGGTAAATCATAGGTGAAATGTTCTTTCCATAGTTGAATAACCTTTGTGTTGTTTGTTCATGTAATCGATCAAACCATTTGTTTTAGAGATCATGTAATAATTGTTTTTTGTTTTTTGGGTTGTAATTTTTTTTTGAACACAAGTCTGTATTAATTGATAAGACTCTGAGACATTTCATTTTGATTGTTGTGCCAGACCTAAAAATATGCCAATCGGGCTGAATGTGCATTCAACAATAATAGTAGTATAAATGGTCCTTAAGTGGCACGCATCTGAAAGGGCCAAGATGATGTACTAGCTTCGCTAAAAAAGGATGCTCTTCTAGCAAAAAAAAGTACAATGGCCTAGCTTATGTATGTTAGTTGATATTATTGATCCATATACTCTATAAGTGTTTATATGTCTGTTAGTTTTGTACATTATTGGTTGATTGACTCGGTATTTTGAATCTTCAGACATCGCTTGTGTACATATCTTAATGGGAGTACACATTATGCTGCGTGTGACACTTGAGTTGGACATAAAGTGGTTTCAAATATTCGAATTCACCTCAAACTAGATTCTAGCTTTTGAATTCGAGTATCAGCATTTGTAAATCATATTCATATATGAAAGTGGAATACATCTTTGTCGTGCTTTTGAAGATATATAAAAATGCATATAATGATTTATAAAGATTCGTATAGGAATACAAAATGGATTCAAATTTAGTTGCCAGGGTAAACGTGGATGCTTATTGTCCCAAAATTAGAAAGAAGCGGCAAAATGTCCACTGCCACGTCGGCTTCCCAAAGCCAGTGTTTGGGAGATGGAAATTACTGTCTACCCCTTACAGGAACAATCCATCGGCCTGATTTCCACTGCTCTCAATAGGGGTAGGTTAGTAACTTCAACTAGACGTGACAAACATGGTGGGCGCCAAACATGGGCGGCAAAACACATTTGATTCAAGCTCGTCCGAAAGACGTCTGTCTCTTCCTCCATTTCCCCATTCATACAAGGTGGACGGCAAAACAAACTCGACTTGGCTGAAATTGATGTAGGCAAATATTTTCATTAGGGGTAGGTTTGTAACTTCACTCAAACATGACACAACCGCCCTAGCTGTCAGCCCCGTCCATACACCATGGGCGCCAAAACACCCTCTCCTCGCCTGAAATCGCTCTGAGCAAATATTGGGGAGATGCAAGATTACCGTCCTATCCCCAACCGATGAGAGGCCCAACTTTTAAACGGGGGCTAAGTTCGCAACTTTCCCATATTTCAGACAGGCGCGTCCTAGAAACATGGTTCCCCGTACCTCTCCCTCCATTTTCCAATTAATACACCATCCATGCTAGAACACCATCCCCACACCAGCCTCCTTCGTTCACCACCCCATCCATCGCCAATGTCCACCCCATCCATCGCCACCATCCTCCACCATGTCGGAGCGCCTACCAAGACCGTGTCGTCCACTGCTAGAGATGGACGTTTCTCATCCACGGCGATGGACCAGGAGCCTTGCATCGCGCCCTCTCACTTCATCGGCACCATCGTCCTCTTTGCAGGGGCCGCTCACACGACCTTCTCATCCACTGCAACGAGACATATCCCCCGATGCACATGTCTACCATCGCAGATCTGCTTCAACGCCACCGACAGCCATCACACCCCCGATGCCTACACGGCGCCGCAAGAGAGGTGGTACTTCATATTTGCTCAACTTTCTGATCTCAACTAGAAAATAGATCGTAACTTGGTTACTGTACTTTCTTTTCAGCTCTTAGAATTTAGTTCTTAGTTTGAAGCAAACAATGGATGGTAAATAGCGTTTCTATAGTTTGCAGCTTTAAATCTGCCATGGCACAATCATAATAGGGTTTAATTGATCATGCTTAGGGTTTAATTGATCATGTTGGTTTCGTGGTGGTTTCTTTAATAGAAATCAGAGGGGAAACCCTCTTTTACTCAAAAAAAATGCTTAGGGTTTCTCCCTTTTATGATCACTGTTTTGAGGAAGGTATATGGTGGGCGTATGGTACCGGCGAAAGTTGTGCGGTACAAGAGAGGCTAGCAATTTTGGAAGGGTGAGAGTGCGTATAATCCATGGACTCAACATTAATCACAAAGAACTCACATACTTGTTGCAAAAATCTATTAGTGTTCAAAACAAAGTACTACGCGCATGCTCCTAGGGGGATAGATTGGTAGGAAAAGACCAACGCTCGTCCTCGACCGCCACTCATAAGGAAGACAATCAAAAAATATCTCATGCTCCAACTTCGTTACATAACGGTTCACCACACGTGCATGCTACGGGAATCACAAACCTCAACACAAGTATTTCACAAATTCACAATTACTCCACTAGCATGACTCTAATATCACCATCTTCATATCTCAAAACAATCATAAAGAATCAAACTTCTCATAGTATTCAATGCACTTTATATGAAAGTTTTTATTATATCCCTCTTGGATGCCTATCATATTAGGACTAAATTTATAACCAAAGCAAATTACCATGTTGTTCTAAAATACTCTCAAAATAATATAAGTTAAGCATGAGAGTTCATCAATTTCTATAAAATAAGGCCACCGTCGTGCTCTAAAAAGATATAAGTGAAGCACATAAGAGTATTCTAATAAATCATGATTCATGTGTGTCTCTCACAAAAGGTGTGTAAAACAAGGATGATTGTGGTAAACTCAAAAGTAAATACTCAAATCATACAAGACGCTCCAAGCAAAACACATATCATGTGGTGAATAAAAATATAGCCTCAAGTGAAGTTACCAATAGACGAAGACGAAAGAGGGGATGCCTTCCGGGGCATCCCCAAGTTTAGGCTCTTGGTTGTCCTTGAATATTACCTTGGGGTGCCTTGGGCATCCCCAAGCTTAGGATCTTGCCACTCCTATTCCATAGTCCATCAAATCCTTACCCAAAACTTGAAAACTTCACAACACAAAACTCAACAGAAAATCTTATAAGCTCCGTTAGTATAAGAAAATAAATCACCACTTTAAGGTACTGTTGCAAACTCATTCTTTATTTATATTAGTGTAATATCTATTGTATTCCAACTTTTCCATGGTTCATACCCCCCGATACTACCCATAGATTCATCAAAATAAGCAAATAACACATAGAAAACATAATTTGTCAAAAACAGAATAGTCTATAGTAATCTATAACTCTCGAATATTTCTGTAACTCCAAAAATTCTGAAAAATGGGACAACCTAAGCAATTTTTGCGCCAATCTAGAGCAAAAAGAATCAGATCAAAAGCATGTTTCAATAAAATTCTGTAAATTATTTACTCAGCGCAAAAGTTTCTGTTTTTCAGCAGGATCAACACAACAATCACCATAAGCTATCCTAAAGGTTTAACTTGGCACAAACACTAACTAAAACACAAAACCTCATCTAACCAGTGGCTAGATGAATTAATTATTACTAGACAGGAACAAAAAGAAAAGAATAAAAATAAAATTGGGTTGCCTCCCAACAAGCACTATTGTTTAACACCCTTAGCTAGGCATAAAACACAAATAGATCTGGGTATTGTCATCTTTGGTATGCAATTCTTCAATTGCACACATATAATCCTTAGGAGATTCTTGTGTTTTATCAATGATCAAACCCCTAGGCAAGAAATCAAGACATCCTTCCGTGGCAAAAGGTTCCTTAATAATATCAAGAAAATTGGGGTGAACACTAATCTTTTTATGATCTTCATTTTCCATACTAGAAGATTCACCCTTATTTTTAGGAACATAAATAAACTTGGCAGTCTTAGTAGGGGGGAGATTTTGAGTAGTTTTAATGGAGGAAAAAGCGGAACCCAAGTTGGTAATAATATCCTTAGTTTACCAATTCTAGCAGAATCTTGATTTATCTTTTCATTAACTATAGGTTCCTTTTCTTTAAGATTCTTTAAAGTAACTCCTACCTCAGATCCATATTGAGTAATCTGATCATGAATCTTTTTATCAAATTTTTCAATCAACTGAACAGTAGCAATTTTATTCTCAATAATATCAAGCCTTTGCATCACATGTTCCAAAGTTAAAACAGTTCCCTTGATCAAAAGAGGTGGTGGGCCTAACAAATCTATCATGGCATTGTAAGAATCACAAGTATGGCTCCCGAAGAAATTTCCCCCGGTAATAGTATCTAGAACATATCTATTCCTAGGAGTAACGCACACATAAAAATTGCGAAGAAGAATGGCAATAGATTGCTTTCGAGTAGACCTATTTTGGGCATTGCAAATTCTATACCGAGCATATTTTAAATTTTGTCCCTCCCTTTGTTTAAAATTGAGGACTTCATTATTGGGAGTACTAACAATGATAGGAGGACTAGCCATGAAGGCAAATCAAGCGATCTAACACACGAGCACACAAAAGGCAAGCGAAGAAGACGAACGGAAGAGGGGCGAAGAAAAAGCAAATCTTTTCAAAAATCGTTTTAGAAGTGGGGGAGAGGAAAACGAGAGGCGAATGGCGAATAATGTAATGCAAGAGATGAGATTTTATGATGGGTACTTGGTACGGCTTGACTTGGCATAGATCTCCCCGGCAACAGCGCCAAAAATTGGCAAGTTGACAGAGACAAATCTTGACTTGACTTGGCGTAAATCTCCCCGGCAACGGCGCCAGAAATCCTTCCAGCTACCTCTTGAGCGTGCGTTGGTTTTTCCCTTGAAGAGGAAAGGGTGATGTAGCAAACTAGAGTAAGTATTTCCCTGAGTTTGAGAACAAAGGTATCAATCCAGTAGGAGACAATGCGCAAGTCACCGAATACCTGCACTAACAATCAAACAAACTTGCACCCAACACGATAAAGGGGTT
This sequence comes from Triticum timopheevii, assembly GCA_963921465.1. Classification (NCBI taxonomy): domain Eukaryota; kingdom Viridiplantae; phylum Streptophyta; class Magnoliopsida; order Poales; family Poaceae; genus Triticum; species Triticum timopheevii. The sequence continues at coordinate 279,177,816 of OY997264.1, forward strand.
GTCAATCCCTTCATGGTTACTTGCAAAAGTGAGATCTGATAGAGATAGATAAACGATAAAGTAAATATTTTTGGTTTATAGATCGAAAAGTAAAAGATTGCAAAATAGTAGATCGGAAACTAATATGCTGGAAAAGAGAACTTATATGATGGAAAAGAGACCCGGGGGCCATAGGTTTCACTAGTGGCTTCTCTCAAGACAAATAATACGGTGGGAGAACAAATTACTGCCGAGCAATTGATAGAAGAGCGCATAATTATGACGATATCTAAGGAAATGATGATGAACATAGGCATCACATCCGTGTCAATTAGACCAAAACGATTCTACGTCTACTACTATTACTCCACGCATCAACCGCTATCCAGCATGCATCTAGAGTATTAAGTTCATAAAGAACGGAGTAACTCATTAAGTAAGATGACATGATGTAGAGGAATTAACTCAAGCAATATGATGAAAACCCCATCTTTTTATCCTCGATGGCAACAATACAATACGTGCCTTGCTACCCCTACTGTCACTGGTAAAGGACACCGCAAGATTGAACCTAAAGCTAATCACTTCTCCCATTGCAAGAAAAACCAATCTAGTAGGCCAAACTAAACCGATAATTCGAAGAGACTTGCAAAGATATCAAATCATGCATATAAGAATTCAGAGAAGATTCAACTAATATTCATAGATAATCTGATCATAAATCCACAATTCATCGGATCTCATCAAACACACCGCAAAAGAGTATTACATCGAATAGATCTCTAAGAACATTGAGGAGAACATGGTATTGAGAATCAAACAAAGAGAAGAATCCATTTAGCTACTAGCTATGGACATGTAGGTTTGTGCTAAACTACTCATGCTTCATCAGAAGGGCAATGGTGTTGCTGTAGAAGCCCTCCATGATCGAATCCCCCTTCGGCAGGACGCCAAAAAAGGCCCATAGATGGGATCTCATGGGTACAAAAAGTTGCGGCGGTGGAAAAGTGTTTTCGTGGCTCCCGCTGATGGTTTTGGGGTATAAGAGTATATATGGGCGAAAGAATTAGGTCAGGAGACCCACGAGGGGTCCACAATATAGGGGCGCGCCCTACCCTCCTGGGCACGCCCTCCATTCTTGTGGCTGCCTCGTGGCTCCTCCGACTTCATCTCCAAGTCTCCCGGTTTGCTTCTGGTCCAAGAAAGATCATCACGAAAGTTTTATTCCGTTTGGTATTCCTTTCTGCGAAACTCTAAAACAGGCAAAAAAAAAACAGAAACTGACACTGGGCTCTAGGTTAATAAGTTAGTCCAAAAGATAATATAAAATAGCATAATAATGCATATAAAACATCCAAAACAGATAATATAATAGCATGGAACTGATACGTCTCCAACGTATCTATAATTTTTGATTGCTCCATGCTACTTTATCTACTGTTTTGGAATATATTGGGCTTTATTTTCCACTTTTATATTATTTTTGGAACTAACCTATTAACCAGAGGCCCAGCCCAGAATTGCTGTTTTTTGCCTATTTCAGTGTTTCAAAGAAACGGAATATCAAATGGAGTCCAAACAGAATGAAACCTTCGGGAACGTGAATTTCTCACTGAACGTGATCCAGGAGACTTGGACCCTACTCCAAGAAGTGGCAGAGGTGGTCACGAGGGTGGATGGTGCCCCCCTGGGCGCGCCCCCCACCTCGTGGGCCCCCTGACGCTCCACCGACGTACTCCTTCCTCCTATATATACCTACGTATCCCCAAACGATCAGAACAGGAGTCAAAAAACCTAATTCCACCGCCGCAACCTTCTGTATCCACGAGATCCCATCTTGGGGCCTGTTCCGGAGCTCCGCCGGAGGGGGCATCCACCATGGAGGGCTTCTACATCAACACCATAGCCCCTCCGATGAAGTGTGAGTAGTTTACTTCAGACCTTCGGGTCCATAGCTAGTAGCTAGATGGCTTCTTCTCTCTTTTTGGATCTCAATACAATGTTCTCCCCCTCTCTTGTGGAGATCTATTCGATGTAATCTTCTTTTTGCGGTGTGTTTGTTGAGACCGATGAATTGTGGGTTTATGATCCAGTATTATCTATGGAAAATATTTGATTCTTCTCTGAATTCTTTTATGTATGATTGAGTTATCTTTGCAAGTCTCTTCGAATTGTCCTTTTTGGTTTGGCCAACTAGATTGGTAGTTCTTGCAATGGGAGAAGTGCTTAGCTTTGGATTCAATCTTGTGGTGTCCTTACCCAGTGACAAAAAGGGTTGCAAGGCACGTATTGTATTGTTGCCATCGAGGATAACAAGATGGGGTTTTAATCATATTGCATGAATTTATCCCTCTACATCATTTCATCTTGCTTAAGGCGTTACTCTGTTTTTAACTTAATACTCTAGATGCATGCTGGATAGCGGTCGATGAGTGGAGTAATAGTAGTAGATGCAGAATCGTTTCGATCTACTTGTCTCGGACGTGATGCCTATATACGTGATCATAACCTAGATATACTCATAACTATGCTCAGTTCTGTCAATTGCTCAACAGTAATTTGTTCACCCACCGTAGAATATCTATGCTCTTGAGAGAAGCCACTAGTGAAACCTATGGCCCCCGTGTCTATTCTCATCATATCAATCTCTATCGCTTTATTTACTTGCTTTGTTTTTACTTTGCTTTTTTACTTTTTACTTTGCATCTATCTATCAAAAATACCAAAAATATTATTTATCATCTCTATCAGATCTCACCCTCGTAAGTCACCGTGAAGGGATTGACAACCCCTAATCGCGTTGGTTGCGAGTAGCTATCATTTTGTGTAGGTACGAGGGACTTGTGCGTGGTCTCCTACTGGATTGATACCTTGGTTCTCAAAAACTGAGGGAAATACTTACGCTACTTTGCTGCATCATCCTCTCCTCTTCGGGGAAATCCAACGCAGTGCTCAAGAGGTAGCAAGAAGAATTTTTGGCGCCGTTGCCGGGGAGGGTCACGCAAGCAAGTCAACAATACCAAGTACCCATCGCAATCCCTATCTCTCGCATTACATTATTTGTCATTTGCCTCTCGTTTTCCTCTCCTCCACTTCACCCTTGCCGTTTTATTCGCCCTCTCTTTCCCAATCTCCTCCTCTCTTTCCCGGTTGCCTTTTCTCGCTGCCTTTTTGTTTGCTCGTGTGTTAGTTTGCTTGCTTGTCGTCATGACTAGTCTCATATCTTATCTGTTATCTCCCGAGAATGAAGTTCTAAATTTTAAGCAAAGGGAGGGAGAAAATCTAAAATATGCTTGGTATAGAATTTGCAATGCTCAAAATAGATCTACCAGGAAGCAATCTACTTCAGTTCTTCTTTGCAATTTTACGTAGGTGCTAATCCTTGGTATAGATATATCCTTGATACCATTACCGGAGGGAATTTCTTGGGTAGCCATACTTTTGATTCTTATAATGCTTTAATAGATATATTTGGCTCACCACCCCTTTTGATTAATGGAACTACATTAACTTTGGATCATGTTATGCAAAGGCTTGAAACTATTGAAAATAAAGTTGCTACCATTGAATCAATTGAAAATCTTGATAAAAAGATCCACAATCAAATTACCCAATATGGATCTAAGGTAGGAATGACTTTGAAAAATATTAAAGAAAAAGAACCCATAGTTAATGAGAAAATAAATCTAGATTCCACAAGAATTGATAAACTTGAGGGTATCATTACCAACTTGGGAACCGCTTTTTCTTCCGTTCAAAACACTCCAAGTTCTTCTACTAAAAATACTAAGCTTATTTACGTTCCTAAGAATAAGGGTGAATCATCTAGTAAGGAAACTGCGGATCTTAAATCTATAAGTGTTCATCCCAATCTTTTTACCATCATTAAGGAACCATTTGCTATAGATGAATTTTTCGATCTTTTGCCTGAAAATTTGACAATTACTAGGAAGAAAGAAAATTCTAAAGGAGGTAGATGCCTCATTGAAGAATTGCCTACCAAAGATGGCAATACCTAGATCTATCCTTGCTTTTATGCCTAGCTAGGGGCATTAAACGATAGCGCTTGTTGGGAGGCAACCCAATTTTATTTTGTGTTTTTTGTTTTTTCTCCTGTTTAGGAATAAATAATCCATCTACCTTCTGTTTGGATGAGGTTTTATGTTTTAATTAGTGTTTGTGCCAAGTAGAACCTATAGGATAACCTACGATGATAGTTGATTTGATTCTGCTGAAAAACAGAAACTTTGCACGCACGAATATAATTTTGTTAAATCACAGGAACGTGCTTTTGCGTTGATTCTTTTTGATGATGTTCACTAAACAAATTTTCCAGGTCTTCCTATTTTGGTAGAATTTTTAGAGTCCCAGAAGTTTGCATAGTTACTGATTGCTTCAGACTGTTCTGTTCTTGACAGATTCTGTTTTACGTGTGTTGTTTGCTTATTTTGATGAATCTATGGCTAATAAAATAGTTTATAATCCACACAGAAGTTGGAATAAAGTAGGTTTAACACCAATATAAATAAAGAATGAGTTCATTACAGTACCTTAAGTAGTTCTTTGTTTTCTTTCTCTAACGGAGCTCACGAGATTTCTGTGGAGTTTTGTGTTGTGAAGTTTTCAAGTTTTGGGTGAATTCTTTTGATGGATTATGGAACAAGGAGTGGCAAGAGCCTAAGCTTGGGGATGCCCATGGCACCCCCAAGATAATCCAAGGACACCAAAAAGTCAAAGCTTGGGGATGCCCCGGAAGGCATCCCCTCTTTCGTCCACTTCCATCGGTAATTTACTTGGAGCTATATTTTTATTCACCACATGATATGTGTTTTGCTTGGAGCGTCTTGTATTATTTGCGTCTTTGATTGTTAGTTTACCACAATCATCCTTGCTGTACACACCTTTTGAGAGAGCCATACATAAATTGGAATTTGTTCGAATACTCTACATGCTTCACTTATATCTTTTGAGCTTGATAGTTTTGCTCATAGTGCTTCACTTATATCTTTTGAGTGAGATAATTTTTGCTCTAGTGCTTCACTTATATCTTTTAGGGCACGGTGGTGGATTTGTTTTAAAGAAACTATTGATCTCTCATGCTTCACTTAGATTATTTTGAGAGTCGTTAATAGCATGGTAATTCGCTTAATGTGAATATACTTCGTGTTCAAGATATGTGAACCTTTCTTTTGAGTGCGTTGAATACTAAGATAAGTTTGATGCTTGATAATTGTTTTGAGATATGAAGATGGTGATATTAGAGTCATTCTAGTTGAGTAGTTATGAATTCAAAGAATACTTGTGTTGAAGTTTGTGATTCCCGTAGCATGCACGTATGGTGAACCGTTATGTGATGAACTCGGAGCATGATTTATTTATTGATTGTCTTCCTTAAGAGTGGCGGTCGGGGACAAGCGATGGTCTTTTCCTACCAATCTATCCCCCTAGGAGCATGCGCGTAATACTTTGCTTTGATAACTTCTAGATTTTTGCAACAAGTATATGAGTTCTTTATGACTAATGTTGAGTCCATGGATTAAACACACTTTTTCCCATCCTTCCACCTTTGCTAGCCTCTCTAATACCACGCACTTTTCGCCGGTATCATACACCCACCATGTACCTCCCTCAAAATAGTCGCCATACCTACCTATCATGGCATTTCCATAGCCATTCTGAGATATATTGCCATGCAACTTTCCACCATTCCGTTTATTATGACACGCTCCATCATTGTCATATTGCTAGCATGATCATGTAGTTGACATTGTATTTGTGGCAAAGACACCGTTCGTAATTCTTTCATAACATGTCACTCTTGATTCATTGCATATCCCGGTACACCACCAGAGGCATTCATATAGAGTCATACTTTGTTCTAAGTATCGAGTTGTAATTGTTGAGTTATAAGAAAAATAAAAGTGTGATGATCATCATTATTAGTGCATTGTCCCAAGTGAGGAAAGGATGATGGAGACTATGATTCCCCCATAAGTCGGGATGAGACTCCGGACGAAAATAATAATAAAAAAAGAGGCCATAAAAAAAGAGAAAGGCCCAAATAAAAAATGAGAGAAAAAGAGAGAAGGGACAATGCTACTATCCTTTTACCACACTTGTGCTTCAAAGTAGCACCAAGATCTTCATGATAGTGAGTCTCTCATTTTGTCACTTTCATATACTAGTGGGAATTTTTCATTATAGAACTTGGCTTGTATATTCCAATGATGGGCTTCCTCAAAATGCCATAGGTCTTCGTGAGCAAGCGAGTTGGATGCACACCCACTTAGTTTCTTTTCTAGAGCTTTCATATACTTATAGCTCTAGTGCATCCGTTGCATGGCAATCCCTACTCACTCACATTGATATCTATTTATGGGCATCTCCATAGCCCGTTGATACGCCTAGTTGATGTGAGACTATCTTCCTTCTTTTTGTCTTCTCCACAACCACCCTTCTATTCCACCTATAAGTGCTATATCCATGGCTCAAGCTCATGTATTGCGTGAAGATTGAAAAAGTTTTGAGAATGTTAAAGTATGAAACAATTGTTTGGCTTGTCATCGGGGTTGTGCATGATTTAAATATTCTGTGTGGGGAAGATGGAGCATAGCCAGACTATATGATTTTGTAGGGATAACTTTCTTTGCCCATGTTATTTTGCGAAGACATGATTGCTTTGATTAGTATGCTTGAAGAATTACTATTTTTATGTCAATATGAACTTTTGTCTTGAACCTTTCGGATCTGAATATTCATATCACAATTAAGAAGATTTACATTGAAATTATGCCAAAGTATCACTCCGCATCAAAAATTCTTTTTTATCATTTACATACTCGAGGATGAGCAGGAATTAAGCTTGGGGATGCCTCATACGTCTCCAACGTATCTATAATTTTTGATTGCTACATGCTACTTTATCTACTGTTTTGGACTATATTGGGCTTTATTTCCACTTTTATATTATTTTTGGGACTAACCTATTATCCGGAGGCCCAACCCAGAATTGCTGTTTTTGCCTATTTTAGTGTTTCGAAGAAACGGAATATCAAACGGAGTCCAAACGGAATGAAACCTTCAGGAACGTGATTTTCTCACCGAACGTGATCCAGGAGACTTGGAACCTACTCCAAGAAGTGCCAGAGGCGGTCACGAGGGTGGAGGGCGCCCCCTGGGCTTGCCCCCTACCTCGTGGGCCCCCTGACGCTCCACCGACGCACTCCTTCCTCCTATATATACCTACGTATCCCCAAACGATCAGAACAGGAGCCAAAAACCAAATTCCACCGCCGCAACCTTCTGTATCCACGAGATCCCATCTTGGGGCCTGTTCCGGAGCTCCGCCGGAGGGGGCATCCACCACGGAGGGCTTCTACATCAACACCATAGCCCCTCCGATGAAGTGTGAGTAGTTTACTTCAGACCTTCGGGTCCATAGCTAGTAGCTAGATGGCTTCTTATCTCTTTTTGGATCTCAATACAATGTTCTCCCCCTCTCTTGTGGAGATCTATTCGATGTAATCTTCTTTTTGCAGTGTGTTTCTTGAGATCGATGAATTGTGGGTTTATGATCCAGTATTATCTATGGAAAATATTTGATTCTTCTCTGAATTCTTTTATGTATGATTGAGTTATCTTTGCAAGTCTCTTCGAATTATCCTTTTTGGTTTGGCCAACTAGATTGGTAGTTCTTGCAATGGGAGAAGTGCTTAGCTTTGGGTTCAATCTTGCGGTGTCCTTACCCAGTGACAGAAAGGGTTGCAAGGCACGTATTGTATTGTTGCCATCGAGGATAACAAGATGGGGTTTTTATCATATTGCATGAATTTATCCCTCTACATCATGTCATCTTGCTTAAGGCGTTACTCTGTTTTTAACTTAATACTCTAGATGCATGCTGGATAGCGGTCGATGAGTGGAGTAATAGTAGTAGATGCAGAATCGTTTCGATCTACTTGTCTCGGACGTGATGCCTATATACATGATCATAACCTAGATATACTCATAACTATGCTCAATTCTGTCAATTGCTCAACAGTAATTTGTTCACCCACCGTAGAATATCTATGCTCTTGAGAGAAGCCACTAGTGAAACCTATGGCCCCCGGGTCTATTCTCATCATATCAATCTCTATCGCTTTATTTACTTGCTTTGTTTTTACTTTGCTTTTTACTTTTTACTTTGCATCTATCTATCAAAAATACCAAAAATATTATTTATCATCTCTATCAGATCTCACCCTCGTAAGTGACCGTGAAGGGATTGACAACCCCTAACCGCGTTGGTTATGAGTAGCTATCGTTTTGTGTAGGTACAAGGGACTTGTGCGTGGTCTCCTACTGGTGTCACGCCCAATATGCGACCCTATCCAAAAGGAACTCGAAGGTCCCACCAAGGATAGACCCGCATATTGAAACGCTTTTGCAAGGTGGATATCATTACATCAACATTACATAATAGATGGGGATACATACAAGAGGCATACAATGCCACGTGAATACAACATCATATTACATAAGAGCAACATCCGACTATGGATGAAACACAAACAGAAGCTCAAACGACATCCACCCTGCTAGCCCAGGCTGCCGACCTGGAACCTATCCCCTGATCGAAGAAGAAGCAAAAAGAAGAACTCCAAACAAGCAAACATCGCGCTCGCGTCAAGATCATCGCATAACCTGTACCTGCAACTGTTGTTGTAGTAAGCTGTGAGCCACAAGGACTCAGCAATCCCATTACCATGGGTATCAAGACTAGCATAGCTTAATGGGAAAGGAAGGGGTAAAGTGGTGAGGTTGCAGCAGCGACTAAGCATGATATGGTGGCTAACATACGCAAATGAGAGCGAGAAGAGAAACAAAGGAACGGCCGTGAAGCTAGCAATGATAAAGAGGTGATCCTGAACTCCTACTTACGTCAAACATAACCCAAAAACCGTGTTTACTTCCCGGACTCCGCCGAAAAGAGACCATCACGGCTACACACGCGGTTGATGCATTTTAATTCGGATCTGGTGTCAAGTTATCTACAACCGGACATTAACAAATTCCCATCTGCCACATAACCGCGGGCACGGCTCTCGAAAGTTTATACCCTGCAGGGGTGTCCCAACTTAGCCCATGATAAGCTCTCGTGATCAATGAAGGATATACCTTCTCCCAGGAAGACCCGATCAGTCTCGAAATCCCGGTTTACAAGACATTTCGACAATGGTAAAACAAGACCAGCAAGACCGCCCGATGCGTCGACATCCCGATAGGAGCTGCACATATCTCGTTCTCAGGGCAACACCGGATAAGCTAAGCGTACAGGTACCAACGTAACCCAAGTTACCAAGGGATGGTCCCGCACGGTGCTCTAGTTTGGACCAACACTTAGACAAGCATTGGCCCGGGGGGTCTATAATAAAGATGACCCTCGAGAGAGCGACTCCCAAGGGAAAAGTAGGTGGTGGTGAGGCAAATGGTAAAACCAAGGTTGGGCCTTGCTGGAGGAGTTTTATTCAAAGCAAACTGTCGAGGGGGTCCCATAAATCACCCGACCGCGTAAGGAACGCAAGATCCGGGAACATAACACCGGTATGACGGAAACTAGGGCGGCAAGAGTGGAACAAAACACCAGGCATAAGGCCGAGCCTTCCGCCCTTTACCAAGTATATAGGTGCATTAATAATATAAGAGATATTGTGATATCCCAACCAAAATCCTGTCCACCATGGAGTGATCTTCAACTTCACCTGCAACTAACAACGCAATAAGAGGGGCTAGGCAAAGCGGTAACATAGCCAAACAACGGTTTGCTAGGAAGGGTGTCAAAGGTTACAGGTTCATGGCAATTTGGGAGGCTTGAAGAGCAAATGATAGGTAGCGCAGCATAGCGATAGAACGAAGCAACTAGCATAGCAATGATAGTAGTGAGATCCAGGGTAGCGGTCATCTTGCCTAAAATCCCGCAAGGAAGAAGAACGAGTCCATGAAGAAGATGAAGCCACGAAGACGAACCAAGCGTAGACGAACGAATCCTCACGATCGCAACGAAACGGGAACTATCGAGAAGAAGCACACAACATGGTAAACACACCACACATCGACAACACATGATGCACAACAAGCATGATGCATGACAAAGCTACATAAAGCTACTCATGGCAAGAGACGATGCAAACAAGAACAACACATCAAAGCAAGTTTAAATGAGGCCGGGAACAACATATAACAATTCCGGTAAATCCTCATATGCATATTTCGGAATTGGTCCAGATCTGAATAAACATTAAGTTTAAGTTGCTAAACAGCAAGTTAAAGAGGACCAAGAGAATCTACATGAAATTCTAGTCAAGTTACATATAAAGTTCATTAGATTTGGAGCTACGACCTAGAAGATATGAGCAAAACAAGTTAAACATGGCATTGATGCAGAATGCATACAAACATCAAGCAAACACCTCAAAACAAGGATGCAACATGATAATATGAAACTACATGCAAAATCAAGCAAGTTTCATATAGAGCACACTCAAAACGGAGCAACGGTTCAACACATACACTCCACAAGTTTGAAGGACACTGTCCATAACAACAACTAGGCATCTTACAAGCATCAAAACAACAAGCTACAGCACCCCAACATAAGATCAAAAGGGATGGGCATGAAGTACTGGTAAAGCATAACAAAACATGAACACTGAGCTATCTCCAGAAATCACTAGAACATGCTCAAAAGGACATGGTAAGATTGCAAATAATAACAGTTTCAGACTTAGCAGAAAATAACATCAGGTTGCAATGTTCAGAGCTATCAAACAACATGTTATAGGAACTTATCATGGCAAACAAAGGCATGGAGTGAATCTACTAATCACATAGAACAAAAGTCCCTTAGTGACCATGAGCAAAAAGGGCACAGAAAATATGATGGCACCCATGTAAACATGGCAAGTTATATTACAGATTCATACATGGCAGGAACAACAATAAGTAGGCATGTTGGTGAGCTTGAACCACTCACCACAGAGCAATACATGGCATCGCAAGGCAACCAACAACAAGAATACATGTTTGTGAAGCTAAGCATGGCAATAGCAAGTTCATAGGGTGCATGGATCACTAGAAAATCACATGGCCAAAACTGAACTTAAAGTTAACAGGCTGACAGCAACATTATTTAGCAAGTTTGAGAGCAAGATTACAACATGTTACAGCAGTCTAAAAATGCAACCAGGGGCATGAATGGATAGAGCAAGACATGTACAACAAAATATCCTTATTTAACATCTCCAGATTATGCATAGAATGACCAGTAGCAGCAGGTTTACATAGCAATAAAATATAACAGAATCAGCCTAGCAAAACAGTAACAACAAGTACCCTACTTAACAAGCTTGATGCACTCACCACACAAGTCACAAAAATACATGGATGGCACCACTGGAAAGATGGCATAGCATAGATCAAAACACATGTAGACATCAACCTCATAGGATGCACACATCAAACATGGCAAAAATGACAAATGAGCATGTTATAACAGTTTCAGCAGGTTAACATCACATAGCACTCTTACAACGATGATTCAGGCATCAAGATGGACTCAAATGAACATGATGCAATGTAACAAAATGAAGTACTCGTTGATACGAACAATTTGACATATTACACGCACGAAACGGAGCAGTATGCAAGGAGTTATGGCATGTCAAACATGGCACCAGAATGCAAGATTTTCGTGACTTGGCAGATTTTCGGGGAAAAAATGGACGCGCGCAAGACAGCTAAAAGTCGCACGGTGCGGGATTTAGGAGGGGGGGTGGCTCACCATGGGCTGCAGGCCCAGCTGACGGAGAGGAGGTAGCAGGCCGGCGAGGAGGCAAGCCGGGGCTGGGCCGGAGCTGGGCTAGGCCTTGGACGAGGTCGGACCCAGGAGGCGACGCTCCCGTCGTCGTCTCCTTCGTCCGCCTGCCTGAGGCAGGAGGCCGTGGCGCGGTCAACGACGGCCGGGGAGGGTCTCCGGCAAGGCGGGCACGGCAGGGATCGGCGGGAACGGGGAGATCCGAGGCGGGGGCTGCCGGATCCTGTCGGAGATGACCCGAACGGGCGCGGGAGGTCTTCCGGCGACGAGGTCCTGCGGGTGGCAACGAGGCTCGAGGTCGCCGGCGGCAGGGAGGCGAGGCGGCGCTGGGCGGCGGCGTGCCCTGGCGACGGGGGGCGGCGGCAACGAGGCGCGGGGCGCGGCGGCTGAGCACTGGCCTGGGTCATCGGGCGGCGGAGCTCCGGTAGCCTGGGCCATCGGGCGGCGGAGGAGATCGGCAGCGGCGCTCCCGGCGGGCGGCGGTGCGCGCACGGGGGGCGGGCGCGGGCGGCGGCGCGGGCTCGGGCCCCGATGGGCTCGAGCGGGCCCCGCTCGGGCCTGGGCGGCCCAGCGGGGAAGGACGGCGGTGGAGGACACGTGTCGTGCCCGAATTCGCCACGGGGGCGGTGGCGGACATGTCCGGTGGGAGGAGAAAGCGTCCGGCGGCGCGGGGAGGAAAAGATCTAGGGTTTGGATGAAAATTTCGGGGAGAGAGGCCTTTTATAGGTAGAGGGAGCTAGGAGAGTCCAAATGAGGAGCGGTTTTCGCCCACACGATCGTGATCGAACGACCGAGAGCATGGAGGGGAGTTAGCTGGGTTTTGGTCCACTTTGGAAGGGGTGTTGGGCTGCAACAAAAGAGGGCTTTTACGGTGACCCGGTTAACCGTTGGAGTATCAAACGACCTCCAAATGGCACGAAACTTGACAGGTGGTCTACCGGTGCTATACCAAGGCCGCTTGGCAAACCTCGGTCCATTCCGAGAACGTTTAACACCCACTCACGAAAAGAGGCAAAAGGGGGACGCCGGAGGACATAGGAGTGCCGGATTGCAAAACGGACAACGGGGAAGAAGCTCGGATGCATGAGACGAACATGTATGCAAAATAAAATGCACATGATGGCATGATAAAATGCAACACGCAAGCAAATGACATGGCAACGAAGGCGAATAACTGGCGGACACCTGGCGCAACAAATCCGGGGCATTACAACACTCCTCCACTAACAAGAGATCTCTTCCCGAGATCTTAGGACCGAGAGGGAAGGGAAAAAGGGATGAGGTGAAACAAAAACTCAAGAGAAGAAGCAAAGAATCGAGAGCACTCAAGAAGAAGAGAGGAACGACGAGAATGATGAGAATCGAAAACTCACGGAATCAGATAGACTATGAAACCACTCCGGTTAGATCAAGATAGGAAACGAATAAAACTGAAAGGATTTAGGCAGCACTCCGGCTGAAACATGGTGGAATAGAACACGAGCTTGAGAGGATGGAATGATACTTGATGAAGACATGACACAAAACCTCCGGAAAGAATTGAAGGAGTTGAATGAAAAGAACGGAGAAGAAAATGACAACTTGTGCCACGAATGAAATTGAAAGCATCTTAGAAGAAAAGATTGAACGGAGTTGTTGAGAAAATCAACAACGGAAATAATAAGCTTGTAATGGACTCATGGATGACATCTCAAAATTATGAGGTGATCGCCGACCACAAGCGGAAAATGATTGGATAGCTGAGAAGAACGAAGAAATGCAAAACTCCACTTCAAGAGAATACGGAGAATTAATTGCACTTCAAGATGCGAGGAGAAAAGATATTTGAACTCCACCAACAAAATCTTGATGAACACTTGAAGAATGAATTAAATCATGAATAACCACCGTGAAGAACTCTGGTGACAAAAAGATGATGAGATAGAATGAAGGAAGAAATAATAAGATGAGCCTTGTGGTGATTTAGATGGAGATTCCGACGAGATGGCCGAGGAAATTTGAACTCCGGAAAAGAAAAGATGAAAACACTTGGAACTAGAATTTATTCATCAAGAACAAACTCTGAAGGAAGGGATTACTCACTTGGATGAAATAAGAATAAGATTTATCGTATGTTTATCCTTCATCAAATTAAATTGATGACAAGCAATGGATTTTTGCATACTACTTATTCTTCTTGAAAAAGGATTGAGAATTGACATATCGCAAACTTGAGAAGGTCTTCATGAACCAGCGGTAGGATTGAAAAGAACGAATGAAATAATATGATAATCAAAGAAAAAGAATCTTGAATGAACCACCGTAAGAATTCTAAAATTGAATGACGAAAGAGAATGAATTACCAGGAAGAATTAGAAGAACCAATATGCTTGAGGGGATTTAGATGCAAAAGAACGAAGAGATCGTGAACTGATTAAAGAACACTTGAATGAAGCACCAGCAGAATATTGAGAGGAATGAAGGGGCACGGATATGGAATAATTGAAGAACGAATTTGAAAAAAACTTAGAACGGAGAGATATTCCGAAAAGATGGCCTCCGGATGATCGAGAGAGAAAGCAACTCCTAAAATGCTCCGGATGGATGAAAAGAATTTGCATGACTTGAAACAATTTGATAGGATAACATCGAGCTAGCACCGCGAATCTCCAGGGAACGGACAAGATTTAGAGGAAAAAACTCTTCTTCGGTCTTCAAATTGCGACAGAAAACAACACCAAAATTACTGAGATACTCCGGGAGAATGAAAAAGCAAAGAGGGTAAGCCAACAATGAAATGATTTGAAAGAGATCTTGGAGAAGGCAAGTGACTGATGGGATCCATTCTTACATCACACTTTGAAAAGAATTGCGAAGAACTCCAGGGGAATTTAGAAGAGTCAGGTAAGATCCTGGAAAAAGACCTGTGGGTTAGGGCCCACTAAAAGAAAAGCACCGTTGGAAAGGGATGTTGAAAAAAATAGATGATGCACCGGAACAATTGAAATATTTGAATGAGGTGACAACCTCGAATTAATTCGAACACAGACAAATTTCCTGAGATATCTTGAACACTCCGGAAGGATAAACTGGCGAGAGGCAAACGAGCAAGGGGAAACACTTGATCCAAGGAAAAGAATGTGATCAACTCGAAAAACTTGAATTGGTTTCACCGGAAAAGAGATGAAGAATGTCAAACAAAAGAGAATTCACCAGTTGAGACAATTGACGAAAGACTGAAGAGGCTCCGCACAAATGAAATTGATGCTCGAAACAGACTCAGACTCCGGGAAGAAAAAGGGTGGGAGGGCGGGAAAAACAAAGGCAACTTGGACGGGGAACCAACGAATATCTTGAAGAGAAAACCCCAGTTGAAATCATTGAGGAAAGAAAGCAAAGACTTCGCACGAGTAGGAAGGATACTCGATTACGGACTCCGGTTCCGAGGAGGAAAAGGGGAAGGCGGGAGGGAAAAGAAAACAACTGAAGATAGAGAAACAACTTCGTTGAGAGCAAACTGAGGATTGAACTTGCAAAGAAGAAGAGACTCGAGTTAACTTGACGAGAAATGCACCGGATGAAAGGAAAGCTGAGAATCACGATCGAAAAACCAACTGTGTGAACCTAAAGCAAATTTTGAATTGGAATAGGAGTAATTCAAAACACCTACGTCAAGATTCCTCACCAGAGCGATGAAGGGCTGAGGAGTAAAAAGAATTCCTACTCTCCGATATAACTAGACTCCAAAAATAGTTTTTTTCTAGACTCAACAACGTCCAAACTACACGATCAATCAAGGGGGCTCCTAGGGTCGGTCGAGGCTCTGATACCAACTTGTCACGTCCAATATGCGACCCTATCCAAAAGGAACTCGAAGGTCCCACCAAGGATAGACCCGCATATTGAAACGCTTTTGCAAGGTGGATATCGTTACATCAACATTACATAATAGATGGGGATAAATACAAGAGGCATACAATGCCACACGAATACAACATCATATTACATAAGAGCAACATCCGACTACGGATGAAACACAAACAGAAGCTCAAACGACATCCACCCTGCTAGCCCAGGCTGCCGACCTGGAACCTATCCCCTGATCGAAGAAGAAGCAGAAGAACTCTAAACAAGCAAACATCACGCTTGCGTCAAGATCATCGCATAACCTGTACCTGCAACTGTTGTTGTAGTAAGCTGTGAGCCACGACGACTCAGCAATCCCATTACTATGGTTATCAAGACTAGCAAAGCTTAATGGGAAAGGAAGGGGTAAAGTGGTGAGGTTGAAGCAACGACTAAGCATGATATGGTGGCTAACATACACAAATGAGAGCGAGAAGAGAAACAAAGGAACGGTCGTGAAGCTAGCAATGATCAAGAGGTGATCCTGAACTCCTACTTATGTCAAACATAACCCAGAAACCGTGTTCACTTCCCAAACTCCGCCGAAAAGAGACCATCACGGCTACACACGCGGTTGATGCATTTTAATTCGGATCTGGTGTCAAGTTATCTACAACCGGACATTAACAAATTCCCATCTACCACATAACCGTGGGCACGGCTCTTGAAAGTTTATACCCTGCAGGGGTGTCCCAACTTAGCCCATGATAAGCTCTCGCGATCAATGAAGGATATACCTTCTCCCAGGAAGACCCGATCAGTCTCGGAATCCCGGTTTACAAGACATTTTGACAATGGTAAAACAAGACCAGCAAGACCGCCCGATGTGCCGACATCCCGATAGGAGCTGCACATATCTCATTCTCAGGGCAACACCGGATAAGCTAAGCGTACATGTACCGACGTAACCCAAGTTACCAAGGGATGGTCCCGCACGGTGTTCTAGTTTGGACCAACACTTAGACAAGCATTGGCCCGGGGGGGGGGGCTATAATAAAGATGACCCTCGAGAGGGCGACTCCCAAGGGAAAAGTAGGTGGTGGTGAGGCAAATGGTAAAACCAAGGTTGGGCCTTGCTGGAGGAGTTTTATTCAAAGCGAACTGTCGAGGGGGTCCCATAAATCACCCGACCGCGTAAGGAACGCAAAATCCGGGAACATAACACCGGTATGACGGAAACTAGGGCGGCAAGAGTGGAACAAAACACCAGGCATAAGGCCGAGCCTTCCACCCTTTACCAAGTATATAGGTGCATTAATAATATAAGAGATATTGTGATATCCCAACCAAAATCCTGTCCAGCATGGAGTAATCTTCAACTTCACCTTCAACTAACAACGCTATAAGAGGGGCTGGGCAAAGCGGTAACATAGTCAAACAACGGTTTGCTAGGAAGGGTGTCAAAGGTTAGAGGTTCATGGCAATTTGGGAGGCTTGAAGAGCAAATGATAGGTAGCGCAACATAGCGATAGAACGAAGCAACTAGCATAGCAATGATAGTAGCGAGATCCAGGGTAGCGGTCATCTTGCCTGAAATCCCGCAAGTAAGAAGAATGAGTCCATGAAGAAGATGAAGCCACGAAGACGAACCAAGCGTAGACGAACGAATCCTCACAATCGCAACGAAACGGGAACTATCGAGAAGAAGCACACAACATGGTAAATACACCACACATAGACAAGACATGATGCACAACAAGCATGAGGCATGACAAAGCTACATGAAGCTACTCATGGCAAGAGACGATGCAAACAAGAACAACACATCAAAGCAAGTTTAAATGAGGCCGGGAACAACATATAACAATTCCGGTAAATCCTCATATGCATATTTCGGAATTGGTCCAGATCTGAATAAACATTAAGTTTAAGTTGCTAAACAGCAAGTTAAAGAGGACCAAGAGAATCTACATGAAATTCTAGTCAAGTTACATATAAAGTTCATTAGATTTGGAGCTACGACCTAGAAGATATGAGCAAAACAAGTTAAACATGGCATTGATGCAGAATGCATACAAACATCAAGCAAACACCTCAAAACAAGGATGCAACATGATAATATGAAACTACATGCAAAATTAAGCAAGTTTCATATAGAGCACACTCAAAACGGAGCAACGGTTCAACGCATACACTCTATACAAGTTTGAAGGACAAACTGTCCATAATAGCAACTAGGCATCTTACAAGCATCAAAACAACAAGCTACAGCACCCCAACATAAGATCAAAAGGCATGGGCATGAAGTAATGGTAAAGCATAACAAAACATGAACACTGAGCTATCTCCAGAAATCACAAGAACATGCTCAAAAGGACATGGTAAGATTGCAAATAATAACAGTTTCAGACTTGGCAGAAAATAACATCAGGTTGCAATGTTCAGAGCTATCAAACAACATGTTACAGGAACTTATCATGGCAACAAAGGCATGGCATGAATCTAGTAGTCACATAGAACAAAAGTCCCTTAGTGACCATGAGCCAAAAGGGCACAGAAAATATGATGGCACCCATGTAAACATGGCAAGTTATATTACAGATTCATACATGGCAGGAACAACAATAAGAAGGCATGTTGGTGAGCTTGAACCACTCACCACAGAGCAATACATGGCATGTCAAGGCAACCAACAGCAAGAAGACATGTTTGTGAAGCTAAGCATGGCAATAGCAAGTTCATAGGGTGCATGGATCACTAGAAAATCACATGGCCAAAACTGAACTTAATGTTAATAGGCTGACAGCAACATTATTGAGCAAGTTTGAGAGCAAGATTACAACATGTTACAGCAGTCTAAAAATGCAACCAGGGGCATGAATGGATAGAGCAAGACATGTACAACAAAACATTTTTAGTGAACATCTCCAGATTATGCATAGAATGACTAGTAGCAGCAGGTTTACATAGCAACAAAATATAACAGAATCAGCCTAGCAAAATAGTAACAGCAAGTACCCTACTTAACAAGCTTGATGCACTCACTACATAAGTCACAAAAATACATGGATGGCACCACTGGAAAGATGGCATAGCATAGATCAAAACACATGTAGACATCAACCTCATAGGATACACACATCAAACATGGCAAAAATGACAAATGAGCATGTTATAACAGTTTCAGCAGATTAACATCGCATAGAACTCTTACAATGATGATTCAGGCATCAAAATGGACTCAAATGAACATGATGCAATGTAATGAAATGAAGTACTTGTTGATACGAATAATTTGACATATTACACGCACGAAACGGAGCAGTATGCAAGGAGTTATGGCATGTCAAACATGGCACCAGAATGCAAGATTTTCGTGACTTAGCAGATTTTCAGGGAAAAAATGAACATGCGCAAGACAGCTAAAAGTCGCACGGTGCGGGATTTAGGAGGGGGGTGGCTCACCATGGGCTGCAGGCCCAGCTGACGGAGAGGAGGTAGCAGGCCGGCGAGGAGGCACGCCGGGGCTGGGCCGGAGCTGGGCTGGGCCTTGGACGAGGTCGGGCCCAGGAGGCGATGCTCCCGTCGTCGTCTCCTTCGTCCGCCTGCCTGAGGCAGGAGGCCGTGGCGCGGTCAACGGCGGCCGGGGAGGGTCTTCGGCAAGGCGGGCACGGCAGGGATCAGCGGGAACGGGGAGATCCGAGGCGGGGGCTGCCGGATCCGGTCGGAGATGACCCGAACGGGCGCGGGATGTCTTCCGGCGACGAGGTCCTGCGGGTGGGGACAAGGCTCGAGGTCGCCGGCGGCAGGGAGGCGAGGCGGCGCTGGGCAGCGGCGCGCCCTGGCGACGGGGGGCAGCGGCAACGAGGCGCGGGGCGCGGCGGCTGAGCACTGGCCTTGGTCATCGGGCGGCGGAGCTTCGGTGGCATGGGCCATCGGGCGACGGAGGAGATCGGTGGCGGCGCTCCCGGCGGGCGGCGGCATGCGCACGGGAGGCGGGCGCGGGCGGCGGCGTGCGCTCGGGCCCCGATGGGCTCGGGCGGGCCCCGCTCGGGCCTGGGCGGGCCGGCGGCGAAGGACGGCGGCGGAGGACATGTGTTGCGCCTGGATTCGCCACGGGGCGGTGGCGGACTGTGGCGCCCCCGATTCAATCGTACACTAATCATGCACACAAACGTGTACGATCAAGATCAGGGACTCACGGGAAGATATCACGACACAACTCTAAAACATAAATAAGTCATACAAGCATCATAATACAAACCAGGGCCCTCGAGGGCTCGAATACAAGTGCTCGATCATAGACGAGCCAGCGGAAGAAACAATATCTGAGTACAGACATAAGTTAAACAAGTTTGCCTTAAGAAGGCTAGCACAAACTGGGATACAGATTGAAAGAGGCGCAGGCCTCCTGCCTGGGATCCTCCTAACTACTCCTGGTCGTCGTCAGCGGGCTGCACGTAGTAGTAGGCACCTCCGGTGTAGTAGGAGTCGTCGTCGACGGTGGCGTCTGGCTCCTGGACTCCAGCATCTGGTTGCGACAACCAGAAAGAAAGGAAAGGGGGAAAAGCAACCGTGAGTACTAATCCAAAGTACTCGCAAGCAAGGAACTACACTACATATGCATGGGTATATGTGTAAGGAGGCCATATCAGTGGACTGAACTGCAGAATGCCAGAATAAGAGGGGGATAGCTAGTCCTATCGAAGACTACGCTTCTGGCAGCCTCTGTCTTGCAGCATGTAGAAGAGAGTAGATTGAAGTCCTCCAAGTAGCATCGCATAGCATAATCCTACCCGGCGATCCTCTCCTTGTCGCCCTGTTAGAGAGCGATCACCGGGTTGTATCTGGCACTTGGAAGGGTGTGTTTTATTAAGTATCCGGTTCTAGTTGTCATAAGGTCAAGGTATAACTCCAAGTCGTCCTGTTACCAAAGATCACGACTATTCGAATAGATTAACTTCCCTGCAGGGGTGCACCACATAACCCAACACGCTCGATCCCATTTGGCCGGACACACTTTCCTGGGTCATGCCCGGCCTCGGAAGATCAACACATCGCAGCCCCACCTAGGCACAACAGAGAGGTCAGCACGCTGGTCTAAATCCTATGCGCGCAGGGGTCTGGGCCCATCGTCCATTGCACACTTACACGTTGCGTACACGGCCGGTGAGTAGACCTAGCAACCTCCATTACAAAGGAAGTTGCATTAACGCAGTCCAACCCGGCGCGCGCCGCTCAGTCGCTGACGTCACGAAGGCTTCGGCTGATACCACGACGTCGAGTGCCCATAACTGTTCCCGCGTAGTTGGTTAGTGTGTATAGGCTAGTAGCCAGACTCAGATCAAATAACATGATCTCGTTAAGCGTGTTAAGTATCTGCGAACGCCGAACAGGGCCAGGCCCACCTGTCTCCTAGGTGGTTTCAACCTGCCCTGTCGCTCCGCCACAAAGTAACAGTCGGGGGCCGTCGGGAACCCAGGCCCACCTCTACCGGGATGGAGCCACCTGTCCTTTCAGCCCCCTCATCAGAATCACTTGCGGGTACTCATCGAGCTGACCCAACTTTAGTCACCATCTGTATAATATCTATGTATGTATAGTATATACCCATGATCACCTCCCGAGTGATCACGGCCGAATAGTATAGCAAGGCAGACTCACAAGAATGTAGGGCCAATGATGATAAACTAGCATCCTATACTACGTATTTAGGATTGCTGGTAAGGTATCAACAGATGTAGCAACAATGTCAGGCTATGCATTAGAATAGGATCAACGGAATGCAGTAACATGCTACACTACTCTAATGCAAGCAGTATAGAGGAGAATAGGCGATATATGGTGATCAAGGGGGGGGGGGGCTTGCCTGGTTGCTCAGACAAGAAGGAGGGTCGTCGGTGACGTAGTTGATCACAGCGGCATCAGCGGCAGTCTCGGAGTCTACCGGAGAGAAGAGGGGGGAAGAAACAGTAAATACATAGCAAGCAAGAGCATAACAGGACAACAAACAGAGCTAGACATGTTCTAACGCGGTGCTACACGTTACCGGCGAAGGGGGATAACATCCGAGAATGTTTCCCCAGGTTTAGCATTTTCGAACAGACGAATTGGAGGGGAAAAGTTCCATGTTCGGTATGCTAGGAGTGTGTGGCGGACGAACGGAGGGTGTAACCGGATTCGTCTCATCGTTCTGAGTAACTTTCATGTATAAAACTTTTTCATCCGAGCTACGGATTATTCTATATGTTTTCTCGAAGATTAAAACAATATTCGGAAAACCCTGAAATTTTGCTAAGTCTGAGAATTCGACAGTTTTAAACATTATTTGGCTGTTTTCAAAACACTACAACTATTGATCTGTAACTCCTATGATTTTGTGCCTTATATCAATATGGAGCATTTTTCTGTGGTCTATAAGATAGTAGCACTTTCATCTCTGTTAGAGTCCATTTGATTGATCATTAACAGCTCTAAAGTAGCTATGAAATTAAAGTTGTTTTCAGCTTTTCTATTAACAGAACATTGGAATTTGTGACTTTTGTAGGAATTAAACCATACATCAAAAGGATTTGGTCCAGTGGGATAAAATGGAATTTGTCATGTATGCTTTCTACTCATATTATTTTTACCCATGTTAACCGCTGGTTAGACGTTGTTTAGAGGCTGTACAGAGGGTCAGACAATGTCAAATTAGAAAAGCTAGCACTAGCTACAGTAACTGAATGTTACTATACCCGTGTAGCATAGTAGTAGGCAGAGCTGCAGCGAGCAGCACGGGCGCCTGGTGCGTGTGGTGTGTGCGGTGGGCGGGCGCAGGAGCTCAGGCGAGCAGCAAGCCGCGGCGTGAGCAGCAGTAGAGGCCAGGGGCGTTGGGCGCGGGCGGCACGGTCGCGGCGACTACGGGCACGATCAAGGGCAGGGCTGGTGCGTGCGGGCGTGGTGACGCGCGTGCGGCAGGTCGGCGAGCGCCGTACGGGGCGGCGTTGGAGCAGTAGCAAGCGAAGTAGCACTAGACCACGGCGAGGCCGGCACGCGCGCATAGAAGCAGCCACAGCACGCACGCACGTACGCGTACGTGGCAGCTCGGACGATCTCAGGGACGGCGGCCTACGACGCAAGAATGGGAGGGGAGAGGATGTGCTCACCGAGCAGGCACAAGGAGGCCCGTTGAGTGGCTTAGGAGCAGCAGAGGTGGCCGGTGTTGGCGACGGCGGCGCCGACCGAGACGGATGGAGGTTGAGGACGGGGAAGCAGCGGGTGTCCCGGTGGCTTCCGGCTCGATCTTGCCCATGTAGTCGAAGTATGCGACGAAGACGGTGCCCCTGGCGCGGTCTTTGGCAGCGAGGAGGCCATCGGCGATGGCTACGCCGCCGACGCGTCCATGGCGGAGATCAAGGAGGGGGATCTGAGGAGGGAGGCAGAGGGAGATGGGGGCGAGCAAAACTAGGGTTGGGCGCCGGTGACGTGGGGGTGGCTTATAGGCGTCGGGGAGGTCGGGGATGGCCGCCACGCATGTCCCTGGCGCCATGGATGGCTGCCACACCCCTCCATCGTCCCTGTAGCGAGGGGAAGGGGATAAGTGGGAGTGGGCTGGTAGTGTACTCAGGTGGGTCGCCCAGTTGGGCCGTCTGGCCCAGTTGGCCAGGGAGGCCTTTCTCTCTTTTTTTGTATTGCATTTTCCTGTTGTTTTTTTTGTTCTCTTTTATTTTTAGTTTTTGTAAAAATACTAAAGTGGCACCCAAAATAGATGTTACAATTTATACCACAACCACAAACAACTTAGCACTGAAATAAAATAGTTTTGAAATTGTTTGTCATTTTAAAAGCATTTATATAATTATTAATGCTGCTATTTTATTGCTTTTAGAGTGTTTAAACATTTTATAAAGGTGTGGTTTGACCACCATAATTACCTATGCATTATTTGTCACAACCCGAACATTTTATTTTTAATCTTTGAAAACTTTTGTTGTTTGCCTGATTTTTAAATTGAATTCAAATCGGGTTCGAACTAATGCGAGATTAGCCATAGTAATCGTGGTGACGTGGCATCGTTAACGTGGGATTACTGTAGCATGATTACCTGGGCGTCACAAATCTCCTCCACTACAAGAAATCTCGTCCCGAGATTTAAGAGGGGAACTAGGGGGAAAGGTCTCGTTACGAAATCCTAACGAATCTTCTCGTCTTTGGTTGCTCTTCTCGAAGAGGTCGACCCATTACATTGATGTCTTCAGTTCTCTGCTTCGGGTCATCATGATGAAGTTGTCGTCCTTCCTTGGAGATCTTCATCGTATTTACGGAAAGGATAAGGGGTAGCTTCAAAAGGACAGACCTCTACAAGGTTGACTATCTGGTCGATAACATCGAGGAAGGTGGCGGAAGTTACTCTCGAATTGAATCTTAAGAAAATATTGAGAGCAAAGTAAGGAGGTACCATGAGAAGTTTCAAACGAATAGGCAAGCGTTCAATGCCTAATCAGAAGGTGAAAGGGGTTCAGGGCAACGAGAATAAGTATTGCGTATGATACCAAAATAGATCACTTGGGACGATGGTCCATGAATTACATACGAGTCCACGCGCGAGGAATAACTTTGGAAACAGGGGGTGTATAGGAGAGTCAGGTTTCGATCCTGTGGAACTGTGGGTTATGGGCCCACCATGTGGTTGAAAGTAGGAAGGGGGCCGACATCTTGCACGGTCACGATAGTAAGGCGTGTCAGAGGGTAGCCTATCAGTTATGTCGGCAACAACATCGATACCAAGGGCGAGGGATGAAGAGAACCATTTTCCTGCTCGTTGAATGAGGCGGGCCAATAGGCAAGGTTCTCGTCCATCGGTGGCTACCGGAATGTCATCAACAATAGTAACATGGTCTTACTGACAGAGCGGTACCACGAGGTGTTTACATAAGCAGGAGAATATTACTGCTTAGGTCATATAGATCACAAGAAAGGTTAAATCAAACAATGGAAAGGAAAATATGATTATCAGATTAAACAGAACAATGGAAAGGAAAATGTGTTAAAACACATATTTCGGGGTATTTCCTTCCCAAGGACAAACAGAGCATGATATCCATGATACAATAGAAAGTAGAAAACCATTTATGTAAGGGGAGAGGAATTTCATGACATTACCCATATAGCGGTGTTTGGATAATTGAGCAGGAAACATTTAGCATTGGGCTTCAAATGTTCTTGTTGAAAATCGGAGTACCACAGACATGCTTCGAGATAGTATTGACATGGTCTTTAAGCAAAGGTCAGACTTTGGATACAGGAAGGATCCATCAGGAACAACTTGTAGAATAAGTCTTACAATTTCCTCATGGAAGAATGGATAACCTTGCTAATAAGGAAACTATAACAGCAGGTCATCCGGCCAGGTGTGCTGGGCATGCCATCACCTTACCAGGTCATAAAAAGATCAATGTTATAACTCTTGGAAATATGTTCCAACCATCATATCTGTCCGAGGTTCAGATCCGATTGGTGTCAGGATACCTCCAACTTAGGATGCGTGAGAAGAAAAGGTGCACCACAAATTGACGAGATGACATTGTAAGATGCTCGGGAAATGAACTATGGAAGCATGTTCCGAAACAAGCGTTCATCATTAAATCAAGGAGAGGGGAGGAGATGGCTGGTGGACTCAGGGCTAATTAATTGAGATTTCCAAAAAATGGATTCCCACAATTATATGAACAAAGAGATAACATTTGCCAGATCAAATGATATAATGATGTATGCTCGAGGACAGCATACACATTTAAACATTGGTTGAAAGGTGCACCCGAATATGGGCTAGGTTGCACGACCAACGTCGGAATGGTGATTCAATAATCAATAGTCTAAGAATGAACGACCGACCATTAACTTCAATGCAAGAGGGTTGCTAGAAGGGCAGAATCCAAACAGCACCGCTCACTTGTTGGTACCCCGGTTGGAATCAACACGAGGACCCAAGAAAGAATGGTGATGGTGAGAAGTATCACAATACCAAGAATTCCTTAAGTGGTGGAGCAGTCCTCACAATATCCTTGATATTAAAAGATGGTAATACTCCAAGGTAAATAAGAACAAATGTTGGATAGCAGGGATCTCAAGGTATAACAAAAACGCGAACAAATTTGTGTTCAACGAAAGGCAATAAAGTGGTCGATGATAACACAAATCATCGAGGGCAAGGACGGTATTCTCTTCATGAATCTGATTGATATCCTGGAAGAGCTCATAAGGTTGATGAAGATCACGACACATTTGTCGAGAGGTTTCAAGAAGATGTAATCAATTAGCGACGATGTCAAATCAAAGGAATGATGAAGCGAAAGGTTATTGGAACCATGGGTAGGACACAAACTCGAAATCAAGCTTGCTGTTCAAGGTAAAATGATATGATGAGGAAAATCGACATAAGCTTAGCTCATCGTCGACAATTTGTGCTTCAGGAAGAAGGACCAGGTAGCACAGTTAAATTTAGCACGATAATGATATAGCCGATCAGGCTTGGGATGAAGTGATCGGGTAGAAACTTGTAAGCAAGGAAGATTGCTAAGAACGGTTGAATCGTAGAAAGGACACGATTCAGTTATCGATGTATTTGAGTGACTAACCACTCAGAACCTAGGAAACATTGGAATCAGTGAGAATGTAGTACTTGATGAAGAACTCATAAGAAGTTATGGTGTTCCATGATAACCTCGAGATACCAGAGGGTAATACTCGACGACGGATCAAAGTAGAGGTTGGACTGGGGGATTGCTCTGTAGAAGACAAGTGCTTAAACTTGCACAGGAAATGGTATTTAAAGGAGAACATGGTCGGAACCATGATTGAAAAAGGCCAGATCCCAGATATAAGGTGAACTTATACCAAGGGAATAATTAATTTTAAAAGAAGCTTCGATGAGAAGATCTACATCGTGTCCATGGGTATGAACACAAAGTTCAAGGTCGACTCCCACTTCTCCACTGCATAACCTTTCATTTACTTCTCGCGTTTGATGAAGTTGTAGTGTTGAAATTTTATCTGGCGAAAATACCAGCAGAGTATGACTCGTGAAACTTTCGAGTTCACACATATTAAGGAAGGTATAGGTTTAACCCATCGGGGCATCGTGGAAACGTATACCACAAGCTTCAAGAATAAATATCACCAGCTCGAAAGCAAAGCAAGGTTGGCAAAAATCAACGAATAGGATTTACTAATGGCATTATGTCTCATGTAAGAATTCACAAGGCGATTAAATATGAAGGACATTGCCGAATAATAATCCAACAAAGGATCTGACGGTCGATAGCGGAGCTTATGTGAGCATCGGTACGAAACCAGTTGAAGAAAGAATGCGAAGGCATTGGATTACAGAAGCAACTGGCTAATTCAAAGCTCACATGTAAAAGAATTATGATTTCCAAATCAAAGGATCAGAAGCAAAGTTCTGATTAGGGATGGATAAGTTGAATAGCCTTAGGGGTACAACTGACGGCAATTGGATTGGTTAAGAACCGACTCATGTTTAAAATGACGTCTGAGCCGGAAGGATAATTTAAAAGGATCAAATGATGATTGCGTGCATTCACACTCATGTTGAATCAATAGGATCAAAATGACGGTGCCTAAGGATACTAACGAATATTGCCAGACATATGGAAAGCATCCATAATGCAAGCAGACAAGTATTGCAGAGCAATAAGCTATTAAGGATTCCTGAAGGATCGAATAGTATTTCGAAGACCAATGTGAAACACATGAACAACTGGGGAATGAGCGGATACCCAATAAGGGTGAGAAATTTTCCGTAGGGGTATTCATGTGGCAAGGAACTGCAAGGCAATAGGCACAAAATATTCTCGAAACAATAAAGAGGATTTCAGGGTATCTTGTAATAACAAGATCAACTGGGAATAAAAGTAAGAATGGCAAGTGTATGTATTTATCCATAGGGATATTTCGGTGGTAGGGAATTGCAAAACCAACGGGCACAAAGTCTCAAAAGAGTATTGGTGAGTAACTTCGAAATCTTCTGGTGCAGCCGGCAATCATCTTGACTGAATGGGCTCTCCGGGAGAAAGTGTTTTCGAGAACCTAAAGTTATATTTTTAGAAAATCATTTAACCCGAATAGAAGAGAGATCAGAGTCCCAGAGTATAGACGAGGAGTAAAAGATCCTAATACCACCCAAATGGCGATGTGAGCCCATGGGCCGCACAGCCAAGTTAGAAAAAGTTTTTCAATGACTAGACTCAACTTCGGCCAAGGAGTTGGAAAGGGGGATTCCTACAGGCAGTCGGCTCTGATACCAACTTGTGGCGCCCCCGATTCAATCGTACACTAATCATGCACGCAAACGTGTACGATCAAGATCAGGGACTCACGGGAAGATATCACAACACAACTCTAAAACATAAATAAGTCATACAAGCATCATAATACAAGCCAGGGGCCTCGAGGGCTCGAATACAAGTGCTCGATCATAGATGAGCCAGCGGAAGAAACAATATCTGAGTACAGACATAAGTTAAACAAGTTTGCCTTAAGAAGGCTAGCACAAACTGGGATACAGATCGAAAGAGGAGCATGCCTCCTGCCTGGTATCCTCCTAACTACTCCTGGTCGTCGTCAGCGGGCTGCACGTAGTAGTAGGCACCTCCGGTGTAGTAGGAGTCGTCGTCGTCGACGGTGGCGTCTGGCTCCTGGACTCCAGCATCTGGTTGCGACAACCAGAAAGAAAGGAAAGGGGGAAAAGCAACCGTGAGTACTCATCCAAAGTACTCGCAAGCAAGGAACTACACTACATATGCATGGGTATATGTGTAAGGAGGCCATATCAGTGGACTGAACTGCAGAATGCCAGAATAAGAGGGGGATAGCTAGTCCTATCGAAGACTATGCTTCTGGCAGCCTCCGTCTTGCAGCATGTAGAAGAGAGTAGATTGAAGTCCTCCAAGTAGCATCGCATAACATAATCCTACCCGGCGATCCTCTCCTCGTCGCCCTTTTAGAGAGCGATCACCGGGTTGTATCTGGCACTTGGAAGGGTGTGTTTTATTAAGTATCCGGTTCTAGTTGTCATAAGGTCAAGGTACAACTCCAAGTCGTCCTGTTACCGAAGATCACGGCTATTCGAATAGATTAACTTCCCTGCAGGGGTGCACCACATAACCCAACATGCTCGATCCCATTTGGTCGGACACACTTTCCTGGGTCATGCCCGGCCTCAGAAGATCAACACGTCGCAACCCCACCTAGGCACAACAGAGAGGTCAGCACACCGGTCTAAATCCTATGCGCGCAGGGGTCTGGGCCCATCACCCATTGCACACCTGCACGTTGCGTACGCGGCCGGTGAGCAGACCTGGCAACCTCCATTACAAAGGAAGTTGCATTAACGCAGTCCAACCCGGTGCGCGCCGCTCAGTCGCTGACGTCACGAAGGCTTCGGCTGATACCACGACGTCGAGTGCCCATAACTGTTCCCGCGTAGTTGGTTAGTGCATATAGGCCAGTAGCCAGACTCAGATCAAATACCAAGATCTCGTTAAGCGTGTTAAGTATCCGCGAACGCTGAACAGGGCCAGGCCCACCTGTCTCCTAGGTGGTCTCAACCTGCCCTGTCACTCCGCCACAAAGTAACAGTCGGGGGCCGTCGGGAACCCAGGCCCACCTCTACCGGGATGGAGCCACCTGTCCTTTCAGCACCCTCATCAAAATCACTTGCGGGTACTCATCGAGCTGACCCGACTTTAGTCACCATCTGTATAATATGTATGCATGTATAGTATATACCCGTGATCACCTCCCGAGTGATCACGGCCCAATAGTATAGCAAGGCAGACTGACAAGAATGTAGGGCCAATGATGATGAACTAGCATCCTATACTACGTATTTAGGATTGCAGGTAAGGTATCAACAGATGTAGCAACAATGTCAGGCTATGCATCAGAACAGGATCAACGGAATGCAGTAACATGCTACACTACTCTAATGCAAGCAGTATAGAGGAGAATAGGCGATATATGGTGATCATGGGGGGGGGGCTTGCCTGGTTGCTCAGACAAGAAGGAGGGTCGTCGGTGACGTAGTTGATCACAGCGGCATCAGCGGCAGTCTCGGAGTCTACTGGAGAGAAGAGGGGGGAAGAAACAGTAAATACATAGCAAGCAAGAGCATAACAGGACAACAAACAGAGCTAGACGTGTTCTAACGCGGTGCTACACGTTACCGGCGAAGGGGGATAACATCCGAGAATGTTTCCCCAGGTTTAGCATTTTCGGACAGACGAATCGGAGGGGAAAAGTTCCTTGTTCGCTATGCTAGGAGTGTGTGGCGGACGAACGGAGGGTGTAACCGGATTCGTCTCATCGTTCTGAGTAACTTTCATGTATAAAACTTTTTCATCCGAGCTACGGATTATTCTATATGTTTTTTCGAAGATTAAAACAATATTTGGAAAACCCTGAAATTTTGCTAAGTCTGAGAATTCGACAGTTTTAAACATTACTTGGCTGTTTTCAAAACACTACAACTATTGATCTGTAACTCCTATGATTTTGTGCCTTATATCAATATGGAGCATTTTTCTGTGGTCTATAAGATAGTAGCACTTTCATCTCTGTTAGAGTCCATTTGATTGATCATTAATAGCTCTAAAGTAGGTATGAAATTAAAGCTGTTTTCAGCTTTTCTATTAACAGAACATTGGAATTTGTGACTTTTGTAGGAATTAAACCATACATCAAAAGGATTTGGTCCAGTGGGATAAAATGGAGTTTGTCATGTATGCTTTCTACTCATATTATTTTTACCCATGTTAACCGCTGGTTAGACGTTGTTTAGAGGCTGTACAAAGGGTCAGACAATGTCAAATTAGAAAAGCTAGCACTAGCTACAGTAACTGAATGTTACTGTACCCGTGTAGCATAGCAGTAGGCAGAGCTGCAGTGAGCAGCACGGGTGCCTGGTGCGTGCGGTGCGTGCGGTGGGCGGGCGCAGGAGCTCAGGCGAGCAGCAAGCCGCGGCGTGAGCAGCAGCAGAGGCCAGGGGCGTTGGGCACGGGCGGCACGGTCGCGGCGACTACGGGCACGATCAAGGGCAGGGCTGGTGCGTGCGGGCGTGGTGACGTGCGTGTGGCGGGTCGGCGAGCGCCGTACGGGGCGGCGTTGGAGCAGTAGCAGGCGAAGTAGCACTAGACCACGACGAGGCCGGCGCGTGCGCATAGAAGCAGCCACAGCACGCACGCACGTACACGTACGCGGCAGCTCGGACGAGCTCAGGGACGGTGGCCTACGGCGCAAGAATGGGAGGGGAGAGGATGTGCTCACCGAGTAGGCACAAGGAGGCCCGTTGAGTGGCTTAGGAGCAGCAGAGGTGGCCGGTGTTGGCGACGGCGGCGCCGACCGAGACGGATGGAGGTTGAGGACGGGGAAGCAGCGGGTGTCCCGGTGGCTTCCGGCTCGATCTCGCCCATGTAGTCGAAGTAGGCGACGAAGACGGTGCCCCTGGTGCGGTCTCTGGGAGCGAGGAGGCCATCAGCGATGGCTACGCCGACGACGCGTCCATGGCAGAGATCAAGGAGGGGGATCTGAGGAGGGAGGCAGAGGGAGATGGGGGCGAGCAAAACTAGGGTTGGGCGCCGGTGACGTGGGGGTGGCTTATAGGCGTCGAGGAGGTCGGGGATGGCCGCCACGCATGTCCCTGGCGCCATGGATGGCTGCCACACCCCTCCATCGTCCCTGTAGCGAGGGGAAGGGGATAAGTGGGAGTGGGCTGGTATTGTACTCAGGTGGGTCGGCCAGTTGGGCCGTCTGGCCCAGTTGGCCAGGGAGGCCTTTCTCTCTTTTTTTGTATTGTATTTTCCTGTTGTTGTTGTCTTTTATATTTTCTCTTTTATATTTAGTTTTTGTAAAAATACTAAAGTGGCACCCAAAATAGATGTTACAATTTATACCACAGCCACAAACAACTTAGCACTGAAATAAAATAGTTTTGAAATTGTTTGTCATTTTAAAAGCATTTATATAATTATTAATGCTGCTATTTTATTCCTTTTAGAGTGTTTAAACATTTTATAAAGGTGTGGTTTGACCACCATAATTACCTATGCATTATTTGGCACAACCCGAACATTTTATTTTTAATCTTTGAAAACTTTTGTTGTTTGCCTGATTTTTAAATTGAATTCAAATCGGGTTCGAACTAATGCGAGATTAGCCACAGTAATCGTGGTGACGTGGCATCGTTAACGTGGGATTACTGTAGCATGATTACCCGGGCGTCACACGGACATGTTCGGTGGGAGGAGAAAGCGTCCGACGGCGCGGGGAAGGAAAAGATCTAGGGTTTGGACGAAAATTTCGGGGAGAGAGGCCTTTTATAGGTAGAGGGAGCTAGGAGAGTCCAAATGAGGAGCGGTTTTCGCCCACACGATCGTGATCGAACGACCGAGAGCATGGAGGGGAGTTAGCTGGGTTTTGGGCCACTTTGGAAGGGGTGTTGGGCTGCAACAAAAGAGGGCTTTTACGGTTACCCGGTTAACCGTTGGAGTATCAAACGACCTCCAAATGGCACGAAACATGACAGGCGGTCTACCGGTGCTATACCAAGGCCGCTTGGCAAACCTCGGTCCATTGCGAGAACGTTTAACACCCACTCACGAAAAGAGGCAAAAGGTGGACGCCGGAGGACATAGGAGTGCTGGATTGCAAAACGGACAACGGGGAAAAAGCTCGGATGCATGAGACGAACATGTATGCAAAATGAAATGCACATGATGGCATGATAAAATGCAACACGCAAGCAAATGACATGGCAACGAAGGCGAATAACTGGCGGACACCTGGCGCAACGAATCCGGGGCATTACAACTGGATTGATACCTTGGTTCTCAAAAACTGAGGGAAATACTTACGCTACTTTGCTACATCATCCTCTCATCTTTGGGGACATCCAACGCAGTGCTCAAGAGGTAGCAGGAACAATAAAAAATTGTAGATATGTTGGAGACGTATCAGCGTGTAGCAGCCACTAAGCCAACCCAATTTATCCTGAGATACGTCCTCAACACTCAGCAGCCACTCCTCATCACCCATTTTCTAATTGATTCATTACTCATTAGGTAGGACTGTCATTAGGATTTGTTGTGCACTGAGTGCTACCTACACTTAATGCTTCAGATGTATTTTCGTAATCTTTAGTACCTATAAAGTTCACAGGGTTTCAAAATTTCGACCCTAGGAACAGGCACTAGTCATTTTGGATTGTTGGCCAAGTTTATAGATAGTTTTACTTATCTTTCTTACTCATTCGATATGATATCCAATTATTCACGTCGATTAGTTGCAAACAATAAGTGCTAGACCAACTTCTTGATTCAGATTTTGGACAGTCTGTTACTGCGGTTACAATTCTACATACTTGTCCTAGTAAGCTCACAAGTAATGATTGATTCACTACATCTATGCTTGCCTTGTCATCTTTATTGTCAATATTCTTTTAGGGTGGATCACCATATTTCAAAATACTGGAACCGCAGACATGAGTGAATAGTATTTCTCTTTGTGATCTCTTCCGTCATGTGTGGGCGACGAACACTGCAATGTATAGAAAGAAAGTGTCATTTCCACCTTTTACATAGAGTACGATCTTTTACATGGAATACAATCTGCCTACTTGCTTTGTGTCGCACTACCAGCACTCCACCCTTGAAGCTAAACATTATGCCACTCATAATTCCTTAGTTTAGTTGTTCAAATACGAATTTAACACTCCCTCCGTTCCTTTATATAAGGTGTATTTGTTTTTGGATAAAATTCCAGAATGTAAGGTGCATTTCTTCGAATTCCTCGTAATTCCCTGGTTACCCCTCTAGGAAAAGGAAAGTATCTCTCTCATGATTGTCTGTATCTCTCTTTGTAGCAAAATAAGGAAACTATCTCTATGTCGATTGCATGTATCTCTTACTTTCCTGGACTAACTGATTTACTTGCCACTAACTAATAAATTTTCCAAGGGTAATTTAGTCCTAACATGTCCATAATTACGTGCCTTCGTCACCGTGCCCAAAATAATACACCTTAGATAAAGGAATGGAGGGAGTATGATTCTAATGTTCCTACTTCAGTTTTGAAATGTGTGTCTGCCTGTTATAGAGACATAAGAGGTTTGTATTTCTGTGTATGGTCTGGTCAGCACGGTTGGGGGTGAACTTTGCATATGCAGGGGTTTATAGGGAGACACTCTTCAAGTTTAATCTGCAATGCATTCCATAGATAATCTAAGTACTTTTTATGTTATCATGAAACTCAGATACTGAACAACATCATAATGATTATGAGCTTGCGTGCATGAAAAGAATAAAGCAGAACAATGCCATGGCTATCAAACTTGGCATTAAGGGACTGAAATCAAGTCTGGATGCAATGCAAACGCTCTCCACCTACAGATTCATGCTCAGAATATGACCCTAACAATGATTCTGAACTAGAGAGAGACCTAAGTCAATGTAGATCCCTAGTGGAGGAGTCAGAGGCAGATGCCCTATCTTATTGACCGATCAAGGTGCTTGCTCTAACTTTCCAAGGTTATATTGGTCGCACATATCTTGCAGTTGATGCTTTGCATTGCTTCTACTTTGTCGCACTGCCATTAGCTTAGTTTAAACATTGTGTATGTGAATACGCCCTACCTATCCATTTTCAGTACATATTCCATTTGTCATCATACCATATTAATCCATTCAAATGTTTTTCTTGTGTATTAGACATTCAAAAGGAAGAGGGCGATTTCTGATAGTGGAGGAGCACGAACAATGTATTTGGAAAAGGTAGTGACACCTGATAAATCAAATAGCCCATTAGGTGTAGTTGCAATATTACCAGACCCAGAAAACACGGCCACAACTCTAGTAGACTCTAGCCCTACTACACTGGCCATCTCTGATGCCCCAACTCGGCAGACCCCAACTGCCGCAAACAGTATGATGATGCCAGTTGACATAGCTCCACCTCTATGACGCAAAACCACCACTCCAGCAAAAGAGTAAACCAAATCCAGTTGCCAAATCCCTTTTCGGACAAGAGAGAGCCCCAATTGCAGCAAATAGGACTCCTGTTCCACTTCTTCCCAGTTTACAAGACGAAGCTTATATTGTTGTCAGGAACTTTGTGCGCATCTTTCCCTCATGGAAAATTATACCACAGACAAAGAACAATTTCCAATCTTCCTCCGCAACTTATGCGTAAGTAATGTACTAATGTTATTCATGGTAATTATTGCATATGTTTCCGCTGACAGAAGACACAAGATTTCATTCTTTTAAATAGGCAAGGACCAAACTGGATTGTCAAGACGAGCAAGGGTTGGTTGCGCTTTTGAAGCACTCGTTGATGAAGTATCGTTCCTATCTGAGGCAAGCACACTTTGATGGCATGCCTCTAAACAAAATTTTTGTAAAGTCTCTGGTGCTACATTTATTACAGAGTGACTGGAATAATCTTGTTACACATTGGTCTGTCTGCAGCGTAAGGTACTACCTATGATATCACATCACAATTTGAACTACATTTCTGGATGTGCCTTAACGTCTCACCTGTACCAAAACTGTTTGCAGAAGAACATTCATTCTGAAGGGACCACAGAATATCGCAACTATACTACACACTGCATTGCTCTTGTGAGTACCTCTTGCCCTGTATGACCATACTTACTTTCATAGTTGGTTGATTATGTAGCATCACTGCACATGTTAGCCTCGTTATCGTCCATTTGGTGGACATTATAAGATCCATATGGACTCTTACATAAATTTAGAATCAACCCAATGCTTTTAAAGAGGTTTAGCTCTGCAGTCCTCTTGTAAGGACTGAACATCGTCTATCACTGTACTTACATTAACAACTACTCCCTTTGTCCCATAATATAAGAACATTTTGTACAGTACACCAATGTTCAAAACACTTATATTATATGGAAGAGGGATTGGTTCATTGTGTACCATTCTGCATCTTATCTCCTTCGCCCACCATTTACTAAAAAATATCATATCTATATTTAATCTTACCAAAAAGTTGAATATACACACAACGCTATTGTAGAAGTGTAGCCCACTGCCCTTGTTAGTACATTATGTCTTGTAACGCTTGTACTTCCAGGGATTGGTAGTTGATTATGTAGCATCAATCTACATCTTATCTTCATTATCCTCTATCCCTTCCAGTATTATCATATCTGTAATTACTCTCTACAAAATGTAGAGTGCAGGCAATGCTTATGAAGAATATTTTGTGCTGAAATTCTTGAGTTATCCTTCCCTTGACATGGAGAAGGGCATTATAAAGCCAGTGTTAACTGTTAATGTAAGTCAGTCCTTCTAAAGCCTTTATCCTCAACTGCTATTTAATTTGCTCATACTCCCTATCATTAACTGTTGTTTAGTTTGTTGTTTCTATCAAAATGCATGTTCACAACAACCGTAGTTCCAAGTTTTACTTGTAAAACCAAATTCCTTATTCATACCATTCACATTACTCAATACTCACTATATGTATGCTTGTTTTTGTGGATATATAATACAGTGTGTGGTGAAGCCCATGTTTGCACCTTGTCATCTCGTGTTCTATCTTACTGATGTGGTTGATGATATGAACAACATGCCATGCACATTAACCAAAACAGATACAATGATTGTATTTGCCCTTCATCTATGCTTGTTATGTTGACATGGTAATCTAGTAGTGTGGTGAAGCTCCCCGCATTATGAACAATGCCAACTTATGCTATTGATATTTTGAACTTACTCTTTATTTTCTAATTTGAAATTGGATGGAATTAACAGCATAGTTATCATCTTTGTTTATACACGGGCAAAACATGTCATCTCTCTGCTTGTTTCAGGGTGAGATGCCTGATGGCATGCACAACTCTGCTTAAGGCTGTGAGACAAACCCAACATATATTGCAGCAAAGAAGGCAAAACATCTTGAAGATAGAGGGACAACCCCAAAGTCTTGTCTTGATGCAGTGTTCATGTTACTTGAGACTAGCAGTCAGACAAGCTCATAGAATTCGTTGTCTGAATCAGCTTGACTTCTTCAGTCCCAAGTTCTAGCAGAAAGGCAGTCTGCAACTAAACTTCGACTTGAAGTCCTATCTCTAAGAAAGATTACGGAGAACACCAATGAGAACCTCCTTGCTAAACAGCTACACCTAGAAGCTATGCCCGACATGCTAGGCCGGTCTCACAACGTTGCTCAGCAGCTTGCGCAGCAGTTCCCACGCAAGGCTAACCTTTCTTGAAATGTCTTGGAACTGTTCTTGGTCTAGTATTATTTTGTTACGCTGCACTGGCGCCAAGTTTTTGTAATCTGCTTCGTTGCGCTTTATGATCACTGGTGGCGAACTTCGATGTCTAGTGGATGTAATATACCATAAATACTTTATTGTATAGTGTAGGTTTATTCTAAGTTACTATGCCGTAATTTCTTTATTGTATAGAGTAGGTTTTTTCTTAATTCCTACTAGTTACCGCCATCATTCGTTATCTGGAGAAAATCTGATGTAGTCCACCGGGCCGAAACATTCGCCTCTAACTGGCCTACTTTTTAGCGGGCCACAATAGGGCCGGCCTAAAACTTCCTTGAGCCTGAAAGGCCATTGGGGCCTTCACACTTTGCGCCAGGCCCACAACTTACATGGGCCTATATTTGGCCCAAAGTTTAGTTGGGCCTTTAGTGGACCCAGCGCTTAGTTGGGACCATGTAGCTTTGGGCCATTAACAGCCTGAATATTCTGCTGGCTTGTTACGGCCCAGAAGAAACCATGGGCCTTTAGAAGGCCGAAATGCATGTTGGGCCTCAATTTTCACTAGTCATCGACGGGCCTTTAGCAGGTTGAAATGTAGACCCCTTTTTTGGCCTAGTTATATGACGTGCCATTACCAGGCCAAAACATATCTTGGGCCTTAGTTGGCCCACTGATATCATGGGCCTTTAAGAGGCCGAAAGCTTAGTAGAGGCATCAACGTGCCGAATTATCGATAGACCTTTAACAGGCCAAAAGTCACATTGGGCTGAATTGTTGCCACCTTTATCACGGGCCGTTAGAGGGTCGGATGTCGCGTCGGACCATATATGGCCCATGGGCAGTGGGGGAGTCCTG
The DNA here is from genome assembly GCA_963921465.1 of Triticum timopheevii. NCBI lineage: Eukaryota > Viridiplantae > Streptophyta > Magnoliopsida > Poales > Poaceae > Triticum > Triticum timopheevii. The sequence goes on from OY997264.1 coordinate 279,215,633, forward strand.
GACTAGGGGGTGTCCGGATAGCCGAACTATCATCATTGGCCAGACTCCAAGACAATGAAGATACAAGATTGAAGACTTCGTCCCGTGTCCGGATGGGACTTTCCTTGGCGTGGAAGGCAAGCTTGGTGAGGGAGTCCTGGACTAGGGGTTGTCCGGACAGCCGGACTATCATTGTCCGCCGGACTACAAGACTACGAAGATACAAGAATGAAGACTCCGGCTCGTGTCCGGATGGTACTTTCCTTGGCGTGGAAGGCAAGCTTGGAAATACGGATATGTAGATCTCCTACCATTGTAACCGACTCTGTGTAACCCTAGCCCTCTCCGGTGTCTATATAAACCGGAGGGCTTTAGTCCGTAGGACAACATACATTACAACAATCATACCATAGGCTAGCTTCTAGGGTTTAGCCTCCTTGATCTCGTGGTAGATCTACTCTTGTACTACCCATATCATCAATATTAATCAAGCAGGACGTAGGGTTTTACCTCCATCGAGAGGGCCCGAACCTGGGTAAAAACATCGTGTGCCACGTCTCCTGTTACCATCCGCCTAGACGCACAGTTCGGGACCCCCTACCCGAGATCCGCCAGTTTTGACACCGACATTGGTGCTTTCATTGAGAGTTCCTCTGTGTCGTCACCGATAGGCTTGATGGCATCTTCAACCAACAACGCCGTCCAGGGTGAGACTTTTCTCCCCGGACAGATCTTCGTATTCGGCGGCTTCGCACTGCGGGCCAATTCACTTGGCCATCTGGAGCAGATCGAAAGCTACGCCCCTGGCCGTCAGGTCAGATTTGGAAGCTTAAACTTCACGGCCGATGTCCGCGGAGACTTGATCCTCGACGGACTCGAGCCACAGCCAAGCGCGCCGCACTGTGACGATGGGCATGATCTAGCTCTGCCGCCGAACAGTGCCTTGGTGGCCGCACACGGATCCGCTTCGGCCATTAGCCCGGAGCCGATCGCCCAGATCGAGGGTCGGTAGATAGACGCCGCCCTGGGGGCTCCAACGTCCACGGCGATGGAGCCGAACACTAATCTTGTCCCCTGCGAAACTCATGATTCCGAGGCGCCGGACTCCTTGCCGGACTCCGAACCTCCCGCGCCCCTACCAATCGATCTGGATTGGGCGCCGGCTATGGAATTCACCACCGCGGACATCTTCCAATGCTCGCCTTTTGGCGATATCTTGAATTCACTAAAGCATCTCTCGTTATCAGGAGAGTCCTGGCCGGATTATGGCCAGGATGGTTGGGATACGGACGACGAAGAAATTCAAAGCCCACCCACCACCCACTTTGTAGCCACTGTCGACGATCTAACCGACATGCTAGACTACGACTCCGAAGACATCGACGCTATGGACGACGATGCCGGAGACGAACAGGAACCAGCGCCCACAGGGCACTGGAAGGCCACCTCGTCATATGACGTATACATGGTGGATACCCCAAAAGATGGGGACGGCGAAGAAACAGCAGAGGCAGATCCCTTAAAGAAACAGCCCAAGCGCCGGCGTCAGCGGCGCCGCTCTAAATCTCGCCATAGCAAGAATGGAGATTCCGGCACAGGAGATAATAATACCCCAGGCAGTGCCGAAGGCAATCCCCTCCAGCAAGACTCAGCGCAGGAGGATGCAGAAGCAAGCCCTCATGAGGGGGCGGCAGACGAAGAGGTTGAGGATCGTAATTATATGCCTCCCTCCGAAGATGAAGCAAGCCTCAACGATGACGAATTCGTCATACCCGAGGATCCCGTCGAACAAGAGCGCTTCAAGTGCAGGCTTATCGCCACAGCAAACAGCCTAAAGAAAAAGCAGCAGCAGCTTCAAGCTGATCAGGACCTGCTGGCCGATCGATGGACCAAGGTCCTCGCGGTCGAAGAGTATAAACTCGAACGTCCCTCCAAAAGTTACCCAAAACGCAAGCTGCTCCCCCGATTAGAGGAGGAAGCATACGTACGTCCATCACCAGCGCACGATATGGCTGACCGACCACCCCGTGGTCGTGACAGAGAGGCATCCAGGCCACCAGCCAAGACCATACCCCGGCATCGCTCCAAAAGTACGAAGCCAAGAGGGAATGCGCCGAACTTGCGAGACATATTGGAGGACAAAGCAAGGCAATCCAGATCCATCTACGGATCACGTGGGCGCCCTACGACCCACGACGAATACCGTCGTGCCGGATACAATAACCGCGGCCGGGCCGAACACAGCAGACAGCGCTCTCTCGAGCTGCGTCGCGATATCGCTCAATACAGGGGCGCCGCACACCCGTTATGCTTCATTGACGAAGTAATGGATCATCAGATCCCAGAAGGGTTTAAACCCGTAAACATTGAATCTTACGATGGCACAACAGACCCCGCGGTGTGGATCGAAGACTATCTTCTCCACATCCATATGGCCCGCGGCGACGATCTCCACGCCATAAAGTACCTCCCACTCAAGCTTAAAGGACCAGCTCGGCATTGGCTTAACAGCCTGCCCGCAGAGTCGATTGGGTGTTGGGAAGACCTGGAGGCCGCATTCCTTGATAACTTCCAAGGAACATATGTGCGACCACCAGACGCCGATGACCTAAGCCACATCATTCAGCAGCCAGACGAATCGGCCAGACAATTCTGGACACGGTTCTTGACGAAGAAAAATCAAATCGTCGATTGTCCGGACGCAGCGGCCCTTGCAGCCTTCAAACATAACATCCGGGACGAATGGCTAGCCCGGCACCTGGGGCAGGAAAAGCCGAAATCCATGGTAGCCCTCACATCGTTAATGACCCGCTTTTGTGCGGGAGAGGACAGCTGGCTAGCCCGCAGCAACAATCCCAGTAAAAATTCTGGCAGTCCGGATACTAAGGACAACAACGGCAGGTCACGTCGAAACAAAAACAAGCGCCGAATTAACGGCGACGATAAGGAGGATACGGCGGTCAATGCCGGATTCCGAGGCTCTAAACCCGGTCAACGGAAGAAGCCATTTAAAAGAACCATTCCGGGTCCGTCCAACCTGGACCGAATACTCGACCGCTCATGCCAGATACATGGCACCTCTGAAAAGCCAGCTAACCACACCAATAGAGATTGCTGGGTGTTCAAGCAGGCCGGCAAGTTAATTGCCGAAAACAATGACAAGGGGCTAAATAGCGACGACGAGGAAGAGACCCGGCCTCCGAACAACAGAGGACAGAAGGGTTTTCCCCCACAAGTACGGACGGTGAATATGATATATGCGACCCACATACCCAAGAGGGAGAGGAAACGCGCACTAAGGGACGTCTATGCGATGGAGCCAGTCGCCCCAAAGTTCAACCCATGGTCCTCTTGTCCGATCACTTTCGATCGAAGAGACCATCCGACCAGCATACACCATGGCGGATTCGCCGCATTGGTCTTAGACCCAATCGTCGATGGGTTCCACCTCACGAGAGTCCTGATGGACGGCGGCAGTAGCCTGAACCTGCTTTATCAGGATACAGTGCGCAAAATGGGCATAGACCCATCAAGGATTAAACCTACAAAGACAACCTTCAAAGGTGTCATACCAGGAGTGGAAGCCAACTGCACAGGCTCAGTCACACTGGAAGTGGTCTTCGGATCCCCGGATAATTTCCGGAGCGAAGAGTTAATCTTCGACATAGCCCCGTTTTGCAGCGGCTATCACGCCCTGCTCGGGCGAACCGCGTTTGCCAAATTCAACGCGGTGCCGCACTATGCATACCTAAAGCTCAAGATGCCAGGCCCTCGTGGAGTCATCACGGTCAATGGGAATACGGAACGCTCCCTCCGAACGGAGGAACATACTGCGGCTCTCGCGGCAGAAGTACAGAGCAGCCTTCTAAGGCAATTCTCGAGTCCGGCCGTTAAACGGCCGGATACAGCAAAGCGCGCCCGGAGCAATCCCAACCAAGACCACCTGGCGCGATCAGAGCACGCGTAGCAATGCGGCCCCAACCCTCGCCCGCGTATGATCGCAAGAATAACACTCCGCGTACATCATTACGCTTTGGAGATACCATGGGCACAGGGGAGGGGGCACGATCACAACGGACCCAGAGTGCAGTTCGACCACACCAGGGGCTCACAAATGTGCCCCTCTTTTTATTATTTTTCTTCCTTTTTGTACACAGGACTCTGTTAACCAGAAGCCCTGTCCGGCGGTGAACCTGCCGAACTCACGATGCAACAGTCAGGGACTAAAGAAGGCCGCGTCGAACACTCAGGTGGTCTCAATTACGAGCATTAAATTCGATTATATACACCAAATCCGCAGCTCATCCCTGGAGGGGGACATGTTTATTTAGTTCAAATCCCTTGCTTACCGCACTATTTGCATCAGTCTGCTCTACTAGCAGACTTTTCTTTCATTAATAATGCAGCACCTTTATGATCGCAATTGCATTACATTATATATATATATATATATATATATATATATATATATATATATATATATATATATATATATATATATGCTCATTATATGACATCTGGCACCCGTATATTTTGGTACGGCATAATACACCAGGGGCTTATGTTCCCCACTCTATGGTGTGATAAAGTCCGAACACTTTCACAAGTGCGGCACCCCGAACTTATAGCATTATATGAATCGGCTCCGAATCATGTCTTGGGTCAATAGTTGAGTTTGCCCGGCTCCCACGTTTTGGTGCCTTACATTTCGTTCTGTCGGCTAAGGTGGCACTGGGAGAACCACTGCGATTGCGCCCCGGTTGAGCCGGGTTAACGCCTCAGTGGAGAAAGCTAAAACTGACTGGCATGGTAAGGCGAGAGACTGGTCGCTGTTCGAGAGGTTTTTTCGGGTCTTTAAAGACTCACGCCGCTTCGAGCGAAGTTCCGGATAATGTCCGATGAAGGCGTGGATAGCGCCCCGGATTCGGTCTTCCGAATACCAGGGGCTTCGCCGAAATTTAAAATTATAGAATTCTATGGCTAAGTGAGAGTGTTCAAGCATTATAAGTCCGGTTGCCTTGTTCGTCGTGTTGAGCGCCTCCCTAGATGGACCCAAACATGGGAACAAGAGTGCTCAAGTTTATCCCGAACACCCCAGCACTTGTGGCTTGGGGGCTGAAGCTAATGACTTGCCATCTCTCAGATTTTAGAAACGGCCGCACAGAAGGTAATATTTTAAATTAAACAAGCGTTGCTCATGGCGCATATGAACGAAGTTTTCAGCGCACATGATAAATAAACAGCGAGTTCACTCAAAGATTACATTTCGGGAGCACTCATCTGCAATATTGCAGGCTCCCTTCAGGACAATTTTATAATACTTCTCCGGCGTGCGATACTCCTTGCCCGACGGCGGTGGGTCCGTGAGAAGCTTCTCCGCATCCAATTTGCCCCATTGCACCTTTATGCGGGCAAGGGCCCGACGAGCACCTTTGATACAGGCGGAGCACTTGACTACATCCAGCCTGGGGCATGCATCCATCAGTCGCCGCACGAGGCCAAAGTAGCTACCAGGCATGGCCTGTCCAGGCCACAGCCGGACTATGAGGCCCTTCATGGCCTCCTCAGCTACCTTGTGGAGTTCGACCAGCTGCTTCAGCTGGTCGCTTGGGGGCACCGGATGGCCGGCCTCAGTATACTGAGACCAGAAGACCTTCTCCGTCGAGCTCCCCTCCTCGCCACGATAGAATGCGGCGGCATCAGACGCACTACGCGGTAGATCTGCAAACGCCCCTGGAGAGCTCCGAATTCGGGTAAGTGTCAAGTAGTTCACATTAACATGCCTGCTTTGCATGAAAAACGCCTTACCCGCCGCTATCTTCTTTATGTCCTCAACCTCCTGAAGGGCCTTATGGGCCTCGGCCTTGGCGGACTTGGCACTTTCGAGAGCCGAGGCAAGCTCGGACTCTCGAGTCTTGGAGTCACGCTCCAAACTCTCATGTTTTTCCATGAGAACTTGGAGCTCTTGCCGAACTTCCGCCACCCGTGCCTCTTGCTTTTCTCGCTCAGCCCGTTCCGCGGCCGCACTGCGTTCGGCCGCGGACACAGCATCCTTCAGGGCTGCCACCTCGTTAGTGGCCCCTGCAATGCACATATTATCCTTGTTAATTTTATTTGCAACCAAAATCCTTTTCTGTAAGGTACTTATTCAAAGAGGTGTTACTCACCTTCTTTCTCCTCGAGCTGCTTCTTTGCATGGCCGAGCTCTTGCTCGGACCGCTCGAGATCCTTCTTTAGCACGTCAACCTCCGCCGTTAGTGCGGCAGAGGTCAGCAGTGCAGCCTGCAAACCCATATTGACATATTTTAGGCAACCCTGCGTATATCTTGTTAAAGATCCTTAGTCCGGCTTTTCTTTCCGAACACCGAACTAAGCATCAGGGGCTACTGTCTATGCGGTATTACATTACATAATTTTAACTTTTTACCTCAAAGCCTGTTAAAAGGCTGCTGCAGGCTTCGGTCAGCCCGCTCTTAGCAAGCTGAACCTTCTCAATCACCGCACTCATGATAGTGCGGTGTTCTTCCTCGATGGAAGCGCCTTTAAGCGCCTCCAGCGGGTTATCCGGCGCCTCCGGTTGGACTGGGGCCGCCGGCGTCACGGTCCTGCCCTTCTTTCGAAGGGGCCGCTTGCCGGACTCTAGAACCACTGCGGGTTCCGATGTAGAGTCCGGCACGAAGTCCGGGAGGCTGCCTGATGGCGCCTCCGGAGCCTCCTCCTGATGGGTCCCTCTCTAGGATCCCACCTCGACGTCCTCGTCGGCGCGTGGGGTGGAGGCAGTCGGGATGGAATTCACATCCGACGAGGCCAATGACCCGCTCGATGAGTCGGGGAGATCATCATTGGCCGGACTACGGGCAGAATGCGGCGTTAGAAGGATACTACGCGACATAAAAAAAATTACACATCAAGGATCCGGATACTTACGATTTTGCCGGACGCCTGGCCCTTGGAGGCCACTCATCCTCACCAACACTGATGTTGGCGGAACTGTCCGGGGGGATAGTTCTCCCCCTCTTGGACCCTTCAGCCTCCCCGATGGGGGAAGCCTTCCTTTTCTTCTCTCCCTCCTCCGGGAGAGAGTACTCCCCCTCGTCTTCGGGGGAGGAGTCCTCGTCGTCATCAGACGCCTGATTGCGGGAACTCTTTCGAGTCCCCGCGGCCACCTTCTTGGCCTTCTTCTACGGCACCACGTGCGGTGCCGGAACCAGCAGCCCTGTTAAGCGGGCGTCCGCTGGGTCTTCTGGCATGGGAGCCGGGCTGATGAGCAGCTTGGCCTTCTCCATCCATTCCTGTCAAAGGAAGAGGCAGAATGAAACCTCACTAGAGTCAATCTAATTATCACAAGTGTCCCGTAATGGGGTTGAATCACTTACCTCGTCAGTTGGATACTGCGAGCTGAATCCGCGGTCTTCGGTCGCGGATGCGGGGGCTTCGGCGCCCTTGAACAGCACCCTCCAGGCGCCTTCGTATGTTGTATCGAAGAGCCCGTTTAGCGCCTGGTGCTGTTCCGGATTGAACTCCCACAAATTAAATGCCCGTTCTTGGCATGGGAGGATCCGCCGGATGAGCATGACTTGGACCACGTCGACGAGCCTGAGCCTATTGCTCACCATCTTCTTGATACATGCTCGGAGTCCCGTCACCTCCACCGGATTCCCCCATTGCAAGCCCTTCTCTTTCCAGGAGGTGAGCTGCGTGGGGATGCCAGATCTAAACTCGGGGGCCGCCGCCCATGTGGATTTGCGTGGCTCGGTGATGTAGAACCACCCCGATTGCCACCCCTTGACGGAGTCCACGAAGGTCCCTTCTAGCCAAGGGACGTTGGGCAATTTGCCCAACATGGCACCTCCGCATTCCGCTTGCGTACCCTTCACAACCTTCGGCTTGACGTTGAAGGTCTTGAGCCACAGGCCGAAGTGGGGCCGGATGCAGAGGAAAGCCTCACACACGACGATAAACGCCGAGATGTTGAGGATAAAGTTCGGCGCCAGATCGTGGAAATCCAGGCCGTAGTAAAACATGAGCCCCCGGACAAATGGATGGAGCGGAAAGCCCAGTACGCGAAGGAAGTGGGGGAGGAAGACGACCCTCTCATGAGGCCTGGGGGTAGGGATGAGCTGCCCCTCGTCGGGTAGCCGATGCGCGATATCACCGGAAAGGTATCCGGCGCTGCGTAGCTTGGTGATGTCCTCCTCCTTGACGGTGGAGGCTAACCATTTACCTCCCGCTCCGGACATATTCGGAGAAGGTCGAGGCGAGATGCGCGAGCTCGGCCATTGGAGCTTGAGTTCGCGGGGATGGATAAGCAAAGGAGGAAGAAGGCGTAGGTGAGAAGGTGAATCCTTATCCCTTATATATAGGCGGACAAAACTATGCGTCCCCCACCAGCCTGGTAAAACTCGCTTATCTCCCAAGCGCCACCATCAATGGCGCGGTTGGGTTACCCACGCCCGTATTGATGAGAATCCCGGAATAAGGAGAACACGATCTCTGCTTCGACAAGACGTGCCAAGGAAACCGCTTCGCTAAACATGCTGAGGTGGTATAGTAATTCAAACAAAGGCCTTGTGGCGGTGTTATGTCACGCCGCATAATACGGCAGCAGATTGAACTAAGTGTACATTTTATTCTCTCTACGGTGGAATGTGGAATTTATTTTGTAGAGCCGGACACTATCCTGGTGTTCATGATCTTCTCTGGATTATTCAAGGGAGGAACCCGCCTTGCAATGCCGAACATTATGCACGCCGGACTTATCGTCATTGAAGACTGGTTCAGGGGCTACTGAGGGAGTCCTGGACTAGGGGGTGTCCGGACAGCCGGACTATCATTGTCCGCCGGACTCCAAGACTACGAAGATACAAGATTGAAGACTCCGGCTCGTGTCCGGATGGTACTTTCCTTGGCGTGGAAGGCAAGCTTGGCAATACGGATATGTAGATCTCCTACCATTGTAACCGACTCTGTGTAACCCTAGCCCTCTCCGGTGTCTATATAAACCGGAGGGCTTTAGTCCGTAGGACAACATACATTACAACGATCATACCATAGGCTAGCTTCTAGGGTTTAGCCTCCTTGATCTCGTGGTAGATCTACTCTTGTGATACCCATATCATCAATATTAATCAAGCAGTACGTAGGGTTTTACCTCCATCGAGAGGGCCCAAACTTGAGTAAAAACATCGTGTCCCACGTCTCCTGTTACCATCCACCTAGACGCACAGTTCGGGACCCCCTACCCGAGATCCGCCGGTTTTGACACCGACACTTGGCAATACGGATATGTAGATCTCCTACCATTGTAACCAACTCTGTGTAACCCCAGCCCTCTCCGGTGTCTATATAAACCGGAGAGTTTTACTCCATAGGACGAACAACAATCATACCATAGGCTAGCTTCTAGGGTTTAGCCTCCTTGATCTCGTGGTAGATCTACTCTTGTACTACCCATATCATCAATATCAATCAAGCAGGAGTAGGGTTTTACCTCCATCGAGAGGGCCCGAACCTGGGTAAAAACATCGTGTCCCTTGTCTCCTATTACCATCCACCTAGACGCACAGTTCGGGACCCCCTACCCGAGATCCGCCTGTTTTGACACCGACATTGGTGCTTTCATTGAGAGTTCCTCTGTGTCGTCGCCCATAGGCTCGATGGCTCCTTCGATCATCAACAACGACGTGGTCCAGGGTGAGACTTTTCTCCCCGGATAGATCTTCGTATTCGGCGGCTTTGCACTGCGGGCCAATTCGCTTGGCCATCTGGAGCAGATCGAAAGCTACGCCCCTGGCCATCAGGTCAGATTTGGAAGTTTGAACTATACGGCCGACATCCGCAGAGACTTGATCTTCGACGGATTCGAGCCACAGCCAAGCACGCCACACTGTCACAATGGGCATGATTTAGCTCTGCTGCCGAACAGTGCCCTGGAGGCCGCACAAGAGTCCGCTCCGACCCTTAACTCAGAGCCGACTACGCCGATCGAGGATGGGTGGCTAGACACCGCCTCGGGGGCTGCTACCTCTACGGCGATGGAGCCGAATACCGACCCTGTCCCTTGTGAAGCTCATGACTCCGAGGTGCCGGACTCCTCGCCGGACTCTGAACCTCCTGCGCCCCTTCCAATCGAATCCGATTAGGCGCCGATCATGGAGTTCACCGCTGCGGACATCTTTCAGCACTCGCCTTTTGGCGACATCCTGAATTCGCTAAAGTATCTCTCTTTATCAGGAGAGCCCTGGCCGGATTACGTTCAGGATGGTTGGGATGCGGACAATGAAGAAATTCAAGGCCCACCCACCACCCACTTTGTAGCCATTGTCGATGACTTAACCGACATGCTAGACTTCGACTCCGAAGACATCGACGGTATGGACGACGATGCCGGAGACGACCAAGAACCAGTGCCTACGGGGCACTGGAAAGCCACCTCGTCATACGACGTATACATGGTGGACATCCCAAAGGATGGGAATGGCGATGGAACTGCGGAGGACGACCCCTCCAAGAAACAGCCTAAGCGCTGGCGTCAGCGGCGCCGCTCTAAATCCCGCCACAGCAAAAATGGAGATTCCGGCTCCTGAGACAATAAAACCTCGGACAGTGTCGAAGACAACCCCCTCCAGCAAGATTCAGCACAGGAGGATGGAGAAGCCAGCCCTCATGAGAGAGCAGCAGACAAAGAGGTAGAGGACGATAATTACATGCCTCCCTCCGGAGACAAGGCAAGCCTCGACGACGACGAATTTGTCGTGCCTGAGGATCCCGTCGAACAACAGCGTTTCAAACGCAGGCTTATGGCCACGGCAAGCAGCCTCAAGAAAAAGTAGCAACAGCTTAGAGCTGATCAAGATTTGCTAGCCGACAGATGGACTGAAGTCCTCGCAGCCGAAGAGTACGAACTCGAACGCCCCTCCAAAAGCTTCCCCAAACGCAAGCTGCTGCCCCCGATTACAAGAGGAAGCATATAAACCTACATCACCAGCGCACAATACAGCTGACCGGCCACCTCGTGGCCGTGACAGAGAGGCATCTAGGCCCTCCACTAAAGCCGCACCCCGGCATCGCTCGAAAAGTACAAAGCCACGGGGGAATGCGCCGGACTTGCGAGACATATTGGAGGATAAGGCAAGACAATCAAGATCGATCTACGGATCATGTGGGCGCCCCACGATATGCGACGACAACCGTCACGCCGGATACAGCAATTCCGGCCGGGCCGAACACAGTAGACAAAGCTCGCTTGAGCTACGTCGTGATATAGCCTGATACAGAGGCGCCGCACACCCACTATGCTTCACAAATGAAGTAATGGATCATCAAATCCCCGTAGGGTTCAAACCCGTGAACATTGAATCCTACGATGGCACAACAGACCCCGCGGTTAGGATCGAAGACTATCTCCTTCATATCGACATGGCCCGCGGTGATGATCTTCACGCCATCAAATACCTCCCACTCAAGCTTAAAGGACCAGCTCGGCATTGGCTCAACAGCTTGCCAGCAGAATCAATTGGGTGTTGGGAGGACCTGGAAGCCGCATTCCTTGATAACTTCCAGGGCACATATGTGCGACCACCAGACGTTGATGACCTAAGCCACATAATTCAGCAGCCAGACGAGTCGGCCAGACAATTCTGGACACGGTTCTTAACCAAGAAAAATCAAATCATCGACTGTCCGGATGCAGAGGCCCTTGCAGCCTTCAAACATAACATCTGCGACGAGTGGCTTGCCCGGCACCTAGGACAAGAAAAGCCGAAATCCATGGCAGCCCTCACGTCACTCATGACCCGCTTCCGTGCGGGAGAGGACAGCTGGCTAGCCCGCAGTAACAACCTCACCAAAAAGTCTGGTAGTCCGGATATCAAGGACAGCAATGGCAGGTCGCATCACAATAAGCAGAAGCGCCGCATTAACGGCGATAATACTGAAGATACGGCAGTCAACGCTGGATTCAGAGGCTCTAAACCCGGTCAACGGAAAAAGCCATTCAAAAGAACTACTCCGGGCCCGTCCAATTTGTACCGGATACTCGATCGCTCGTGCCAGATACACGGCACCCCTGAAAAGCCGGCCAATCACACCAATAGGGATTGTTGGGTGTTCAAGCAGGCAGGCAAGTTAATTGCCAAAAACAATGACAAGGGGCTGCATAGCGATGATGAGGAAGAGACCCGGCTGCCGAACAATAGAGGACAGAAGGGTTTCCCCCCACAAGTGCGGACGGTGAACATGATATACGCAACCCACATACCCAAAAGGGAGTGGAAGCATGCGCTTAGGGACGTATACGTGATGGAGCCAGTCGCCCCAAAGTTCAATCCGTGGTCCTCCTGCCCGATCACTTTTGATCGAAGGGACCACCCCACTAGCATCCGCCATGGTGGATTCGCCGCATTGGTTCTAGACCCAATTGTCAACGGATTTCACCTCACTAGAGTCCTGATGGACGGCGGCAGTAGCCTGAACCTGCTTTATCAGGATACAGTGCGCAAGATGGGCATAGACCCCTCAAGGATTAAACCCACAAAAACGACCTTCAAAGGCATCATACCAGGTGTAGAGGCCAATTGTACTGGCTCAGTCACACTTGAAGTGGTCTTCGGATCCCCGGATAACTTCTGAAGCGAGGAGTTAATCTTCGACATAGTCCCGTTCCGCAGCGGCTATCATGCACTACTCGGACGAACCGCATTTGCAAAGTTCAATGCGGTGCCGCACTACGCATATCTCAACCTCAAGATGCCAGGCCCTCGAGGAGTCATCACGGTCAATGGAAACACTGAATGCTCTCTACGAACGGAGGAGCATACATCGGCTCTCGCGGCAGAAGTGCAGAGCAGCCTCTTAAGGCAATTCTCGAGTCCGGCCGTTAAGCGACCGGACACCGTCAAGAGTGCCCGGAGTAACCTATAACAAGACCACCTGGCACGTTCCGAGAACACGCAGCAATGCGGCCCCAACCCCAGCCCTTGCAAGACTGCAAGACCAGTACTACGCGTACATCACTACGCTCTGGAGATACCATGGGCATAGGGGGAGGGGCACGACCACGGCAGGCCAAGAGTGCGGCTCAACCACACCAGGGGCTCCCAAATGTGGCATCCTTTTTTCTTCCTTTTTCTTCTTATCCTCGGGACTCCATTTACCAGAAGCCCTGTCCGGCGGTAGATCCACCGAACTCACGATGCAACAGCCAGGGAAGCAGAAAAGCTACGACGAGTATCCAGGTGGTCTCCATTACGAGCATTATACCTGTCTTATACACCATTCCGCAGCCTACCCCTGGAGGGGGACATGTTAAATAGTCCCACCCCTTGCTTATCGCACTATTTGTATCATTCTGCACTCATGGCAGTATTTTTTGAATAAACAATGCATCGCTTTTTGCCTATCATTGCATTGCTTTTCTATACATATGTTCACTTATGACATGTTGCATCCGTACGCTTTGGTACGGCCAAGTACACCAGGGGCTTAAGTTCCCCAAACTATGGTGTGGTAAGCCCGAAGACTTTCACAAGTGCGGCACCCCGAACTTATAGCATTATATGCATCGGCTCCGAATCATGTCTTGGGTCAATAGTTGGGTTTGCCTGACTCCCATGTTTTGGTACCTTACGTTCCGTTATATCGGCTAAGGTAGCGCTGGGAGAACCACTGCGATTGTGCCCCAGTTGAGCTGGGCAAGCACCTCAGAGGAGAAAGCTAAAACTGACCGTCATGATGGGGCGAGAGCCGGTCGCTGTTCGAGAGGTTTTTTGTAGCCCCTAAAGACTTATGCCGCTTAGAGCGAGGAACCGACTTTGTCCGGCCCAGGCGTGGATAGCGCCCCGAATTCGGCCTTCCGAACACTAGGGGCTTCACCGAAATTTAAAATTATAGAATTCTATGGCTAAGTGAGAGTGGTCAAGCACTATAAGTCCGGTTGCCTCGTTCGTTGTGTTGAGCGCCTCCCTAGATGGACCCAAAAATGGGAACAAGAGCGCTCAAGTTTATCCCAAACACCCCAACACTCGCGGCATGGGGGCCGAAGCCAACGACTTGCCATCTCTCAAAATTGATAAACGGCCGCACAGACAGTAATATTTTAAATTAACAAGCGTTGCTTAGCGCATATGAACAAAGTTTTCAGCGCACAGAATAACAAAATGCGAGTCTACTCAAAAATTACATCTTTGGAGCATTCACCCGAATAATGCAGGCACCCTTCAGGACACCCTTATAATACATCTCAGGCGCGCGATACTCCTTGCCCGGCGGTGGCGCGTCCGTCACAAGCTTCTCGGCGTCCATCTTGCCCCAGTGCACCTTAGCGCGGGCAAGGGCCCGACGGGCGCCTTCAACGCAGGCGGAGTGCTTGATGACGTCAACCCATGGACAGGCGCCATCAGCCGCCGCACCAGACCGAAGTAGCTCCCAGGCATGGCTTCTTTGGGCCACAACCAAACTATGAGGCCCTTCATGGCCTGTTCGGCCACCTTGTGGAGCTCGACCAGCTACTTTAGCTGGTCGCTCAGGGGCACCGGATGTCCGGCCTCAGCATACTGAGACTAGAACACCTTCTCCGTCGAGCTCCCCTACTCGGCTCTGTAGAATGCGGCAGCATTGGACACGCTACGAGGAAGATTTGCGAATGCTCCTGGAGAGCTCCGAATTCGGGTAAGTAACGGGTAATTCACTTTTACATGCTTGCTTTGCATGAAGAATGCCTTACCCGCCGCTATATTCTTTACTGCCTCGATTTCCTGGAGGGCCTTTTGGGCTTCGGCCTTAGCGGCTTTGGCACTCGCAAGAGCCGACGCAAGCTCGAACTCTCGAGTCTTCGAGTCACGCTCCAAACTCTCGTGTTTTTCCACGAGAGCCTGGAGCTCTTGTCGTACCTCCGCCACCCGCGCCTTCTGCTTCTCTCGCTCGGCGCGTTCCGCGGCCGCATTGCGTTCGGTCGTGGACACCGCCTCCTTCAGGGTCGCCACCTCGTTCGTAGCCCCTGGAGTACCCACGTTATTCTCATCATTTTTTCTTGCAACCAAATCCTTTTCTATAAGGTACAACTTTAATAAGGTGTTACTCACCTTCCTTGTCCTCGAGCTTCTTCTTGGCACGGCCGAGCTCGATCTCGGACCGCTCGAGGCTCTGCTTCAAGGAATTAACCTCTGCAGTCAGTGCGACAGAGGTCAGCAGCGTAGCCTGCATTCCCATACTGACATATTTTTGTTAGACTCCTGCGTCTATCTTTTTAGATCCTTAGTTCAGCTTTTCTTTCCGAACACCGAACTGAGCATCAGGGGCTACTGTCTATGCAGTACTATTTTACATATCTTAAAAATTCTAACCTCAAAGCCTGTTAGAAGGCTGGTGCAGGCTTTGGTCAGCCCGCTCTTGGCGAGCTGAACCTTCTGAATCACCGCACTCTTGACAGTGCGGTGTTCCTTGTCCATGGAAGCGCCGTTGAGCGCCTCCAGCAAGTTATCCGGCGCCTCCGGTTGGACGGAGGCGGCCGGCGTCGCTGTCTTGCCCTTCTCACGAAGGGGCCACCCACCGGACTCCGGAACCACTGAAGGTTCCAGTGCGGAGTCCGATCCAAAGTCTGGGAGGCTGCTCTGCGGCACCTCCGGGACCTCCTCCTCCTGGCGGGTCCCCTTCTGGGACCCTACCTCGGCGTCGTCCGCGTCACGGGGGGAGGAGGCGGTCTGAAGTGAAGCCCTATTCACATCCGATGAACCCAAGGACCCGCTCGACGAAGCGGGGAGATCGTCCTTGGGCGGACTACAGGGTTGTATGCGGCGTTAGAAGACACTATGCGACAAAAAGAAAAATTATGAGTTATTCAGGAGTCCGGACACTTACGATCTCGCCAGGGGCTTGGCCCTTGAGGGCCACTCCTCTTCGCCGTCATCGGCGTTGGTGGAACAATCTGGGGGAAGGGTCCTTCCTTTCTAGGACCCTTCGGCCTCCCCCATTGGGGAAGCCTTCCTCTTCTTCTCTCCCCCCGCTGGGGGGGAGGCCTCTTTCTTCTCCTCCTCATCTTCATGGGAGGAGTCCGCCTCGGAGTCATCGGACGATGAATCCGATAACACCTGGCGCCGGGAACTCCTCCGGGTTCCCGTGGCCTTCTTCTCCGGCACCACATAAGGCGCCGGGACCAGCAGCCCTGTCAAATGGGCATTCGCTGGGTCTTCTGGAAGGGGAGCCGGACATTTAACCTGTCCGGACGTCTTCTGCCAGACCTGTTAAAGGTATTGGGAGTTTAGATCCCACATAGAGTCAAACTATGGAAAGCAAGTGTCCCGTAAAGGATAATATAGCTTACCTCGCCAGCCGGACGCTGCGAGCTGAACCCGCGATCTTCGGTAGCGGATGTGGGCGCCTTGGCACCCTTGAACAGCACCCTCCAGGCCTCTTCTTACGTAGTGTCGAAGAGCCTACTCAAGGTCTGGTGCTGTGCCGGATCAAACTCCCACAGGTTGAAATCCTGCTGTTGACACGGGAGAATCCGGCATATGAGCATGACCTGGACCACGTTGACAAGCTTGAGCTTCTTGTTCACCAGGGTTTGGAGACAGGATTGGAGTCCGGTCAGCTCCTCCAAATCGCCCCATGATAGGCCTTTCTCTTTCCAGGAGGTGAGCCGTGTGGGGATGCCAGATCTGAATTCGGGGGCCGTTGCCCATTCAGGGTCACGCGGCTCGGTAATGTAGAACCACCCCGATTGCCACCCTTTGATGGTTTCCACGAAGGCGCCCTCGAGCCAGGTGATGTTGGGCATCTTGCCCACCATGGTGCCTCCGCACTCCGCTTGGCTACCGCCCACTACCTTCGGCTTGACATTGAAGGTCTTTAACCATAAGCCGAAGTGGGGCTGGATGCAGAGGAAGGCCTCGCACATGACGATAAACACCGAGATGTTGAGGATAAAATTCGGGGCCAGATCATGGAAATCCAGGCCATAGTAGAACATGAGCCCCCGGACAAAGGGGTGGAGTGGGAAGCCTAGTCCACGGAGGAAATGGGGAAGGAATACCACCCTCTCAAGGGGCCCGGGGGTGGGGATGAGCTGCCCCTCGTCGGGGAGCCGGTGCGCGATATCGCTGGACAAATATCCGGCCTTGCGCAGCTTGTTGATGTGCCCCTCCGTAACGGAGGAGGCCATCCACTTGCCTCCCGCTCCGGACATGGTTGGAGAAGGTTGAGGGGAGATGTGCGGACTTGGGCGCTTGAGCTCGAGTGCGCGGAGATGGATAAGCTGAGGAGGAAGAAGGCATAGGTAAAATGGTGGATCCTTATCCCCTTATATATGGGCGGACAAAACTACGCGTCCCCACCAGCCCGGTAAAACTCGCTTATCTCGCAAGTGCCGCGATTAATGGCGCGGTTGGGTTACCCACGTCCGTATTGATGAGAATCCTGGAATAAGGGGACACGATCTCTGCTTTGACAAGACGTGCCAAGGAAACCGCTTCGCTAAACGCGCTGAGGTGGAACAATAAAAACGATTCGAGTAAAGGCTTGGCCGTGGTGTGACGTCATGCCACGAAATACGTCAGCAGGTTGAACTTGTGTGAATATTATTCTCTCTACGGTGGTATGTGGAATTTATTTTGCAGAGCCGGACACTATCCTGGTGTTCACAATCTTCTACGAATTATTCGGAGGAGGAACCCGCCTTGCAATGCCAAAGACAATATGCGCGCCAGACTCGTCGTCATTGAAGCCTAGTTCAGGGGCTACTGAGGGAGTCCTGGACTAGGGGGTGTCCGGATAGCCGAACTATCATCATTGGCCGGACTCCAAGACTATGAAGATACAAGATTGAAGACTTCGTCCCGTGTCCGGATGGGACTTTCCTTGGCGTGAAAGGCAAGCTTGGCAATACGGATATGTAGATCTCCTACCATTGTAACCGACTCTGTGTAACCCTAGCCCTCTCCGGTGTCTATATAAACCAGAGAGTTTTAGTCCATAGGACGAACAACAATCATACCATAGGCTAGCTTCTAGGGTTTAGCCTCCTTGATCTCGTGGTAGATCTACTCTTGTACTACCCATATCATCAATATCAATCAAGCAGGAGTAGGTTTTTACCTCCATCGAGAGGGCCCGAACCTGGGTAAAAACATCGTGTCCCTTGTCTCCTGTTACCATCCGCCTAGACGCACAGTTCGGGACCCCCTACCCGAGATCCGCCGGTTTTGACACCGACAGGCAGCATGGGCCATTCCCAGGCCGAAAGACACACCGGGCTGAAATGGGCCCATGTCTACATCGGGCCTCTAACAGGCCGTAATTGAGCCCAAATATTCGGCGAACAATTAACGGGCCAGATATGGCTTTAGGCCATAAATGGGCCATGTTTAAACACGCCGTTATTGGGCTGGCCCACTAGCCTGAGTAAATACCACGGGCCTTTGACTGGGCCGGCCTTTTTAACCTATATGGGCCTCGATTGGGCCCTGCCACGTGTCGACGTATCATAGGCGTGTCTCCTCCATTGGATGGATGACATCTGGCCCACCGAGGAGCTGACACGTGTTTCCTCCAGCCAATGATGATTTTACACGTGGAAAATCCCCATTAGTCCGAGCTGTTAACGGGTTATCGGATCCAAACCGGAACCTGATAGCTTAACGGCGACCCGTTATAGTGGATGCCACGTGTCGGTCAACCTTAACGAAAGCACTTTTATGACGATTTATCGTCATGGAAGTGGACACTTCTGTGATGATAATTTTGGTAATGTCATGGAACACTTCTACGACAGCACAGGTATGACTATCTTGATTCTGTCATAAAATTGTCATGGATTTACATGCATGACAGAAAACGTGACCTACTGTGACAAACACGTATCATCACGGAAGTTTTTTTTGTAGTGTTAGTTTCTTGTCAACTCTTTGTCCTAGAATAGCACCAACAGCATAATCACTAGCATCACACATAATTTCAAAAGGCAAGTTCCAATCAGGTGGTTGAACAATAGGTGCAGAAATTAAAGCTTTCTTGAGTGTTTCAAAGGCTTCTAAACAATCATCACCAAAAACAAAAGGAGTATCCTTTTGCAAAAGATTTGTAAGAGGCCTAGAAATTTTAGAAAAGTCTTTGATAAATATCCTATAGAAACCAGCATGACCAAGGAAACTACGAATACCTTTGATATCTTTAGGACATGGCATTTTCTCAATTGCATCAACCTTGGCTTTGTCCACCTCAATACCTGTTTCAGAAATTTTATGGCCCAAAACAATACCTTCAAGTGGCATTTCTCCCAATTCAAGAAAATATTTGTTTGCTCACATCTCTGCAAAACACGATCAAGATTGCTTAAACAATCATTAAAAGACTTTCCATGAACAGAAAAGTCATCCATGAAAACCTCAACAATCTTTTCAAAAAACAGAGAATATAGAAGTCATACATCTTTGAAAGGTAGCAGGTGCATTGCATAAACCTAAAGGCATATGTCTATAAGCATAAGTTCCAAAAGGACAAGTAAAAGTGATCTTTTCTTGATCAGGTTGAGAAACAGGTATTTGCGAAAAACCAGAACATCCATCAACGAAGCAAAAATGTGTGTGCTTAGATAATCTTTCTAGCATTTGATCAATAAAAGGCAGAGGGTAATGGTCTTTTCTAGTTGCTTTGTTTAATTTTCTAACATCAATTACCATTCTATAGCCTGTGACAATTCTTTGTGGAATAAGTTCATTCTTATCATTAGGAACAACAATAATACCTCCCTTCTTAGGGACACAATGAACATGACTTACCCACCTACTATCAGTTATAGGATAGATTATACCTGCTTCCAGAAGTTTCAGTATTTCTGTTCTTACCCCTTCTTTCATCTTCGGATATAACTGACGTTGGTGATCACCAATGGGTTTAGCACCAGGTTCCATATTAATCTTGTGCTGGCATAGAGTGGGACTTATGCACTTAAGATCATCAAGAGTATATCCTACAGCAGCTCGGTTCTTCCTTAGAACTTTCAATAATCTTTCTTCTTCATGTTCTGAAAGGTTAGCACTAATAATAACAGGATATATCTTTTTCTCATCAAGATAAGCATAAAGTGGCTGGCAATTGTGTTAATTCAAACACAGGATCACCTTTGGGTGGAGGAGGACCTCCTAGAGTTTCAATAGGCAGATTGTTTTTAAGCAGAGGTTGTTGTTTAAACAAGATTCTATCTATTTCATTTCTTTCATGCATATGCAAATCATTTCATGGTCTAACAAATATTTTTCTAAAGGATCAGTAGGAGGTACAGCAATAGAAGCAAGGCAAATAATTTCATCCTTACTAGGCAAATATTTCTTATGAGGTTTTCTACTAAACTTAGAAATATTAAACTCATGAGACTCATCACCAAAACTAACACCGACAATTTGTTTCTCATAATCTATTTTAGCATTAACGGTGTTCAAGAAAGGTCTACGAAAGATAATGGGACAAAAGTCATCTTGTGGGGACCAAGAACAAGAAAATCAGTAGGGTATTTTATTTTCCCACACAAGACTTCAACATCTCTAACAATCCCAACTGGTGATATAGTATCTCTATTGGCAAGCTTAATCGTAACATCTATGTCTTCTATTTCAGCGGGTGCTATATCATTCATAATTTCTTGATATAAGGTAAAAGCAATAGCACTCATGATAGCACCTATGTCACATAAACCATGATAACGGTGATCTCCTGTCTTAACTGAGAAAACAAGCATGCCAACAACAGGTCTATGTTTATGTTTTTCATCAGGTTTGGCAATTCTAGCAGCTTCATGACAGAAGTAAATAACATGCCCATCAATACTATCGACCAAGGGATCTTTAACCATAGCAACACTAGGTTCTACTTTGATTTGTTCAGCTGGTTTAGGTGTTCTAATATAACTTCTGTTGACCACAATTGAAAGTTTAGCATGTTTCTTCATCCTAACAGGGAAAGGTGGTTTTTTAATATAAGCAGTGGGAACAACTGGATCAACATTATAAATGATAGTTTCATCTGTAGATTTCACCGGTTCTTTAATTTCTTCTTTAATTGGTGGGTGGTATTTGAACCACTTCTCTTTAGGAAGATCAACATGAGTACCAAAAGATTCACAAAAGGAAGCTACTACCTCAGAGTCAAGTCCATATTTAGTGCTAAACTTTTGAAGAGCATCGGACTTAAGCTCAATACCTGACTCTTTACCTTCATCGAGTTCCCAATCTTCAGAGTTGCTTTTAACTCTTTCTAAAACCCACCAGAATTCAATAGCCTTCTTCATAAAAGAACCAGTACAAGAAGTATCAAGCATGGATTGATCATTACGAGAAAGCCGAGCATAAAAATTCTGAATATCAAATTTCTCTCGAGAGCTCATGATTGGGGCATGAATATAATTGACTTAATCCTCCCCCAAGCTAGAGTGATACTTTATCCTTCATGAGGCCAAAAATTATATATATAATTCCGATCACGATGAACTAGATGCATAGGATAAAATTTTTGATCGAGTTCCAATTTCAACTGATTCCAGTTCCAATATCCAATATCATCGCATAGCTTAAACCATGTCAATGACTTTCCCTTCAAAGATAAAGGGAAAACCTTCTTCTTAGCATCATCTCCGTGTAAACCTGCAAGCTTAAGCAATCCACAAATTTCATCCACATATATCAAGTGCTTATCAGGATGTTCGGTTTCATCTCCTGCATAAGGATTAGCTAGCAGTTGTTCTACCTTACCTGAAGGAATTTATATTAAATATTTTCAGTAGGTGCAGTAGGTTGAGGGGTAACTAATTGTGGTTCCAGTTGAGGTGAAGATACCCCGAACAAACCCCTCAAAGGATTGTTTTCCATAGTAACAAGTGACAATAAATTTCAGCACGTAGTAATAATTTTTCCTTATAAATTTCCACTTAACAAGAGCACTTCACTCCACGGCAACGGCTCCAGAAAAGAGGCTTGATGATTCACAAGTATATGGGATCAATTGTAGCCTTTTCGATAATTAAGAGTGTCAAGCCCAACGAGGAGCAGAAGGAAATGACAAGTGGTTTTCAGCAAGGTAATGTCTGCAAGTGCTAAAATTGTAAGTAACGGAGTAGTTTGATAGCAAGATAATTTGTAACGAGCAAGTAGCGGTAGTAGTAACATAAGTGCAGCAAGGTATCCCAATCCATTTGAGGCAAAGGACAGACCAAAACGGTCTCCTATGATAAGCAAAGTGTTCTTGAGAGTACACGGGAATTTCATCTAGTCACTTAAATCATGTTGGTTCGATTCGTGTTTGCTACTTTGATAATTTGGTATGTGGGTGGACCGGTGCTTAGGTGTTGTTCATACTTGAACAAAGCTCCTACTTATGATTAACCCCCTCGCAAGCATCCACAACTACGAGAAAAGTATTAAGAATAAATTCTAAACATAGCGTTAAACTTTTGGATCTAATCGGTCCCTTACGGAATAGCGCATAAACTAGGGTTTAAGTTTCTGTCACTCTCGCAGCCCATCATCTAATAAATACTACACAGTGAATTCCCTTAGGCCCAAATATGGTGAAGTGTCATGTAGTCGACGTTCACATGACACCACTAAGGGAATCACAACATACATATCATCAAAAATATCGAACACATATCAAGTTCACGTGGTTACTTGCAACATGATTTCTCCTGTGATCTCAAGAACAAAAGTGATGCGGAGCATCCCTCGACTACCCGCACCAACACTCCATCACCACCGCAAGCTCCGAGAGGACCAATTACAAGAGCATGTGCATGCAACATCGAGAACGAGGTCACTTCTTTCCTCTCCGAGTTTTGTTCGGTTTCACTTGAGAATGGGATTCTACCTCAAAGAGATACACTATGCGTTCTTAGGTACATTGGAGATCATCGTGAGGAAGCAAGGATGAAGGCCCAAGCACCTACGGAACAAGAGAAGGAAGAAGAGGTCGAGAAGAACGAGGGAGAGAAGTCCCTGGACACCCCGGGTGCCCGGACTCGATGACGCGGGGAGGGGCAAACCCCTTGGACACCCCGGGTGCCCAGCCATCTTGGCCCCGGATGCCCGGCCCCGGCCAGGGCCTCGCCCTAGCCACCCCCAGGGTGCCCGGCCTCTTGGGCTCGGGTGCCCGGCTGCTCCCCTGGGCTACGCCAGCCCCGACCGGGTGCCCGGCCCCTTGGCAACGGGTGCTCGGGCCTCCTCCCAGCACCAGCCCAGCATCGCCCCTGGCGCCTGACACTTTGGACCAGGTGCCCGGCCTCTCACCCAGCGCCGGCCCTGACCACCCCGGGTGCCCGGTCCCTCCGACCCTGGGTGCCCGGTCTGTCCCGTTTGGTCTCGTGTGAAGGAATTTTTGGTCTGTTGTAACATTGCCTTCCCCAACTTCGTCCCTAGACTTATATATACTCTTTTCCTAGCTCATTGGGAGGATAGCAAAGTATATGAGATGATTTAGAGAGCTTTGCTCCTTGTACCCACTCCTCTAGGAGATCAAGACCTCCTAGGAGAAGATCCCTAGTCGATATCAAGCCCCCAACTTGGGAAGGATCCCCATCATAGGATCATCAAGACCTCTCTCCTCATAGGATTGGGATGAACTAGTACCTTATATCTTTACTTTGTTGTTCTTGGATCATTGTGACCTCTTGTGTGTTCTTGGATCTAGCATATGTGTGATTGGATCTAGTCAATTTGAGTGTTTCCCCTCTCTTGTGTTCTTCGTGTTCTTCGTGTTCTTGGGGATTTCCCCTCCAATTCGTCAAAGATCTCCACATAGGGTTCCATCCTACAACATCTTGGTATCATGAGCAAGGTTTATTCTCATCTTGGAGTCCCACCCCCCATTTGCTAGCTTGATTTTGTTGTTTTTCGTCCAAATTCGAAAATCCCCACAAAAATAGCCTCAAAAAAATTTCTTGCATTTTGTTGGATCTTGTGAGATTCGCACGCTACAACGACAATGCCTACAAGGTCGACATCCCACGCGACAAGTACAACGTTAGTGACATCTTCAACGTCAAAGAGTTGGCCAAGTACCATGGTGATGAAGAGCATGATCCGTGGATCGATCTCTCCCAAGGGGGGGGGGGGGCAGATGTGGAGCATCCCTCGACTACCCGCACCGACACTCCATCACCACCGCAAGCTCCGAGAGGACCAATGACAAGAGCACGTGCACGCAACATCGAGAACGAGGTCACTTCTTTCCTCTCCGAGTTTGGTTCGGTTTCAGTTGAGAATGGGATTCTACCTCAAAGAGATACACTATGTGTTTTTAGGTACATTGGAGATCCTCGTGAGGAAGCAAGGATGAAGGCCCAAGCACCTGCGGAACAAGAGAAGGAAGAAGAGGTCGAGAAGAACGAGGGAGAGAAGTCCCTGGAAACCCCAGGTTCTCGGAGGGAAGGACCCCGGGTGCCTGGACCCGAAGACGCGGGGAGGGGCAAACCCCCTGGACACCCCGGGTACCCGGCCATCTTGGCCCCGGGTGCCCGGCCCTAGCCTGGGCCTCACCCCAGCCACCCCCCGAGTGCCCGGCCTCTTGGGCCCGGGTGCCCGGCTGCTCCCCTGGGCTACACCAGTCCCGAACGGGTGCCCGACCCTTGGCAATGGGTGCCCGGGCCTCCTCCCAGCGCTAGCCCAGCACCGCCCCGGGTGCCCGGCACTTTGGCCCGGGTGCCCGGCCTCTCGCCCAGCGCCAGCCCTGACCACCCCGGGTGCCCGGCCTGTCCCGTTTGGTCTCGTGTGAAGGACTTTTTGGTCTTTTGTAACATTGTCGTCCCCAACTTCGTCCCTAGACTTATATATACTCTTTTCCTAGCTCATTGGGAGGGTAGCAAAGTATATGAGATAATTTAGAGAGCTTTGCTCCTTGTACCCACTCCTCTAGGAGATCAAGACCTCCTAGGAGAAGATCCCTAGTGGATATCAAGCCCCCAACTTGGGAAGGATCCCCATCATAGGATCATCAAGACCTCTCTCCTCATAGGATTGGGATGAACTAGTACCTTGTATATTTCCTTTGTTGTTCTTGGATCATTGTGACCTCTTGGGTGTTCTTGGATATAGCATATGTGTGATTGGATCTAGTCAATTTGAGTGTTTCCCCTCTCTTGTGTTCTTCGTGTTCTTTGTGTTCTTGGGGATTTCCCCTCCAATTCGTGAAAGATCTCCACATAGGGTTCCACCCTACAAGAAAAAGTAACTACTCACAAATGATAGTCATGCTCAAGATCAGAGGGGTATTAAATAGCATAATGGATCTAAACATATAATCTTCCACCAAATAAACCATATGGTAATCAACTACAAGATGTAATCAACACTACTAGTCACCCACAAGCACCAATCTATAGTTCCGGTACAAAGATTGAACACAAGAGATGAACTAGGGTTTGAGAGGAGATGGTGTTGTTGAAGATGTTGATGGAGATTTCCCTCCCCATGATGGGAGAGTTGCTGGTGATGATGATGACAATGATTTCCCTCTTCGGGAGGGAAATTCCCCTGGCGGAATCGCTCCGCTGGAGGGCAAAAGTGCTCTTACCCAAGTTCTGCCGCAAGACGGCGGCGCTTCATCCTGAAAGTCCTCTCCTTATTTTCTCTAGGTAAAAATGACATATATACCAGAAGATGGACACCGGAGGTGGGCTGCGCTAAGCACAACCCACCAGGGCGCGCCTGGGGGGGGGGGGGCCTGGCGCGCCCAGGTGTCTTGTGCTCACCAGGTGGCCCCCTTCGATAGATATTTGCTCTAGTATTTCTTATTTATTCCATAAAAATTCCTCGTGAAGTTTCAGCTCATTTGGAGTTGTGCATAATAGGTGGTGAGGGAGTCCTGGACTAGGGGGTGTCCGGACAGCCGGACTATCATCGTCCGCCGGACTCCAAGACTATGAAGATACAAGATTGAAGACTTCGTCCCGTGTCCGGATGGGACTTTCCTTGGCATGGAAGGCAAGCTTGGCAATACGGATATGTAGATCTCCTACCATTGTAACCGACTCTGTGTAACCCTAGCCCTCTCCGGTGTCTATATAAACCGAAGGGTTTTAGTCCATAGGACACACAACCATTACAACAGTCATACCATAGGCTAGCTTCTAGGGTTTAGCCTCCTTGATCTCGTGGTAGATCCACTCTTGTACTACCCATATCATCAATATCAATCAAGCAGGAGTAGGGTTTTACCTCCATCGAGAGGGCCCGAACCTGGGTAAAAACATCGTGTCCCTTGTCTCCTGTTACCATCCGCCTAGACGCACAGTTCGGGACCCCCTACCCGAGATCCGCCAGTTTTGACACCGACATTGGTGCTTTCATTGAGAGTTCCTCTGTGCCGTCACCGATAGGAAGGATGCCTCTTCCCGTCTTCAAAGACGGTGTCTTCGCCAAAAGAGCCTTGGCCGCCGGCCAAACTATCCGGCTGGGTGGTTTTCTCATGACCGCCTGTTCGGCCACTGCTTCGACGATGACCTCTCGGGTCATCAAAAGCAATCTACACGTCAACTTGGAATTCGCCGAGCAGTTGGATCCAATAGAGCTCTCGTCTGTAAACAAGCTCTTGGATCGCATCGCCGCCCTGGGAGTCACTACAGACTACGATCAGATTGGGCTTAAAACCGATCTGAGAGAGATTAACCCTCCCCAGGTTACTCACCACGTTGCGGTGGTAGAGGAACAACGCGGCGACTCTTCTCCTATATTAAAAACTAGTCATGTCCGGGCTTCCGAACCCTCCATGCCGGATTCCCGCGGGGGGACGGACTTCGATCAAGCACTGAACCTAAAGTCAGACATCGGACTGGACTCGTTGGACAACATCCAACGATCCAAGCTTCCAAATTCGGAAACTTCTCGGCCCTTGACCCTCGAGATGGGTAGGATTCCGGACTTAATTCCACCCACCCACCCAGACATATGCGATCTATCTCAAATCCTGCAAGAGCCCGCTGAAATAGTACATCATTACTGGGCCAGATTCCTCCTGGTTATGGACAGGATAAAGGACTGCCGAGAAGAAAACGCAATTTCAATTTTCTGCAATAATTGCACGGACGAGGGAATCTTGAACGCCGTCAGTCGCGTCAAATTACACGCTTCTCTGACCTGGCGTCCATAGTATGAAAGTACTGTGCGATGGAGAGTTTCCGGAAAACCGAAACTAAGTTTTGGGACAATCCGGCCCCGAATACAACCCTAGTCCGTAACAAAAGGGTGCAGCACACTCAGGCACCATGTACAAAAACCAAAAAGCAAAAACCCCATAAAGGGCAAGGAACCGTACTGGAGGGATGGCTCAGCGGATCCTGTAAAATTACAGTACAGAAGGCGCCACCCCAACACATAGCCTTCGAGCATGTTGGATACTGCGGCAGGTGGCCAAAAGTGGCGAGGAGCTTCTAGCCCTGGAAAACCACTCCAACAGTACCAGTACGGTGTCAACAGTCTTCGAGACTTTTGCATCAAATAATATACGAAAACGAACAATCCACAGCCTCGCTGAAGTCTACCAAGTAGCAACAACAAATCCATGGAGCGACACGGCCATCACCTTCAACGCCAGCGACGAACCTAAATTCCAAACAGCCCGAGCACCAGCCGCATTGGTCCTCAGTCCAATAGTGGACGGCTTTCATCTTACCAAGGTACTCATGGATGGCGGCAGCGGACTAAACCTCATCTACGAGGAAACCCTTCAAAAAATGGAAATAGACCGGAGCCACATTGAGTGAAGCAGCACAACCTTTAGAGGAATAATCCCTAGCTGGGAAGCGCGCTGCACAGGAAAAATCACGCTTGATGTGGTGTTCGGCTCGCCGGACAATTACAGGTCTGAAGAGGTCACGTTTCAAGTGGCCCCGTTCAGCAGCGGTTATCACGCTATACTGGGACGAGAGGCATTCACAATTTTTCAAGCCATACCCAATTACGGGTACATGAAGCTTAAGATGCCTGGGCCCAGCGGAATAATCACTCTCACTAGTGATCCAGACGTAGCACTCCGCGCCGAAAACAAGACAGCCGCATTAGCCCTGGAGGCATTATCCGAAGCCCTAGCGGCAGAAGAACTTACTGCGCTGCGCTCTACGATGAATAGGGACGTTGTGATACTCGATAAGAGATCCAAGTCCACCTCCTTTAAACCAGCAGATGAAATAATCAAATTCCAGGTCCATCCAACGGACCCAACAAAGACGGCCTCCATCGTGGCACAGTTGAACCCTGATGTAGATGCCGCACTGCGAGAATTCCTTCAAGAAAATTGGGACATCTTTGCCTGGCACCCTTCAGATATGCCAGGAATCCCACGCAGATTGGCAGAACACAGCCTAAACATCCTAAAAGGATTCAAGCCAGTCAAACAGGCTCTTCGGCGATTTTCCGAACCCAAAAGATAGGCAATGGGAGAAGAGCTAGCCAAACTACTGGAAGCCGGATTCATCAGAGACATCAAACATCTGGACTGGCTAGCAAACCTGGTAATGGTACCAAAGAAGGACAAATCATGGCGCCTATGTGTCGATTTTAAAGACCTCAACTAGGCCTGCCCGAAGGATCCCTTCCCCCTCCCCCGCATCGACCAAATAATCAATGCTACTGCAGGGCATGATTCATTGTGCTTCCTTGATGCATACTCCGGCTACCATCAAATCAAGATGGCGGAAGCGGACCAAGCCGCAACGGCATTCATTACTCCATACGGACCATTCTGCTTCAACACGATGCCCTTCGGACTCAAAAACGCCGGTGCAACATATCAGCGCATGATTCAGACTTGTCTGGCTACCCAGATCGGCAAAACAGTAGAGGCATACGTAGATGGCGTAGTCGTCAAAACCAGACACGTCGAAACCCTAGTAGACGATTTGAGGCTCACATTCGACAACCTCCAAGCATATGACATTAAGCTGAATCCGGAAAAATGCGTTTTCGGCATACTAGCAGGAAAGCTCCTGGGCTTCATTGTATCCGGTAGAGGAATTGAAGCAAACCCAGCCAAAATCCGAGCTCTGTCATAGCTGGATATCCCAAAAGACCTCAAACAAATGCAAAAATTTACTGGATGCGTGGCGGCCCTAAGCCGCTTTATCTCCCGTCTGGGAGAGAAGGCATTGCCCCTCTATCGCCTCCTCAGGCGCACCGAACACTTTGAGTGGACGGATGCTGCCACTACCGGACTCGAAGAAATAAAAGCCATATTGGCAACAAATCCGGTCCTAGCCGCGCCTAACCTGGGCGAACCAATGTTGTTATACATCACAGCAACACATCAAGTTGTAAGCGCGGTACTCGTCGTCGAAGGAGAAACAGAAGGACATAAATTCCCTCTTCAAAAACCAGTGTACTACGTATCCACTGTCTTAACTCCCTGCAAGTCCCGTTACCCGCACTATCGAAAGATAGCGTATGCGGTGTTCATGGCATCCCGGAAGCTCCGACACTACTTTCAAGAGTGTTCGATAACAGTGGCCTCCGAAGTACCCCTCAACGACATTATAAACAACCGTGACGCGACGGGCAGGATTGCAAAATGGGCCATTGAGCTCTTACCATTTGATATAACTTACAAACCTAGGCGAGCAATAAAGTCGCAGGTCTTGGTTGACTTTGTCGCTGAATGGACTGAAGCCGAACTCCCTAAAGAGTGCGGCGCATACTCCAATTGGATTATGCACTTCGACGGCTCCAAAATGTTGGCCGGCTTGGGGGCTGGCGTCGTACTGACGTCCCCGACCGGGGACACAGTCCAATACGTACTTCAGATAATGTACACGGACTCCAACAATGCAGCCGAATACGAGGCCCTCCTACATGGCCTCCGGATGGCAATCTCCATGGGCATTCAACGCCTAGAGGTGCGCGGGGATTCAAACCTTGCAATATCCCAGGTAAATGGAGACTTCGACGCCAAAGATCCGAAAGTGGCAGCCTATCGTAACGCTGTCCTGAAAATGTCAGCTTGGTTCGAAGGACTTGAATTCCACCATGTAGCCCGGGATAATAACCAAGCAGCCGACGTCTTGGCACGCATCGGCGCAAAACGCGATGCTGTCCCTCCAAACATCTTCCTGGAACGGCTCTCTAAGCCATCTGTACTATGGGAAGAGGAGTCCAGAAATAACAACCTGGAAGCAGCCGCACCACCCAACACAGAACAATCTGACATAATTGGCGACTCAGCCGATGAAATAACACCTTCAGCCCACGAAATAATGGCAGTAATCGCCCCGTGGACAGAGCCATTCCTAGCCTACTTACTCAGGCAGGAACTTCCCGAAGACCAAAATGAGGCCCGCTGCATAGTCCGGCGATCTAAAGCCTACAAGGTCCACGAGGGAGAACTCTATAAGAAAAGCACAACCAGAGTCCTTCAAAGGTGTATCTCCGAAGAGGAAGGGCGAAACCTTCTGGCTGAAATTCATGCCGGACTAGGCGGACACCACGCCGCAGCCCGGCCCCTGGTAGGCAAGGCATTCCGTACAGGATTTTATTGGCCGACGGCCCGGGCAGACGCTCAGGACGTAGTCCAAAGATGCGTCGGCTGTCAGCTCTTTGCTAATCTGAGCCATATGCCACCCACCGCCCTCAAAACTATACCCATTACCTGGCCGTTCGCGGTCTGGGGGCTTGACATGGTCGGACCCCTTAAAGGGGGAACCCACAAGCAAAGGTACTTATTGGTCATGGTGGACAAATTCACCAAGTGGATAGAGGCCAAGCCAGTTAAAATGGCAGAGTCCGGACCAGTGATAGACTTCATATCCGGGGTAGTACACTGTTATAGTGTCCCCCATAGCATCATCACCGATAACGGCACGAACTTCACGGCCGATGGGTTAAATTATGGTGCAAAAATATGGGCATTAAGCTCGATTACGCTTCAGTCTATCATCCTCAAACCAACGGTCAAGTGGAACGAGCAAATGGTCTAATAATGAGCGGCATTAAACCCAGACTAGTGCGGTCCCTTACGAAATCTGACACGCATTGGGTAGAGGAGCTTGACTCCGTACTCTAGGGGCTGCGGACAACGCCCAACCGTACTACCGGATTCACACCATTTTTTATGGTATACGGCGCAGAGGCAGTTTTGCCCTGCGATGTCATTCATGACTCACCTCGAGTGCGCATGTACGAAGAAAGAGAAGCCGAGCTGGATCGGAAGGATAGCTTGGACGCATTGGAGGAAGAACGCGACGTCGCCAAGGCTCGTTCCGCATTCTATCAGCAGCAGGCTCGAAGATATCAAAGCAGAGAAGTACGGGCTAAGACTTACAATGTTGGCGAACTAGTTCTACGCCTGCCGGACAAGAAGAAGGATAAGCTCGAGCCCAAATGGGAGGGACCCTTCATTATTGATCAAGTCCCGACCGGCGGAGCGTACCGTCTGCGAAATGCGTCGGACAACTGACTCGAGCCGAACCCATGGAACGCAGCCCGCCTCCAAAGATTCTACGCCTAGCGCCGGACTAAGAGTTTGTCTCCTTCCCTCGTCCAAATTTTTACACTTCAGCTGTCTTTTGTTTCTCTTTTTTCTCTCACCCCTTTTCATAAAAGCCCTCAAAGGCCTACTTGTGCATAGTTCGCACACACTTGATGTGCTATCCGCACTCATTATACCTGGGGGCTTCTTTAACAGAAGCTTACTTATAAGGGCTTCATGCCCAGCACATGTGTCAAACTTCCACATGTACCTTTTATTCACCATTATATGCATCCATATGACTTAAGTTTTGGCCAAGCTGGGTTGCCTGGCTCCTGTGCTTACCCCTACATTCCCGATTGTTCGGCTAGGAGGTAAAGGGAGCACCTCTGCGATTGTTACTGCCAGGTCAGCCGGATGTGTACCTCAGACTAGGTGAAGCCGAAAGCTAGCGTTCTTAAGGGAATATTCGGTCGATGACTTGAAAGATGATTTTTTACCTATTTATTTATCTGCCCCCAGATGTTTTCCTGCTCTTTCCGCAGTCCGGACATGCACTTTAGGGCATGCCTCCCAGGGAAAGGAACCCTTAACGGAACTATTCTCACTGGAAGATGTTTCTTACTAACCATGTAATATAACATAACTAGTTGGGCACTTGTCTGATAAAGCACTAATGACCCCTACGCCTGGTCTCCATGCATGCCCCGGTTGTTTCTTAACCGAGAAGGTATTCGGACACACTCCGGACTCTAGGGTCCCGAGGTTGAAGCGAAAAGGTCGGCAAAGACAAACGATCTACAATCCGGCTAGAAGGCATTTTACATGTCATTTTACAATACATTGTCAAATCGACTGACTGTATTCCTCCTCAATCCCGTCTAACAGGCTGTCTAATTTACAGTCCCGTTGGGAGTATTTAGCGGCCAACTCTACTTGGCCGTACACTAAGCTCACAGGGATCTCCTTCCCATCGGGCCCCACAGGTCCGACCTCGGCCATGTGGTTGGGATCCGCCTTCTTGTACCGCGTCTTCACCATGGCCTAGGCCTCCCTGGCACCTTGACGGCAGGCCGATATCTTCCATAAATGGAAGCGCCGCCGTGCTCCCTGAAGCTTCTCCGCATGCTCTCCAAGGCCCTCGGGTAGGGAGAGGGACGGCCATATATCCGGGACGACGCCGCTCATCGCCTGCCGAACTCGTTCAAGCAGTTGCACCAATTCGGGAAGTTGATGACCCGTTGATACGGGCATCTCCTCCGCAGGGCGACCTGTGAGCACACCTACAGACATATTTCTGTCAGTTGACTTCCTCGCCGAACTCTTCTTTTCAAAGGAGTTCGCTCAAGCACTTACTATAGATGTCGCG
The DNA here is from genome assembly GCA_963921465.1 of Triticum timopheevii. NCBI lineage: Eukaryota > Viridiplantae > Streptophyta > Magnoliopsida > Poales > Poaceae > Triticum > Triticum timopheevii. The sequence goes on from OY997264.1 coordinate 279,248,409, forward strand.
ACGAAGCCGTTGATTCTCCTTCACGGAGGCAGACAGCTTGGCCCGAACACCTTTCAGCTCCTCTCCAAGCTGGGCGTGGGCATCCTGGAGCTTGTTCCTCTCCTGCTGCACCTTCGTCAGCACCCTCTCGCCGGCCTTCAGCTGGCGCAGTAGTTGTTGCTTGTCCGGATCCAGTCCGACAACTTCTGCAATATCATTGTCAGACTTACACGCACGCCGCACACCGCTTATCTTTTTGAAATAATGTGTTACCAGGAGGGGTCTCTGTGTTTCCTCCTGCGGCAGCGAGTGCGGCCTCAAGTTGGGCCTTGCACTCTTGTAGCTCCTGGGACAATTGGGTATTCTTCTCTGTAAGATCCAGCATATCAAATGATCCTTAAATTAGTTACTCTAACTACTTTAAGTCTCGGGGGCTACTGGCATATACAACTATTAAAATCTCTTACCCCTATGTCCTTTACGTGCTGCTCCGCGGCTCTGGTCAAACCATCTTGAGCAGCACGGAGGTGCGCGTCCCCCGCGTTAAAGGCGTTCAACACCTCAGGGGAGAAGCACGCGTCACAAAAAGCTGTCCGGCGGCGCCTATGGTTCATGGCGCTCTCCACCTCAGACCTGGTGGCGGACAGTCTGTCGGCATCCTCCATTGGAGGAGTATCCGGCTCGCACCTTGCGCTCACCTCCCCCTCTAGACCAGGTGTTGGAGCCTGGCTGGCAGAGGCTTGGTTGGCAACCTCTACGCCCACAGTCCGGCAGGCACTCTTTCTCCTGCAAAGGTCATGAGCATTCAAACGCTTCCTAGGAACTTCGTCCTAAAATACAACTACGAGCTATACCGTTGCGGCGACGTTTCGATCCGCGCCGCACTCCTCTTCCGCCTGCTGGGCCGGACTGACCCTTGTTGGCCAGCCGCCGCAGGTTCGGCTTCCTGCCTTGAAGGTACCTCCTGCGAGACACCATTGTATACGGTGGTCAGAAATGCGCAAGGACGAAAATAATGGTGTCAGGACTTCGGTCAAAATCACCTGGGGAGCCGGAGATAGGCCGGGGTAGTCAGCCGTAATGGCGACTAGAGCATTATCCATGCTGAGCTGGTGAAACACCCCGTCAATTAGCTCCACCTTTATGTCCGGATCCTCTTTGGAGGACGGATCAAGGGATCTTTCTGGATCCTCGGGCTGTGGAGCCGGGCTCTGTATGCTCTCCACAGTTCGGCGCAGATCCTGCGTAAAAACCATAAAGTAAGGTACTTAACTTTGAAAGCGTGGGTCGGATAAATGAACGTCCGCTTACCCAGCTTCGAGGGTTGTTCATGGAGAACCCATTCAATGGGCTCGTCTGGAGAAAGTCCTCCTTCTCCCCCTTGTACAGGCCGGACAGAATCTTCACCAGATCTTTGGCCGATCCCGGCCCTTGGCGGCCATGACGAGTGGCATCATTCTCTCCGTTGAAATCCCACATGGGGTGGCCCCTGTATTGCAGCGGCTGCACCCCCCCCCCCCCCCCCGCATGATGCACGTGGCCATGACTCCAATCATGGTCAATCCGGAATGGGCCAGCAGCCTTATCCGGCCCATCAGATAATGGACGCTCTTGTCCTCCTCCAGCTGGGGGCTCCGCGGACGCCAACTCAGGCGTTTCTTCAGAGGAGCATTGCTGAACTCCGGGAGGCCGATCCGAACAGGGTCAGGCAGCGGAGCGTCTTCTACATAAAACCATTCTGAAGGCCAGTCTTCGGACGCCTTCTTAGGGGTCCTGGATGGATATCCGGTCCCGGCGATGCGCCATATTTCGGCACCGCCCACTTGATATATGGACCCCTTGTGAGAACGGGGTATGAGGCAGAATAACCTCTTCCACAGTGCGAAATGGGGCTCGATGCCCAGGAATAGCTCGCAAAGAGCTACGAAACCCGCGATATGCAGAATAGAGGCGGGCGTGAGGTGATGGAGCTGGAGTCCGTAGAACTCCAGGAGCCCGCGGAGGAACGGATGTATAGGAAATCCGAGCCCCCTTATCAGATAGGGGACGAAGCATACCCGCTCCCCTTTATTGGGACTTGGGGTGGCCTCCGCTTGCTTCCCACCTTTGTAGGTGGCCAGCCCGGCTCGAACCGGGACCATAAAGGCCAGAGGAAGATACCCCTCCGCTTGGAGCATCACCAGCTCGTTGTGCGGGACAGAACATTTTGTCCAATCTCCTGGCAGAGGGCTGGGAGCGCGAGAGGAGGAGCCGCATCGACGGTCCATGGAGGAATGGATTTTTGGTCAGAGGCGCTCCGATGAGTACTCGCGGAAGGAAGATGGTGTGGTTTGGATCTGGATCCTTGCCTCTCTTATAGGCAGGTTATTTGCGCGGCTAGGGGGTAAAACATAAAAGAAACCCTGGCCTTTCGCATTCGTGCAATGCGTGGAAGAAGGCCTTTATTGGGCGTGGAAGCCAAGGAGTGCAACATTTGTAAGGGAGCCGGACACTATTTGGCAAGCACATGTAATCTGGAGGAGAACCCGCCTTGCAACGCTGAAGACTATATACGCGCTGGACTTATCGTCATTGAAGCCTGGTTCGGGGGCTACTGAGGGAATCCTGGACTAGGGGGTGTCCGGACAGACGGACTATCATCGTCGGCCGGACTCCGAGACTATGAAGATACAAGATTGAAGATTTCGTCCCGTGTCCGGATGGGACTTTCCTTGGCGTGGAAGGCAAGCTTGGCAATATGGATATGTAGATCTCCTACCATTGTAACCGACTCTGTGTAACCCTAGCCCTCTCCGATGTCTATATAAACCGGAGGGTTTTAGTCCGTAGGACACACAACCATTATAACCATCATACCATAGGCTAGCTTCTAGGGTTTAGCCTCCTTGATCTCATGGTAGATCCACTCTTGTACTACCCATATCATCAATATCAATCAAGCAGGAGTAGGGTTTACCTCCATCGAGAGGGCCCGAACCTGGGTAAAAACATCGTGTCCCTTGTCTCCTGTTACCATCCGCCTAGACGCACAGTTCGGGACCCCCTACCCGAGATCCGCCGGTTTTGACACCGACAGGTGGCCTAACGTAGCTTTTTCAGGTTCAGATTTCCAGCTGTCAGAATTCTCCTTCTTTGTGTGAACCTTGCATATTATGAGAGAAAAGGCACTAGAATTACTCCAGAAAGCATTGTTATGCAATAAAAACAATATAAATAATAGTAGGTAAACATGATGCAAAATGGACGTACCATTCCTCCCCCTGGCAGCTGGGACCAACTAGCTACTTGGTCGTACGCAAGGAAGTGCCTCCTTATTACATGCAAAAAAAATCATTCCTCCCCCTGACAGATGGGACCCACCAGGTCAAAGCGTATGTAGAGTTATCTGTGTGGTCGTAAATGTGTACGTGCATACTGGTCAGTCTCTCTACAATGATGAACTGTGGTCGAGTAAGGAGTGGCACGTGTCGTACTAGGATATTTGGCCCCTCATGTAGTAGGCCATGCATTTCCATGTAAATCGTGTACTCACACATACATCCACGATGCAAAAATACAGCCAAGTATTCTTGTAGCGGTCGGCCGTACTAGCGTATATACAGAAGGTTGTATGCAGCAACATGGAATGTTCAACAAGCACCTACAGGCTAGGGTTGGACGGCTAAAAGGGAAGCGTGTTCACCAGCTGAGGGTGTGGTGTACCACCAAACAGACGAAACGACATTCTGTTCAACCACCTATGGCCAAAATGGGGGTCCTGATCACCGAGGGGTGTGGCGTCCGTAAAGCAGCCTCCACAGGGTACTGTTCATCCACTATCAACTTCCTACGGCCTCCACGGGCTACTGTTCATCCACCGCCTATGGCCCCACGGGGTCCTGTTCATCAACCCACAACCGGATGGGGTGTCGCGTACAGCAAAACGGTCTCCTTCGGGTCCTATTCATCCAACGCCAACCATGCATGGCATGGCCTTCCACGGGTCCTGTTCATCCAAACCCAACCAGCTGAGGTATGGCGTACTGTGGCATGGCCTCCTCTGGGTCTTGTTCATCCAGCGCCAACTGCCTACTACCATAGGGTCCTGTTCATCCAACCCTAGTCGGCTGCGGTGGGGTGTACACTCGCACGACAACAACAGGGACTGTTCATCCACAGCCAAACAACCGGCTAGGTCAACACGTCTTATGCAAGCGGTTCGGTTGATGCAACCGACTATGGTGGGGCGTATGCGCGCACGGGGGACTATTCATCCACTACCAACGAACTTGCTAGGTCAACACATCTTACGCAAGGGGTTCAGTTGATGCAATCGGCTACTGGTCTCGGCTTGATCTATATGGCGTGCACGCGGCAGCAATGGGATCTGTTCATCGTGAGGCAACCAACCAGCTAGGTCAATTCACGTACGTCTCGCGTGGGGGCTCAATGCAATGCATCGATTGCTCGGGTTCACTAAGCAGTGAAGGGATCGCTCGGGTTTAGTAGTAGTGCGAGGGATCAATTACTCGGATTCAATAAGCGAAGGATCACTCGAGTTCAGCGTAGTGCAAGGGGCTGATCGCTCGGGTTCAGTAAGGCGAGCAATCGATCGGTCGGATTTCAGTAACCGACGGGCTCACTTGGGTTCAATTAGTGAAGGGCTCATACGCACGCGCGTATGAGAGAAATGCACAAACCACACTTCATTTCTAAGGCTTGACCACCCATCGATTGCACACCTTATACCGGGAAATCCTTGAAAAATTCTCGCCCTCATTTCTACCATGACTTCTAACGTCATGGACGGCCGAAAGAATGTCATGCAGGTCCACCTCCGGCCTGCCCAGGATGAAAAATCCATTTTCTGTCATAATTTTTTTGTCATAGAAGTAGGAGCCCATCACATCAATGATGATACACTTTTTTGTCACAACTATCGTCATGGAAGTGTCACTTCCATGATAGAAAAAGTTTTTGTTTAGGCCATAATGTCATGTATGTGTCCTTTGTGTAGTGGGTCTATTGTATTTGTTTTTCCAATTTAAGGGATGTCGTGCAATATCTTAGCTACATGCATGGATTTTATGGAATGAATGAATCTGTAATGGAAGTGACCAATGTGTAGAGAGAGAGATGTCCGTCACTTTTGCTGCCTAGCTTCAGGTTTGCTCCCATGGATGAGCTAATGGAACACCTTGAAGCCAAGGAGTTAATGGAACTTTGAAATCAAGGAGCTAAATCGAACACCTCGAAGCCAAGGTCCTCAAACAAGGAATATGCTATGGGCATCCTCATCACCTTTCAGGTGAGGCATGAGGGTAAAAAATTCTTACTTTGTGCAGGCGCGATGGTACCCACTCCAAGTTATTTGTTGCGTGTGGTTATGAACTTTGTAGGTGTTAAAACATATGGCATGAGCAAATATTTCTTATTCCTCCCTTCTAGGGCATACCCCACTGAAGTGAGGAAGCGTCGCAACATAGAGATAGGGCCCGACATAAGCATAGTGTGGCACAAGACTAACAATATAATGACGTCGAAAGTTGATGGTGGGTAGATAGGGAAGAAAAAGATCCAGGTGTTGTACACCAGGTCCGGTGATGAGTGGAAGAAGACCAGGTGGGTGATGCAACAATACCACCTTTGCGATGACGAGAATGAGAAGGAGGGCGAGCTGGTTCCCCGTGATATTCTACTACCGGGCAGAGGAGGTAAGTGATACGTCTCCAATGTATCTATAATTTTTGATTGTTCCATGCTATTATATTACCCCTTTTGGATGTTTATGGGCTTTATTTTACACATTTATATCATTTTTGAGACTAACCTACTAACCGGAGGCCCAGCCCGTATTGCTGTTTTTTTTGCCTATTTCAGTATTTTGAAGAAAAGGAATATCAAACGGAGTCCAAACAGAATGAAACCATCGGGAGCGTGATTTTTGGAACGAACATGATCCATAGGACTTGGAGTGCAAGCCAAGAAACAGCTGAGGTGGCCACGAGGGTGGAGGGCGCGCCCCCCTATCTCGTGGGCCCCTTGGGCGGCCACCGACCTACTTCTTCCTCTTATATATACCCACGTACCCTGAAAACATCTAGGGAGCTAACGAAAAACAATTTACACCGCCGTAACCTTCTGTATCCGCGAGATCCCATCTTGGAGCCTTTGCCGGCGCTCCGCCGGAGGGGGAATCGACCATGGAGGGCTTCTACATCAACACCATAGCCCTTCCGATGAGTTGTGAGTAGTTTACCACAGACCTTCGGGTCCATAGTTATTAGCTAGATGGCTTCTTCTCTCTTTTTGGCTCTCAATACCATGTTGTCCCCCTCTCTTGTGGAGATCTATTTGATGTAACTCTTTTTGTGGTGTGTTTGTCGAGATCCGATGAATTGTGGGTTTGTGATCAAGTTTATCTATGAGAAATATTTGAATCTCTTCTGAATTCTTTTATGTATGATTGAGTTATCTTTGCAAGTCTCTTCGAATTATCAATTTGGTTTGGCCTACTAGATTGATCTTTCTTGCAATGGGAGAAGTGCTTACCTTTGGGTTCAATCTTGTGGTGTCCTAACCCAGTGATAGCAGGGGTAGCAAGGCATGTATTGTATTGTTGCCATCGAGGATAAAAAGATGGGGTTTATATCATATTACTTGAGTTTATCCCTCTACATCATGTCATCTTTCTTAATGCGTTACTCTGTTCTTACGAACTTAATACTCTAGATGCATGTTGGATAGCGGTCGATGTGTGGAGTAATAGTAGTAGATGCAGGCAGAAGTCGGTCTACTTGTTGCGGACATGATGCCTATATACATGAGCATGCCTAGATAATCTCATAATTATACAATTTTCTATCAATTGCTCGACAGTAATTGGTTCACCCACCATAGTACTTATGCTATCTTGAGAGAAGCCACTAGTGAAACCTATGGCCCCCGGGTCTATCCTTTATCATATAAGCTTTCAATCTACTTTTATTTGCATCTTTACTTTTCCAATCTATATTATAAAATACCAAAAATATATTTATCTTATCATACTATCTCTATCAGATCTCACTTTCGCAAGTGGTCGTGAAGGGATTGACAACCCCTTTATTGCATTGGTTGCGAGTTCTTTGTTTGTTTGTGTAGGTGTGTGGGACTTTTGAGGAGCCTCCTACTGGATTGATACCTTGGTTCTCAAAAATTGACGGAAATACTTACACCATTATTGTTGCATCACCCTTTCCTCTTCAAGGAAAACCAACGCAAGCTCAAGACGTAGCAAGAAGGATATCTGGCGCCGTTGCCGGGAAGGCTTCCACCAAGTCAAGTCAAGACTTGACCTCCCTCCAACGTGCGATTTCTGGCGCCGTTGCCGGGGAGGTCTTCGCTCAAGTCAAGACATACCAAGTACCCATCAAAAACTCATCTGCCTCGCATTTACATTATTTGCCATTTGCCTCTCGTTTTCCTCTCCCCCACTTCACCCTTGCCATTTTATTTGCCCTCTCTTTCCCAATCTTATCCTCTCTCTCTCTTTCGCTTGCCTTTTCTGTCTGCTTGTGTGCTTGTTTGTCCTTATGGCTTTACCTAAGAGTACCTACGTCCTTCTTAGAAGGATGAAAGAGATTGAATCAAATATTAGAAGCTTTATGACTTTGCAGTTTGAGCATAATAATTTCTTCGGAAAAGAACTTAAGGAACAAAAAGGGTTTTTGGGTTTTATGAACAAAGAGCTTGATGATATGTCTAAAGAATTTTATGGTGTGAACTCTCAAATTACCCGGCTTGAAAATGCTATACACTACAGGAATCTGGTACTTTGCCATTAGCCATGGCGGACGGCAAAGGCCAGGATGGCGGATGGCAAAGGCCTTTGCCGTCCGCCGCGGACGGCAAACAGCGACGACAAAGACAGGGTCGGCAAAGGCCTTCTTTGCCATCTGTTTTTTGCAGCGGACGGCAAAGAGGCCTTTGCCGTCAGTGGCGGACGGCAAAGGGCACGACTCTTTACCATCTGCTGGCAGACGGCAAAGGGCACGGCTCTTTGCCATCTACTGGCAGACGGCAAAGGGCACGGCTCTTTGCCATCTGCTGGCAGACGACAAAGGCTGCAGGCTCTTTGCCATCTGTTGGCAGATGGCAAAGAGACCAAATAGGAATTAATTCTATTTCTTCTTATATCAATTCATTTTCACAGAAAATCAAACACAGACCATATGTATGACCAATATAGCATATCCAACACATATTACCCATACTCAGGAACACATATATATCCAACACATATCCATGAACACATATCCAACACATGTTACCAATATATAGTCATGAACACATATATATCCAACACATATCCATGAACACATATCCAACAAATATTACAAGGAATGATCTAAAACTAAATATCTATTTTCCTAAAAACTATCTTATTACTAAGATCTTCTCTGGATCTTCTTCTTTTCTTCCAACCTGCATAACAAAAACACTAAGAAAGAGAGAATGGGTTAGGAGTAGAAATGTAGCATTTCACTTGGTGAAATGCAATGTTGTAGGAGCCAGTACTTGAGATCAAGATAATCTTAGTTAAGATCCTGATTTTCAAAGTGATCTTAATTAGAAAGCCAAATAGAGTAAACCAATACCAAAGAGCCAAAGGAGAGGACCAGCCAAGGACCCAATCAAGAAGCCACCACAATTAGCAGTAAGTTAAATGCCAACACAAAGACCACTATGAGTACTAGCTCCAGGAATTAAGCCAACTAAAAACTAGTGATTAAAGCCAAAGATTAGACTTCATCACCACAATCAGTTTTGTCTAGTGACAATAGGTACATGTCACTATGCAACGCCAAAAACAAAGCTCCAGGAGGAGATATACATCACAACCAGCCAACCAGACCAAGTCCCAACACACCCAACCACCACCAGCTTAGAAGAGATAACTATTAAGGAGAGCTACAGAAGACCTCAAGGTATACTTGAGGGATTATGTGCTCAGACAGCCTGGAAGTGCCAGGGCTAGCTCATCACAGCACAGGGATAGTCACATGTAAATTAAGCCTAAGAGAGGGGGGCTCAGACCAGCATCACTGCCCAAATCAGATGTAGTATCTGTCTTATCATTAGAAAACTAGGAAAGTAACAGCCAAAACCAAGTATAGTATATGTTCATAGGCTATTAGAAAGAGACAAATAGGAATAGCCAAACCAAGTGGTATCTGTTCATATCAGTATTAGAAGTAAAATAACTAAGAACAAGTGAGTATCCGTTCATGAGTAAAGTAACTGACCAAAGTAACAACTCTAGGATCAACTACACAGAACAGAGCAGTACAGGAGTATATATACTTCACAAATACACATAGATGGTCACTGACCAAAACCCTGACACAACAAGAATCCATCACAGAGAGCTCCAATACAAGTTGATGCTCATCTACAGCAGCTAACCACAGCTAATAGAGCCTCACATCCAACAAGATCAAGAGCTATGCATTAGAGAGATCAGGAGGGGAGCAAGGAGAAGCTCACCAAAAGGAGTTGTAGCCGAAGCAGGATGCAGCCACACCATCACTATGGTGTGACCAGCATCACAACCAACACCACCACAACAAGCCGGAGCTTGCCAGAGAGCACCACAACGGCGGTGCCAGTGAGAGCACGGGCACGAAGGCGCCAACCAGGGGCACCGCAGCACGGAGGCGCCACCCAGGGGCACCACCGCGCCACGGCACATCCAGCACCGCTAGAGGATCCTCACGGCGACTGGACCTAAATGCGGTTCGTCCACTTTGGTTGCACATGCCAAATCAGCGATGAATGAGCTACTTTTCTCGCATAGCAAGCAAACACTCCATTCAATAGAAGAAAGGCCGGTTTTACAGAAGCAAAGATTAAAGGTAGAATGTTCAGAAGCAATGAATGATCGATTTGGCATAAGCAGGACCAAACCAAAACCATGGCAGAAACTAAATTGACAACACATGATGATGCCTCCAAAGTAGATAAGGACAACACAAGTTTTACCTATACACAACACAACGATCACTATACGAAATAGTAAGCATTTATAGTTTCCTTGAGTTTGATTGATTGACACTCATTATTAACAAGTCAAGTTAAATCCCTGCAGCATATGTAGTAAGGACCCTATCAAATCGAGCTAACCACAGCAGCCCTCAAGCAGAGTAAACCGATTTATGGCACAATTATAGAAGTGAACACTTGAGTCCTCCTCAACCATTATTGCATATGCAGCAAAAACAAGATTGATAATTTTTCTTGTTTGGTTTAGAACTTGAGTGGACGGGTGCAAGGTAGGAAAAGAAGAAATCCAAGAGGGGAGGAGAGGAGAAGGGGCGGACCTGGATGGCGTTGGGGCAGTGGTGGAGCTGCGTCCTCCATGGTGTCCTTCCGTCCATGGCGTCCTTCCCGTCCATGGCTTCCCGGCGTGATGGATCTGTGAGGGAGAGGAGACGCAACGCGACGCGGTGAGAAAGAGAGGGATGGATGTGACGAGGATGAGTGAAGAGGCTCACCTGAGTCACCGAAGCAACACCGGAGCCACGCCGACGATGTGGTGGCCGAAACCCTAGCCGCAGGGGAGGGACACGCGTGGTCGCTGGAGGACGCGCGAGTTAGATCTGGTCGGAGGTGATGGAGGAGCGGGGCGAGGGGGTCACGTGGGTGTGCTGGGCGCCGTCGAATCCCGTCGGAGCTCGCCGAAATCGGCCGCCGTAGGTGCTCGTGCGAGGGAGAGGGAGAGACGAGTGGGAGAGAGAGAGAGGGGAGAGAGAGAGAGGAGGTGGGGGCCGTGCGGAGAGAGGGGAGACAGAGAGAGGAGGTGGGGGTCAACGATTTTCTTTGTACCCGCAAAAAAAGAGATAGCCCCACCTCTTTGCCGTCCGCCAGCACATGGTAAAGATTCTTTGCCATCTGCTGGCAGACGGCAAATAATTGGCTGATGGCAACTGGCATCTTTGCCGTCTGTCAGTTCTTTGCCGTCTATTTTTTGCAAGCAGACGGCAAAGTGCCTCTTTGCCGTCCGCCAGCTGACGGCAAAGAACTGGTAGACGGCAAATAAGCTGATTCTAGTAGTGATAGCTCAAATTTCTTATAAGCAAGCTACCTTAGTCAATAAGATGGCTGCCAAACCAGAAAAGTTCAAATGAAAATAATGATGAAGATCTTAAAGTTATTGATGTGTCCCCTAGTAGATCTTTTTTTTGCAATATGAATCTTGATAATAATGGGACTGGAGATGAGTCAACTTTAGTTAGAAGGCATCCCAATAATTCGGAGTTCTTAGATCTTGATGCTAAATTTGGTAAAACTGGGATTGGAGAGGTCATGACTTTAAATAGCATTGAACCCACTATTTTGGATTTCAAGAAATTTGATTATGATAATTGTTCTTTAGAAGGTTGTATTTCCTTATTGCAATCCGTTGTTAATTCTCCTCATGGTTATAGTCAAAATAAAGCTTTTACCAAACATATCGTTGATGCCTTGATGCAATCTTATGATGAAAAACATAATTTGGAAGTTTCTATACCTAGAAAACTTAATGATGAGTGGGAACCTACTATAAAGATTAAAATTAAAGATCATGAGTGTTTTGCTTTGTGTGATTTGGGTGCTAGTGTTTCCATGATTCCGGAAACTTTATGTGATATTCTAGGTTTCCATGATCTTGATGATTGCTCTTTAAATTTGCACCTTGCGGATTCCACCATTAAAAATCCAATGGGAAGGATCAATGATGTTCTCATTGTTGCAAATAGAAATTTGGTGCCCGTAGATTTTATCGTTCTTGATATTGATTGCAATCTTTCTTGCCCTATTATTCTTGGTAGATCTTTCCTTAGAACGATTGGCGCGATTATTTATATGAAGGAAGGGAATATTAGATTCCAATTTCCATTGAGGAAAGGCATGGACCACTTTCCAAGAAAGAAAATAAAATTACCTTATGAATCTATCATGCGGGCTACTTATGAGTTGAGTGCCAAAGATGGCACTACTTAGATCTATCTTCGCTTTTATGCCTAGCTAGGGGCGTTAAACGATAGCGCTAGTTGGGAGGCAACCCAATTTTATTTGTGTTTTTTGTTTTTGTTTCTGTTTAGTAATAAATTTTGCATCTACCTTCTGTTTTTATGTTTTAATTAGTGTTTGTGCCAAGTAGAACCTATAGGATAACCTATGGTGATAGTTAATTTGATTTTGCTGAAAAACAGAAACCTTGCGCGCACGAATTTAGTTTTGTTAAATCACAGAAACGTGCTTTTGCGTTGATTATTTTTGCCTCTGATCAATAGACAAATTTCCCAGGACTTCCTATATTGGTAGGATTTTTAGAGTTCCAGAAGTTTGCGTTAGTTACAGATTGCTACAGACTGTTCTGTTTTTGACAGATTCTGCCTTTCGTGTGTTGTTTGCTTATTTTGATGCATCTATGGCTAGTATTAAGTGGTATGAACCATACAGAACTTGGAATACAGTAGGTTTAACACTAATATAAAAAAAGAATGAGTTCATTACAGTACCTTATGTGGTGGTTTTGCTTTATTTCACTAACGGAGCTTATGAGATTTCCTGTTGAGTTTTGTGTTGTGAAGTTTTCAAGTTTTGGGTAAAGATTTGATGGACTATGGAATAAGGAGTGGCAAAAGCCTAAGCTTGGGGATGCCCATGGCACCCCAAGATATTCAAGAGTATCCAAAAGCCTAAGCTTGGGGATGCCCCCGAAAGGCATCCCCTCTTTCGTCTTCGTTTATCGGTAACTTTACTTGGAGATATATTTTTATTCACCACATGATATGTGTTTTGCTTGGAGCGTTGTGTATAATATTAGTATTTGCTTTTTAGTTTACCACAATCATCCTTGCTGTACACACCTTTTGGGAGAAGCCTACTTGATTGAAATTTATTAGAATATGCTATGTGTTTCACTTATATCTTTTGAGCTAGATAGGTTTTTGCTCTAGTGCTTCACTTATATCTTTTAGAGCACAACGGTGGCTTAATTTTGTAGAAATTGCTAGTCTCTCATGCTTCACTTATATTATTTTGAGAGTCTCTTAGAACAACATGGTATTTGCTATGGTTATAAAATTGGTCCTAGAATGGTAGGCATCCAAGTTGGGTATAATAAAAACTATCATACGAAGTGAATTGGATGCTATGATTAATTTGATACTTGATGATTGTTTTGAGATATGGAGGTAGTGATATTACAGTCATGCTAGTTGGGTGATTATGAATTTAACGAATGCTTGTGTTGAAGTTAGTGATTCCCGTAGCATGCACGTATGGTGAACCGCTTTGTGATGAAGTTGGAGCACAATTTTATTTATTGATTGTCTTCCTTATGAGTGGCGGTCGGGGACGAGCGATGGTCTTTTCCTACAAATCTATCCCCATAGGAGCATCCACGTAATACTTTGTTTTTGATGACTTGTAGATTTTTGCAATAAGTATATGAGTTCTTTTGACTAATGTTGAGTCCATGGATTATACGCACTCTCACCCTTCCACCATTGCTAGCCTCTCTTGTGCCGCGCAACTTTCACCGGTACCATACACCCACCATAACCTTCCTCAAAACAGCCACCATACCTACCTATTATGGCGTTTCCATAGTCATTCCGAGATATATTGCCATGCAAATTTCCATCGTTCCGTTCATATGACACGCATCATCATTGTCATATTGCTCTTTGCATGATCATGTAGTTGACTATTTGTGGCAAGGCCACCTTCATAATTTTCATACATGTCACTCTTGATTCATTGCATATCCCGGTACACCACCGGAGGCATTCATATAGAGTCATATTTTGTTCTAGTCTTGAGTTGTAAATCAATAAAAGTGTGATAATCTTCACTATTAGAGCATTGTCCCAGTGAGGAAAGGATGATGGAGACTATGATTCCCCCACAAGTCGGGATGAGACTTCGGACTAAAGAAAAAAAAGGAGAAAAAAAAGAGAAAGTTCAAAAAGAAAAAAAAAGGCCAAAGAAAAAAAGAGAAAGAAAAATAAAAAAAGAGAAAAAAATGAAAAAAATGAGAGAAAAAGAGAGAAGGGACAATGCTACTATCCTTTTACCACACTTGTGCTTCAAAGTAGCACCATGATCTTCATGATAGAGAGTCTCATATGTTGTCACTATCATATACTAGTGGGAATTTTTTTCATTATAGAACTTGGCTTGTATATTCCAATGATGGGCTTCCTCAAAATGCCCTAGGTCTTCGTGAGCAAGCGAGTTGGATCCACACCCACTAGTATCTTTTGTTGAGCTTCCATACATTTATAGCTCTAGTGCATCTGTTGCATGGCAATCCCTACTCACTCACATTGATATCTATTAATGGGCATCTCCATAGCCCGTTGATATGCCTAGTTGATTTGAGACTATCTTCTCCTTTTTTGTCTTCTCCACAACCACCATTCTATTCCACATATAGTGCTATGTCCATGGCTCATACTCATGTATTACGTGAAAGTTGAAAAGGTTTGAGATTACTAAAGTATGAAACAATTGCTTGGCTTGTCATCGGGGTTGTGCATGATTAAATACTTTGTGTGATGAAGATAGAGCAATAGCCAAACTATATGAATTTGTAGAGATAACTTTCTTTAGCCATGTTATTTTGAGAAGACATAATTGCTTTGATATGCTTGAAGTATTACTATTTCTTATGTCAATATGAACATTTATTTTGAATCATTTGGATCTGAACATTCATGCCACAATATGTTAGGTAGCATTCCACATCAAAAATTCTGTTTTTATCATTTACCTACTCGAGGATGAGCAGGAATTAAGCTTGGGGATGCTTGATACGTCTCCAACGTATCTATAATTTTTGATTGTTCCATGCTATTATATTACCCTTTTGGATGTTTATGGGCTTTATTTTACACATTTATATCATTTTTGGGACTAACCTACTAACCGGAGGCCTAGCCCGTGTTGCTGTTTTTTTTGCCTATTTCCGTATTTCGAAGAAAAGCAATATCAAATGGAGTCCAAGCGGAATGAAACCTTCGGGAGCGTGATTTTTGGAACGAACGTGATCCAGAGGACTTGGAGTGCAAGCCAAGAAGCAGCCGAGGCGACCACGAGGGTGGAGGGCGCGCCCACCCCCCCTGGGCGCGCCCCCCTATCTCGTGGGCCCCTCGGGCGGCCACCGACCTACTTCTTCCTCCTATATATACCCACGTACGCCGAAACATCCAGGGAGCCAACGAAAAACAATTTCCACCGGCGTAACCTTCTGTATCCGTGAGATCCCATCTTGGAGCCTTCCTCGGTGCTCCGCCGGGGGGGAATCGACCACGGAGAGCTTCTACATCAACACCATAGCCCTTCTGATGAGTTGTGAGTAGTTTACCACAGACCTTCGGGTCCATAGTTATTAGCTAGATGGCTTCTTCTCTCTTTTTGGATCTCAATACCATGTTCTCCCCCTCTCTTGTGGAGATCTATTTGATGTAACTCTTTTTGCGGTGTGTTTGTCGAGATCCGATGGATTGTGGGTTTATGATCAAGTTTATCTATGAGAAATATTTGAATCTCTTCTGAATTCTTTTATGTATGATTGAGTTATCTTTGCAAGTCTCTTCGAATTATCAGTTTGGTTTGGCCTACTAGATTGATCTTTCTTGCAATGGGAGAAGTGCTTAGCTTTGGGTTCATTCTTGCGGACCCCAATCCAGTGGCAGCAGGGGTTGCAAGGCACGTATTGTATTGTTGCCATCGAGGATAAAAAGATGGGGTTTATATCATATTCCTTGAGTTTATCCCTCTACATCATGTCATCTTTCTTAATGCGTTACTCTGTTCCTATGAACTTAATACTCTAGATGCATGCTGGATAGCGGTCGATGTGTGGAGTAATAGTAGTAGATGTAGGCAGGAGTCGGTCTACTTGTTGCGAACATGATGCCTATATACATGATCATGCCTAGATAATCTCATAATTAGTCGCTTTTCTATCAATTGCTCGACAGTAATTTGTTCACCCACCGTAATACTTATGCTATCTTGAGAGAAGCCACTAGTGAAACCTATGTCCCCCGGGTCTATCCTTTATCATATAAGCTTCCAGTCTACTTTTATTTGCATCTTTACTTTTCCAATCTATATTATAAAATACCAAAAATATATTTATCTTATCATACTATCTCTATCAGATCTCACTTTTGCAAGTGGTCGTGAAGGGATTGACAACCCCTTTATTGCGTTGGTTGCGAGTTCTTTGTTTGTTTGTGTAGGTGCGTGGGACTTTTGAGGAGCCGCCTACTAGATTGATACCTTGGTTCTCAAAACCTGAGGGAAATACTTACGCTACTATTGTTGCATCATCCTTTCCTCTTCAAGGAAAACCAACGCAAGCTCAAGACGTAGCAGTAAGAAAGAAAAGGCGCTAGCCTTGTGTATGAATGTTTGTTTTGTTAATTTCTTGAAACCACCTTATATACGTAACATATGAAGCAAGTATTAGTAGTACGTAGTTATGGAAATGGATGACGGTCTGAAACGAAACCTTAGGGAAATGGTTTGAACACTTTGAGGAATATATATTGTTGCTTTTCATATTTCAAGGATTTTATGACGGTGTGGTCTAATGCATCTGTCCGGATATTGTGGGCCCAGACGCCTGGTGTAAGAAAATGGGCTCACCATGAACTACGGGTGACCCTACTTTATGGTGGCTCACCAGAGGGAGTGAGGGCATTTTTGGAGACACTGTTACAAGAAGTTGTTCTTCTAGGATGTAAATGTAGTGGCAGACGTGGACCTCCTACCCATGAGCGTTGGTTATTGCGACAAGTTACTGCGGTTTAAGTGATTGTCTCAGCTTCCTTCTCTTGGATGGTACATAGATTGCATCAATCAAGGCAATGGAGATGTCCTCCGTCCGGGTACCAAGTTATATGCCAGATTTCCTCCACCCCAATTAATGCTCGTGGCGGCCTCTTCGTGTCGATGGCATGTGGGACACGAGGAATTATGGACCACCTGTCAAATAACACTTTTAATCATCCAACAGGGGTCACTGAGATTGTCCTGTCGTACCCGAATGTTCCGCTCCCACGAACCGGAATCAAATGGAGGAAGTGCTAGGGAAGCCCGGACCTTCATTCCGTTCGTTGTGTCGAATTTCATGGGACTGTTCTTCGGCTTCATCTAGTTTTTAAAATTCCATGTGTCATGGCCTGCGGGCGCGTGATAATCTGCCTGGTATGGCACCATTTGCTCTGTCCTATTGATCAGCAACGTCGATTATTTAATCTTCGTCCACTTATGGCATTTTTGGGATGTGGGCCCATTTTTTAGCATTACGGTCTGTTCGGACAGCATGTCTTGGGATGTATGGATGGACTTTGATCGTTGCGGCTAGCCATATGTGTTTTCCCATGCCTACCTGGCCTTTGAACGCTGCTGCGGTCTGGATGGTGTGTTTTTCCATGTCTATCGGCCTTTTGATGTCGGGGCCTAGCCGGCTAGCGTGTACGCTGCGCGAATCGCACTCTTCCCCTAGACCGCCACTTGTCCGGTCGGTTCGCTTGCTTTTCTTCTGCCCATGTGGTTATTGGTGGGAGTGCCCGGTTTTGATGGTTTGAATCATTGTCTGATGTTATTCAGTTCACCCACTCAAGCAAATGGCTTATGTATCGCCAAAGAAATACATGGGCAGCAACTATCGTTGTCTGGTGTTAGTAAATATAGGGCAAATACAGACACGATACAAGATAATCATTAGTAGACAATTCACGAAAAACATCCTTCGGGGATAGTTTTTATTTGCCCTATATGGATCATTCATAAAATATGTTTTACATATAATTGGTTGTGCAAGGGGGCATCTAGTAATTATAAGATCAAGCACCTGCAACTATAGGAGGGTACAGAAGAGTATATATTTGCACCACCTAGTGCAGTGCTACTTAGAGCATCTCTAGGACCTTGAGAAGAGGTGTCTAAAGGGGGGTGATTAGACACTAAGTACCAAAGTTGCAGTTTTTAAGTTTCCCTAAGTTTAAGTGGAGTTTGGGCACAAGTTTAACATTCACAATACATATCAAGCAAGCATCCAAAGAGTATATGGTCAACGGAAAGTAAAGCATGCAACTTGCAAGAATGTAAATGGAAGGGTTTGGAGGATTCAGACGCAATTGGAGACACGGATGTTTTTGGCGTGGTTCCGATAGGTGGTGCTATCGTACATCCACGTTGATGGAGACTTCAACCCACGAAGGGTAACGGTTGTGCGAGTCCACGGAGGGCTCCACCCACGAAGGGTCCACGAAGAAGCAACCTTGTCTATCCCACCATGGCCGTCGCCCACGAAGGACTTGCCTCACTAGCGGTAGATCTTCATGAAGTAGGCGATCTCCTTGCCCTTACAAACTCCTTGGTTCAACTCCACAATATTGCCGGAGACTCCCAAGTGACACCTAGCCAATCTAGGAGACACCGCTCTCCAAGAAGTAACAAATGGTGCATTGATGATGAACTCCTTGCTCTTGTGCTTCAAATGATAGTCTCCCCAACACTCAACTCTCTCTCATAGGTTTTGGATCTGGTGGAAAGAAGATTTGAGTGGAAAGCAACTTGGGGAAGGCTAGAGATCAAGATTCATATGGTAGGAATGGAATATCTTGGCCTCAACACATGAGTAGGTAGTTCTCTCTCAGAAAATGTATGCTGGAAGTGTAGGTTCAGTCTGATGGCTCTCTCTCCGAATGAAGAGGAGGTGGAGGGGTATATATAGCCTCCACACAAAATCTAACCGTTACACACAATCTACCAAACTCGGTGGGACCGAATCATTAAACTCGGTCAGACCGGTTTAGCAAATAATGTGATCGTTAGGATTTTTGGTGGGACCATAATGCAACTCAGTGAGACCGATATGGTTAGGGTTAGGGCATAACGTAATCTCGGTAAGACCGATTACACAAACTCGATTTTGGTAATAAGCTTTCCAGAGAGTTGGTCAGGCAAACTCGGTTTGACCGATTACACAAACTCGGTAGGACCGATTTTGGTAATGAGTCAACCAGAAAGTTTGCATTGTAATCTCGGTAGTACCGATTGCTCAAACTCGGTGAGACCGATTTTGGTAATGGACATACACAGAGAGATTATAATCCCATCTCAGTGAGACCGAGATCCCTATCGGTAAGACCGATTTGCTTAGGGTTTGTGGTAGTGGCTAAGACATCTGAAATCGGTGGCGCCGGATAGAAAGAATCGTGTGACCGATTTTGGCTTTAGGTTTAGGTCATTTGTGGATGTGAGTAAGTAGCTGAGGGTTTTGGAGCATATCACTAAGCACATGAAGCAAGAGGCTCATTAAGCAACACCTCATCCCTCCTTGATAGTATTGGCTTTTCCTATAGACTCAATGTGATCTTGGATCACTAAAATATAAAATGAAGAGTCTTGAGCTTGAAGCTTGAGCCAATCCTTTGTCCTTAGCATCTTGAAGGGGTTCCCACATCCTTTAGTCCATGCCACTCCATTGTTGAACTTATCTGAAACATACTAGATAAAAGTGTTAGTCCAACAAGAGATATGTTGACATTAATTACCAAAACCACCTAGGGAGCACTTGTGCTTTCAATCTCCCCCTTCTTGGTAATTGATGACAACATACATCAAAGCTTTAGATAAAGATATAAAGAGTAGCAAGTAAAGCTTTGGAAAGACATGTAACAAACATAGGCTCCCCCTACATGTATGCAATCATGTGAATATGGAATATAGAAGCATGTGAGAGCATAACCATGATAGAGCAGGTAGTGTGTTACATGTATCTTGGCCATATGCATCAGAGCAAAGAATATTAAAGAAAATACCTTCATGGTCATGAGTCCTTCTTGCAAACAATATGTACATCAGCAAGAATTCCTCATGCACATGATTGTGATGCATATACTTACCTTGTAGTCTTGAGTTGGCTTAGGATGAAATGAAGCTGCGTAAACAAGGTTAAATAACACAGATACATCTACTAGCCAGAGCAAACAAAAGAAACCACAAGAATACCAAGACTGGGATGACATGTAGAAAGTGAGTACTAAGTACCACATTGGATTAGACATGTCCCCAAGAGTAAAGATATGCAATGAATTTAAATGATTTCTTTCCCTTAGATGTCTTGCTCCCCCTGAATCTAGCATGGGATACTGGGAGAAAATAGGGAATAGGAAGTCAGAGCTGAAAGATATGAATGATGAACAGAGCTAATGCAACCTATGCAAATAAGCACAAAATATCAAATGAACATGTCTTTCCCCTCAAGAAGACATGTGGTCATCTCTCCTCTTGAACACCAAGCATCTGGGATCCTTGAGGAATACTTCTACTTAAGTATTCTCTCTCCCTAGAGATCTCTCTCCCCTTTGAGGGTCTCTCTCCCCCTTGAGGATCTCTCTCCCCCTTAAGAAGGTAATAAACTCTTTCTTTGATGTGGTCTCTCTCTAAATGATAAGCTTTGATGTTCTCTCTCTCCCCCTTTGACATCAATTTCCAAGAAGGGTTTTCTGGAATCCGTCGAATGGGTTTGGTCCTGGAGACACAGCACAAAGCAATGATAAAAAAATGTGATGCTTGTAGAGGACAAGATTCCTTGAGTGGAGCTGGATCAGAGGAAACATAGAATATGTGGCAAACTATTTTTCCTGATGTGAAATCGGTGACACCGAGTGGTATGCTTAGGTTGTACCGAAAGGATTCGGTTTGGACTGAAAATAACAAATCGGTGAAACCGAGTTCGTCGCAGAGAAAACACTTGTCACCTCAGCTCACTAGACTAGTAAGATGTCACAAAGATTTGCAAGGAATTTACTGAAAGATATGCAAGGAATTTTGATGCAGAAGATGCAGATCAAACAGAAAGAAATCTAGATGAAGGTTTTTTTGAAAGGGGAAACAAATATGCATGAGCCAAATGCAAAAACATAGAAAAGAACACAAGAGAACTTCATCTAGAGATGGTCGGCGACAGAGTCACCTATGTTAGAGTATATTGACTTAGGAGTCAAGTGAGATCACTTGATCATAGGTCATACTCATCGTTTAAGCTCAAAATGGGGTTGCCATTTTTTGTTTAAGCATCTTAATGTATTCACACCTTGTCGAGCTGCTTTAGCTCATGACTTGGAGCAAAGCTTCTCTAAGATGGAATGACATACCTTGGTTGGTGGTGGTGTCCATGTAGTTGAACTTGTGTGGGTTGCTCAAGGTTGATGTAGCTCATCAAGGATTGGGAGCACCACTTGGAATTTAGTTCTATCTACCTACATGGATTAGTTCTTGCAAGGAAGAGCACTTGTGTATCCAAAGATGACAATCATGAAGCTCAACATAGAATTTGTCAAAGGATATGTTTGAATGGTTTCGTGCTTCCTTGTCTTCAACCACCATGGTGTAGAGACTTGGTGATGTAGAGATTGCTCAAGATGTGAGTAGATCACAATCTCATGGAGTTTGATTCCACCAAGTACCTACAAGGGTTAGATAACATGCAAGATACAAATATATCCAAGACATAAGATTTTCATCATAAGAGAAATATCAAGGATTAGTCATAAGCTTATGTCTTGCATGTATCCAATGGAGTTTCTACTCCAAGTTTGAAGCATCAATGATGTTCAATTATCCTCTTAACCTGCAAAACACTTCCTCATCAAGAGGTTTAGTGAATATATCCGCTAATTGCTTTTCGGTGCTAACATGCTTAAGATCAATGTCACCCTTAGCAACATGATCTCGAATGAAATGATAACGAACTTCAGTATGCTTAGTTCGAGAATGTTGCACAGGATTATGACCAATTTTGATAGCACTTTCATTGTCACAAAGCAATGGAACATGTCTCACATATATCCCATAATCTTTAAGAGTTTGGGTCATCCAAAGTAATTGAGCACAACATGAACCAGCGACAATATATTCCACTTCGGAGGTGGATAAGGATACCGAGTTTTGTTTCTTGGAGGACCAAGACACAAGAGATCTACCAAGAAATTGACAAGTACCCGAAGTGGACTTCCTATCAACCTTGTCTCCGGCATAGTCCGAGTCGGAATAGCCAACAAGATCGAAAGAGGCCCTCTTAGGATACCAAATGCCAAAATTTGGTGTATGGATTAAGTATCTCACTATCCTTTTGTCACACCCTGATTTTCATGGCACAACACTTAAGATGATATATCATGATAAAGTGTGGTTTGACAAAAACTTTTGCATTATTTGACTTATTATTTGAGTTGGTTTTCTAATTGTGTTTTCAAGTGCTCTTTAAAGTCAACACAACTCCACCTTCTATACCTCATCTCCTTGCCCCAAGCTTCTGCCCAATGATCATGCAATGTGTATAGAGCAATATAATATTTTCTTACACAAATAATTTGGCCAAAAAGTATTTTCTAAAATTAGTTTTCCAAAAACCCCTGAATTGAGGTTTGCACTGCAAGTACTTGATTTGGGGTGTGAAAAATATTTCAAAAGGTATATTTGAAACCTATTAGATGTAGGACTCCCATAAAACACAAAAATATAATTTCAAAAGTTATTTTCCTATTTTATTTAAAAGCTTTTTCTTAAGGCCAGAAATGGTCTTTAATAGGGAAAAATTATTTTATTGTTTTAAAAATATTTGAAAAAAATCAGGGAAACTCAGTGGGCATATATTTCCCATATAAAAGAGTTTCAAAACATGGTCATGTTCAAAATATTGGTCAAATCCCTCAAAATCTCTTTCTGGATATTTCAAGCTTTTGAAATATTTACAAAGGAAATATTCTCCAAAAATTCCAATAAAATTCTAGCATGTCACATAGGACATGTTTGATGATGTGGACAAGTATCATGTCAAGGAGAATAGTATAACCCCATGAAATCCCCTCAAAACCATTTCTGTCCATTTTGAAGTTTGAGCAACTTTACATTGCCAAACATGTCCAAATGTTCTCAACCCTTGTGAACATGCTCAAATGGTCTAATCATTAATCTAGACCAAATGGAACAAGTTGGAGAAAAAGTTATATTGATCAAAGTGCCCCAAAACCCTCTCTGACCAGAAGCAAATTTGAACAACTTTGTACTACCAACTTTCTCTCCTTGACCCCAACTTTTGTGAGCATGTTCACATGACCAAATGAGGCCACTACACCAAGTGGTGCATCAAGGAAAAGTGATTTGCTCAACTAGATCTACACAAGTCCATTTCTGTTGATTTCTAGGGTTTACAAAAGTTGCATTGGCAACTTTGCCCAAATGAACTCAATATTGGTGAAACCCCTTATTATCTCATGCCATTTGACCCTGTCAAGCCTCATGACAAGAGGAGTTCATCTTCTTGCCCAAACCAGCAACAAACACCTTCTGCCATTTTACTAAAACCCCTGTTTTGACCACTTCCACTCTTCTCCATGGCCTCAACTTTTTACCACAGCCCCACCTAGATCTCTTCTACCTCCAGTAGCAATGGATGCATCTCAGATCAATAATTGAGGGGTGAAACCTCCTCTTTTACCTCTCTGGACAGCCCTTGCACCCCTCTTTCTCACCTCCCTCCTCACTCCAGTGGCCACCGAGGGCATCCAATGCCCCTCCCCCATTCTTTAGTCCTCCCTAGAGCTACCAGACATGCTTGGCCGCGCCCACTTTGCCAAAAAATTGGCATGCCGGCAATTTGCACGCTCTGGAGCGCGCTACAGTGCGCTCCCGCACTGTAGCCGCCCCCTGCCAACCGCCTCCGGCCACCTCGGGCCTCCCCAGCATGTCTCACGAGGCCGCCTCAGCGTCTGGGACACGGCAAGCTGCCGGCCCCCTCCTAAACCTCTCTGCTCTCCCCTCCACGACCTCATCCGAGTGCGCCGTAGGCCGCGTCCACGGTGCACCACGGCCCCCCTATATAGAGCCTCCCCCGGGCACTCCCTCGACTCTTCTGGATCCCTCTCTCTCCCATGCACCTCCCAGACAACATCCCTCGACCCCTAGTGCTCTCCTGCCCTCTCCATGGCCGGAGTGCCGCCGCCGACCGCCGCTCGGATTCGGGCACCATGGCCCCTCTCTCTTCTCCCTACCCACTTCAGTACTCCCTCACCACCACCACGAAGCCCCCCATCGCCTCCATTCTTCCCCGGGACGCCCCTGCGCTCGAAGCCGGCAATGGCTGATGCCATCCTCCGCCGCGGGCGAAGGCCTGCTCCTCTCCGAGGAAGCTGGCGCCCGTAGTATGGCCTCCCGGATGCGGCACGTTTCCCCGAGCACTTCGGTGGCTGGATCACCGGAAACGGTGGCCGGTAGCGCCGGCAGTCGCCGCTGACGTCTCCCCTGCCTCGCCTCCTCTGTTTCGGGCAGGAGGTTGAGGACGACGCCATGACACCCAGCGGGCCCCGCCTGTCAACAGCTTGGCGCAGGGCCTGAGCCACTGATGGGTGGGCCTGCCACGTATAAGTGGACACGGGTCCAGATCGGAGCCGCCTCCCGTGCGAGAAGGCGTAGTGTCGGAGTATGCCTTCGACGTCGCCTCCTACTCTCACGTGGCCGAGCCAATGGGCCGGCCCAGTGCGCAGAGGCACTATATTGCGCTCAGCGCGCGCTTTAGGTATAACCTAATTCCTTTTCTTTCTCTTTTTCAGGTAGGATTGTAAAATCCATAAACAATTCAAATCAAATCCAAATTTGATGATTCAAATTTCTAGTAGCTCATAAAATTATGATCTATCTCATGGTGCAACTTGCACATTTTTCCAGGAACTTTTTCTGCACAAACATTTATCAAATCTTGTTTTTCCATTTCTGTGATGAACTTTAGAAAATCACAGAGAGCCCATTTTTGATCCAAATTCCATGATTCAAATTCCTAAATGCTTATAAGTTCAAAACTTAGTTTTTGAACATTTTTCCTAGTACTTTCTACGCCACATAGAATATTGGTCCACTTCTCCATATATCGCCAACATTGCAAATTCATAGGAAAATAATTTGAACACCAAATCCAGTGAAACCAACTCCTAGGTGCTTCTAAAATTATTCCTTGTGAAATGGGTGCCTTTGCTCATTTATAAAAATAATATTTTTGTACACTTCTTGCAAATCCACAAGTCCCTTGATTCCACCATATTGAAATGTTCAGAGATATCCATTGATCAAATCCCAATGAAACCACTTTGGTCATACCTCATATGACCAAAGGTATCCTAGAAATGTCCAACTCACACTTTTTAGAGCACTTTTACTTTCTGCCTTGTTGTGTTGCTTATTATGGTTGCTTTCAACGATAGTTGACGAAGTAGACGAAATACTTGGAGCTGGACCAGAGATATTTGAAGACCTCGAAGAACTTGTTAAAACAGGCAAGCAGCCCTTTGACCATGTCTATGAAACCCTTTTATGCATGTCATATAGCACCATATTGTTGTTGCAACGGAATCATGATGAGGTAGTAACCACTTTGATGGTTTGCCACCGTACTTCCTCATTGATACCTGCATTGTGCATGACCCTACCTTCTTATGAGGGTTATGCCGGTGGGAGTAGATAGGATGCTAAAGTAGTGCTACGCAAAAAGGGACGAGAATATGCATGGTGAAGGAGACAAAGTATTTTCAAAAGACTTTTCGAAAACCCCGCCGGGTGCCACTTATGCCCGGGGGAGATGATGAGTTGGGTAGCCACTTGATGACGAAGTGGTGTACCGAGGCAAGTGTGTGTTGTTTTGAAAACGGATTGGTTTAAGTTGCGACCATTATTCCAACCTTACATGCGCAACCACTCTACCCTTGTATGGGAAAGGGCATTATTGATTACCTACGCCGATACTAGCTTGGAGCCCGCATTACTAGTGACGGGGGAGAGTTGGTGCTCTCTCTCGAAACGGGGTCGTGCCAGGTAGCGCGGCCATGACTGTTTTCACAGGGCACGGATACACCGTTGTGTCCCCTGTCGGATGTTACGATCTCGAGTGAGTCTCGTATGATGTACATCGTGAGGATACGGAGCAACGAGTGGACTCCTTGTTAGTGTCGTCTAGGGAAAAGTAGTGATCGGGTGTTTACCCCGCGTACTTGAGGTATCGCGGGTCGTGGATGACACGGAAGTTCCCCGGATCTTGTGGGTAAAGTGTGCAACCTCTGCAGAGTGTAAAACTATTCGAATAGCCGTGTCCACAGTCAAGGACAGTTGGGTAACCGCTCTTGGGCTACGTCCACCTGTTTACAAACCAGTGTGTGTTTGGATAAGTGGGAAGATCTACTTGGGTCAAGACAAAGGTCTTGACGCGATCGAGATGGGTTGGTGCCCACTCTATTTATGTTGATATCTGTAACCTGTCCTCATGGTTACTTGAATTCTCTTGATGCATGGCTTACAAGTTGTTGAACATGTCATTGCACTCAAAACTAGCTTTCTGCAAAAATTTACATATATCATGCATTGTTGTATCTTGAACCAAAACATGGGTTGCTTGCGAGTACATTCAAAGTACTCGTTGGCTTGCCACTGGTTATTTTATTAGCCAGGCATGAAAGAACAGGATATAATCAAGAGTACCTTGGAGACGAACATGCGAGCTAGGACGCTTCCTAGTCAGAATGCCTGTAGGGTTAAGGCATATGGCATGGGTCCAAGTTGTTATTGAAGATTTCCGCTGCGATGATACACTCAAGACTTGACCATAATGGTCCTACTTGTGTAAAACGGTATGTACGGATGAAGACTCTTGTTATTCAGCTTCTGTGTGTTCAGTGAGCAGTTATTTCTGGGATCACTGTACACGTGCATTCGGTGATCTCGACTTATGAGTCGGGGTCCCCGCAGAGCCGGTATCAGAGCCATCCTGACTGTAGGAAGCCTTAGTTAGCATGGGCGTTAGTTAGGGTAAAACTATTTTCAAAACTATTGCTAGTTTTCAAAAACTATCTGTACTTCTCTTCCCTTCTCAGTTTTTCGAAAACTAAGGTATACTTTCCTTATTGATCTCTTACCCTTCAAAACCTTTGGTCGCTAGAACCCTTATGCCCCTGACCACTGGATTCCTTGTAATCCTCGTGGATAATCTAGAAGGAAGATGCCTTGCCAGACATTCACCCACATCTCTTGAACACAAGATTGGCGACACCACAACAAGATGATGCCAACGGAAGATACGCCTTTGAAGAATGAGGACATGAAGACCCAGAGGATGGTGAAACCTTCGGCATTACACCAAGATGGTGCAACCTTAGCCTACGATGACCAGGGCATAGGAAATGCAAGATCATGATATACATCGCTAATAGAGCAGCCCTGCCCTTACTGTTGTTGTATCGACAACCACAGGTGGATGAGAACCTCGCCATTTGGTCCGCCTCACGAAAGTGAGCAGGAAAACAGTTCTCCTCATCTCCCGCTCTTGGTGTCGATGTTGTCATCAACGTAACCGCCATGATGGACCTCTATTATGCCTTGCTAAAGTCATTGCATAAAGGATTGCCACCTGGAACCGCCGACACCTTAAAAAGGTAGAAGTGATCGTCATGATTAGGAAGACAAGAGGAGACCAACACAACGCCAGCTACAAGGATCCACCCTCACCCCATCACTTCAACATATGAGAAGTTGTTGAAGAATCTTTAGGCTCAACCCGAATTGTTTCACCAAACAACTATAAGAGACTTAGCAACACCTGAGGAAAACTCAGAAGACTGCATGAGGCACAAGGCACGACTACTGAGTCCGAGAACCCCTAGGGTAGGATGAGTCGTGTACCCCCTATGCGCAGTCGAGTCCGTATGATGGTTCGAATAGAACCATGATTGTGTGTTGCTTGTTTTTATTTGTTTGTGTTTTGATATCAGTCGCCCTTTTTCCCTAGGCAACAAGTACGCGACTATATCACCTTCCTTGTTTTCCTTTGTTTGGCCCTTTTTGGCACCCGTTTGTTTGCACCTGCACTATAGAACCCCCTTTAGGCATTCCCCATCAATACCACTTTTCCCTCTCATCTCTCTCATCAACTGAAGACCGGCAAGACAAGATACACTAGAGATTCTACCTCGGCGACCAACTAGCACTGAGGAACTTTTCTACAGCCTCCTCGACCAAGTGAAACCCCGTAGAGTTATATATTTAACCCTCTAGACTAGAAACCCATTCCTAGACCCTTCGAGATTTCACAAGATACCCCAGCTCGAGTCCTTAACCATGTGCTTAAACCATAAAATTGCAAGATGACTAGTTAAGCCTCCGTAACCTTGCTTATCACTGGGTTCATTATGGAACTAGTGGACATAGTGAATGAGCCCATTATCATCCTAAGATAGCACCAAAACTAATGATGCCATAGGGAAGACCAATTTGAGGATGCAGGAATAGAGGACAAATGACTTGATGAGTTTATATCAATGACTTTGAGGAATCATCTGAGACTATTTGGTGGATTATGAGGCTTTCATGTTGGTAGATGAACTTGGTGGGATCATGATTATAGAGTAGCATAGCTTTCATTACCCCTGAGTAAATTGGATTTATAGGACAATTATGATCGCAAGCTGAAACTCCTAGAAGTGCAAGGATTTGACTTGATCAGATGATATTAATAGGAGACACTTGATATTACGTATATAACTTGAGGGAAACATGTAGGATTCCTCGTTGGACAAGAGATTTGGATTTAAATAGGTGATCCTAGTTGAGTATA
Source organism: Triticum timopheevii (assembly GCA_963921465.1). Classification (NCBI taxonomy): domain Eukaryota; kingdom Viridiplantae; phylum Streptophyta; class Magnoliopsida; order Poales; family Poaceae; genus Triticum; species Triticum timopheevii. Next base: position 279,277,078 of record OY997264.1, read on the forward strand.
GATGATGAGTAAGCCTGCATGGTTCAGAGTAAACTGGATTTAGACTAATGATCTCGATCATGATACCATGTTTCTTGGAGGACAATAAACTAGGAGATTGGATTAATTCTTGGAGTTGATTTAGGGATCTGTATAAGCTTCACGTTGGAAGTTACTTGATCCCGATAATGGGAATTGGTGGACTGACTATAGTAGAGATAGCCTTTTCAAGTATTTGGGGATTATAAGGACTTTAGAAGATTATGTGGAGCACCATAACCATTGGATTTGTGGAATTAAAACGATTATGTAGTGATTGATGGAAGTTAACAGGTTGTTGGAGTTGATTCATAAAAAAGGAAACAAGATTTTGGAGTGGCATACGACGTGTTTCCTTAGGATAGAGATGCACTAGCATGGACCTTGGAGGAATAGGATGAGCACTTGGATTGTCCTGTTTTATTCCAGCTTGGAAGCTTGTATGCTCTACCCATGGATTCTTAGTGGTAGCCACACACATGAGTTTGGGGATCGTAGATATATATGATTTTTTATACCTCCTCTTGGGAGTCATGAGGATATGAATAGCATGAGTGATGATTGGAGTTGACCTATACGAAATGATGCTTTCAGCAGTATAAGGTGATCTATTTGGAGGACTAGGTAGAACAATTGGCATCTTAGAAACTGTGCTCAAGGATAAGATGATAAACATTCACTCGCATCCTAGAATCCTTGAAACCATTAAGCCCTACCAAGCCACAACATGGTTGGATCATGACCATGGGCTTTGGACCTAGGACGAGAAGAATTTGGCCAATACTCAACCGTGACCACCACCAATGCCTCAACCCACTTTACGTACCCCATAGACTTCATGGAGTGCTTGGACAATTTAGTTGTCATCTTCCTTTGATGACATACTTGTCTACCCGAAGACGGAAGAAGAATCGTTGAGCTGGTCAAGGAGCATCTGAGGATCGTCATGTCTAGGAGGAAGAACTACACCAACCACCATCTTTAAGAAGTATACTTCCGCGTCAAAGACCATGTGTATCTGCAAGCCCCTCCTCTCTAAGGAACCAAGCATTTCCATGACAAGGAGACCCACACCAAGATTCATCGGCCCCCTTCGAGATCACTCCAAGATTTAACAGCCCCCTCCGAGATCACTTCAAGACGAAGAGTAGACGGCTACCAGCTAGAGTTACCACCTGAGTTACCTGATGAGAGCAACGCTTTCCATGCATCACAACCCCGGAAGTGTTTCCAACTTCCTAACTTGCCCGATCTCTACGAGGACATCAATCACCGAGCCATCAACATCCAGCCCAATATGACTTACGCGAAAGACCCCCAATGGCAATATGGATCAAGAAGGATGTCATACACGAAGCCACGCCATCGAGTACTTCAAGGTTCAATGGAGCACCACTCGGAAACAAAAGCAGTATGAGGACGTGAAGACTACCCCGAATCCAAGTTTCCATACTTTCCGCACCTAGTTTGGGAATCTCGGGGACGAGATTCTTGAAAGGGGGGTAGGTATGTCACACCCTGATTTTCATGGCACAACACTTAAGATGATATATCATGATAAAGTGTGGTTTGACAAAAAACTTTTGCATTATTTGACTTTTATTTGAGTTGGTTTTCTAATTGTGTTTTCAAGTGCTCTTTAAAGTCAACACAACTCCACCTTCTATACCTCATCTCCTTGCCCCAAGCTTCTGCCCAATGATCATGCCATGTGTATAGAGCAATATAATATTTTCTGACAAAAATAATTTGGCCAAAAAGTATTTTCTAAAATTAGTTTTCCAAAAACCCCTGAATTGAGGTTTGCACTGCAAGTACTTGATTTGGGGTCTGAAAAATATTTCAAAAGGTATATTTGAAACCTATTAGATGTAGGACTCCCATAAAACACAAAAATATAATTTTAAAAGTTATTTTCCTATTTTATTTAAAAGCTTTTTCTTAAGGCCAGAAATGGTCTTTAATAGGGAAAATTTATTTTATTGTTTTAAAAATATTTGAAAAAAATCATGGAAACTCAGTGGGCATATATTTCCCATATATAAGAGTTTCAACACATGGTCATGTTCAAAATATTGGTCAAATCCCTCAAAAACCCTTTCTGGATATTTCAAGCTTTTGAAATATTTACAAAGGAAATATTCTCCAAAAATTGCAAGAAAATTCTAGCATGTCACATATGACATGTTTGATGATCTGGACAAGTATCATGTCATGGAGAATAGTATAACCCCATGAAATCCCCTCAAAACCATTTCTGTCCATTTTGAAGTTTGAGCAACTTTACATTGCCAAACATGTCCAAATGTTCTCAACCCTTGTGAACATGCTCAAATGGTCTAATCATTAATCCAGACCAAATGGAACAAGTTGGAGAAAAAGTTATATTGATCAAAGTGCCCCAAAACCCTCTTTGACCAGAAGCAAATTTGAACAACTTTGTACTACCAACTTTCTCTCCTTGACCCCAACTTTTGTGAGCATGTTCACATGACCAAATGAGGCCACTACACCAAGTGGTGCATCAAGGAAAAGATATTTGCTGAACTAGATCTACACAAGTCCATTTCTGTTGATTTCTAGGGTTTACAAAAGTTGCATTGGCAACTTTGCCCAAATGAACTCAATATTGGTGAAACCCCTTATTATCTCATGCCATTTGACCCTGTCAAGCCTCATTACAAGAGGAGTTCATCTTCTTGCCCAAACCAGCAACAAACACCTTCTGCCATTTTACTAAAACCCCTGTTTTGACCACTTCCACTCTTCTCCATGGCCTCAACTTTTTACCACAGCCCTACCTAGACCTCTTCTACCTCCAGTAGCAATGGATGCATCTCAGATCAATAATTGAGGTGTGAAACCTCCTCTTTTACCTCTCTGGACAGCCCTTGCACCCCTCTTTCTCACCTCCCTCCTCACTCCAGTGGCCACCCAGGGCATCCAATGCCCCTCCCCCATTCTTTACTCCTCCCTAGAGCTACCAGACATGCTTGGCCGCGCCCACTTTGCCAAAAAAATGGCATGCCGGCCATTTGCACGCTCTGGAGCGCGCTACAGTGCGCTCCCGCACTGTAGCCGCCCCCTGCCAACCGCCTCCGGCCACCTCGGGCCTCCCCAGCATGTCTCACGAGGCTGCCTCGGCGTCTGGGACACGGCAAGCTGCCGGCCCCCTCCTAAACCTCTCTCCTCTCCCCTCCATGACCTCACCCGAGTGCGTCGTAGGCCGCGTCCACGGTGCACCACGGCCGCCCCTATATAGAGCCTCCCCGGGCACTCCCTCGACTCTTCTGGATCCCTCTCTCTCCCATGCACCTCCCAGACAACATCCCTCTACCCCTAGTGCTCTCCTGCCCTCTCCATGGCCGGAGTGCCGCCACCGACCGCCGCTCGGATTCGGGCACCACGGCCGCTCTCTCTTCTCCCTACCCACTCCAGTACTCCCTCACCACCACCACGAAGCCCCCCATCGCCTCCATTCTTCCCCGGGACGACCCTGCGCTCGAAACCGGCAATGGCCGATGCCATCCTCCGCCGCGGGTGAAGGCCTGCTCCTCTCCGAGGAAGCTGGCGCCCGTAGTATGGCCTCCCGGATGCAGCACGTTTCCCCGATCACTCCGGTGGCTGGATCACCGGAAACGGTGGCCGGTAGCGCCGGCAGTCGCCGCTGACGTCTCCCCTACCTCGCCTCCTCTATTTCGGGCGGGAGGTTGAGGACGACGCCATGACGCCCAGTGGGCCCCGCCTGTCAACGGTTGGCGCAGGGCCTGAGCCATTGACGGGTGGGCCTGCCATGTTTAAGTGGACACGGGTCCAGATCGGAGCCGCCTCCCGTGCGAGAAGGCGTAGTGTCGGAGTACGCCTTCGACGTCGCCTCCTACTCTCGCGTGGTCGAGCCAATGGGCCGGCCCAGTGCGCAGAGGCACTATATTGCGCTCAGCGCGCGCTTTAGGTATAACCTAATTCCTTTTCTTTCTCTTTTTCAGGTAGGATTGTAAAATCCATAAACAATTCAAATCAAATCCAATTTTGATGATTCAAATTTCTAGTAGCTCATAAAATTATGATCTATCTCATGGTGCAACTTGCACATTTTGCCAGGAACTTTTTCTTCACAAAGATTTATCAAATCTTGTTTTTCCATTTCTGTGATGAACTTTAGAAAATCACAGAGAGCCCATTTTTTATCCAAATTCCATGATTCAAATTCCTGGATGCTTATAAGTTCAAAACTTAGTTTTTGAACATTTTTCCTAGTACTTTCTACGCCACATATAATATTGGTCGACTTCTCCATATATCGCCAACATTGCGAATTCATAGGAAAATAATTTGAACTCCAAATCCAGTGAAACCAACTGCTAGGTGCTTCTAAAATTATTCCTTGTGAAATGGGTGCCTTTGCTCATTTATGAAAATAATATTTCTGTACACTTCTTGCAAATCCACAAATCCCTTGATTCCACCATATTGAAATGTTCAGAGATATCCATTGATCAAATCCCAATGAAACCACTTTGGTCATACCTCATATGACCAAAGGTATCCTAGAAAAGTCCAACTCACATTTTTTAGAACACTTTTACTTTCTGCCTTGTTGTGTTGCTTATTATGGTTGCTTTCAACGATAGTTGACGAAGTAGATGAAATACTTGGAGCTAGACCAGAGATATTTGAAGACCTCGAAGACCTTGTTAAAACAGGCAAGTAGCCCTTTGACCATGTCTATGAAACCCTTTTTATGCATGTCATATAGCACCATATTGTTGTTGCAACGGAATCATGATGAGGTACTAACCACTTTGATGGTTTGCCACCGTACTTCCTCGTTGATACTTGCATTGTCCATGACCCTACCTTCTTATGAGGGTTATGCCGGTGGGAGTAGATAGGATGCTAAAGTAGTGCTACACAAAAAGGGACGAGAATATGCATGGTGAAGGAGACAAAGTATTTTCAAAAGACTTTTCGAGAACCCCGCCGGGTGCCACTTATGCTAGGGGGAGATGATGAGTTGGGTAGCCACTTGATGACGAAGTGGTGTACCGAGGCAAGTGTGTGTTGTTTTCAAAACAGATTGGTTTAAGTTGCGACCGTTATTCCAACCTTACATGCGCAACCACTCTACCCTTGTATGGGAAAGGGCATTATTGATTACCTAGGCCGATACTAGGTTGGAGCCCGCATTACTAGTGACGGGGGAGAGTTGGTGCTCTCTCTCGGGACGGGGTCGTGCCAGATAGGGCGGCCATGACTATTTTCACAGGGCACCGGATACACCGTTGTGTCCCCTCTCGGATGTTACGATCTCGAGTGAGTCTAGTATGATGTACATCGTGAGGATACGGAGCAACGAGTGGACTCCTTGTTAGTGTCGTCTAGGGAAAGGTAGTGATCGGGTGCTTACCCCGGGTACTTGAGGTATCGCGGGTCGTGGATGACACGGAAGTTCCCCAGATCTTGTGGGTAAAGTGTGCAACCTCTGTAGAGTGTAAAACTATTCGAATAGCCGTGTCCATGGTCAAGGACAGTTGGGTAACCGCTCTTGGGGTACGTCCACCTGTTTACAAACTAGTGTGTGTGTTTGGATAAGTGCGAAGATCTACTTGGGTTAAGACAAAGGTCTTGACGTGATCGAGATGGGTTGGTGCCCACTCTATTTATGTTGATATCTGTAACATGTCCTCATGGTTACTTGAATTCTCTTGATGCATGTCTTAGAAGTTGTTGAACATGTCATTGCACTCAAAACTAGCTTTCTGCAAAAATTTACCTATATCATGCATTGTTGTATCTTGAACCAAAACATGGGTTGCTTGCAAGTACATTCAAAGTACTCATTGGCTTGCCACTGGTTATTTTATTGGCAGGCATGAAAGAACAGGATATAATGAAGAGTACCTTGGAGACGAACATGCGATCTAGGACGCTTCCCAGTCAGAATGCCTGTAGGGTTAAGGCAGATGGCATGGGTCCAAGTTGTTATTGAAGATTTCCGCTGCGATGATACACTCAAGAATTGACCATAATGGTCCTACTTGTGTAAAACGGTATGTACGGATGAAGACTCTTGTTATTCAGCTTCCGTGTGTTTAGTGAGCATTGATCTCTGGGATCACTGTACACGTGCATTCGATGATCTCGACTTATGAGTCAGGGTCCCCACACCTTTTCACGGCCTTAAGATGACATTCCTTAGGAGCAGCTTGATATCGTGCACACATGCACACACTTAGCATGATATCGGGACGTGAAGCACATAGATATAACAATGAACCAATCATAGAGCGATAAACCTTTTGATCAACCGGTTCACAATCTTTGGTCAAATCAATATGTCCACTAGTAGGCATGGGTGTAGACATACCTTTGCATTCTTGAATATTGAACTTATTGAATAAGTCCTTGGTGTACTTTGTTTGAGAAACAAAGGTACCTTCCTTAGTTTGCTTGATTTGCAACCCAAGAAAGAATTTGAGTTCACTCATCATAGACATCTCAAACTTCTCCGACATTAGCTTCCCAAACTTTTCACTAAAATGAACCAAATATAATATCATCAACATAGATTTGGTACACAAATAGTTCTCCATTAACCCTTTTAGTAAAAAGAGTAGAATCAATTTTCCCAATTTCAAAGCCTTTTTCAATAAGGAACTTGGTCAAACATTTATACCATGCTCTAGGAGCTTGTTTAAGACCATAAAGAGCTTCGTGAAGTTTGTAAACATGATTGGGTTTCTTAGGATTGACAAAGCCGGGAGGTTGCTTAACATAAACTTCCTCCTCTATTTCACCATTTAGAAAAGGACTTTCAATGTCCATTTGGTACAAGGTGATATCATGATGATTAGCATAGGCAAGGAAGATGTGAATGGACTCAAGTCTAGCGACGGGAGCGTAAGTCCCACCATAGTCCATACCTTCGACTTGTGTGTAGCCTTGGGTGACGAGACGTGCTTTGTTGCGAACTACTTGTCCATCTTCATCTTGCTTGTTGTGAAACACCCATTTGGTACCGATGACGTTGTGGTTGTTGTCGGGTTTCTCAACCAATGTCAAAACTTGGTTCCTCTCAAAGTTATGTAGCTCTTCATGCATAGCATTTATCCAATCCGGATCTTCCAATGCTTCTTCAACCTTCATAGGTTCAATGCTAGAGATGAAAGAATAGTTTTCACAAAAGTTAGCTAAACGAGTTTTAGAGCGAGTGATTCTCCCGGTTTGAATGTCATTGTAGATTTGCTCGACGGAATGATCTTTAGCAATTCTTGCTCGAACTCATGAAAGCTTTTGCTTGGGCCTTTGTTGAACATCTTCTTCATCTTGTTCTTTTTCTTGGCCTTCTTCATTGTTGGCGTTGTCGTTCTCTTGTCGTGGTGGAGTAGGAGGTTGTTGACAACCTCGTTGTCGTGGTGGAGTAGGAATGATCTTTAGCAATTCTTGCTCGAACTCATGAAAGCTTTTGCTTGGGCCTTTGTTGAACATCTTCTTCATCTTGTTCTTTTTCTTGGCCTTCTTCATTGTTGGCGTTGTCGTTCTCTTGTCGTGGTGGAGTAGGAGGTTGTTGACGTTCATCTTGATGCACTTCCTCGTTTTCTTCCTCTTGGTGTGTCCCACTTGTGGATGCTTCCGTATCAACTCTTGGTTCACCTTGTAGTGAAGTAGAAGCTTCCACTTGGACGGACGAGGTACCCTCCTTCACCTCCGTTGGACGGACCTTGCCAATAGACAAGTCTTGGATTGCTTCCGAAGGATCTTTGTCTCCTACATCAATTGGCAATTTCTCTATTTGCGAGCCGTTAGATTCATCAAACTTCACATCTACCGTCTCTTCAACCTTTCGGGTGAAATTGTTGTAGACACAGTAAGTGTGAGAGTTTGAGCCATAACCTAGTAGGTGTAGCGACCAGACCTCAAACAGTCTGATCTCTGTGCTCAGTGTCATCCCTGGATCAGTAATGCTGACACCACATAGTACTTGGAGGATTTATAACAGAGTAGCAATCACACACTTATTACATCGAATGTCTCAAAAGAGAACTTATTGAAATAAATATGGCTTAAGGCCATCTAAAAACGATAACAGCGGAAGTCTTGGAAGATAAGCGAGTCCATCAACTCCAACGGTATCACTTAGTATAGAACCACGACCTAAAACCATCTTACTCGTCGTTTGAAAAGTCTGCAACATAAAATGTTGCAGCCCGAAAATGGGTCAGCACATGGAATATGCTGGCAATGTAACACATAGAGAATAAAAATGGAAATAGGCTATACTACATGCATATTTGGCTGGTGGTAAAGCTCTATGGTTACAGTTTTTGCATAAAGCCAATTTTTCCCTACTGCAAAGGAATAAAGTTATTTAACTATCATGGTAGTTGTTAAACATTGAGAATGGTTGACAGCATTCTCAATCCCAATTAAAAGTACTCATTAAAACCCAACAATATTAATTTAGAGTAACATGATGAGATTCACATGATATCCAAGTACTAGATACTCAAAACGTCCATAACCGGGGACACGACTAACCATGATTAGTTTATACACTCTGCAGAGGTTTGCACACTTTTCCCCACAAGACTCGATCGCCTCCGTTTGATTTCTCGCACTACATGATGTTTGAGAAACGGATGACCGAGACATAGTCTTTCGGAAGCACTAGCACCTTACATGTGGGTAGACCGGTACACCTACTTTCCCCTACATCTGCTAGTCTACCCGTAAGAGTTCGCACAACTTAGTCAACTATGCCAGAGCCCATAATGGCTTGTGGCTGCACACGTAAGTTTCTAGTTTGAATAATCTCATGATCCCTTTGAGCCTGGGTGGCGCTCCGAAGAAATACAGGCAAGTCCTGATAGAAACCAGGTGCCTCAGTCCACCCAGATGTGTGTTTAAGTTGCCACCTTAAATAAACCATTGATTAACAACCTCATATCTGTCATGGAAATCCACTCACCCAATCCACGTCTACTAGCATAGCATGGCATAATAAGCAAACGTAGAAGTAACTTCCAAAGGTTCGATAATAAAACAGGTAATAGGTACTACCTCATCTACTTCCCATCCCACAATTTAATTAAATCCTAGTCATGCAATGTTTGAGGATTGATCTAATGCATAAAAACTGGGTAGTAGAAAGGTATGATCAAGTGTTACTTGCCTTGCTGATGATCCGCGGAACCTAGAGACTCGAAGTAACAGGCGGCGCACTCCGGGTATTCTATCGCAGACAAACAAACAAGCATACAATAAGTACTCATCTAATGCACAGGTAAAACTCAAATAAAAGATCTAACCAGAATGTTCAACTTAAGAACTCCGGTTTGCGAAAAGAATCAAATCGAACAAAGCAACGAAAGTCAAACAGCGAAAGAAAACAACTTCGTTTTACTAATCTGAATCTAAGTCAAATTTTACAGAAGCAAAAACTTGATTAAGTTGATTATTCTGAAAGAGGGTTTCGAGACGAAACTCCAGGCGCTTGAATCGCCTGATTCCGATAAACGAGCGAAAAGTTAAACTAAAACAAAAATCGGATCAGGAATCGCGATGAGAAAAATCGCGGATTAAATCCGAGAAAAAGAAAAAACGACGAACGGGTTAACCAACGAACGTTCGTTAACTAAACTAATCTGACGAAATACGTTTGTTAAAACGAGCGAACGAGCGAACGCTCGCTAAATAAACTATACCGAAAATAAAGCTGATCTAATAAAAAAACCGAAACTAAAAAAACGAAAATAAAACCGACGGAAAACCGATCGGTTTTCTAAAAAAACGGCACAGAAGTCGAGGCGGCAGCGAAGCTCGGCGAGCGTGTGGCGGCGGGGTCGGCGGGGTCCGGCGGCGGCTGTGGCGTCGGTGGCGGCGGGGTCCGGCGGCGGCGGCGGGCGGGGCGGCGGCGCGGGGCGGCGGCGCAGCTGGCGGCGGCGGCGGCGCGGCGCTGCGGCGGCGAGGGTTTCGGGGGGCGGCGGCTGGGCCTCGGGCTGGCTCCCCCCCCCGGCTTATAAAGCCTCGCGGGCCGGGAGTCCTAGGCCGACACGGCCCGTAGGTCGGTTGCGTTTTTTTTAAAAAATAATTCCGCGCAGAAGAAAAAATAAAAAGAATTACTAAACGAGCTCCAAAAATCCTGAAATAAATTTTCCCCGGCTTCAGAAATCAAGCCGGACAAGATGAACATTTATTTGGGGCCTAAATGCAATTTTGGAAAACGCGCATTTTTCCTAAATTCAAATAAAAAGGCGAAAAACTCCAAAATAAATCTTATTTGATTTTTTTATTAAATCTTCATTATTTATTTATTTTGGGAAAGTCATTTTATTCCCTCTCTGAATTTTTGGTAGTAGAAATAATTGAAGATAAAATAAATAAAATCAAATGATCCTATTTTCAAAATTTGAGAAAAACCCAAATATGAAAATAACGAAATCCCCAACTCTCTCCGCGGGTCCTTGAGTTGCGTAGAATTTCTAGGATCGAGCCAACAATGCAACAAAATATGATATGCAATGATGATCTATGTATAACATTCCAAATTGAAAATTTGGGATGTTACAAACCTACCCCCCTTAAGATGAATCTCGCCCTCGAGATTCGGGTTGGCTAGCAAATAGGTGAGGGTGGTCCTTGAGCAGATCTTCCTCTCGCTCCCAGGTGGCTTCCTCCTCGGTGTGGTGGCTCCACTAAACTTTGCAAAACTTGATAACCTTACTACGGGTAACTCGACTGGCATAATCCAGAATCTTAATTGGTTTCTCTTCATAGGTCAAATCATCTTTCAACTGAATCGCTTCCAGAGGCACTGTATCTCTCAATGGTATATCAGCCATCTCCGCGTGACACTTCTTCAACTATGAAACATGGAACACATAGTGAACTCCTGACAATCCCTCAGGTAATTCCAACTTGTACGCTACTTCTCCCATGCGTTCCAAAACTTTGTATGGCCCCACAAAACGTGGCGCTAACTTTCCTTTAACTCCAAAACGCTTAACTCCTCGTAGTGGAGATACTGGAAGATAAACTTTGTCTCCGACTTCGTATTCTGTCTCCTTGCGTTTTGAATCTGCATAGCTCTTTTGCCTTGACTGAGCTACCTTGAGCCTATCGCGGATCAACTTTACCTTCTATTCAGACTCCTTAATCAAATCCGGTGCAAACAACTGGCGGTCTCCAACCTCATCCCACAACAACGGGGTTCTGCACCTCCTTCCGTACAAGGCTTCGAAAGGGGCCATCTTCAGACTGGATTGATTACTATTGTTGTAAGAAAACTCCGCATATGGCAAGTTGTCATCCCAACTTGATCCATAATCCAAAACACAAGCTCTAAGCATATCCTCCGAAATCTGATTGACTCTCTCGGTCTGTCCATCTGTCTGTGGGTGGAAAGCTATGCTAAACTCCAGCCTGGTTCCCAATGTTTCATGCAACTGTTTCTAGAACTTTGAGGTGAATTGGGTTCCTCTATCTGATACGATACTCCTCGGAACTCCATGCAAACATACAATCCTTGTCATATATATCTTAGCCAATTTGGCACCGCTGTAGGTAGTCTTTACTGGGACGAAATGAGCTACCTTCGTCAAACGATCGACTACAACCCAAATTGAGTCATAGCCTGAACGAGTCCTGGGCAATCCCGTGATGAAATCCATGCCTAGTTTGTCCCACTTCCATTCGGGTATAGGCAATGGCTGCAACAATCCAGTTGGCTTCTGATGTTCTGCTTTCACCCTCTGACATACATCGCAAACTGCTACATACTTTGCAATATCCTTCTTCATTTCGGTCCACCAGAAAGTTTCCTTCAAATCCAAATACATCTTGGTATTTCCGGGGTGAATCAAATATGGTGAATCATGGGCCTCTTGCAGGATCAACTTCCTGATCTCCGGGTCATTGGGCACATAAACACGGTCCTCAAATCGTAGGGTATCGTACTCATCCTCACGAAATCCCTTAGCCTTCCCTTCGCTCATTTTCTCCTTTATAGAGGCAACTTCCTTATCTGTCTTTTGAGCTTCTCTGATTTTATCCATCAACATAGACTGAATCTCCATTGCTGCTACATAGCCCCTCGAAACTATTTCCAAACATAATTCATGAAGTTCCTCGGCTAACTCCTTGGGTATTCCTCCCGTCATTAGGGTATTGACGTGGCTCTTGCGGCTCAACGCGTCTGCTACAACGTTAGCCTTCCCGGGGTGATAATGCAATCTCATATCATAATCCTTAATAAGCTCCAACCATCTCCTCTGCCTGAGATTTAACTCCTTCTGCGTGAAGATGTACTTCAAACTCTTGTGATCCGTGTACACCTCACAATGATTTCCAATGAGAAAATGTCTCCACATTTTCAGCGCATGCACTACGGCTGCTAACTCCAAATCATGAGTAGCATAATTCAACTCATGAGGCTTAAGCTGTCGTGAAGCATACGAAACAACTCTTCCCTCCTGCATAAGCACTGCTCCAAGTCCTCAACGTGAAGCGTCGCAATACACTTCATAATCCTTGGTCTGATCTGGCAGAATTAATACTGGTGAGGTAACCAAACGTTTCTTCAACTCTTGGAAACTAGCTTCACACTCTTCAGTCCAAATGAACTTAGTATCCTTCTTCAACAACTCTGTCATAGGCTTCGCAATCTTCGAGAAATTTTCAATGAACCTCTGGTACTATCTTGCGAGTCCAAGGAAACTCCTGATCTCTCCAACTATTGTTGGTGCTTCCCGGTTAGTCACGGTGACAACTTTAGTGGGGTCTACTACGATACCTTCTCCGGATATAACATATCCGAGAAATCCAACTTCCTTCAACCAAAACTCACACTTGCTGAACTTGGCGTATAGCTGATGTTCTCTGAGCTTCTCGAGTACCAAACGCAAGTGCTCCTTATGTTCCTCTTCATTCTTCGAGTAAACCAAAATATCATCAATGAACACCACGACGAACTTATCCAAAAACTCCATAAACACCTTGTTCATCATGTTCATAAAATAAGCTAGGGCGTTAGTCAGACCAAATGACATAACGGTATACTCATACAGCCCGTACCTGGTGGTAAAAGCCGTCTTCGGTATATCCTGCTCCCGAATCTTCAACTGATGGTACCCTGATCGCAAATCGATCTTGGAAAACACCTTAGCTCCTTGTAACCGATCAAACAGATCATTGATCATTGGTAGTGGGTACTTGTTTTTGATTGTTACTTCATTCAATCCGCGATAATCAACAACCATTCTTAACGATCCATCCTTCTTCTCCACCAGAAGTACTGGCGATCCCGAAGGCGAAGAACTTGGGCGAATAAAACCTTTGTCCAACAGCTCCTTAATCTGCTTCTTAATTTCCTCCAAATCTTGGGCTGGCATCCTGTACGGTCTCTTGGATATCGGCCCAGTGCCTGGCAGTAGTTCAATTAGGAACTCAATGTCTCTATCCGGTGGCATGCCTGGCAACTCTTCTGGAAATACATCGGGGAAATCCTTTACCAGTGGTACTTCCTCCTGCACAACTCCTGATAAGGAATTTACATGTGCTCTCCTTGGCTCATGCCGTGATACATACTTGATTCTTATTCCTTCTGGTGTCGTAAGCAAAATTGTCTTACTGGCGCAATCAATGTTTCCTCCATACATCGACAGCCAATCCATACCAAGGATTACATCCAAACCTTGGGATTCCAATATAATCAAATCCGTTGGGAAAACATGCCTTCCTATACTTAATGGCACCTGAAAGCATCCTTGACTGACCATAAACTCAGCTCCTGGTGAACTTACTAGCATGGGTGTCTTAAGAGTCTTAGTGGGCAGGCTAAACTTATCCACAAATCCCCTTGATATGTATGAATGCGATGCACCAGTATCGAAAAGAACAACTGCAGTAAATGCCTTAACCAAAAACTTACCTATTACTGCGTTTGGCTGAGCTTCAACCTCCTCCACGGTAACGTGGTTCACTTGCCCCCTGTTGAAAGGGTTCGGCTTTCCTGAGCTTCCATTGACATTTCCATTTTGGGCTTCAGGGCAATCATTTGCATAATGCCCAGTCTTACGGCACTTATAACAAGTGATATGGCTCAGGTCTACCTTGGATGGTGTTGACGGGTTGGTACGGCTTTGTCCATTGCTTCCTCCATTCCCGTTTCCATTATTTGTGCCATTATGATTGTGCGAGCTGCCTCCTCCATGAGTATCCTGAAAATGTCCTCCTGACTTCAGGGTAAAGCGTGGCTTCTGCTGAGCTCCAGAATTATACTTTCCATGTGCATACTTCCTTTTACGATTATCAATCTGCTGTTGTTTTCCCTCAATCATAAGAGCACGATCTACTAACTCCTGGTAGTTATTGAAAGTGGCTACCATCAACTTCATGCTCAGCTCATCATTCAGTCCTTCTAGAAACTTCTCCTGCTTAGCTGCATCCGTAGCAACGTCATCTGGGGCATAACGTGCTAGCTTACTGAAATCATCCACATACTGGCCAACTGTCCATCCTCCTTGGCGTAAGTTACGAAACTCATGCTTCTTCATGGCCATAGCTCCTGCTGAAACATGGGCAGTGCGGAAAGCTTGCTGAAACTGATTCCATGTGACAGTGTCTACAGGGTAAGTGGCTGTAAAATTCTCCCACCATGCTGCTGCGGGTCCGTCAAGCTGATGTGCGGCAAACTTCACCTTTTCTCCATCTGTGCATCCTGCGGTGGTCAACTCCCTCCCTATCTTACGGAGCCAATCATCTGCTACTATCGGCTCGGTGCTACTGGAAAACACCGGCGGGTTCAACCTTAAGAAACGTGCCAGATGGTCAACAGGTGGTGCTGGTGGTGGGTTGTTGTTGTTGTTGTTGCCTTGGTTCTGTACCAATGTTTGAATCAAGGTATTCTGCTGCTGAATCAATTGAGTGATCTTTGGTGGAAAAACAAACTCGGGGTCGCGTCTTGGAGGCATCTGAGGGTTTAAAGGAAGGGGAGAGTTAAGAATAGAATGAGGTCTAGTGAGATAACACTACCCATATGCACATGAGACAAAATCACACAATATCATTCCAATCAATTCAAACAAGGGCATACAACGGTCTAACTATCGTTACAAAAGTGCTTGGACTAAAACTAATTAAATGGTGGAAAATTCTACTACTATTATGGTGGTCAACTAGAAAAACTGCTCCGATGCAGATTCCATGATATCTGCTCCAGCTTCATCAACATAGTCATCATCGCTGTCGTCGGGATCTGAGTCGGTGTCGTCGATGATGATATAATTATCTGGACAAGTAGATTCATCCTCTTCTCCTCTGGGTGCTGATCCTCCCATGAGTACTCCAATCTTCTTCTTAAGGTCACCATTCTGTCTTACTAGAGCGATGATTTCTTCCATATAGTCTTTACGTGTAGCCTTGAGTTCTGCTTCTAGCTCCTTGATCCTGGTCATAGCCTTCTGCTGCTCCTCCATATCTGCGCACATCTGATTCTCCTGGCGTCGGATGTGTTGGTTTAACTCCTGAATATAAGCTATGATTGATCTGTCCTTCCTGGTGGTGATCATCTCCCAATGCTTATCTCGGCGCCCACAAATCTGGTAGATAGTATTCTTGAGGTCGTTGTGGTAAACTTCTCCAATTCGTCCCATGGCGATGTGAGCTGCCATGCTCTTCCCTAGGCTCCATGTTGGTGCATCAAAGGTAAACTCTATTGGCTCAGTGGCTGGTGCAAATGTCCTTCCTGGAATGTAGACTTGAATCCCCAGCGCTCCTCTTCGGGTAAAGAGGCGTTGAAAGTCCCGGTGAAACTTGGCACTCCTATGTTCAGGTATCTAGTGGCTTCCTTCAAGTGATATCCAAAAGGTGAGTTCTCATCTGGTTGTGTGAACTTGATCCGTGCATCCGCCATCCTAAAGAATAGAAAAGATGAGGAGTCAGAATGAGAAGAAAGAGTAGTGATCTAGGGTTTAAGCTTAGTGGCCGTTGTCGGTGTCGAAACCGGCGGATCTCGGGTAGGGGGTCCCGAACTGTGCGGCTAGGCGGATGGTAACAGGAGACAAGGGACACAATGTTTTTACCCAGGTTCGGGCCCTCTCGATGGAGGTAAAACCCTACTCCTACTTGATTGATATTGATGATATGGGTAGTACAAGAGTGGATCTACCACGAGATCAAGGAGGCTAAACCCTAGAAGCTAGCCTATGGTATGATTGTTGTAATGGTTGTTCGTCCTACGGACTAAAACCCTCTGGTTTATATAGACACCGGAGAGGGCTAGGGTTACACAAAGTCGGTTACAATGGTAGGAGATCTACATATCCGTATTGCCAACCTTGCCTTCCACGCCAAGGAAAGTCCCATCCGGACACGGGACGAAGTCTTCAATCTTGTATCTTCATAGTCTTGGAGTCCGGCCGATGATGATAGTCCGGCTATCCGGACACCCCCAGTCCAGGACTCCCTCAGTGGCCCCCGAACCAGGCTTCAATGACGACGAGTCCAGCGCGTATATTGTCTTCGGCGTTGCAAGGCGGGTTCTCCTCCAAATTACATGTGCTTGCCGAATAGTGTCCGCCTTCGTTACAAATGTTGCGCTCCTTGGCTTCCACGCCCAATAATGGCCCTCTTCCACATGTCACACGAATGCGAAAGGCCAGGGTATCTTTTATATTTTACCCCCTAGCTGCGCAAATAACCTGCCTATAAGAGAGGCATGAACCCAGATCCAAATCACACCATCATCCTCCCGCGAGTACTCATCGGAGCGCTTCTGACCAAAAGATCCATTCCATCATGGACCGTCGACGCAGCTCCTCCTCTCACGCTCCCAGCCCTTCGCCAGGAGATTGGAGGAGATGTTCAGTTCCACACAATGAGCTGGCGACGCTACAAGCGGAGGGATACCTCCCTCCGGCCTTTATGGTCCCGGTTCGAGCCGGGCTTGCCACCTACAAAGGTGGAAAGCAAGCGGAGGCCACCCCTAGTCCATCCAAAGGAGAGCGGGTGTGCTTCGTCCCTTATCTAATAAGGGGGCTCGGGTTTCCCATACACCTGTTTCTCCGGGGGCTCCTGGAGTTCTACGGACTCCAGCTTCATCACCTCACGCCCGCCTCTATTCTGCACATCGCGGGTTTCGTAGCTCTTTGCGAGCTGTTCCTGGGCATCGAGCCCCATTTTGCACTGTGGAAGAGACTGTTTTGCCTCGTACCCCGTTCTCACGAGGGGTCAATATATCAAGTGGGCGGAGCCGAAATATGGCGCATCGCCGGGACCGGATATCTATCCGGAACCCCAAAGAAGGCGTCCGAAGACTGGCCTTCGGAATGGTTTTATGTGGAAGACGCTCCACTGCCGGACCCAGTTCGGATCGGCCTCCCGGAGTTCAACAAGGCTCCTCTGAAGAAGCACCTAAGTTGGCGCCCACGGAGCCCTCAACAGGAGGAAGACAGGAGCGTCCATTACTTGATGGGCCGGATTAGGTTGATGGCCCATTCCGGATTAACCATGATCGGAGTCATGGCCATATGCATCATGTGAGGGGTGCAGCCGCTCCAATATAGGGGCCACCCCATGTGGGATTTCAACGGGGAGAACGACACCACCCGTCATGGCCGTAAGGGGCCGAGATCGGCCGCGGATCTGGTAAAGATCCTGTCCGGCCTATACAAGGGGGAGAAAGAGGACTTCCTCCAGACGAGCCCATTGAATGGGTTCTCCATGAATAACCCTCGGAGCTGGGTAAGCGGACGTTTATTTATCCAACTCGTGCTTTCAAAGTTAAGTACCTTACTTTATGGTTTTGACGCAGGAACTGCACCGGAACATGGAGAGCATACATAGTCTGGCCCCACAACCCGAAGATCCGGGAAGATCCCTTGATCCGGCCTCCGAAAAGGATCCGGACATAAAGGTGGAGCTAATTGATGGGGTGTTCCATCAACTCAGCATGGACAATGCTCTAGTCGCCATTATGGCTGACTACCCCGGCCTAACTCCGGCTTCCAGGTAATTATGACCGGAGTCCTGACACTATTACTTCATCCTTGCGTATTTCTGACCACCATATACAACGGTGTCTTGCAGGAGGTGCCTTCAAGGCAGGAAGCCGAACCCGCGGCGGCGGACCAACAAGGGTCAGTCCGGCCTCGCAGGCGGAAGAAGGGTGCGTTGCGAATCGAAACTTCACCGTAACGGTATAGCTCGTGACCGTTATTCAGGAAACGGATTCCCAGGAGGTGTATTAACGCTCATGACTTTTCCAGGAGAAAGAGCACTCGCCGGACTATGCCCGGAGAGGTTGCCAACCAAGCCTCCGCCCGTCAGGCTCCAACACCTGGTACGGAGGGGGAGGCGAGCACAAGGCGCGAGCCGGATACTCCTCCAGTGGAGGATGCCGACAGGCTGTCCGCCACCAGGTCTGAGGTGGAGAGCGCCATGAATCATAGGCGTCGCCGGATAGTTCTGCGTGATGCGTGTTTCTCCCCAGAGGCGCTGAATGCCTTTAACGCGGGAGACGCGCACCTCCGTGCCGCTCAAGATGGTTTAACCAGAGCCACGGAGCAGTATGTAAAAGACATACGGGTAAGGGATTATAATAGTTGTATATGCCAGTAGCCCCCGAGATTTAAAGTAGTTAAAATAACTGATTTAAGGATCATATAATGTGCAGGATCTTACGGAGAAGAATACCCAATTGTCCCAGAAGCTACAAGAGTGCAAGGTCCAAGTTGAGGCCGCACTAGCTGCAGCAGAAGGAGGCATAGAGACCCCCTCCGGTAACACATTATTTCAAGAAGATACGCGGTGTGCGGCGTACGTGTAAATCTGACAATGGTATTGCAGATGTTGCCGGACTTGATCCGGACAAGCAACGGCTACTGCGCCAGCTGAAGGCCGGCGAGAGGGTGCTTACGAAGGTGCAGCAGGAGAGGAACAAACTCCAGGATGCCCACACCCAGCTGGGAGAAGAGCTAAAGGGTGTTCGGGCCGAGTTGTCTGGCTCCATGAAGGAGAATCAGCGGCTTCGTCGCGGCATCTATAGTAAGTGCTTGAGCGAACTCCTTTGAAAAGAAGAGTTCGGCAAGGAAGTCAATTGACAGAAATATGTCTGTAGGTGTGCTCACAGGTCGCCCTGCGGAGGAAATGCCCGGTTCAACGGGTGACCAACTTCCCGAGCTGGTGCAACTGCTTGAACGTGTTCGGCAGGCGATGAGCAGCGTCGTCCAGGCCTTATGGCCGTCCCTCTCCCTACCCGAAGGCCTTGGAGAGCTTGCGGAGAAGCTTTAGGGAGCGCGACGGCACTTCCGTTTATGGAAGATATCGTCCTGCCGTCAAGGTGCAGGGAGGCCTGGGCCATGGTGAAGACGCGGTACAAGAAGGCGGATCCAAACCACATGGCCGAGGTCGGACCTGTGGGGCCCGATGGGAAGGAGATCCCTGTGAGCTTAGCGTACGGCCAAGTAGAGTTGGCCGCTAAGTATTCCCAACGGGACTGTAAATTAGACAGCCTGTTAGACAGGATTGAGGAGGAGTACAGTCAGTCGATTTGACGATGTATTTAAAATGACATGTAAAATGCCTTCTAGCCGGATTGTAGATCGTTTGTCTTTGCCGACCTTTTCGCTTCAACCTTGGGACCCTAGAGTCCGGAGTGTGTCCGAATACCTTCTCGGTTATGAAAAAACCGGGGCATGCATGGAGACCAGGCGCAGGGGTCATTAGTGCTTTATCAGACAAGTGCCCAACTAGTTATGTTATATTACATGGTTAGTAAGAAACATCTTCCAGGGAGAATAGTTCCGTTAAGGGTTCCTTTCCCTGGGAGGCATGCCCTAAAGTGCATGTCCGTACTGCGAAAAGAGCAGGAAAACATCTCGGGGCGGATAAATAAATCTGTAAAAAATCATCTTTCAAGTCACCGACCGAATATTCCCTTAAGAACGCTAGCTTTCGGCTTCACCCAGTCTGAGGTACACATCCGGCTGACCCGGCAGTAACAATCGCAGAGGTGCTCCCTTTACCTCCTAGCCGAACAATCGGGAACGTAGGGGTAAGCATAGGAGCCAGGCAACCCAGCTTGGCCAAAACTTAAGTCATATGGATGCATATAATGGTGAATAAAAGGTACATGTGGAAGTTTGACACATGTGCTAGGCGTGAAGCCCGTATAAGTGAGCTTCTGTTAAGGAAGCCCCCAGGTATAATGAGTGTGGGTAGCATATCAAGTGTGTGCGAACAATGCGCAAATAGGCCCTCAAGGGCTTTTATGAAAAAGGTGGGAGAAAAGAGAGAAACAAAAGACAGCTGAAGTGTGAAAATGTGGACGGAGGAAGGAGACGAACTCTTAGTCCGGCGCTAGGCATAGAATCTTCGGAGGCGGGCTGCGTTCCATGGGTTCGGTTCGAGTCAGTTGTCCGATGCATTTCGCAGACGGTATGCTCCGCCGGTCAGGACTTGGTCGATGATGAAGGGACCTTCCCATTTGGGCTTGAGTTTGTCCTTTTTCTTGTCCGGCAGGCATAGAACTAGTTCGCCAACATTGTAAGTTTTAGCCCGTACTTCTCTGCTTTGATATCTTCGAGCCTGCTGCTGATAGAATGCAGAACGGGCCTTTGCCACATCTCGTTCCTCCTCCAATGCATCCAAGCTGTCCTGCCGATCCAGCTCGGCTTCTCTTTCTTCGTACATGCGCACTCGAGGTGAGTCATGAATTATGTCGCAGGGCAAAACTCCCTCTGCGCCGTATACCATAAAGAATGGTGTGAATCCGGTAGTACGGTTTGGCGTGGTCCACAGCCCCCCAGAGTACAAAGTCAAGCTCCTCTACCCAGTGCGTGTTAGATTCCGTAAGGGACCGCACTAGTCTGGGCTTGATGCCGCTCATTATCAGACCATTTGCTCGCTCAACTTGACCGTTGGTTTGAGGATGATAGACTGAAGCGCAATCGAGCTTAATGCCCATATTTTTGCACCAGAGTTTGACCTCGTCGGCCGTGAAGTTCGTGTTGTTATCGGTAATGATGCTATGGGGGACGCCATAACGTTGTACTACCCCGGATATGAAGTCTATCACTGGTCCGGACTCTGCCGTTTTAACTGGCTTGGCTTCTATCCATTTGGTGAATTTGTCCACCATGACCAATAGGTACTTTTGCTTGTGGGTTCCCCCTTTAAGGGGTCCAACCATGTCAAGCCCCCAGACTGCGAACGGCCAGGTAATGGGTATAGTTTTGAGCGTGGTGGGTGGCATATGGCTCTGATTAGCAAAGAGCTGACAACCGATGCATCTTTGCACTAAGTCCTGAGCATCTGCCCGGGCCGTCGGCCAATAAAATCCTGTACGGAAGGCCTTACCTACAAGGGCCCGGGCTGCAGCGTCGTGTCCGCCTAGTCCGGCGTGAATTTCAGCCAGAAGATTTCGCCCTTCCTCTTCGGAGATGCACCTTTGAAGGACTCCGGTTGTGCTTTTCTTATAAAGTTCTCCCTCATGGACCTTGTAGGCTTTAGATCGCCGAACTATGCAGCGGGCCTCATTTTGGTCTTCGAGAAGTTCCTGCCTAATTAAGTAGGCTAGGAAAGGTTCTGTCCACAGGGCAATTACCACCATTATTTCGTGGGCTGAAGGTGTTATTTCATCAGCTGAACCGCCGATTATGTCAAATTGTTCTGTGTTGGGTGGTGCGGTTGTTTCCGGGTTGTTATTTCCGGACTCCTCTTCCCATAGTACGGATGGCTTAAAGAGCCGTTCCAGGAAGATGTTTGGAGGGACAGCATCGCGTTTTGCGCCGATGCGTGCCAACACGTCGGCTGCTTGGTTATTATCCCGGGCTACGTGGTGGAATTCGAGTCCTTCGAACCGAGCTGATATTTTTAGGACAGCGTTACGATAGGCTGCCATTTTCGGATCCTTGGAGTCAAAGTCTCCATTTACTTGGGATATTGCAAGGTTTGAATCCCCGCGCACCTCTAGGCGTTGAATATCGATGGAGATTGCCATCCGGAGACCATGTAGGAGGGCCTCATATTCAGCTGCATTGTTGGAGTCCGTGTACATTATCTGAAGTACGTATTGGACTGTGTCTCCGGTTGGGGATGTCAGTACGACGCCAGCCCCCAAGCCGGCCAACATTTTGGAGCCGTCGAAATGCATAATCCAATTGGAGTATGCGCCATACTCTTTAGGGAGTTCGGCTTCGGTCCATTCAGCGATGAAGTCAGCCAAGACTTGCGACTTTATAGCTCGCCGAGGTTTATAAGTTATGTCGAATGGTAAGAGCTCAATGGCCCATTTTGCAATCCTGCCCGTCGCGTCGCGGTTGTTTATAATGTCGTTGAGGGGCACTTCGGAGGCCACTGTTATCGAACACTCTTAAAAGTAGTGTCGGAGCTTCCGGGATGCCATGAACACCGCGTACGCTATCTTTTGATAATGCGGGTACTGGGACTTGCAGGGAGTTAAGACAGTGGATATGTAGTACACTGGTTTTTGAAGAGGGAATTTATGCCCTTCTGTTTCTCGTTCGATGACGAGCACCGCGCTTACAACTTGATGTGTTGCCGCGATATATAACAACATTGGTTCGCCCAGGTTAGGCGCAGCCAGGACCGGATTTGTTGCCAATATGGCTTTTATTTCTTCGAGTCCGGCAGTGGCAGCATCCGTCCACTCGAAGTGTTCGGTGCGCCTGAGGAGGCGATAGAGGGGCAATGCCTTTTCTCCCAAACGGGAGATGAAGCGGCTTAAAGCCGCCACGCATCCAGTTAATTTTTGTATTTGTTTGAGGTCTTTTGGAATATCCAGCTGTGACAGAGCTCAGATCTTGGCTGGGTTTGCTTCAATTCCTCTACCGGATACAATGAAGCCCAGGAGCTTTTCGGCTGGTACGCCAAAAACGCATTTTTCCGGATTCAGCTTAATGTCATATGCTCGGAGGTTGTCGAATGTGAGCCTCAAATCGTCTACTAGGGTTTCGACGTGTTTGGTCTTGACGACCACATCGTCTACGTATGCCTCTACTATTTTGCCGATCTGGGTAGCCAGACATGTCTGAATCATGCGCTGATATGTTGCGCTGGCATTTTTGAGTCCGAAGGGCATCGTGTTGAAACAGAATGGTCCATATGGGGTAATGAATGTCGTTGCGGCTTGGTCCGCCTCCGCCATCTTGATTTGATGGTAACCGAAGTATGCGTCGAGGAAGCACAATGAATCGTGCCCTGCAGTAGCATCGATTATCTGATCGATACGGGGAAGGGGGAAAGGATCCTTTGGACAAGCCTTATTGAGGTCTTTAAAATCGACACATAGGCGCCAAGATTTGTCCTTCTTTGGTACCATTACCAGGTTTGCTAGCCAGTCCGGATGTTTGATGTCTCTGATGAATCCGGCTTCTAATAGTTTGGCTAGCTCTTCTCCCATTGCCTGTCTTTTGGGTTCGGAAAATCGCCGAAGAGCCTGTTTGACTGACTTGAATCCTTTTAGGATGTTTAGGCTGTGTTCTGCCAATTTGCGTGGGTTCCTGGCATGTCTGAAGGGTGCCAGGCAAAGATGTCCCAATTTTCCCGAAGGAATTCTCGCAGTGCGGCGTCTATATCAGGGTTTAACTGTTCCCCAATGGAGGCCATCTTTGTTGGGTCCGTTGGATGGACTTGGAATTTGACTATTTCGTCCGCTGGTTTAAAAGAGGTGGACTTGGACCTCTTATCGAGTATCACATCGTCCCTGTTCACCATGGAGCGCAGCGCCGTGAGCTCCTCTGCTACTAAGGCTTCGGATAGTGCCTCTAGGGCTAGTGCAGCTGTCTTGTTTTTGGCACGGAGTGCTGTGTCCGGATCACTGACGAGAGTGATTATTCCGCCGGGCCCGGGCATCTTAAGCTTCATGTACCCGTAATGGGGTATGGCTTGAAAAATTGTGAATGCCTCTCGTCCTAATATAGCGTGATATCCGCTGTTGAAAGGGCCACTTGGAACGTGACCTCCTCGGACCTGTAATTGTCTGGCGAGCCGAACACCACATCAAGTGTGATTTTTCCTGTGCAGCGTGCTTCCCGGCTAGGGATTATTCCTCTAAAGGTTGTGCTGCTTCGCTCAATGCGGCTCCAGTCTATTTCCATTTTTTGAAGAGTTTCCTCATAGATGAGGTTTAATCCACTGCCGCCATCCATGAGTACCTTGGTAAGATGAAAGCCATCCACTATTGGACTGAGGACCAATGCGGATGGTGCTCGGGCTGTTCGGAATTTAGGTTCGTCGCTGGCGTTGAAGGTGATGGCCGTGTCGCTCCATGGATTTGTTGTTGCTACTTGGTAGACTTCGGCGAGGCTGCGGATTGTTCGTTTCCGCATATTATTTGATGCGAAAGTCTCGAAGACTGTTGACACCGTACTGGTACTGTTAGGGTGGTTCTCTGGGGCTAGAAGCTCTTCGCCACTTTTGGCCACCTGCCGCAGTATCCAACATGCTCGAAGGCTATGTGTTGGAGCGGCGCCTTCTATACTGTGAATTTTACAGGGTCCGCTGAGCCATCCCTCCAGTACGGTTCCGTGCCCTTTATGGGGTTTTGCTTTTTGGTTTTTGTACCTGGTGCCTGAGTATGATGCACCCTTTTGTTTCGGACTAGGGTTGTATTCGAAGCCGGATTGTCCCAAAACTTAGTTTCGGTTTTCCGGAAACTCTCCATCGCACAGTACTTGCATACTATGGACGCCAGGTCGGCGAAGTGTAATTTCACGACGACTTACGGCGTTCAAGATTCCCTTGTCCGTGCAATTATTGCAGAAAATTGAAATTGCGTTTTCCTCACGACAGTCTTTTATCCTGTCCATAACCAGGAGGAATCTGGCACAGTAATGATGTACTGTTTCAGCGGGCTCTTGCCGGATTTGAGATAGATCGCATATGTTTGGGTGGGTGGGTGGAATTGAGTCTGGAACCCTACCCATCTCGAGGCTCGAGGGCCGGAAAGTTTCTGAATTTGGAAGCTTGGATTGCTGGACGTTGTCCAACGAGTCTGGTCCGATGCCTGACTTTAGGTTCAGTGCTTGATCGACGTCCGTCCCTCCACGGAAATCCAGCATGGAGGGTTCGGGACTCCGGACATAACTAGTTTTTAATACAGAATAGGAACCACCGCTTTGTTCCTCTACCACCGCAACGTGGTGGGTAACCAGGGGAGAGTTAATCTCTCTCAGATCGGTTTTAAGACCAATCTGGTTGTAGTCTGTAGCGACTCCCAGGGCGGCGATGCGATCCAAGAGCTCGTTTACGGAAGAGAGCTCCATTGGATCCAGCTGCTCGATGAATTCCGAGTTGACGTGAAGATTGCTTTCGATGACCCGAGAGGTCATCATCGAAGTGGTGGCCGAACGGGCAGTCATGAGAAAACTGCCTAGCCGGAAAGTTTGGCTGGCGGCCAAAGCTCTTTCGGTGATGGTACCGTCTTTAAAGACGGGAAGAGGCATCCTTCCTGATCGTGACGGCACAGAGGAACTCTCAATGAAAGCACCAATGTCGGTGTCGAAACCGGCGGATTTCGGGTCGGGGGTCCCGAACTGTGCGTCTAGGACGATGGTAACAGGAGACAAGGGACACGATGTTTTTACCCAGGTTCGGGCCCTCTCGATGGAGGTAAAACCCTACTCCTGCTTGATTTATATTGATGATATGGGTAGTACAAGAGTGGATCTACCACGAGATCAAGGAGGCTAAACCCTAGAAGCAAGCCTATGGTATGATTGTTGTAATGGTTTTTCGTCCTACGGACTAAAACCCTCCGGTTTATATAGACACCGGAGAGGGCTAGGGTTACACAGAGTCGGTTACAATGGTAGGAGATCTATATATCCGTATTGCCAATCTTGCCTTCCACACCAAGGAAAGTCCCATCCGGACACGGGACGAAGTCTTCAATCTTGTATCTTCATAGTCTTGGAGTCCGGCCGATGATGATAGTCCGGCTATCCGGACACCCCCTAGTCCAGGACTCCCTCAGCCGTGTCCTACAGTCAGCATGTGCTCTGATACCACCTTGTAGCGACCAGACCTCAAACAGTCTGATCTCTGTGCTCAGTGTCATCCCTGGATCAGTAATGCTGACACCACACAGTACTTGGAGGATTTATAACAGAGTAGCAATCACACACTTATTACATCGAATGTCTCAAAAGAGAACTTATTGAAATAAATATGGCTTAAGGCCATCTAAAAACGATAACAGCGTAAGTCTTGGAAGATAAGCGAGTCCATCAACTCCAACGGCATCACTGAGTATAGAACCACGACCTAAAAACATCTTACTTGTCGTCTGAAAAGTCTGCAACATAAAACGTTGCAGCCCGAAAACGGGTCAGCACATGGAATATGCTGGCAATGTAACACATAGAGAATAAAAATGGAAATAGGCTATACTACATGCATATTTGGCTGGTGGTAAAGCTCTATGGTTACAGTTTTTGCATAAAGCCAATTTTTCCCTACTGCAAAGGAATAAAGTTATTTAACTATCATGGTGGTTGTTAAACATTGAGAATGGTTGACAGCATTCTCAATCCCAATTAAAAGTACTCATTAAAACCCAACAATATTAATTTAGAGTAACATGATGAGATTCACATGATATCCAAGTACTAGATACTCAAAACGTCCATAACCGGGGACACGGCTAACCATGATTAGTTTATACACTCTGCAGAGGTTTGCGCACTTTTCCCCACAAGACTCGATCGCCTCCGTTTGATTTCTCGCACTACATGATGTTTGAGAAACGGATGACCGAGACATAGTCTTTCGGAAGCACTAGCACCTTACATGTGGGTAGACCGGTACACCTACTTTCCCCTACATCTGCTAGTCTACCCGTAAGAGTTCGCACAACTTAGTCAACTATGCCAGAGCCCATAATGGCTTGTGGCTGCACACGTAAGTTTCTAGTTTGAATAATCTCATGATCCCTTTGAGCCTGGGTGGCGGTCCGAAGAAATACAGGCAAGTCCTGATAGAAACCAGGTGCCTCAGTCCACCCAGATGTGTGTTTAAGTTGCCACCTTAAATAAACCATTGATTAACAATCTCACATCTGTCATGGAAATCCACTCACCCAATCCACGCCTACTAGCATAGCATGGCATAATAAGCAAACGTAGAAGTAACTCCCAAAGGTTCGATAATAAAACAGGTAATAGGTACTACCTCATCTACTTCCCATCCCACAATTTAATTAAATCCTAATCGTGCAATGTTTGAGGATTGATCTAATGCATAAAAACTGGGTAGTAGAAAGGTATGATCAAGTGTTACTTGCCTTGCTGATGATCCGCGAAACCTAGAGACTCGAAGTAACAGGCGGCGCACTCCGGGTATTCTATCGCAGACAAACAAACAAGCATACAATAAGTACTCATCTAATGCACAGGTAAAACTCAAATAAAAGATCTAACCAGAATGTTCAACTTAAGAACTCCGGTTTGCGAAAAGAATCAAATCGAACAAAGCAACGAAAGTCAAACAGCGAAAGAAAACAGCTTCGTCTTACTAATCTGGATCTAAGTCAAATTTTACAGAAGCAAAAACTTGTTTAAGTTGATTATTCGAAAAGAGGGTTTCGAGACGAAACTCCAGGCGCTTGAATCGCCTGATTCCGATAAATGAGCGAAAAGTTAAACTAAAACGAAAATCGGATCAGGAATCGCGATCAGAAAAATCGCGGATTAAATCCAAGAAAAAGAAAAAACGACGAACGGGTTAACGAACGAATGTTCGTTAACTAAACTAATCTGACGAAATACGTTCGTTAAAATGAATGAACGAGCGAACGCTCGCTAAATAAACTATATCGAAAATAAAACCGATCTAATAAAAAAACCATAACTAAAAAAAACGAAAATAAAACCGACGGAAAACCGATCGGTTTTCTAAAAAAAACGGCACGGAAGTCAAGGCGGCGGTGAACCTCGGCGAGTGTGCGGCGGCGGGGTCGGCGCGGTCCGGCGATGGCGGCGGGGTCGGCGGGGTCCGGCTTCGGCGGTGGTGGCGGGGTCCGGCGGCGGCGGCGGGCGGGGCGGCGGCGCGGGGCGGCGGCGCAGCTGGCGGCGGCGGCGGCGGTGCGGCGCTGTGGTGGCTAGGGTTTTGGGGGGCGGCGGCTGGGCCTCGGGCTGGCTCCCCCCGGCTTATAAAGCCTCGCGGGCCGGGAGTCCTAGGCGGACACGGCCCGTAGATCGGTTGCGTTTTTTTTAAATAATTCCGCACAGAAGAAAAAATAAAAAGAAATACTAAACGAGCTCCAAAAATCCCGAAATAAATTTTTCCCGGCTTCTAAAATCAAGACGGACAAGATGAACATTTATTTGGGGCCTAAATGCAATTTTGGAAAACGCGCATTTTTCCTAAATTCAAATAAAAAGGCGAAAAACTCCAAAATAAATCTTATTTGATTTTTTTATTAAATCTTCATTATTTCTTTATTTTGGAAAAGTCATTTTATTCCCTCTCTGAATTTTTGGTAGTAGAAATAATTGAAGATAAAATAAATAAAATCAAATGATCCTATTTTCAAAATTTGAGAAAAACCCAAATATGAAAATAACGAAATCCCCAACTCTCTCCGTGGGTCCTTGAGTTGCGTAGAATTTCTAGGATCGAGCCAACAATGCAACAAAATATGATATGCAATGATGATCTATGTATAACATTCCAAATTGAAATTTTGGGATGTTGCAGTAGGAAACCTTCATGAGACTTAGGAGCAAATTTAGAACAACGATGCTTATCAAGAATATAGCACTTTGAGCCGAATACTCGAAAGTATCCAACTTGGGGTTTGTTACCAGTGAGGAGCTCGTATGCCGTCTTCCCGAGTAGCTTGTGAAGATACAAGCGATTTGTTGCATGACAAGCTGTCTCAACCGCTTCTGCCCAAAAGTGCTTCGGCGTCTTGTACTCATCAAGCATCGTTCTCGCCATTTCGATGAGCGTCCGGTTCTTCCTCTCAACAACTCTGTTTTCTTGAGGTGTGTACGTAGCCGAGAACTCGTGTGAAATCCCTTCTTCGTCAAGAAAGGTGTCCACATTTGCGTTCTTGAACTCCGTTCCGTTGTCGCTGCGAACCTTCTTGATCTTCACTTCAAATTGATTTTGGGCCTTCCTAGCGAAGTTTTTGAAGATCTTTTGGACCTGCGATTTATCATCGAGAAAGAACACCCACGTAAATCTTGAAAAGTCATCAACTATAACTAGACCAAAAGAATTTCCACCGAGACTCTTGTAAGATTTGGGACCAAAAAGATCCATGTGAAGTAGCTCGAGTGGCCTCCTTGAGGTCATGATGTTCTTCACGGGATGCCTTCCTCCAACCTGTTTACCTACTTGACAAGCACTGCAAAGTCTATCCTTATCAAATATGACATCGTAACTCCAAGGATATGATTTCCTTTAATAAGCTTGTCAAGGTTTCGCATACCAACATGTCCTAGTCGTCTATGCCATAACCAACCTTTTGAGGATTTAGCAATAAAGCAAGTTTTAGGTTGGGCCCTTTTAGTGAAATCAACAATTTATAGATCACCTCTACGCATACCGGTAAAGACCATTTTATGATTGTCTCGACGAAACACTTGGCAATCTACTTCAGTAAATAGGACATTGAAACCGAAATCAGCAAGTCTAGATACTGAAAGTAAGTTGTATCCAAGAGATTCAACGAGCATGACATTCTGTACGGAGCTATCATGTGATATGGCCACCTTACTGAGGCCAACCACCTTACCCTTTGAGTTGTCACCGAAAGTGACATACTTTCGAGGACTATCATTATCAGCAAGCTCACGAAACATGTCTTTATCTCCGGTCATGTGATCGGTACATCC
Organism: Triticum timopheevii; assembly: GCA_963921465.1. Taxonomy (NCBI): domain Eukaryota; kingdom Viridiplantae; phylum Streptophyta; class Magnoliopsida; order Poales; family Poaceae; genus Triticum; species Triticum timopheevii. Next base: position 279,306,957 of record OY997264.1, read on the forward strand.
ACTATCAAGAACCCATTCCTTTCCTCCTGACATATATCCCCGAAGATTTGCCATAATACCAAAGTGTCTCATTGCATCATCAAGATCGAAGTCACTATCATCATCCTCATCATAGTATCCATGTTCAACATCGTCATGTGGTGGATCAAGTCCTAGAGAGGGTGATTCATTAGAATGAGTTTGACAATGACCTTGCTTATCAATTTTTATAGCTTCGGAAATAATATCACTAATAATACCAACATTTCCTTTGGCACGCATACGGTTTGTAAGCTCAAATAGACGATCACCAAACATAGGATCACTAGTATTCATCTTACTCAAAGCAATAGACTTATGAAGAATTTCATCAAGATTTTTCAAGGAATAATCTGTTAATTGTTCCTCAAGAAATTTCCATATAGTGTAGGCACACTTAAAAGTAGGCAAACATCCAATCAAGTTTCTAGGCAATCCTCTAATGATAAGTTCGGCAGTTCTAAGATTCCTAATCATGTCAATTGACTCATCATGGGTAGGATGCCTAGGATCAACATAAGGTGCACAAGGGCTAGCAATGTACTTGTTCAAATGATATTGATTGAAAATTACAAGCATCTCATTTTCCACTCATGAAAATACTCTCCATCAAGAATAGGCACTCTATGTCTAAGACTCCCCAAAGTAGACTCATCCATCTTCCTCCAATGGTGATTAAACCAAGGCAATGGAGACCAATGCTTTGATACCACTTGTAGGACCTTCGGAAGAGGTGTCTAGAGGGGGGTGATTAGACACTAAGTACCAAAGTTGCAGTTTTTAAGTGTCCTTAAGTTTAAGTGGAGTTTGGGCACAAGTTTAACATTCACAATACATATCAAGCAAGCATGCAAAGAGTATATGGGCAGCGGAAAGTAAAGCATGCAACTTGCAAGAATGTAAAGGGAAGGGTTTGGAGGATTCAAACGCAATTGGAGACACAGATGTTTTTGGCGTGGTTCCGATAGGTGGTGCTATCGTACATCCACGTTGATGGAGACCTCAACCCACGAAGGGTAATGGTTGCGTGAGTCCACGGAGGGCTCCACCCATGAAGGGTCCACGAAGAAGCAACCTTATCTATCCCACCATGGCCGTCGCCCACGAAGGACTTGCCTCACTAGCGGTAGATCTTCATGAAGTAGGCGATCTCCTTGCCCTTACAAACTCCTTGGTTCAACTCCACAATCTTGTCGGAGGCTCCCAATTGACACCTAGCCAATCTAGGAGACACCACTCTCCAAGAAGTAACAAATGGTGCATTGATGATGAAGTCCTTGCTCCTGTGCTTCAAATGATAGTCTCCCCAACACTCAACTCTCTCTCATAGGTTTTGGATCTGGTGGAAAGAAGATTTGAGTGGAAAGCAACTTGGGGAAGGCTAGAGATCAAGATTGATATGGTAGGAATGGAATATCTTGGCCTCAACACATGAGTAGGTAGTTCTCTCTCAGAAAATGTATGCTGGAAGTGTAGGTTCAGTCTGATGGCTCTCTCTCCGAATGAAGAGGAGGTGGAGGGGTATATATAGCCTCCACACGAAATCTAACCGTTACACACAATCTACCAAACTCGGTGGGACCGAATCGTTAAACTCGGTCAGACCGATTTAGCAAATAATGTGACCGTTAGGATTTTCGGTGGGACTGAAATGCAACTCGGTGAGACCGATATGGTTAGGGTTAGGGCATAACGTAATCTCGGTAAGACCGATTACACAAACTCGGTGAGACCGATTTTGGTAATAAGCTTTCCAGAGAGTTGGTCAGGCAAACTCGGTTTGACCGATTACACAAACTCGGTAGGACCGATTTTGGTAATGAGTCAACCAGAAAGTTTGCATTGTAATCTCGGTAGTACCGATTGCTCAAACTCGGTGAGACCGATTTTGGTAATGGACATACACAGAGAGATTACAATCCCATCTCGATGAGACCGAGATCCCTATCGGTAAGACCGATTTGCTTAGGGTTTGTGGCAGTGGCTAATACATCTGAAATCGGTGGCGTCGGATAGAAAGAATCGGTGTGACCGATTTTGGCTTTAGGTTTAGGTCATTTGTGGATGTGAGTAAGTAGTTGAGGGTTTTGGAGCATATCACTAAGCACATGAAGCAAGAGGCTCATTAAGCAACACCTCATCCCTCCTTGATAGTATTGGCTTTTCCTATAGACTCAATGTGATCTTGGATCACTAAAATATAAAATGAAGAGTCTTGAGCTTGAAGCTTGAGCCAATCCTTTGTCCTTAGCATCTTGAAAGGGTTCCCACATCCTTTCGTCCATGCCACTCCATTGTTGAACTTATCTGAAACATACTAGATAAAAGTGTAATGCCAACAGGAGATATGTTGACATTAATTACCAAAACCACCTAGGGAGCACTTGTGCTTTCAGCATCTCTAATAGATAATGTAAAATACATCACCAAAAAGTGCTAAATGTAAAATTTACATCATCGAATAACACCTAAGTCCAACAGATGATGTATAATAGTTGATGTAAAATTAGTGCTCCAATAGATGATGTAAAACTAGTACTACATCATTTCAACATAAAATTCAAACATACCAAGTTCATTTGAAGCTAACATAGTTCTTAAAACATAATTAAACATAGTTCAAACTACTAAATCACGCCAAACTACAACTACTTTGAGTCTACTTGAACAACATTAAACAAAAACTACTCATCGTCGCTCTTGAACTACTCCTAGAACACATCTTTGTTGGGGTCGTCCCAGTCGTCAACCTTCTCATCCTCCTCGAGTCATCCCAACCTGACGAGTCAGACTCGACGGGGATCACCGTCGAGGGGCTGACCTCGTCCTACTTCTCCACTGCCTTCTTATTCTACTCGGCGTCACGCTTCCAATAAAACTCCTGCTTAGCTTGGACATAGTCCAGATGCTCGTGCGCAAACCTCGCAAGCGTCGCTTCGTCACTCTCGTTGGGAGCAATGGCGATTGAAGGAAATATGCCCTAGAGGCAATAATAAAGTTGTTATTTTACATTTCCTTATTTCATGATAAATGTTTATTATTCATTCTAGAATTTTATTAACCTGAAACTTGATACATGTGTTGATACATAGACAAAATACTATGTCCGTAGTAAGCCTCTACTAGACTAGCTCGTTGATCAAAGATGGTTAAGTTTCCTAACCATAGACATGTGTTGTCATTTGAGAAACGGGATCACACCATTAGGAGAATGATGTGATGGACTAGACCCATTCGTTAGCTTAGCATTATGATCGTTCAGTTTTATTGCTATTGCTTTCTTCATGTCAAATACATATTCCTTCGACTATGAGATATGCAACTCCCAGATACCGGAGTAATACCTTGTGTACTATCAAACGTCACAATGTAACTGGGTGATTATAAAGATGCTCTACAGGTATCTCAGAAGGTGTTTGTTGGGTTGGCATAGATCAAGATTAGGATTTGTCACTCCGAGTATCGGAGAGGTATCTCTGTGCCCTCTCGGTAATGCACATCATAAGAAGCCTTACAAGCAAAGTGATTAATGAGTTATTTGTAGGATGATGCATTATGGAACGAGTAAAGAGACTTGCCAGTAACGAGATTGAACTAGGTATGAAGATACCGACGATTGAATCTCGGGTAAGTAACATACCGATGGACAAAGGGAATAACGTATGTTGTCATAACGGTTTGACCGATAAAGATCTTCGTATAATATGTGGGAGCCAATATGAGCATCCAGGTTCTGCTATTGGTTATTGACCGGAGATGTGTCTCGGTCATGTCTACATAGTTCTCAAACCCGTAGGGTCCGCACACTTAACGTTCGATGACGATATTGTATTATATGAGTTATGTGATTTGGTGACTGAATGTTGTTTGGAGTCCCGGATGAGATCACGAACATGACGAGGATTCTCGAAATGGTTGAGAGGTAAAGATTGATATATAGGACGATGGTATTCAGACACCATAAGTGTTTCGGGAAGCATCGGGTACTTATCGGGTCACCGAAGGGGTTCCGGGCACCCCCGGCAAAGGATATGGGCCTTATGGGCCAAGAGGGGAAACGCATGAGCCACAAAGGGTCTAGTGCCCCCCCCCCCCCATATGGGCTGGCCAAATTGGAGAAGGAAAGGGGAAGGAGGAAAGGAAAAAAGAGAATAGGATTCCCCCTTCCCACTCTTCCCTTCCTACTCCGAATAGGAATAGGAGATGAGGTTGGCCGAACTGGGGGAGGAGCCCAAGTAGGATTCCTCCTACTTGGGGCGTCCCCCTTGGCTGCCTCTCCTCCCCTCCAACCTATATATATGTGGGGAGGGGGCACCTACAACACACAACATCAATAGTTAGCCATGTGTTGCGCCCCCCTCCACAGTTTACACCCCCAGTCATATTGTCGCGGTGCTTAGGTGAAGCCCTCCGCTGATCACTTCACCACCACCGTCACCATGCCGTCGTGCTGATGGAACTCATCTACTTCCTCGACACCTTGTTGGATCAAGAGGGCGAGGAACGTCATCGAGCTGAACGTGTGTAGAACTCGGAGGTGCCGTACGTTCGGTACTTGATCGGTCGGAGCTAGAAGAAGTTCGACTACATCAACCGCGTTGTCAAACGATTCCGCTTTCGGTCTACAAGGGTAGTGCAGACACACTCTCCCCCTCATGTTGTTATGCACCTCCTAGATAGATCTTGCGTGAGCATAGGAATTTTTTTGAAATTGCATGCTACATTCCCCAACAGCGATACCGTCTTCTTCTTCTTCTCCCCCTTCTTCTCATCCATATGTGTCGTATCTTAAGATTCTTCGACTTGATGAACTCTGCATCCTCTCGGGGTTCCATCTCCGGGAAGTTCACCTCGTGCCTTGGCCGGCTGAAACGCCAAGCGGCGACGTCGTACACACATGCGGCCACCTCCGGGTACTTCAAGGTGCCGAGCCAGTAGCGATAGCCGTCGCACTGGAACTCGGCATCGGAGTTCCCAGACAGCTTCTCCCGCACCCTGAAGAAGCCAGTCTTGCTCTTCACGGCCTTCTTCGGCGGCACGGTAACAGCGCTGGTGCAACTTTGAGATGACTGGCGGCGTCGAGCCGTGCTGCTTACAAATCGAGTGACTGCACGGCGATGGCTGAGCGGCTACGACTTCCAAATCGAGCGACGACGTGGCAATGAAGAAGTTTAAATTGTGTGGCGGCGGCGATGGAGAAGCTTCAAATTGCGTAGCGGGGGTTGTGGAGGCCGGAGGCTATGCATACGACAATGGAGAAGCTTCAAATCGCACGACATCAGTGGAACGGCAAAAAAGCGACAGATTTGGGTGCTTTCGAGGCATGGGCAGCGGGGTGGGAGGCCGGATCTGCAGACAGCAGGGTGCGGCAATGTTCCGGTAAGCAGGCGGCGCAGCGGCGTGGTGTCGTCGGGGGGCAGGGCTCCACACGGTGCGGCAGCGTCTTCACCTGGCGCAGCCTAGTAATGTATATGTGCATCACTTGGTGATGCATTTTACATCTAGAGTAAACTCAGATGTAAAAGATTTACATCTACATTGTGTATTGGAGGGACTTTTTTGAGCCTCTCCTTGAGCAATATGCAACAAGATCCCCTCCTTGAGCAACTAGACTGGTTCTTCACTTCGCTGCACTGGACCAATGTCTATCCTAATACCCTGGTTAAGCCTCTTGGTAAGCCCGTTTCTGATCATGTGCCATGTATTATTTCCATCCAAACCTGCATCCCTCGCAGTAAGGTTTTCCATTTTGAGCCATTTTGGATTTTACACACTGTCTTCATGGATCTTGTCCAATAGGTTTGGAGCAGACCAGTTAGGGCCCAAAACGCTGCGACCATTCTCTATCATAAATTCAAAGCCCTTAGACACGGCCTAAAGATCTGGAGCAAAAATCGCTCCCGCCTTTCTGTGGCCATTACTAACTGCAACGAGACTCTCGCCCGGCTTGATGAATTAGAAAACAGTAGAATCCTGACTATACCGGAGACGAATTTTTGAAACATCATCAAGAAACACGTGTTGCACCTTCTTAAATATCAAAATCAATACTGGAAGAAATGATGCACCATTAGATGGATCAAGTTTGGGGACGAAAATACAAAAAAAAAAGGCAGTTGCTACTGAAAGATATCGTCACAACAACATCGCAAGCTTCAGAAAGGAAAATAGCTCCCTCGTTGACTCTCACGCCGGCAAAGAAGCGCTACTCTTTCACACTTACACTGATCGCCTTGGCACCTCGAGACCAGCAGAAATGAAATTCAACCTCCCCAGCATTTTGCAACGTCATGATGATTTAGACCAGCTAACTGAACCATTTACCCATGATGAGATTGATGCGATAATCAAAGAAATGCCGGCTGATCGTGCACCCAGCCCGGATGGTTTTAGTGGGGCTTTTCTCAAAGTATGTTCGCCTATCATCAATCAAGACTTTTATAATCTTTGTGATGCTTTTCACCGAGGGGACTTGGATCTCACAAGCATAAATGATGGCTTCATAACCTTGATCCCAAAAACCAACTCGCCTGAGACGGTGAATGACTACCGCCCGATCGGACTTCTCAACTATTGTCTTAAGGTGATCGGTAAGCTGCTCGCCAACCACCTACAATGTGTCATTTTAAAGATCATACACAAGAATCAATATGGCTTCATTAAGGGGAGAACGATACAGGACCGCCTTGCTTGGGCCTTCCAATATATTCACCAATGCCATGCCTCCAAGAAGGAAATTATCTTGCTGAAACTTGATTTTGCCAAAGCATTCGATACGATTGAGCACGATCCCATGCTGAACATTATGAAACAGTTGGGCTTCAACGACAAGTGGCTTTCTTGGATCAGATGCATCTTCTCCACTGGGAGATCGTCGGTTTTATTAAATGGTGTCCCGGGCCATCAATTCCACTGCCGCACTGGTGTGAGACAGGGCGACCCATTGTCCCCCTTGATCTTCATGATTGCAGCTGATCTTCTCCAAGTTGCCATCAACGACGCGTTTAGGCAAGGAAAGATTCAGCTGCCTTTCCCTTCCGTCGGCCAAATGGACTACCCCGTAATCCAATATGCAGACGACACGGTCCTAGCTATGCCTGCATGCCCTCAATAAGCTGCTGTCATCAAAGAAATTCTTGTGGACTATGCATCCTCCATCGGCCTTCAAATCAATTTCCACAAATCCACGCTCATCCCAATAAACCTTTTGAAAGAATCCGCCCTTGCTTTTGCGAGTTTTTTCGGATGCTCGGTTGGATCAATGTCGTTCACCTACCTGGGGCTCCCTCTTGGCACGACCAAACCAACTGTCCTAGACCTTATGCCGCTAGTGTGCAGTCTTGAACGTCATCTCACATCTACGATCACAATGATGTCCTATGGTGGTAAACTTTCCTGGCTCAATGCTACCGTCACGTATCTCCTCATTTATGCCATGTGTACGATCAAGTTCTCACCAAAGTTGATTGAGATGCTCGACAAAATTAGAAGACAATGCCTCTGGACCAAAAAGACTGAGCAGGGGGACAAATGCAACTCCCTTGCTGCTTGGGATATGATTTGCAAACCCAAAAAGCATGGTGGATTGGGTGTTATCAACATCAACTTACAAAATGATGCTCTACTTATGAAGTTCCTGAACAAATTCTACAACAAGCTCGACGTTCCGTGTGCGCATCTCATTTGGGACACGTACTACACGGACAAGGTTCCCATGCAACGAATCCTGTCGGCTCTTTCTGGTGGCATGACATCCTAAAACTCACCCCCATCTTCCGAGGCATCACACAAGTTCGGGTTGTTTCGGGCACCACTGCCCTGGTTTGGAAAGATCTTTGGGTTGGAGATGTTCTGGAAAGCTCACATCCCCACGCTTTCTCTTTTGCCATGCACGAAGATGGGTCCATCAAAGATTTCTTGGAGAGCACGACGCTGTCGGAAGCCTTTCACCTACCGCTCTCCCCGCAAGCCTTGGACGATGTGCACGACATCCAGCTGCGTTCTGCGCACATGCATCCATCCACGACCGCGAGCGATGTCTGGTTTTACACCCGGGGCAAATCTGATTACCGACCAGCCGACTACTATAGGTTCTTTTTTCGAGACGCGAACGCCCATCCCGCCTTCTCGCTTCTTTGGCGCTCTCATTGCATCATGAGGATCAAAGTTTTTGGCTGGCTCCTCATGAATGATAGACTAAACACGCGTAACATGCTCAAGCGTCGGCACTATGATATTGGAGATGATCACAGGTGTTTGCTTTGTGGCACCCCTGTTGAGGAGACGGTGGATCATATGATCTTCACTTGCCCGTTTAGCCGATCCTGCTGGCAAAAACTTGGTGTTGATTGGCCCGCTTTCACCTGCCGCCTCCAACTCCTCCAACACGGTAAAGAATCTTGGGGGTGCCCGCTCTTTTTTGACATCTTTCTGGTGGCTGCCTGGAGTCTGTGGAAGGAAAGAAACAATAAACATTTCAGAAGAATCACTCCAAGCATCGATAGCTGGTTAAGAAGGTTTAAGGAGGACTTCAACCTCCTCCAACATAGGACTAAGTAGGGATGAAAATGGAGTGGAAAGTTTCCGCTTTTTCGGAGGGAAAATGGAAATGGAGAGGAAATATGAAAGCGGAAACGGAAATTTGCAAAGCAGGAATGGAAATGGAATTTTTTATGCAGAAACGGAAACAAAAACGGAATGGTGTTTTCCGGTGGAACACACATGGAAACGGAACTTTTCGTTTCCGTTAATATGGAATTTCCGTTTCTACTATAGGCTCATGGCTGCTTTATAGCCCAACTACCAAACAATACACAATGACACAATGAGTAAAATGAGCAAAATGAATTATTTGAGTACCAAGTTATACTACCACACACATACTCAACTAGACCCTATACGTAATTGTCATGTACTACTAAAATACTACCCTATTATGCCAACACAACCATATTATTTTGTAGCCTTGTTAACAATTCCATCAATTTGTTTGTTTTTTTATCTGTATTTCTCTATGATTCAAGGGGGTTTTAAGTTCCGGTCAACAAACAATTTTGTTTCCACGTCCGCTCTGTATTCGCTCCGTGTTTGTTTCTGCTAGTATCTGTTTCCGTATTCGTTTTCGGGCTTTCTGTATTCGTTTCCGCTTTTGTAAAAATAATATGAAAACAAATATGGTAGCATCCAGTTCCGTCTGTTTCCGCGCCGTTTTCATCCCTAGGACTAAGGGTTCTCACCCTCCTTTTATTTCTGATTTACACTAAGGACAGCAACTTTTCCTTCCATACCTAGCCCAAAACTTGTCTGGGTTCGGGAGGAACTTGTGTGTAAAAATGTAACATTGTAACACCGTATACATAAATGAAAAAACAGTAGGGGCCTTTCCTACTGTCCATTCCTTCAACAAAAACATTTTTTGAGCCTAAGTGATGTATATTTCGGTTATTTTTACATCTAAATCACCTATTGGGGATGTTCTTACATATATTTTTGTTTTGGCTCTGACTAATTAAGAACACACTTATATAATAATGTAGGTTATTTCTCAAAACAAGCAAATAATAGTTGCCTCCTACAATACAAGTATGAAGGTAAAATGTCCAGGTTAAGCAATAATAAAGGAGAACTGCGACTGGTTGGGAGAAACAAACCACCCTAAATTTATGCACATGCATAAAGCCCTTTCCACGATTAGAATGCTGCAACAATAGACCAAACATGTGTGTGGTCAGGAGACAGTAGCAGCTTCCTGGTATATCATTCCGAAAAATCCGGCCGCATCCGCAGCAGACAATGCCCTCTTCCTCTTCCTACAACGTCCTTACGAACCACTACCTGTCAATACATCCAAGTTTTTTCCTCTCGGAGACGTAGCTTTGTGATATTACTTACCGGCATTGTTCATCCTGGGGAAGGAGCTGCCAGGAAGATGGAGATCACTGCCATTGCTCTTATTCTGGCGACGATGATTGCCTCCAAGGCCGCAGCGCAGAACAACGGCTGCTCGAGCGTGATGATGACCCTATCCCCATGCCTTGACTTCATAGGGAGCAAAGCCCTGGAGCCCGGCTTCTCCTGCTGCACCACGCTCGCCGGCATCGTCCAGACCGACCCCCGTTGCCTCTGCATGGTTCTCGATGGCAGCGCGGCGTCATTTGGCATCGCCATTAACCACACGAGGGCCCTGGAGCTCCCTGGCATCTGCAAGCTCCAAGCACCGCCGATTAGCCAATGCACAAGTCTGTAAATGTTACGATCCTTTGCACCCTAGAGTAAGTAACATGTCGCTTCTTAAACTCATTACATCAGACTTCTCAAATTCCAGCCATCCCAGTTCCTCCAGCAACAGCGCCAGAAGACCCACCGGAGGAGACGAGCAACCAAGTTGCAGATGCACCTAAAGGTAAAGTCATAAATAAGCCTAAACATGGAACATACCATGTGTTCATTTAAGATGCTTCATTATTATTTTCCTGTACAAAATGCAAGATCAAAATTTGCTTCGACTATGTCATCCATTTCTGGCCAAATAAAAGTTTTGGTACACATTACTGCAGAGTACACGAGTATTTACCACCCTAGACCAATGTAAGTTCAAAATTTCTGGTGATCAAGGTATCCCAATACATATGTAAAAAACTGCTTCCAGAACTACACGATGAATCAGCAGTAGTCTAGTGTTCCTTCAATCCAGTATGCAATACATGGTGAGAACTCAAGGACTAACTGCTACATCATTCAATTTAATGCAGGAAGCCTGAATTCGAATGCAACATCAAGCTCCAGGAACTCAAAGAATGCAGCAAATTTGATGGCCACTATGCTTATACCTACATGTGCATTAATCTATGTCTTCTAAGTGTTGGACAGTTTAATTTTCTGCAGCCTTGTATTAAATGACAAGACCAATAGGATACCATTTAGTTTGATATATCTTTCCGATGAGTCTCAGCAAAAAAGTCATGTCATTCATTATAAGAAGCCAATTAACTCCAGCGGATGTGCATAACATGAATTAACACGTATAGCTAGCTATGTTGACATAACATTTTTTTGTCAAGCATACTTTGCCTCGGATTTTCAAGTTATCAAACTTCCGCAAGTAATTATTTGAGGTTTCGTTTGTGCATAACATGAATAAAGTTGTATAGAATAGCTGCAGTGATGTAACATGTTTTCAGAAGTAAATTTTGCCTGGAGATTTTTGACTTACCAAACTACTCCCTCCGTCCACAAATACTTGTCAGAAAAATTGATGTATCGATGTATTTTAGTTCTAAATACATTCACTTTTATCCAATTATCCGGCAAGTATTTCCGGACGCAGGGAGTAGTTTGCAAGGAATCATTTGAGACTTCGTTTGTGCATAACATGAATTAATTTATACTACCTCTTCTTAATAATTTGTCCCACAAGGAGACGCAGAATTGAAGTAATATTTGATGGGAGAGCATACTTGTTCTCACTAGATATATTAGTAGTATGCCCATTTCATGAAAGCAAGAACGGTAAAATTCCACCAAATATCACTCACTCTTTTGGCCTCCTAGGTATGCATGCGGGACAGATACGGTGAAACAAAGGATGTACTATAAAATAGCTGCACTGACGTAACATGTTCTTAAAAAGTATACTTTTCCTTGGGATTTTGACTTACCATATCAGTGGTATATTGCCTTGAATAAAATGCATCATAGTCCTAATTTTTTTGAAAGTTGGGCCTAATTCTTCAAAATTACACATCTACGTCCTAGAAGCATCCAAGTCGTTTAGCTTGCGATTTTCCTATTTCTAGATTCGAGCATTGTAATAGAGAAGCAAATAAAGTTGCTCATAAACTTGCCAAGTTGGCTAGATTTTCCTTCATTTCTGATTGGCTCGAGGAACCACATAATGCAATTGTACCAATCCTAGTAAACAATGTAATGATTATTTCTAATGAATAAAGCCCGAATTTTCTTTAAAAAAAAAAGTCGTTCACGCCTATGCAGCTCTAATCCCGTTTGACCTGACACATGAGGCAAGTTGACCACCACCACATAGGCAATATTTTGAACAAAACACCCTGATTTTTGCTATTCTTATTTAGTGGTCCCTCCCTCCCTCCCTCTCTCTAACCCACTCACATCACATCCCAGTCAGCCATGGAGGAGCTCCCACTGCGCCACGTCAGCTACGGCCTACAGCCGCCTATCATGGCCAGCAGTGCTTGTCGAGTACGTGTTGTTGCTGTGGTGCTAAGGTCCAGGCTGAGTAGCAGCCTCACCATCATTTGCACCACTCAGACCAAATCATTCATACACGCAAGCACAATATGGCTCCAGGCAGGGGCCAAATGCATAGAGCAGCCCTTCGGGAACATGACGTGAAATATCGCCATAGCCACATTCTACTGGGAGCCCAGTGTTCCTAGTCACCTATTGTAATTTTCTTCCATTCATATGATCATTTGATCGGAACCTCTTTGTCGCTCCCTCCTGCTAAATCAATGAAACACCAGCCCAAATCTGGTTTCTTCAAAAAAAAATGGCTCCAGGCAGAGTCAGGAGACACAATCAACTAACTAGAGCAAAAAGTAAGGCCAACTCCACCGCACGACCCTAAACGGATGTCCGGACTGGCTGGATTTTGTCCCTTTGGGGCGCCGATGAGTTCGCCCGTGTCCGGTTTTGTCAGCTGGGTCGTGCGTGCGCCCACCGCGCGGTCGCACCCCAAATCATGTCCGGGGTGGACGTGAATAAAAAATTTATAAAAACTAGAATAAAATAATTAAAAAAGTAAATAAACGCATTTAAAAAAAACATAAAACATATATAGGGGTCGGCCACAAAACGGCCCAGTTTCCACGGCCACTTAAAAGGCCCAGTTTCATAATTAACATAAAAACAAAATAAAAAAACGCCTCTCGCGTGCTCCTGCCACGCCCGTCGGTGTCGTGGTCGTCGCCGTCTTCACTGGCCGCCGGTGTCGTCGTCGTCGCTGACGAGGTCGACGTAGGCCGGCGGCGTCTACAGGTGGGCCGGCGGTACGTGGTAGACGGGGGCGGGCTGGACGGCCGGAGGTGCCTGCACCAGCTCCTTCCGTGGCGACGCCTCCCGCTCCGGTGACCGCGGCGGAGTGGGGCACCAGTTCACGCCCACGCCGGCGGCCATCTCCGGAGCAGTGCAGGACCAGCCCCACCCCTGGCCCAGCAGCTGCTGGAACGCGGCCGGCGGGTCCTCCTCCATCGCCTCCTCCGTGATGACCGCCATCTGCAACTCCGAGAAGGCGACGTCCCCGGTGGCAGAGAGGGCCATGGCCTCCTCCAGGCCGTCCCACTGCCGCTCGTCGTGCATGTTCATGGAGTCGTCCATGACACGCTGCAGGAGACGGGCCTCCTCCTCCGCTGTCATGCGAGGAGGGGGAGATGGCGACGGAGACGGGGAAGGCGACGACGTGGGCATCAGGCCGCGCACCCGCATACGCCCGCGCGCCTCTGCACGTGGCCTCCGCGGCCCCGACACGGTGCCGGCGAAGTAGGACGCGCGCCGCACGTCGTGCTCGTCCTGGAGCCATGTGTCCCACAGCGGGGAGTCGGGGGCATACCTGTGGTCGTAGTACAGGTCGTCGGGGAGGAGGCGGCGGCGGCGCGCGATCTCATCGCGCCGGGCACGGCCGGTCGCCGGCACCGGCGGGATGGGGACCCGGTCCGCGAAGAGGTGCCATCCGTTGGGGAGGTGGGCATCGCTACATGGGACCGGCGTCCTCGTCTCCCATTACCTCCGGCACACGTCCGTGCAGATGTACTGCCAGTCGCGCTCGCCGGCGGGCCTAGGGGCAATGGTGAAGGGGGCCGGCGCGGGGGCTCAACGGGAGGAGCACGGCGGTGACGCGGGGGCTCGACGGGAGGAGCGCGGCGGTGACCCGGGCTCCTCCTTCTTCACGGATCTGCGGCGGCGGCCCGAGGAGGAGCCGGCCTCGCGGTCGTGCTTCCCCTTGCGGCCGTAGTTCCAAAGGCCCATGGCTACGGCCGGCCGACGAGGTCGACGACGGGGAGCGGCTAGGGTTTCTAGGGTGTCGGGTTTCGAGGGGGCAGAGAGGGGCCGGAGTGGGAAGTGTGGACGACGACCGGTCCACGGCTTCCTATTTAAGAAGGACGACGATCCTTCGCTGTGTGGATGACAGGTGGGGCCACCCGTCCGTGCGCATTTATGTTGGCGGGTGGGAGGTAGGTGGCCGCCTGCCACGTGGCCCCGACGGGGATATTCGAAGCGTTCGTTCGCTGTCCGCCTCGATCCAAACCCGACGCAAGTTTGCGCTTGAAATGGATCGGACCGGACACAAAACGGACCAGATGGGTCCGGGCCGTCACGCGCTGGGCCGCCTGGTTTGTCCGTTTTACTCCAAACGAACGGGACCGGATAAGATAGGGTCACGCGGTAGAGTTGGCCTAATGTGAATACGAGCCCGTTTAAGCAGAGACGGAGAGAAGAAAATACCAAAAAAGATGGCCGTGTGGCATGCTCACCAGCCCGAACGTGATGGCGAGGCGTTTGCTGGGTACATGTCGCGCAGCACAAGGCGGGCATCTGATATGTACCCTGACGTGCGTAGCTCCTCGTGCGGCTCGCACACATCTCGTACACCTCCCTCTGCTTCGTCTGCGCCCTTGCATGGCGCCGGCCGTGACGCTCCATGTAGGATGCGCCATGCGTCGCTGGGGGGCATCGAACCAGGACATGGACTTGGAGAGCAGGCGGTGGGCCGATGGTCTCGTCTGGGATAGGCTAGCGAGCATGTGTAAGCATAGCACTGGAGAACCGCGACCTGCTCTTCCAGCGCAAGTTGTCCTGATAAGCTGGCGCTGCCTCTCCGGTAAAGCATTTCGTCGAGCATGTTAATTGCTCCCGCAAAATCAGGTTCTTGGCAGATCATCACCTGCCGTGCGCCCTGAAACTTATCCAGCAGAGCGCCATGTCGCGCTGCCTGAAGCTCATCCAGCAGAGCGCCATGTCGTGCAGTTGCCTCCACCCGCCATTAGCTGACGCCGCCCCGCACACTGTTAGACTGCTGGAGAGAGAGAGAGAGAGAGACGTACGTCAGGGTTCCACCGTTGCCATTAAGACACTTCCCTTTTCCGGCGTGCCCAAGAAAATCTCCGGCGCCCGACGGGGATGCGTACAGAGAGCAGGTTGCCGTTGACAGAGCCACGCCAGAACGTCCAAAAAATTAGAGGACGGAAATTTTCAGGGGGGGTTGCAGGAAATGTCGTCTACATGGCAGTGGTCAATCTGCCACCTGTGGACATGAACGACTTGAATACTCCTAGGACATCATTACAATATCTAAGCTCCCTCGATTGTAAACGTTGTAAGCGCTCCGGGGCTAGGAAGGGTCAAAGTGACGCCGCCGGCCTGTCGGCAGACGAATGAATGTTTAGATATGACCTGGAAGATTAGCTCACGGTCATCTACACCGACGAGGAGGCATACTGGCGCCTACGAGGTATGCAGAATTGGGTCCTCAAGGGGGACGCCAATACGGCCTACTTCCAGGCCATCGCTAATGGCCGCAGACGCCGTAACTCCATCCCCCTCCTATGGGACGGAGCTACCCTCCTTCAGCGGCCCATGTAGACGGCTTTTATAGAGAACTATTCTCCACGTCCCCTCGGGGAGGTCTTGCCCTAGCGCAAGACATTTGGCCGGCCCACTGCTGCGTTACGCCTATGGACAACGCGGCCCTCACGGCCCGTTCTCTGAGGCTGAAGTATGGGCGGCAATTAAGGGCATGAACCCATCCTCGGCCCCTGGGCCGGATGGACTCCCAGTCAAGTTCTTCAAGACCTTTTGGGAGGTGATCAAACATGAGGTGATGGCCCTGTTTGACGAGTTCTTTGTCGGATCCATTGACCTCGCCCGACTGAACTATGGGGTAATCACGCTCATCCCCAAGGTGGCTGGGGCGTCCGACATTCGACAATTTCGGCCGATTACGGTGATTAATGTCATCTTCCGCATCCTTGCCAAGGGGTACGCCATTAGGGCGGCCCTTATCGCCGACCGGATCATCCACCCGGAGCAGTCAGCCTTCATTCAGGGCCGCTATATCCTTGATGGAGTCTTGGTGTTCCATGAAGCGCTCCATGAGGTGCACACAAAACACCTCAAGGCAGTCTTCCTGAAACTGGATTTCCACAAGGCCTATGACACGGTCAGTTGGACCTTCCTTCGGGAATCTCTTCTTCGTAAGGGCTTCGACGACCGGTGGGTGACCAGGGTGATGCAGATGGTTTCCTCGGGCCGCATTGCGGTGAACATCAATGGGGAGATCGGTCCTTTTTCCCCATATTTTGTGGGGTGCATCAGGGCGACCCCTTCTCCCCGTTCCTATTTAACATGGTGGTCGATGCCCTGGCGTCCATCCTTGACAGGGCCAAGGCAGCTGGCCACATTAAGGGTATTGTACCGCATCTGGTTGGGGGGAACGGTGTCTCCCTCCTTCAATATGCGGATGACACCATTATCATGGTCGAGGGCTCGGAGCGTGATATCGCCAACCTCAAGTTCCTCCTGCTGTGCTTTCAGCAAATGGCCGGCCTGAAGATAAACTTCGACAAGAGTGAGGTGATGGTCTTGGGCTACACCCAGAAAGAGCGCCAAAGCATTGCGGATCGGCTTAACTGCCACCTCGGGTGCTTCCCCACGACATACCTCGGGATCCCCATTAGCGACTCCAGGCTTACGGTGGCCGAGTTGCGCCCCACGGTGGGAAAGCTGCAGCACCGGATCGAACCCTGGCAGGGTAGATGGCTCTCGAAAGCGGCCCGAACGGTGCTCATTCACTCATCCCTCTCCAGTCTACTGTTATTCATCATGAGCTTCTACAGCCTTCCCGAGACCCTCCATCACGAGATTGCCACCGTCCAGGGGCGTTTCTTCTGGGTCGGCGAGGGTGATAAGCAGAAGTACCACATGGTCAAGTGGTCGGAGATCTGCAAACCCCGCGACCAGGGCGGTTTGGGTATCATGTCCTCCAAACGCATGAACATTGCCCTCCTGACCAAGTGGCTACGGCGGATCGCTAATGGTGAAGGTGAACTGTGGCTCCGCATAATTCAGCAGAAATACCTCCGTGGTCCGCCCCTCGCCTTCTGCCAGCGTGCGGGGGGATCATAGTTCTGGCAGTCCATCATTCAGCTCCTCCCTGTCCTTCGGATCGGAACCTCGATAGAGATTGGCTCCGGTACCGCCACACTGTTCTGGTTTGACAGATGGGCGGGCGACGCGCCCCTTGCGGCCCGCTTTCGGGACCTCTTCTCCATCGCGGTTGCGCCACAGATCTCCGTGGAGACCGCCCTTACTGACTTAGGGCAACTAGCGTTCCGGAGGCCTTTCGGTCCGGCTTAGATCGAGGACTGGGAGGAGCTGCTCGACTGATTGCACTCCACGAATCTGCGCTCTCGACGGACGATGACCGTGCCAGATGGCGGCTTGAGCCATCTGAGCAATTCTCCACCAAATTTCTATACCTTGCCATCGCCCCTTCGCTTGGCCATGAGGCGCTCTCCTCCATTTGGGAGATCCGTCTCCCCCTGAAAATTAGGTTCTTGTGGCAATGGATTCGCGGCCGCCTCCCTTCTGGTGTTGAGGTTCTGAAGCGCAATGGCCCTGGGGATGGGCGCTGCCCGCTCTGTGGACCTGAAGAAGATTCGAACCATATCTTCTTCTCCTGCGTGTCCGCGCAGTTTCTTTGGAGTTGTTTCCGCGAGATTGTGGGTGGAAACTGGGACCATAACAATTTTCCCGCTCTCTTTGCCGAACTCCAGGCGATCCCACCCGCGTTGCGCCACACTAGGTGGCTGACCATTGGGGTCCTGGCCTGGACGCTGTGGACTGTTAGAATAAACTTGTGATTCAGCATATTCCTCTTCGTCGTGTTACTGATGCTTTGTTCAAATGGTCTGGTTACTTGCAGCTTTGGCGGCCGCTTAGCCGGCCCAGGGAGAGAGTCGCCATCACCTCCATCATCACCCAGCTCCGTGCGATGGCTCTCCGATTGGCGCCGACGCTTCCCCCACCTCCTCCGGAACCAGATTAGATCGCCATGTCGTCACCTCCGCCGCCGCCGTCCTGGGTTGTGTCGTCGACCATTTGTGTTGGGCGTGATGTGCTGTGCCCACAGCGGAACTTGGGTTTATGTGTGTCTGTTTGTGCCTGTATGTGTAGTTCCTGACTTGCGGTGGCGTTGCGTGTGGGTGTGTACTGTGTTCTGTTGTTACCTTGGTACTTTGTGCTTGGTGGGTGCTTTATTTATAAAGCGGGGCGAAAGCCTTTTATTCTATTTTTATAGGTGAATCGTTTAGTTTTCCTTAGGAGGACCATGCTCTCTTACTATGTGAGTATGTTTTTTTTAAACATAGTACAATCGAAGTCGCTCACATATACGAGCATACACTTATCCTTATAAATGCACGTACGCATACCCTATTTCTATGAGCACCTGTGAGAGACTAAGTTAGAACATACTTTTGAGATTGATGAAGTCGCCACAGACGCCTTCGTAGTCGATGGGAACGTCTCCTCCCATTGAACACACGTCGCCAAAACGCCTACAATAAATACATGAAAATGCAATATCGAAGCTCCCTCGATTGTAAACGTTGTAAGCGCTTCGGGGCTAGGAAGGGTCAAAGTGACCATGTCTCTTCCGGAAAAAGAAAGTGACCATGTCTTTTATTTTTATAGGTGAATCGTTTAGTTTTTCTTAGGAGGACCATGCTCTCTTACTATGTGAGTAGGTATTATTTTTAAACATAGTACAATCGAAGTTGCTCACATATACGAGCATACACTCATCCTTATAAATGCACGTACGCATACCCTATTTCTATGAGCACCTGTGAGAGACTGAGTTAGCACATACTTTTGAGATTGATGAAGTCGCCACAGATGCCTTCGTAGTCGACGGGAACGTCTCCTCCCATTGAACACACATCGCCAAAACGCCTACAATAAATACATGAAAATGCGAGCACCAATGTCCAGTCTAGGAATTGAACTCTGGTAGGCTGGGATAACAATGTCCTCCTAACCATCTAACAGTAGATATTCTTTACTGTTTGGGTCAACTATCCAACTATGTGTGTCCAATACTTGATGGGTTACGTGTCACTTACTCTCTGAACTAAAACCACGACATTTATTTTAGATCAGAGGGACTACTTTTTGGCGAGAAAAAAGGGTTGCATGCCGCTTATGTACAACTGGTACTAGATGAATACCCCGCGCGTTGCGGCGGGAATTTGTAGTACTGTATAGGAGGAGTATTTTTGGAGCAAGTAAATACCATAACCATGCAATTAAGGAAATATATAAATATATGTTTGCTTGAACCTTTGATAGAATTATGTGAAAAGTAAAAACAATACTATATTGTTGTCGATAAGTGCAGAGGTAATGTGTTGGCCTGTCAATATGTTGCAAAAGAGTGTTGTTTATATTAAGCTTATTTAATGAAAAAAATCATATCATTCATATCTTAGTAGCCCTTTATTGTATAAGAACTTGCACCAAGAAATTCAAGAAGCCATCCTTAATGTTGTTGGAGAAGTGAACATCACTCGGTGCAAAAATTAGATAAATTCTGTGAAGCTCCCACTGACCCAGTACACATGTAGACTGCAACATCTTGTTGATATCAGTCAGAGCTAATACATAATTAAGGGAAAATTCACCACCTGATTCAATCACCCCGATTATTTGATATAGGTAAAATAAGAATCCTTTGCATGAAACTATATTTACGGATTGGCCTATGGACGTATGGCCAAACATGCATAGAACATGAACCGTCGTTGATCTTTCATACTGAGAGAGAGAGAGAGAGAGATCACCTCTAGGTCTCAATATTGACACAGAGATCTCGAACAGTTATGCGGGATAGAAAATTTACCTATATTATCTACAAACCCCATCATGTCACTGAAAAATATTGACACAGAGATCTCGAACAGTTATGTGGGGTAGAAAATTTACCTATATTATCTACAAACCCCATCATGTCACTGAAAATATCATCAAATGCAGTCGGAGATACATTGGAGCAATGTAGCAATGTCTCAGTGATGAACCTTTTGATATTGTCGTCTTGTTTGTTGTTTGGAGCACCATGTTCTTCATATAAATGATTAAAATAGACCATCTTCAGCTTCCCATAGTAAATCTAGTATCAAGAGTGAGATGAATGTATTCCCATCTCTCTTGAATAAACTTCTTGGCACATACTATTTCTGAAAAGGCCACATAGATTTCAACAATGAGGACAGTATATATAACACAACCACGGCGCCTTGATATCAAACCGGAGAAACAATTGGCACATAATTGTTCGCATACCCCATTCAGTGAATGGTCCTAAGTACATGCAACATATTCTGCAAATCCAAAGAATTATACAAAATTAAAATACAACAATCTGATTATATTCAAAAGCAACCACTGTATACGGATGAAAAGAGTAATATAGTTGTATCCACTCTGTTAGATATTTGCATATAGAGAACCTTGATATAACAAACCAGAAGATCATCAAAAGATAGCTACACGGATGATCTACAAGGCAGGGAGCACCGATCCAAACATGAGTCCACAAAAAAAAACAATGGTGAGTCAATATTGCTCATGCTGGTAATAGATAAACTCAGAATAGAAATACTCTAGAAAATTTAACGTGAGATGGGTAAATTTAACGTGTTGGAATTGAAGCAACCATTAGATGGCATTAACGACATTGGCTTGGGAGCCTTGATCGGAGAAAAATTACAGGTCATTCCAAGCAGCTTGGTCGGCAAGCTGCGGGAAGTCAGTTCGCAAAAAAATTGGCAACCAGTGCGTGCGGCTGTCGTCGGTGGGCTACCAGGATTGAGCAGTGCGTCGCTCCAGTGTCAATCGGGAGGCTTGCTCCCTCGCCACTGAGGTGTCCTCTCTTCGACAATTCTCAGGATTTATCAGCACCTCACCCCGTCGTCCACCTGCAGGCTCTCCTGTCTATCAGCCCATAAGTTTCACAGTCTACCACTTCAGTATATGAGAAAATCAAAAGGAACCAATTCGGTGGAACGACCTGGTTCCGGCTAAGATTATAAATTACCTTCCAGCAATTAACTAGGGTGAGGCATGGATATGTAGATCAAAGAATCCAAAATATGTTTGAGAGTTAGTCAGACGTACACGTACCTGTATGTATATAACATGTAGACAGCTATAGAATAGTAAAAATGTATGGTTGCAATTTGACATAGACCATATCTTCAACTGCAAGCTGTCTTTCAGACCTCTTCTTGTCTGCAAAGAACTTCATTCTTTCTTGTGCTTTAAGCAAGTTGTCCTTAATGTGTTGTGCTATTGTATCCTTGTCCAGTTGTGCGTGATGATCATCTCCCTCCACTGGTGGTAACATCAGTTCTGTAATCAGAGGAGGTGGTCTTGCATATAAAGCTTGAAAAGGGGTCATTTTCAGGGATGTGTGGAATGTGGTGTTTGGTACGTCTCCAACGTATCTATAATTTTTTATTGTTTCATACTATTATATTACCCCTTTTGGATGTTTATGAGCTTTATTTTACACATTTATATCATTTTTGGGACTAACCTACTAACCGGACGCCCAGCCTATATAGCTGTTTTTTTGCCTATTTCAGTATTTCGAAGAAAAGGGATATCAAACGGAGTCCAAACGGAATGAAACCTTCGGGAGCGTGATTTTTTGAACGAACGTGATCCGGAGAGCTTGGATTGCAAGTCAAGAAGCAGTCGAGGAAGCCACGAGATAGGAGGCCGCCCCCTGTAGGGCGCGCCCCCTGTCTCGTGGGCCCCTCGGGAGGCCACCGACGTACTTCTTCCTTCTATATATACCTACGTACCCCGGAGACATCTAGGAGCACCACGAAACACAATTTCCACCGTTGTAACCTTCTGTATCCGCGAGATCCCATCTTGGAGCCTTCGCCGGCACTATGCCGGAGGGGGAATCGACCACGGAGGTCCTCTACATCAACATCCTTGCCCCTCCGATGAGTTGTGAGTAGTTTACCAAGGACCTACGGGTCCATAGTTATTAGCTAGATGATTGGTTCTCTCTTTTTGGATCTCAATACAATGATCTCCCCCTCTCTTGTGGAGATCTATTCGATGTAAACTCTTTTTGTGGTGTGTTTGTTGAGATCCAATGAATTGTGGGTTTATGATCAAGTTTATCTATGAATAATATTTGAATCTTCTATGAATTCTTTTATGTATGATTGAGTTATGTTTGCAAGTCTCTTCGAATTATCAGTTTGGTTTGGCCTACTAGATTGGTCTTTCTTGCCATGGGAGAAGTGCTTAGCTTTGGGTTCAATCCTGCGGTGTCCTTACCCAGTGACAGAAAGGGTTGCAAGGCACATATTGTATTGTTGCCATCGAGGATAACAAGGTGGGGTTTATATCATATTGCATGAGTTTATCCCTCTACATCATGTCATCTTGCTTAATGCGTTACTCTGTTCTTATGAACTCAATACTCTAGATGCATGCTGGATAGTGGTCGATGTGTGGAGTAATAGTAGTAGATGCAGGCAGGATTCGGTCTACTTGTTATGGACGTGATGCCTATATACATGATCATGCCTAGATAATCTCATAACTATGCGCTTTTCTATCAATATCTCGACAGTAATTTGTTCACCCACCGTAATACTTATGCTATCTTGAGAGAAGCCTCTAGTGAAACCTATGGCCCCCGGGTCTATCTCTTATCATATTTGCTTTCAATCTACTTTTATTTGCATCTTTACTTTTTGCATCTATCTTATAAAATACCAAAAATATATTTATCTTATCTTACTATCTTTATTAGATCTCACTTTCGCAAGTGGCCGTGAAGGGAATGATAACCCCTTTATTGCGTTGGTTGCGAGTTCTCAGTTTGTTTGTGTAGGTGCGTGGGACTTTTGAGGAGCCTCCTACTGGATTGATACCTTGGTTCTCAAAACTGAGGGAAATACTTACGCTACACTTGCTGCATCACCCTCTCCTCTTCGAGGAAAACCAACGCAAGCTCGAGACGTAGCAAGAAGGATTTCTGGCGCCGTTGCCAGGGAGGTCTTCGCTCAAGTCAAGACATACCAAGTACCCATCACAAACCCATCTCCCTCGCATTTACATTATTTGCCATTTGCCTCTCGTTTTCCTCTCCGCCACTTCACCCTTGCCATTTTATTCGCCCTCTCTTTCCCAATCTCTTCTCTCTTTTGCTTGCCCTTTTGTTTGCTCGTTTGGTTGGAATAGATGCTTATTTATTGCTAAACAGAACCTAAGATCTATGGATCCTCATCCGCTTGCTAATCTTTTTAAGAGATCCAATTGTGTTGAACTTATTGCTAGTGAGTTGATTGCACTAGATTATCTTTATGAAGTTTTGCTTGAATTTTGTGAATCTGAAAATTGTGATGAAGAACTTTATGAAGTGATTCACGATAGATCTTTGAATAAAAAGCATGATTGCAATGATTTTACTATAAATTCTCTGGATGTCAATTGTGCCAATAATATGCAAAACCCTAAGCTTGGGGATGCTAGTTTTGCTATGTCTACTACTTGTTGCAATGATCATGATTGGAGTGATTCTTCTTATGATCTTGAAAATTTATTTAAGCCCCATGATGAATATGAGATTGATAATAGTGTTTGCAATAATATTGAAAGTGGGTTTGGAAGAGTGTCAACTTTGGATCCCACATATTTGGAGAATGTTCAATCTTATGGTATTTTTGATAAAAGTGGGTTTGGAGAGGTCATGACTTTAGTTAATGTTAATCCCACTATTTTGGAAGAGTGTCAACTTCGGATGCATGTGGATCGTGTTGTGAATATGTTATGTGATAGTTATTTTGTTGAATTTGCTTATGATCCTACATGTAATTATTATGAGAGAGGAAAATATGGTTGTAGAAATTTTCATGTTACTGAATTACCTCTCGTCATGTTGAGATTGCTATCGTCTCTTTCTTCTTCCTTGCATATGCTAGTTTTTGCTTGCCTTCCAAATTTGTTTTCTTATAATATGCCTATGCATAGGAAGTATATTAGACTTAGATGTGTTTGTCACATGTTTCATGATGCTCCCTTTGCACTTCAATTCTTATCTTTCATGTAAGCATCATTAAAATTATCAATGCCTAGCTGAAAGGCTTTAAATAAAAGCGCTTGTTGGGAGACAACCCAATATTTTTCCTTGCTGTTATTTAATAAATCTTGCATCTTCCTTCTGTTTAGATGTATTTTTATATTTTAATTAGTGTTTGTGCCAAGTAGAACCTATAGGATAACCTACGATGATAGTTGATTTGATTCTGCTGAAAAATAGAAACTTTGCACGCACGAATATAATTTTGTTAATTCACAGGAACGTGATTTTGCGTTGATTCTTTTTGCTGCTGTTCAATAAACAAATTTTTCAGGACTTCCTATTTTGGTAGGATTTTTATAAGTTCCAGAAGTTTGCGTTAGTTACAGATTTCTACATACTGTTCTGTTTTTGACAGATTCTGTTTTTCGTGTGTTGTTTGCTTATTTCAATGCATCTATGGCTAGTAAATTAGTTTATAAACCATAAGGAAGTTGGAATACAGTAGGTTTAACACAAAATTAAATAAAAAATGAGTTCATTACAGTACCTTATGTGGTGGTTTTGTTTTCTTTCACTAACGGAGCTTATAAGATTTCCTGTTGAGTTTTGTGTTGTGAAGTTTTCAAGTTTTGGGTAAAGCTTATGGACTATGGAATAAAGGGTGGCAAGAGCCTAAGCTTGGGTATGCTTATGGCACCCCAAGATATTCAAGAATAGCCAAAAGCCTAAGCTTGGGGATGCCCCGGGAAGGCATCCCCTCTTTCGTCTTCGTTCATTGGTAACTTTACTTGGAGCTATATTTTTATTCGCCACATGATATGTGTTTTGCTTGGAGTGTCGTGTATTATATTAGTCTTTGCTTTTTAGTTTACCACAATCATCTTTGCTGTACACAACTTTTGGGAGAAGCCTATTTGATTAGAATTTGCTAGAATACTCTATGTGCTTCACTTATATCTTTTGAGCTTGATAGTTTTTGCTCTAGTGCTTCACTTATATCTTTTAGAGCACGGTGGTGTCTTAATTTTTAAGAAATTGCTAGTCTCTCATGCTTCACTTATATTATTTTGAGAGTCTTTTAGAACAGCATGGTATTTGCTATGGTCATAAAGTTGGTCCTAGAATGATGAGCATCCAAGTTGGGTATAATAAAAACTATCTTAGAAAGTGAATTGGATGCTATGATCAATTTGATGCTTGATAATTGTTTTGAGATATGAAGGTGGTAATATTAAAGTCATGCTAGTTGGGTGATTATGAATTTAAAGAATGCTTGTGTTGAAGTTTGTGATTCCCGTAACATGCACGTATGGTGAATCGCTTTGTGATGAAGTTGGAGCACAATTTTATTTATTGATTGTGTTCCTTATGAGTGGCGGTCGGGGACGAGCGATGGTCTTTTCCTACCAATCTATCCCCCTAGGAGCATATGCGCATAGTGCTTTGGTTTTTAATGACTTCTAAATTTTTGCAATAAGTGCATGAGTTCTTTTGATTAATGTTGAGTCCATGGATTATACGCACCCTTTCACCCTTCCACCATTGCTAGCCTCTCTTGAGCCGCGCAACTTTCGCCGGTACCTTACACCCACCATACTCCTTCCTCAAAACAACCACCATACCTACCTATTATGGCATTTCCATAGCCATTCCGAGATATATTGCCATGCAACTTTCCACCGTTCCATTCATATGACATGCATCACTTTTGTCATATTGCTCTTTGCATGATCATGTAGTTGACGTTGTATTTGTGGAAAGGCCACCTTCATAATTTTCATACATGTCACTCTTGATTCATTGCATATCCCGGTACACCGCCGGAGGCATTCATATAGAGTCATATCTTGTTCTAGCTTTGAGTTGTAAATCCATAAAAGTGTGATGATCTTCATTATTAGAGCATTGTCCTAGTGAGGAAAGGATGATGAAGACTATGATTCCCCCATAAGTCGGGATGAGACTTCGAAATTTACAAAAAGAAAAGAAAAAAAGAAAAAGAAAAAAAAGAGAAAAAGCCAAAAAGAAAGGAAAAAAGAGAAGGCCAAAGAAAAAAAAGAAAAAGAAAAAGAAAAGAAATAAAATGAGAGAAAAAGAGAGAAGGTACAATGCTACTATCTCCTTTTCCACACTTGTGCTTCAAAATAGCACCATGATCTTCATGATAGAGAGTCTCATATGTTGTCACTTTCATATACTAGTGGGAATTTTTCATTATAGAACTTGGCTTGTATATTCCAATGATGGGCTTCCTCAAAGTACCCTAGGTCTTCGTGAACAAGCAAGTTGGATGCACACCCACTTAGTTTCTTTTGTTGAGTTTTCATATATTTATAGCTCTAGTGCATCCGTTGCATGGCAATCCCTACTCACTCACATTGATATCTATTAATGGGCATCTCCATAGCTCATTGATATGCCTAGTTGATGTGAGAATATCTTCTCCTTTTTTGTCTTCTCCACAACCACCATTCTGTTCCACATATAGTGCTATGTCCATGGCTCACGCTCATGTATTGCGTGAAAGTTGAAAAAGTTTGAGATTATTAAAGTATGAAACAATTGCTTGGCTTGTCATCGGGGTTGTGCATGATTAAATACTTTGTGTGATGAAGATAGAGAAACAGCCAGACTATATGATTTTGTAGGGATAACTTTCTTTGGCCATGTTATTTTAAGAAGACATGATTGCTTTGATTAGTATGCTCGAAGTATTACTATTTCTTATGTCAATATAAACTTTTATTTTGTATTCATTTGGATCTGAACATTCATGCCACAATAAAGAAAATTACATTATGAATTATGCTAGGTAGCATTCCACATCAAAAATTCTCTTTTTATCATTTACCTACTCGAGGACGAGCAGGAATTAAGCTTGGGGATGCTTGATACGTCTCCAACATATCTATAATTTTTGATTGTTCCATGCTATTATATTACCCCTTTTGGATGTTTATGGGCTTTATTTTACACATTTATATCATTTTTGGGACTAACCTACTAACCTGAGGCCCAGCCCATATTGCCGTTTTTTGCCTATTTCAGTATTTCGAAGAAAAGGAATATCAAACGGAGTCCAAACGGAATGAAACCTTCGGGAGCGTGATGTTTGGAACGAACGTGATCCGGAGAGCTTGGAGTGCAAGTCAAGAAGCAGCCGAGGAAGCCACGAGATAGGAGGCCGCCCCCTGTAGGGCGCGCTCCCCTGTCTCATGGGCCCCTCGGGAGGCCACCGACGTACTTCTTCCTCCTATATATACCTACGTACATCGAAAACATCTAGGAGCACCACGAAACACAATTTCCACCATCGTAACCTTCTGTATCCGCGAGATCCCATCTTGGAGCCTTCGCCGGCACTCTGCCGGAGGGGGAATCGACCATGGAGGGACTCTACATCAACATCCTTGCCCCTCCGATGAGTTGTGAGTAGTTTACCACAGACCTACGGGTCCATAGTTATTAGCTAGATGGCTTCTTCTCTCTTTTTGGATCTCAATACAATGTTCTCCCCCTCTCTTGTGGAGATCTATTCATTGTGAACTCTTTTTGCGGTGTGTTCATCGTGATCCGATGAATTGTGGGTTTATGATCAAGTTTATCTATGAATAATATTTGAATCTTCTCTGAATTCTTTTATGTATGATTGAGTTATCTTTGCAAGTCTCTTCGAATTATCAGTTTGGTTTGGCCTACTAGATTGGTCTTTCTTGCCATGGGAGAAGTGCTTAGCTTTGGGTTCAATCTTGCGGTGTCCTTACCCAATGATAGAAAGTGTTGCAAGGCACGTATTGTATTGTTGCCATCGAGGATAACAAGATGGGGTTTATATCATATTGCATGAGTTTATCCCACTACATCATGTCATCTTGCTTAATGCGTTACTCTGTTCTTATGAACTCAATACTCTAGATGCATGCTGGATAGTGGTCGATGTGTGGAGTAATAGTAGTAGATGCAGGCAGGAGTCGGTCTACTTGTTATGGACGTGATGCCTATATACATGATCATGCCTAGATAATCTCATAACTATGCGCTTTTCTATCGATTGCTCGACAGTAATTTGTTCACCCACCGTAATACTTATGCTATCTTGAGAGAAGCCTCTAGTGAAACCTATGGCCCCCGGGTCTATCTCTTATCATATTTGCTTTCAATCTACTTTTATTTGCATCTTTACTTTTTGCATCTATCTTATAAAATACCAAAAATATATTTATCTTATTGTACTATCTTTATTAGATCTCACTTTCGCAAGTGGCCGTGAAGGGATTGACAACCCCTTTATTGCCTTGGTTGCGAGTTCGCAGTTTGTTTGTGTAGGTGTGTGGGACTTTTGAGGAGCCCCCTACTGGATTGATACCTTGGTTCTCAAAACTGAGGGAAATACTTACGCTACACTTGCTGCATCACCCTCTCCTCTTCGAGGAAAACCAACGCAAGCTCAAGACGTAGTAGTGTTGTACCACCATTCAGCCATGGACAACCAAGAGTGCCACTTCTTCGGGTGAGCAAAAGCCATGCATCTCAGGTAGTTTTCCATACACTGGTTAACCCTCTCTGTTTGCCCATCAGTTTGGGGGTGGTAAGAGGTGCTCAAGTGTAATTTGGCTCCCATTTTGTTGAGCAAATGCTGCCAAAGGTGACTAGTGAATATCCTTACCCTGTCAGTTACTATGGCAGTGGGCAATCCATGTAGTCTGAATATATTGTTAGTGAAAGCTTTTGCTACTGTCTTAACAGTAATGGGGTGCCTCATAGCAACCAAGTGAGCATACTTGGTGAAACGATCAACCACCACAAGTATCATGTCCTTATGTTCATATTTGGGCAGTCCTTCCACAAAATCCATGCTAATATGGGTCCAAGCAAAGTCAGGAACCGGCAGTGGTTGTAACAAACCAGGAGGATGCACATGTTGAGCTTTGTTTAACTGACAGACAGGGCATTGTTCAACAAAGTTTTGGACTGCTTTCCTCATTCCAGGCCAGGTGAAAAGAATTCTTAATCTGTGATAAGTTGCTCTTTCTCTAGAGTGCCCCCCTAGTTCAGACTTATGAAAAGAAGTGAGCAAAGAGCTTTTCAATGCACTCTTGTTGCCAATCAGGATTTTGCCTTTATACCTTAGAACTCCACTGGTGAGAGTGTAAGGAGGTTGTGCAGCTGGATCTATTGCTAGTTTAGCAAGCAAATCAGAACATTTGGTATCACCTGTGTAACTGTTCACAACTTCAGTGATCCAAGAAGGAATTGCAGTGCTTGATCCCAAAGCAAGTAGAGCATATTTAACTCTCGAGAGAGCATCAACTACTCTATTCTCCTTTCCTTTCTTGTATTCCACTATGAATTTGTAGCCATAAGTTTAATGAGAAGTTTGTGTTGAATGCCTTCAGTTACTTTTTGCTCTTGTATGTATTTCAAACTCTGCTAGTCAGTTCTAATGATCAAGGAGGATGAAGCAAAGTAATGCTTCCATTTCTTAATTGCTTCAATGATTGGTAATGCCTCTTTATCATAGGTGGACCAGCCAGCAGCTTTAGGACCTAGGGCTTTGCTCATATAAGCAATAGCAGTACAAGAAATATGTCAACTTGTGACCTTGACTATTGGTCACTGAAAGGTCATTGTTTTTCATTTGCGACCTTTTTGCGACCAAAATCAAAAGGTCAAAAGCTGGCGGTTGTAAACTGAAATTAACGACCTTCTCTATGAGAAGGAAGATCGTAGACGTTTACGACCAAAACAAAAGGTCGTTGAACCCATGACCTTTTGTTTTGGTCACTAGCCGTCTGCCCAGGCCACGTCTAATCCGACGTGGCAATCTGACGTGGCAAAATTACGACTAATTGAAAAGGTCAAAAATTAGAATCAGCCCGGTCCATTTCGGTGCTTTTGATGGGCCGAGCCCATTAATTCAGACTTTTTATATTATTATTTTTTTCTGTTAATTTTCGCTAGCTACATGGGCCTGGCCCAGTAATTTATCCTTTTTATTTCAAGGCCTCATCTATTTAGCAGTCCATTTCATTAAGCCTTTTTGTATCATATTTGCATCATTGCACAATATTCCGCGCACTGTTGTTTGGGCCATTGCCTTTTTAGAGCCCAAATATTATTGCTCCAATAGAACATTCAATCTTTTTCAATCACAGATTTCAATTTTACACATTTCAACAGCAAACAATAAATATTTTTCTCAATTAAATGATCAAATCCAGAAATCACTAAATGAAACTCAAACAGCACGTACACGACTACACGGTCCATAAAGTGTACATACAATCAAATACGCAGGCACCAAAACATGGTGGCAACATCAACTAAAACTATGATGCACATCTCCAGGCTGATCTTTGGTCACAACAACAGCCACCTCGACAACATAAGATCCTGATCTATATAAATTATTTACTTAAAGATTCTTCTCCTGGAGTTCCTTGTACACCAACTTTTGACGAATGAACTGCGGATTATAAATCAGAAAAGTTAGGGAACATAATCAAGTGTAGCCCTGTATATAACATTCTCCTAACAATGAAACATAGCTGCAGAATTTGAGATCTAATAAGAAACCATGCATATAACATTCTCATAACAACAAAATTGAGATATATTTGGAAAGGGCAAATGACAAGTATCAACCTGCTGCTAGATAACAGAGCAAACATGTCAAAATTATTCAGATATCCTAATGTGTGTGTGACATTATACATGCATCAAGCTTTAGGCCATCAATTTTAGGATGAGTAGATACCTAACTTCATGTCGATGATATGGATGGGGCTGTAGTAGAACATGTGGTAAGCATCATCTTCGACGCTGAACGTTGCAGATACTTGTCCATTTAGTAGTCTATCATGCGCTCCTGCCATCGCGCCAGAGAGGATATGGTAAGTCGAAAATACTATTAGCAGCCCACAATGCTAAAAAGGTGCTTTAAGATAGTGAACCAGTGGATATCACTCAAGTAAACTATTTTACTCCTTACATACAACAGTCAGGAATTAGTACAGTTGTTTTTTTTTTGACACCTGAATTAGTACAGTTGTTGAAGCAGGAGTAAGCTGATCATATAACATAAGAGTCAGGAATTCCATGCTTATTGTTAAGAAAAAATGATACAAGTTAATATATTGTTTAATAGTAGGTCTAAGAAAAAAACTGTGCATTTGGTGAGAATATAGCAACAGATTAAGAGCATATTATTCAGCATCAACAGATAGTAGAACAATGCTACAGGAAGCTATTTGCATAAAGTAGAGAACTACAAAACAAGCTATTGACCATCCTACTGGTAGCAAGGACATAAAGATAATCACTTAATAAGATAAGAAGCAGACATGAATAAATCACATAACTATGTACAATTCAATATCCCAGCTGAGAGTGAACATGTATTCAACCAACGGCGGAGCTACGTGGGGGCGAACCTGGGCCATCGCCCCCCCAGCAAAAACGAATTTTTTTTACTACCCCTATATGTATTACACACAGCCCACAGCCAGAAGGCCCATTTATCATTTGTTGTCTTCGTTGCGTGGAGACAAACGAATCCAGCCAACCACCAAATCGATTTTCCCTTTGACCTACCGCCTGCGACCGCGGACGCATGACGACCTGAGCGTGGGGGTGGGGCATCGGCGTCCGGCAGGAGGCCGCTGTGGCTTGCTGGCGTGGCCGCGTGGGGGTGACCGCTGGCCGCTGGCGGGTAGCCAGCTAGCCGCTCCAATCCGGCCTCTGCTGCGGAGAACACCAGGCAACATCGGCGCCCTGTAGTGCCTCGGTGAGCTGGTGAGCATCTGCCCTCGCTAGATCTTGCTTTTTCTCCTTTACGTTGCCTAGTCTTCTAGTCAATTTCTCCAATCTGGGCGTCCTAGCAAGCTAGCTAGCTACTTTATCAACACTGCTCTGTACTGGTTATTTGGACCCTGTCAACACTGCTTGCTGGATCTCTGTCTATCTTTCCCCTCTGGAAATTATAGGAAGTTCAATTATTTTGATTCTGAAGTTTATTTCACCTTAGTTGAGGAAAATTCTAATTAGGTCATCTGGTCATGGATTTATTCAATTGCATTTTGTACTGAATAGAAAATGTCCTTTACAGTGAGATTGTGAGAGGGAGGCGTGATGCTTAAGGGGAAAAAGATTGATGCATTTTCCAAAAGAAAGAGAGGTGATTCACTTGACGAACCAACAGCAACCGAAGCAATGCCTATTCAGCCAACGGACTGTGTTCAACCTCCTCTGTTGTTGCTCGAATTTGAGCAACACGGACCACATCCTTCAATGCCTCAGCAGCAAGGACAAAGCCATCAAACTCAAACAAATGAAGTACTATTTCAAGGGATTGAATTCTTGCAACGGGATCCAGCACTACGTCCACAGATTTGGCAATATCCACCTAATCAAAGAGATGATGTGCGGCGAGCATATTTGAAGCTTGGTATTATGCAGCCCCGTTTGCAGAATTACAAAGCTTATGGTCCAGAAGGTCGCAAACGACGCTTTAAGTATGACTGGTTCAAGGATTTCCCATCATGGTTGGAGTACTCGGAGGACAGTCATCGTGCATATTGCTTCTATTGTTTCTTGTTCGGCAAAAACAAAAACAAGAGAGGTGGTTCAGATGTCTTTACAGTGCGAGGATTTGTAAACTGGAAGAAGGTCCATGATGGAAAGAAATGTGCTTTCTTAAACCACATAGGTTCTGAACCTTGCTCTGAACATAATAATGCAACCAAAGCATGCCATGACTTCTTGAATCAGCAAGGCCATTTAGAAAATGTTGTAGCAGTGGGCAACCAGAGGGATATAGAAAGAAACCAGCTGAGGGTGAAAGTATCAATTGCAGCAGTTAAGTGGCTTACAACACAATCATGTGCATTTAGAGGCCATGATGAAACTCCAGACTCAAAGAACAGAGGGAACTTTATTGAATTGTTAAAGCTCCTTGCAGAATTCAATCCCGAGATTGCCGAAGTTATTTTGGAGAATGCTCCATACAGTTCAAAGTACACATCACATGAAATCCAACAGGAGATTTTGGGTATTTATGCATTGAAAGTTAGGAAACATATCCGTGAAGAGATTGGGGATTCTAAGTTTTCTATTCTAGTGGACGAGACATGTGATGTAGCAAAAAGAGAGCAGATGGCATTGGTCCTCAGATTCGTCTAGTGTTCACAACAAAGGTTCGTCTTGATGAAATGAGATCAGATGATGGTTGGGAGGCCTTCTTTGATAGGGTTGTTGAGTTCTGTGTAAATCATTCCATTGATATTCCAGATTTGGGAGAAACTTACATTCTGCATGGTGGTCGTGCTCGTCGCCAACCAGATCATTTTACTAAGGAGCACTATTTCCGGGTGGAAGTATTTCGTGCAACACTTGATACTCAGCTACATGAATTAGAATTCAGGTTCAATGACAAGGTACTGGATCTATTGACCACTAGTGCTACCCTGATCCCTAAAAATAAATTCAGATCTTTCAAAGCTGATGATATTTGTGAGTTAGTCAAGAAATATTATCCAGCAGATTTCACCCAACAAGAAATCTATGGATTGGAGCAGCAACTAAAACACTTTGTTGTGGATGCCTCCAATGATAAAGAGTTGAAAAATGTGTCAACCTTAACAAATCTTTGTCGATATCTCTTTGAGACAGGGAGACATTCTATCTACAATTTGCTTGATCGATTGTTGCGATTGCTTCTAACTCTTCCAGTTTCTACAGCAAGTGCCGAGCGAGCATTCTCAACTTTGAAGATCATTAAGACAAGGCTACGTAATACCATGGAAGATGATTATCTAGCCAATAGCTTGCTAGTAAAAATAGAGAGTGAAATCACGGAGAAGTACAGTTATGAAGATGTTCTTGTGCACTTTAAGGGTGCAAAGAAACGGAAAGCTAATCTGTAGTGCAGTGTTGCTGTAGTGAACCGAATCCTCCATGGTTAAATGGTATTTTGGTATAGTTCCTTTTGTTATGGAGTAGGTTATATATATATATATATATATATATATATATATATATATATATATATATATATATATATATATATATATATATATATATATATATATATTTGTAAGCTACTATGGAGAAGATCAATATAATTGTATAAGTTTCTAGATATTTGCAATATCTAACTTGCTGTATTCGTATGCTTTTGTATTTGAGTTTTTTTAACAGCTTCGCCCCTCCAGAGATTTTCTTTCAAGCTCCGCCACTATATTCAACATTTCCTGCATTTCAATACATGCACGACAGATTCACAGCAAAACTATATATAGCTGTACAAACATGCATGAACAAGAAAGCAACCAAACTACAAGAACATATAAGGAAACAGAGGGAATCACTATAACCTATGGAGTGACAAGCACATATATGAACTCAAAATAATGCCCAGCTAGACCAAAAGAAGCTGGATTAGTCGGAATCTGGCAACGGGCCGACAGCGCCTGATGCGCCGGCTGTTCGAAACGGAACGCGTTAAAGGGACGCGATTTTGGGGCGGGGAGGAGGCACGCTCGCCTCACCTAACAACCGCCTCTGTCGCCGCTGACGAGAGCCGTGCCGCCGAGTCTCGCAGCCACCAACTTGCGCCGCTCACCGCCGCAGTCACCACCTTCGTCGTAGACGCGGGTGCTGCCGGACCTGCAAAATACAGAGGAGGCGTCTGGAATCAGGCGACGGAATCCAGCAAATGGACATCACACTTGCCAACTAATTAACTATAGCATGCTACAGAAACATTTCATTAACAAATTTGATTCAGGAACTAGCTTATTGACTATGACAAAAATGCTTAGAATAAAAATCATTTCAAGAAATGCTGCAGTAGCTAAAAATAATTATGTCAAGGAAAGCGGATACTTCGTCTAAATAAATACATCTTATGCCAGACTTATTAAACTGAGAGCAGTCACAGCAACACAGCATACTTGAAAATGCCAGATTTAGCATACCTCTATTCCTACGTACTACACATAGGTTAACAACTAGGAGAGCAACAGAGCATGCCAAGACTGCAATTGGCTGAATGATTGCTTTAGGTCACAGTGCCAAGAACACTGCTACATGTACAAGTACAACAACAGAAGAATCTCAGGCCTCTATAATTCGCTAGTTTCTTAGGCAACAAACATTGCAAATTTTGATGAGATGCATAGGTCCAGCCGATGACTACACAACAGCAACTACTGCAGACATTGGCTAGAGAAATGCTCATCTTTTTTATTCTTTGTAAAAGAAATTTTGAGTTCAAGCAGTAGCACTAGTTACTGACTACACATGTATACAGTGCAATAGCATAACTATAAGTGTAGATTTTTAACCAGTAAGTGCACATAACCTGGACTATTATAGCATCAGATTTTTAACATTTGGACTATTATAGCATCAGATTTTAAACAGGAGGTTAAACCAGTAAGTGCACATAACCTGGACTATTATAAGTGCAGATTTTTAACCAGTAAGTGCACATAATCTGGACTAGTAAATCAGTAAGTGCACATAAGGCTTGGGCTGCACACAAACACACACATACATGTATCAGAAGCAATTCAGTTAACACTCTTGGCAGGCAAGAGGCAAGTTGGCACTCAGGGGCTTGAGATAATAGCAGCAGACGTGCATACCTGAAGGGGCGAGCGATTGGTCCGAGCCCGGAGAGCAGAGGAGGCATGGCGGCGGCGTGCTGGCGCACCTTGGAAGCCCGGGAATGTGGTGGTACCGATGGTCAAGGAAGAAGAGGAGCAGAGCAGGCCCTTGATGGCCAGCTAGATGCGTCCCTCCTTCTACTCCTCGGGGATGGGTGACCTACAGTAATAGATATGTTATACAACCCGGGATCAAATGTAGCACATATTATCGTTGTAACAGTCTTCTCTTGTGTCTGGCAGTATCCAAATTTACTGTTACTTTTTAAAGTTAAGTTGAATCGTCTTGTAGGAACAAAAGAAGAAACGAGGTGAGTCTCTGAATCTGACCATGCTACAAGACTAATACCAACTACACACATTTCCAGTCAACATTTTAAATCTAAATGTGAGACTAGTGTTGATATGGTCAGTTTGAGCTTCATAAGTCTAATTATGGAAAAATGCACTGAAATTAACTTGGTATGCGTTGAAGACTAACACAGTAGCAGGCAGGCAGGGTTGCGATAACCCAAGTTAATGTACAGCAGAGCGAGGTGATGACCCACAAGTGAAGGGGATCAATCGTAGTCCTTTCGATAAGTAAGAGTGTCGAACCCAACAAGGAGCAGAAGGAAATGATAAGCGGTTTTCGGTAAGGTTTTCTCTGCAAGCACTGAAATTGTAGGTAATAGATAGTTTTGTGATAAGATAAATAGTAACGAGTAACAAGTAAATAAAGTAAATAAAGTGCAGCAAGGTGGCCCAATCCTTTATGTAGCAAAGGATAAGCCTGGATGATTTCTAATAATGAGAAAGGAGCTCCTGAGGACACATGGGAATTATCGTCAAACTAGTTTTCATCACATTCATATGATTCGCATTC
Source organism: Triticum timopheevii (assembly GCA_963921465.1). Taxonomy (NCBI): domain Eukaryota; kingdom Viridiplantae; phylum Streptophyta; class Magnoliopsida; order Poales; family Poaceae; genus Triticum; species Triticum timopheevii. The sequence continues at coordinate 279,343,657 of OY997264.1, forward strand.
GGTACTATGATAATTTGATATGTGGGTGGACCGGCACTTGGGTAATGCCCTTACTTGGACAAGCATCCCACTTATGATTAACCCCTATTGCAAGCATTCGCAACTACAAAAGAAGTATTAAGGTAAACCTAACCACAGCATTAAACATATTGATCCATATCAGCCCCTAACGAAGCAACGCATAAACTAGGGTTTAAGCTTCTGTCACTCTAGCAACACATCATCTACGTATTAATTCCCCATGCCTTCCTCTAGGCCCAAATAATGGTGAAGTGTCATGTAGTCGACGTTCACATAACACCACTAGAGGAAAAGACAACATACATCTCATCAAAATATCGAACGAATACCAAATTCACATGACTACTAATAGCAAGACTTCAACCATGTCCTCGGGAACAAACGTAACTACTCACAAAGCATATTCATGTTCATAATCAGAGGAGTAATAATATGCATAAAGGATCTGAACATATGATCTTCCACCAAGTAAACCAATTAGCATCAACTACAAGGAGTAATCAACACTACTAGCAACACACGGGTACCAATTTGTGGTTTTGATACAAGATTGGATACAAGAGATGAACTAGGGTTTTGAGAGGAGATGGTGCTGGTGAAGACGTTGATGGAGATTGACCCCCTCCTGATGAGAGGATCGTTGGTGATGACGTTGGTGATGATTTCCCCCCTCCCGGGGGGAAGTGTCCCCGGCAGAACAGCTCCGCCGGAGCCCTAGATTGATTCCGCCAAGGTTCCGCCTCGTGGCGGCGGAGTTTCGTCCCGTAAGCTTGCCCACGAATTTTGCCAGGGTAAAAGCTCTGATATAGCAGAAGATGGACACCGGAGGCCCACCAGGGGGCCCAGGAGATAGGGCGCGCCCAGTAGGGGGGCGCCCTCCTCTCTCCTGGACAGGGTGTGGGCCCCTGGTGTATTTCTTTCGCTCAATAATTCTAATAAATTTCAAAAACATGTTTCTTGGAGTTCAGGATTTTTGGAGCAGTGCAGAATAGGTTTCCAATGTTTGCTCCTTTTCCAGCCAGAATTCCAGCTGCCGGTATTCCCCCTCTTCATGATAAACCTTGTAAAATAAGAGAGAATAGCCATAAGTATTGAGATATAATGTGTAATAATAGTCCATAATGCAATAAATATTGATATAAAAGCATGATGCAAAATGGACGTATCAACTCCCCCAAGCTTAGACCTCGCTTGTCCTCAAGCGGAAGCCGAAATCGAAAAATATGTCCACATGTTTAGAGATAGAGCTGTCGATAAAAATAAAATACGGACATGAGGGCATCATGATCATTCTTATAACAGCAACATATATAGATTTTATCATATGATTTCTTATGCTCAAGCAACAATCAATTCACAATGTCAAGTATGGTTCAAAAACTTCATTGGGAACTAACAAACTATAATCTCAGTCATTGAAGCAATTGCAATTTATCATGACATCAGAAAGAGTCAACAATAGAGCTTTTCAGTAAGTTCACATACTCAACTATCTTGTAGTCCTCTACAATTGCTAACACTCACGGAGTACTTGTGGTTATGGAGTTTCAGCCGGACACTGAGAAAGATAGGGGCTTATTGAGTTGCCTCCCAACGTATTCACCTTTAGGTGATGTCAACATTAATAGCCCATGCTAACTTACATCCAATTGGATATATGTATCATGATCTTTCAAACAGGAGGAGCTTGCGAAAGGATAAAATGAAAAAGGGAAAGGTGTGGATCACCTTGACTCAAGCATAAAGTAAAAACATAAAGTAAAAGATAGGCCCTTCGCAGAGGGAAGCAGAGGTTGTCATGTGCCTTTAGGGTTGATGCACAAAATCTTAATGCAAAAGAACGTCACTTTATATTGCCCCTTGTATGTGGGCCTTTATTATGCAGTCCGTCGCTTTTATTACTTCCACAACAAGATCGTACAAAGCTTATTTTCTCTGCACTAATAAATCATACATATTTAGATAGCAATTTTTATTGCTTGCAACATGACAACTTACTTCAAGGATCTTACTCAATCCATAGGTAGGTATGGTAGACTCTCATGGCAAAACTGGGTTTAAGGATATTTGGAAGCACAAGTAGTATCTCTACTTGGTGCAAGGAATTTGGGTAGCATGAGGGGGGAAGGAAAGCTCAACATGTTTGGAAGGTCAATGGCAATATACTTTAACTGAGATGTCGGAAAACATAAACCGTTACGCTGTCTTCCTTGTCCAACGTCAACTCTTTTAGCATGTCATACTTATTGAGTGCTCCCAATTATAAAAGGTGTCCAAGATAATATATTTATATGTGAACCCCTCTTTCCTTATCACTTCTTATTAATTGCAACGATGACCAAGGCTACGTTCACCAACTCTCAACAATTTTTATGCCTCATACTTTTTATGTGTGAAGTTATCACTATCCATAAGATCAATATGAACTCTTTTATTCTTTCTACTTTCTCAAGATCATAGCAACATAGCAAAGCCCTTGACTCGACACTAATCTTTATTATAGATAGCTCACGGACTCGATTACAAAAAGAGATCACAAAGCGATATCAAAACTTCAATCTACGAGATCAAGATACTACTAAAAGGATCGAACTAAATAAAGCGGTAAATATAGGAGTGTGATGGTGATACGATACCGGGGCACCTCCCCCAAGCTTGGCTACTGCCAAGGGGAGTGCCCATACCCATGTGATTATGTCCTCGGAAGTGGTGAAGTAGGAGTTGTTGATGACGTAGGCTTGTCGTCCGTCTTCCAAGGCATAGGCTCTCCATCATAGAAGGATGATCGAGTCTCCGGGATCCTTATGCAGCCAAACTCATCCTCTTGAATCTATATTCATACTCACAGTTCTGGTTTTGCAGGTCATAGATCTGGGCTTGGAGGTGCTCGATTTTCTCTCGAAGCTTGAGATGGTATCCCCAATGACTTTGGCATCCATCTTGTGGTTGTTGGTGAACTCTGTAATCATCATCTAGTTGGCGTTGAGTCCACGCTCCACCATCCCTTGGCACTTGAAAACTTGCTGCTCCACAGCTTCGAGCTTTGTCTCCACGCTTCCGGTATGCCTTGGTCCCTCCACATCGCGGATGTGCAGCACCCCCTCACGCATCTCAATGGTTTGAGGGTGTTGCAGCATCTCCGCAAGATAGGGGTTGATAACCCTCTCGAAAAACTTGTCCTTGGGAGCGCTTGGAGACGACATGATGCTCTAGATCTGAAACAGAAACAACTTGAAACGAAAACAAAGGATATTTGCATGATATAGTGGTCAAAACCTTTGGGACTATATATAATGAATTTTTACCGACCAAAATATGTAACGTGCAAGAAAACGGAGTCCGGGAGGCACACGAGGTGTCCACGAGACAGGGGGGCGCGCCCAATAGAGGGGGGTGTGCCCTCCACTCACGTGGGGGCCTCGTGTCCCTTTTGGACTACTTCTTTCTTCCTAAAATTCTTAAATATTCCAAAACTGATAAAAATTGTCATTGGAGTTGTTTTGGAGTCGGTTTACTTACCGCACATACCTATTCCTTTCAGAGTCTGGAACGTTCTGGAAAGTGTCCCTTATGTATTCCTCCGGGCTTACGGTTTCAATAATATTAGTTTCAACATTGATAGGATTACCTGAAATATAATGTTTAATTCTTTGACCGTTTACCACCCTCGGACTTGTGCCTTCGAAGTTGTTGATTTTTATGGCACCAGAACGATAGACCTCCTCGATAACGTAAGGACCTTCCCATTTAGAGAGAAGTTTTCCTGCAAAAAATCTTAAACGAGAGTTGAATAATAACACATAATCTCCTATGTTAAACTCACGCTTTTGTATCCTTTTGTCATGCCAGCGTTTGACTTTTTCTTTGAATAGCTTAGCATTCTCATAGGCTTGGGTTCTCCATTCGTCAAGTGAGCTAATATCAAACAACCTCTTGTCACCGGCAAGTTTGAAGTCATAGTTGAGCTCTTTAATAGCCCAATATGCCTTATGTTCAAGTTCAAGAGGTAAATGACACGCTTTTCCATAAACCATCTTATATGGAGACATACCCATAGGATTTTTGTATGCAGTTCTATAGGCCCATAATGCATCATCAAGTTTTTTGGACCAATTCTTTCTAGATCTATTCACAGTCTTTTGCAAAATTAATTTGAGCTCTCTATTGCTCAACTCTACTTGACCACTAGACTGCAGATGATAAGGAGATGCGATTCTATGCTTATTGTTAAGAAAAAATGATACAAGTTAATATTTTGTTTAATAGTAGGTCTAAGAAAAAAACTGTGCATTTGGTGAGAATATACAAACAGATTAAGAGCATATTATTCAGCATCACACAGATAGTAGAACAATGCTACAGGAAGCTATTTGCATAAAGTAGAGAACTACAAAACAAGCTATTGACCATCCTACTGGTAGCAAGGACATAAAGATAATCACTTAATAAGATAAGAAGCAGACATGAATAAATCACATAACTATGTACAATTCAATATCCCAGCTGAGAGTGAACATGTATTCAACCAACGGCGGAGCTACGTGGGGGCGAACCTGGGCCATCGCCCCCGCAGCAAAAACGAATTTTTTTTACTACCCCTATATGTATTACACACAGCTCACAACCAGAAGGCCCATTTATCATTTGCTGTCTTCGTTGCGTGGAGACAAACGAATCCAGCCAGCCACCAAATCGATTTTCCCTTTGACCTACCGCCTGCGACCGCGGACGCATGACGACCTGAGCGTGGGGGTGGGGCATCGGCGTCCGGCAGGAGGCCGCTGTGGCTTGCCGGCGTGGCCGCGTGGGGGTGACCGCTGGCCGCTGGCGGGTAGCCAGCTAGCCGCTCCAATCCGGCCTCTGCTGCGGAGAACACCAGGCAACATCGGCGCCCTGTAGTGCCTCGGTGAGCTAGTGAGCATCTGCCCTCGCTAGATCTTGCTTTTTCTCCTTTACGTTGCCTAGTCTTCTAGTCAATTTCTCCAATCTGGGCGTCCTAGCAAGCTAGCTAGCTACTTTATCAACACTGCTCTGTACTGGTTATTTGGACCCTGTCAACACTGCTTGCTGGATCTCTGTCTATCTTTCCCCTCTGGAAATTACAGGAAGTTCAATTATTTTGATTCTGAAGTTTATTTCACCTTAGTTGAGGAAAATTCTAATTAGGTCATCTGGTCATGGATTTATTCAATTGCATTTTGTACTGAATAGAAAATGTCCTTTACAGTGAGATTGTGAGAGGGAGGCGTGATGCTTAAGGGGAAAAAGATTGATGCATTTTCCAAAAGAAGGAGAGGTGATTCACTTGATGAACCAACAGCAACCGAAGCAATGCCTATTCAGCCAACGGACTGTGTTTAACCTCCTCTGTTGTTGCTCGAATTTGAGCAACACGGACCACATCCTTCAATGCCTCAGCAGCAAGGACAAAGCCATCAAACTCAAACAAATGAAGTACTATTTCAAGGGATTGAATTCTTGCAGCGGGATCCAGCACTACGTCCACAGATTTGGCAATATCCACCTAATCAAAGAGATGATGTGCGGCGAGCATATTTGAAGCTTGGTATTATGCAGCCCCGTTTGCAGAATTACAAAGCTTATGGTCCAGAAGGTCGCAAACGACGCTTTAAGTATGACTGGTTCAAGGATTTCCCATCATGGTTGGAGTACTCGGAGGACAGTCATCGTGCATATTGCTTCTATTGTTTCTTGTTCGGCAAAAACAAAAACAAGAGAGGTGGTTCAGATGTCTTTACAGTGCGAGGATTTGTAAACTGGAAGAAGGTCCATGATGGAAAGAAATGTGCTTTCTTAAACCACATAGGTTCTGAACCTTGCTCTGAACATAATAATGCAACCAAAGCATGCCATGACTTCTTGAATCAGCAAGGCCATTTAGAAAATGTTGTAGCAGTGGGCAACCAGAGGGATATAGAAAGAAACCAGCTGAGGGTGAAAGTATCAATTGCAGCAGTTAAGTGGCTTACAACACAATCATGTGCATTTAGAGGCCATGATGAAACTCCAGACTCAAAGAACAGAGGGAACTTTATTGAATTGTTAAAGCTCCTTGCAGAATTCAATCCCGAGATTGCCGAAGTTATTTTGGAGAATGCTCCATACAGTTCAAAGTACACATCACATGAAATCCAACAGGAGGTTTTGGGTATTTATGCATTGAAAGTTAGGAAACATATCCGTGAAGAGATTGGGGATTCTAAGTTTTCTATTCTAGTGGACGAGACATGTGATGTAGCAAAAAGAGAGCAGATGGCATTGGTCCTCAGATTCGTCTAGTGTTCACAACAAAGGTTCGTCTTGATGAAATGAGATCAGATGATGGTTGGGAGGCCTTCTTTGATAGGGTTGTTGAGTTCTGTGTAAATCATTCCATTGATATTCCAGATTTGGGAGAAACTTACATTCTGCATGGTGGTCGTGCTCGTCGCCAACCAGATCATTTTACTAAGGAGCACTATTTCCGGGTGGAAGTATTTCGTGCAACACTTGATACTCAGCTACATGAATTAGAATTCAGGTTCAATGACAAGGTACTGGATCTATTGACCACTAGTGCTACCCTGATCCCTAAAAATAAATTCAGATCTTTCAAAGCTGATGATATTTGTGAGTTAGTCAAGAAATATTATCCAGCAGATTTCACCCAACAAGAAATCTATGGATTGGAGCAGCAACTAAAACACTTTGTTGTGGATGCCTCCAATGATAAAGAGTTGAAAAATGTGTCAACCTTAACAAATCTTTGTCGATATCTCTTTGAGACAAGGAGACATTCTATCTACAATTTGCTTGATCGATTGTTGCGATTGCTTCTAACTCTTCCAGTTTCTACAGCAAGTGCCGAGCGAGCATTCTCAACTTTGAAGATCATTAAGACAAGGCTACGTAATACCATGGAAGATGATTATCTAGCCAATAGCTTGCTAGTAAAAATAGAGAGTGAAATCACGGAGAAGTACAGTTATGAAGATGTTCTTGTGCACTTTAAGGGTGCAAAGAAACGGAAAGCTAATCTGTAGTGCAGTGTTGCTGTAGTGAACCAAATCCTCCATGGTTAAATGGTATTTTGGTATAGTTCCTTTTGTTATGGAGTAGGTTATATATATATATATATATATATATATATATATATATATATATATATATATATATATAAATAAATATATTTGTAAGCTACTATGGAGAAGATCAATATAATTGTATAAGTTTCTAGATATTTGCAATATCTAACTTGCTGTATTCGTATGCTTTTGTATTTGAGTTTTTTTAACAGCTTCGCCCCTCCAGAGATTTCTTTCAAGCTCCGCCACTGTATTCAACATTTCCTGCATTTCAATACATGCACGACAGATTCACAGCAAAACTATATATAGCTGTACAAACATGCATGAACAGGAAAGCAACCAAACTACAAGAACATATAAGGAAACAGAGGGAATCACTATAACCTATGGAGTGACAAGCACATATATGAACTCAAAATAATGCCCAGCTAGACCAAAAGAAGCTGGATTAGTCGGAATCTGGCAACGGGCCGACAGCGCCTGATGCACCGACTGTTTGAAATGGAACGCGTTAAAGGGACGCGATTTTGGGGCGGGGAGGAGGCACGCTCGCCTCACCTAACAACCGCCTCTGTCGCCGCTGACGAGAGCCGTGCCGCCGAGTCTCGCAGCCACCAACTTGCGCCTCTCACCGCCGCAGTCACCACCTTCGTCGTAGACGCGGGTGCTGCCGGACCTGCAAAATACAGAGGAGGCGTCTGGAATCAGGCGACGGAATCCAGCAAATGGACATCACACTTGCCAACTAATTAACTATAGCATGCTACAGAAACATTTCATTAACAAATTTGATTCAGGAACTAGCTTATTGACTATGACAAAAATGCTTAGAATAAAAATCATTTCAAGAAATGCTGTAGTAGCTAAAAATAATTATGTCAAGGAAAGCGGATACTTCGTCTAAATAAATACATCTTATGCCAGACTTATTAAACTGAGAGCAGTCACAGCAACACAGCATACTTGAAAATGCCAGATTTAGCATACCTCTATTCCTACGTACTACACATAGGTTAACAACTAGGAGAGCAACAGAGCATGCCAAGACTGCAATTGGCTGAATGATTGCTTTAGGTCACAGTGCCAAGAACACTGCTACATGTACAAGTACAACAACAGAAGAATCTCAGGCCTCTATAATTCGCTAGTTTCTTAGGCAACAAACATTGCAAATTTTGATGAGATGCATAGGTCCAGCCGATGACTACACAACAGCAACTACTGCAGACATTGGCTAGAGAAATGCTCATCTTTTTTATTCTTTGTAAAAGAAATTTTGAGTTCAAGCAGTAGCACTAGTTACTGACTACACATGTATACAGTGCAATAGCATAACTATAAGTGTAGATTTTTAACCAGTAAGTGCACATAACCTGGACTATTATAGCATCAGATTTTTAACATTTGGACTATTATAGCATCAGATTTTAAACAGGAGGTTAAACCAGTAAGTGCACATAACCTGGACTATTATAAGTGCAGATTTTTAACCAGTAAGTGCACATAATCTGGACTAGTAAATCAGTAAGTGCACATAAGGCTTGGGCTGCACACAAACACACACATACATGTATCAGAAGCAATTCAGTTAACACTCTTGGCAGGCAAGAGGCAAGTTGGCACTCAGGGGGTTGAGATAATAGCAGCAGACGTGCATACCTGAAGGGGCGAGCGATTGGTCCGAGCCCGGAGAGCAGAGGAGGCATGGCGGCGGCGTGCTGGCGCACCTTGGAAGCCCGGGAATGTGGTGGTACCGATGGTCAAGGAAGAAGAGGAGCAGAGCAGGCCCTTGATGGCCAGCTAGATGCGTCCCTCCTTCTACTCCTCGGGGATGGGTGACCTACAGTAATAGATATGTTATACAACCCGGGATCAAATGTAGCACATATTATCGTTGTAACAGTCTTCTCTTGTGTCTGGCAGTATCCAAATTTACTGTTACTTTTTAAAGTTAAGTTGAATCGTCTTGTAGGAACAAAAGAAGAAACGAGGTGAGTCTCTGAATCTGACCATGCTACAAGACTAATACCAACTACACACATTTCCAGTCAACATTTTAAATCTAAATGTGAGACTAGTGTTGATATGGTCAGTTTGAGCTTCATAAGTCTAATTATGGAAAAATGCACTGAAATTAACTTGGTATGCGTTGAAGACTAACACAGTAGCAGGCAGGCAGGGTTGCGATAACCCAAGTTAATGTACAGCAGAGCGAGGTGATGACCCACAAGTGAAGGGGATCAATCGTAGTCCTTTCGATAAGTAAGAGTGTCGAACCCAACAAGGAGCAGAAGGAAATGATAAGCGGTTTTCGGTAAGGTTTTCTCTGCAAGCACTGAAATTGTAGGTAATAGATAGTTTTGTGATAAGATAAATAGTAACGAGTAACAAGTAAATAAAGTAAATAAAGTGCAGCAAGGTGGCCCAATCCTTTATGTAGCAAAGGATAAGCCTGGATGATTTCTAATAATGAGAAAGGAGCTCCTGAGGACACATGGGAATTATCGTCAAACTAGTTTTCATCACATTCATATGATTCGCATTCGGTACTATGATAATTTGATATGTGGGTGGACCGGCACTTGGGTAATGCCCTTACTTGGACAAGCATCCCACTTATGATTAACCCCTATTGCAAGCATTCGCAACTACAAAAGAAGTATTAAGGTAAACCTAACCACAGCATTAAACATATTGATCCATATCAGCCCCTAACGAAGCAACGCATAAACTAGGGTTTAAGCTTCTATCACTCTAGCAACACATCATCTACTTATTAATTCCCCATGCCTTCCTCTAGGCCCAAATAATGGTGAAGTGTCATGTAGTCGACGTTCACATAACACCACTAGAGGAAAAGACAACATACATCTCATCAAAATATCGAACGAATACCAAATTCACATGACTACTAATAGCAAGACTTCAACCATGTCCTCGGGAACAAACGTAACTACTCACAAAGCATATTCATGTTCATAATCAGAGGAGTAATAATATGCATAAAGGATCTGAACATATGATCTTCCACCAAGTAAACCAATTAGCATCAACTACAAGGAGTAATCAACACTACTAGCAACACACGGGTACCAATTTGTGGTTTTGATACAAGATTGGATACAAGAGATGAACTAGGGTTTTGAGAGGAGATGGTGCTGGTGAAGACGTTGATGGAGATTGACCCCTTCCTGATGAGAGGATCGTTGGTGATGACGTTGGTGATGATTTCCCCCTCCCGGGGGGAAGTGTCCCCGGCAGAACAGCTCCACCGGAGCCCTAGATTGATTCCGCCAAGGTTCCGCCTCGTGGCGGTGGAGTTTCGTCCCGTAAGCTTGCCCAAGAATTTTGCCAGGGTAAAAGCTCTGATATAGCAGAAGATGGACACCGGAGGCCCACCAGGGGGCCCAGGAGATAGGGCGCGCCCAGTAGGGGGGCGCCCTCCTCTCTCCTGGACAGGGTGTGGGCCCCTGGTGTATTTCTTTCGCTCAATAATTCTAATAAATTTCAAAAACATGTTTCTTGGAGTTCAGGATTTTTGGAGCAGTGCAGAATAGGTTTCCAATGTTTGCTCCTTTTCCAGCCAGAATTCCAGCTGCCGGTATTCCCCCTCTTCATGATAAACCTTGTAAAATAAGAGAGAATAGCCATAAGTATTGAGATATAATGTGTAATAATAGTCCATAATGCAATAAATATTGATATAAAAGCATGATGCAAAATGGACGTATCAACTCCCCCAAGCTTAGACCTCGCTTGTCCTCAAGCGGAAGCCGAAATCGAAAAATATGTCCACATGTTTAGAGATAGAGCTGTCGATAAAAATAAAATACGGACTTGAGGGCATCATGATCATTCTTATAACAACAACATATATAGATTTTATCATATGATTTCTTATGCTCAAGCAACAATCAATTCACAATGTCAAGTATGGTTCAAAAACTTCATTTGGAACTAACAAACTATAATCTCAGTCATTGAAGCAATTGCAATTTATCATGACATCAGAAAGAGTCAACAATAGAGCTTTTCAGTAAGTTCACATACTCAACTACCTTGTAGTCCTCTACAATTGCTAACACTCACGGAGTACTTGTGGTTATGGAGTTTCAGCCGGACACTGAGAAAGATAGGGGCTTATTGAGTTGCCTCCCAACGTATTCACCTTTAGGTGATGTCAACATTAATAGCCCATGCTAACTTACATCCAATTGGATATATATATCATGATCTTTCAAACAGGAGGAGCTTGCGAAAGGATAAAATGAAAAAGGGAAAGGTGTGGATCACCTTGACTCAAGCATAAAGTAAAAACATAAAGTAAAAGATAGGCCCTTCGCAGAGGGAAGCAGAGGTTGTCATGTGCGTTTAGGGTTGATGCACAAAATCTTAATGCAAAAGAACGTCACTTTATATTGCCCCTTGTATGTGGGCCTTTATTATGCAGTCCGTCGCTTTTATTACTTCCACAACAAGATCGTACAAAGCTTATTTTCTCTGCACTAATAAATCATACATATTTAGATAGCAATTTTTATTGCTTGCGACATGACAACTTACTTGAAGGATCTTACTCAATCCATAGGTAGGTATGGTAGACTCTCATGGCAAAACTGGGTTTAAGGATATTTGGAAGCACAAGTAGTATCTCTACTTGGTGCAAGGAATTTGGCTAGCATGAGGGGGGAAGGAAAGCTCAATATGTTTGGAAGGTCAATGACAATATACTTTAACTGAGATGTCGGAAAACATAAACCATTACGCTGTCTTCCTTGTCCAACGTCAACTCTTTTAGCATGTCATACTTATTGAGTGCTCCCAATTATAAAAGGTGTCCAAGATAATATATTTATATGTGAACCCCTCTTTCCTTATCACTTCTTATTAATTGCAACGATGACCAAGGCTACGTTCACCAACTCTCAACAATTTTTATGCCTCATACTTTCTATGTGTGAAGTTATCACTATCCATAAGATCAATATGAACTCTTTTATTCTTTCTACTTTCTCAAGATCATAGCAACATAGCAAAGCCCTTGACTCGACACTAATCTTTATTATAGATAGCTCACGGACTCGATTACAAAAAGAGATCACAAAGCGATACCAAAACTTCAATCTACGAGATCAAGATACTACTAAAAGGATCGAACTAAATAAAGCGGTAAATATAGGAGTGTGATGGTGATACGATACCGGGGCACCTCCCCCAAGCTTGGCTACTGCCAAGGGGAGTGCCCATACCCATGTGATTATGTCCTCGGAAGTGGTGAAGTAGGAGTTGTTGATGACGTAGGCTTGTCGTCCGTCTTCCAAGGCATAGGCTCTCCATCATAGAAGGATGATCGAGTCTCCGGGATCCTTATGCAGCCAAACTCATCCTCTTGAATCTATATTCATACTCACAGTTCTGGTTTTGCAGGTCATAGATCTGGGCTTGGAGGTGCTCAATTTTCTCTTGAAGCTTGAGATGGTATCCCCAATGACTTTGGCATCCATCTTGTGGTTGTTGGTGAACTCTGTAATCATCATCTAGTTGGCGTTGAGTCCACGCTCCACCATCCCTTGGCACTTGAAAACTTGCTGCTCCACAGCTTCGAGCTTTGTCTCCACGCTTCCGGTACGCCTTGGTCCCTCCACATCGCGGATGTGCAGCACCCCCTCACGCATCTCAATGGTTTGAGGGTGTTGCAGCATCTCCGCGAGATAGGGGTTGATAACCCTCTCGAAAAACTTGTCCTTGGGAGCGCTTGGAGACGACATGATGCTCTAGATCTGAAACAGAAACAACTTGAAACGAAAACAGAGGATATTTGCATGATATAGTGGTCAAAACCTTTGGGACTATATATAATGAATTTTTACCGACCAAAATATGTAACGTGCAAGAAAACGGAGTCCGGGAGGCACACGAGGTGTCCACGAGACAGGGGGGCACGCCCAATAGAGGGGGGCATGCCCTCCACTCACGTGGGGGCCTCGTGTCCCTTTTGGACTACTTCTTTCTTCCTAAAATTCTTAAATATTCCAAAACTGATAAAAATTGTCATTGGAGTTGTTTTGGAGTCAGTTTACTTACCGCGCATACCTATTCCTTTCAGAGTCTAGAACGTTCTGGAAAGTGTCCCTTATGTATTCCTCCGGGCTTACGGTTTCAATAATATTAGTTTCAACATTGATAGGATTACCTGAAATATAATGTTTAATTCTTTGACCGTTTACCACCCTCGGACTTGTGCCTTCGAAGTTGTTGATTTTTATGGCACCAGAACGATAGACCTCCTCGATAACGTAAGGACCTTCCCATTTAGAGAGAAGTTTTCCTGCAAAAAATCTTAAACGAGAGTTGAATAATAACACATAATCTCCTATGTTAAACTCACGCTTTTGTATCCTTTTGTCATGCCAGCGTTTGACTTTTTCTTTGAATAGCTTAGCATTCTCATAGGCTTGGGTTCTCCATTCGTCAAGTGAGCTAATATCAAACAACCTCTTGTCACCGGCAAGTTTGAAGTCATAGTTGAGCTCTTTAATAGCCCAATATGCCTTATGTTCAAGTTCAAGAGGTAAATGACACGCTTTTCCATAAACCATCTTATATGGAGACATACCCATAGGATTTTTGTATGCAGTTCTATAGGCCCATAATGCATCATCAAGTTTTTTGGACCAATTCTTTCTAGATCTATTCACAGTCTTTTGCAAAATTAATTTGAGCTCTCTATTGCTCAACTCTACTTGACCACTAGACTGCAGATGATAAGGAGATGCGATTCTATGATTGACATCATACTTAGAAAGCATCTTACGGAAAGCACCATGAATAAAATGTGAACCACCATCAGTCATAAGATATCTAGGGACTCCAAACCTCGGAAAATTAACTTCTTTAAGCATTTTAATAGAAGTGTTGTAATCAGCACTACTAGTTGGAATAGCTTCTACCCACTTAGTAACGTAATCAACAGCAACTAAAATATGTGTGTAACCATTAGAGGCAGGAAAGGGTCCCATATAATCAAAGCCCCGAACATCAAACAGTTCAATAACAAGAGAATAATTCATAGGCATTTCTTGACGTCTACTAATGTTACCTATTCTTTGGCATTCATTACAAGATAAGACAAACTTACAAGCATCTTTGAAGAGAGTAGGCCAATAAAAACCAGATTGTAGTACCTTGTGTGCAGTTCTATCTCCAGCGTGGTGTCCTCCATAGGATTCAGAGTGACACTTGCATAGGATCTGTTCCTGTTCATGCTCAGGCACACAACGTCTAATAACACCATCTACTCCTTCTTTATAAAGGTGTGGATCATCCTAGAAGTAATGTCTTAAATCATAAAGAACTTTTTATTTTGCTGGTATGTGAAACTAGGCAGTATGAATTTAGCAACAATGTAATTAGCATAATCAGCATACCAAGGAGCAGTACGAGAAGCATTAATGACCGCTAATTGTTCATCAGGAAAGCTATCATCAATAGGCAGTGGGTCATCAAGAACATTCTCTAACCTGGACAAGTTGTCTGCAACGGGGTTCTCAGCTCCCTTTCTATCAATAATATGCAAGTCAAATTCTTGGAGAAAGAGAACCCATCTAATGAGTCTAGGCTTAGCATCTTTCTTTTCCATAAGATATTTAATAGCAGCATGATCAGTGTGAATAATAACTTTGGAATTAACAATATAAGGTCTAAACTTATCACATGCAAACACAACTGCTAAGAATTCTTTTTCAGTAGTAGCATAATTTCTCTGGGCAGTATCAAGAGTCTTACTAGCATACCGGATAACATTCAATTTCTTATCGACTCTTTGCCCTAGAACAGCACCTACAGCATAATCACTAGCATCGCACATAATTTCAAAAGGTAAATTCCAATCAGGTGGCTGAACAATAGGTGCAGTGATCAAAGCTTTCTTAAGTATTTCAAATGCTTCTACACAATCATCATCAAAGACAAAAGGGATATATTTTTGCAATAAATTAGTCAGAGGCCTAGAGATTTCAAAAAAGTCCTTAATGAACCTCCTATAAAAACCGACATGACCAAGGAAACTTCTTATACCTTTTATGTCCTTGGGACCTGGCATCTTTTCAATAGCATCAACCTTGGCTTTATCAACTTCAACCTCTCTCGGAGATTTTATGCCCCAAGACAATGCCCTCATTAACCATAAAGTGACACTTTTCCCAATTCAGGACGAGACTAGTGTCTTCGCACCTCTGCAAAACTTGATCAAGGTTTCTCAAACAATCATCAAAAGAGGATCCATAAACAGAAAAGTCATCCATGAATACCTCACAAATCTTTTCACAAAAATCAGAGAATATAGCCATCATGCATCTTTGAAAGGTAGCAGGTGCATTACATAAACCAAAAGGCATACGTCTATAAGCAAAAGTACCAAAAGGGCAAGTAAAAGTAGTTTTAGATTGATCCTTCGCTGACACAGGTATCTGAGAGAAACCAGAATAACCATCTAGAAAGCAGAAATGAGTGTGTTTGGATAGTCTTTCTAGCATTTGATCAATAAAAAGTAAAGGGTAATGATCTTTCTTAGTAGCTTTATTTAACTTACGGAAATCAATTACCATCCTATAACCTGTAATAATTCTTCGTGGGATTAATTCATCTTTATCATTAGGAACAACGGTAATACCTCCCTTTTTAGGAACACAATGAAGAGGACTTACCCATTCACTATCAGCAACGGGATAAATAATACCTGCCTCAAGGAGCTTTAGTATCTCCTTTCTTACCACTTCTTTCATCTTGGGATTTAGTCGTCGTTGAGGATCTCTAACTGGTTTGGCATCTTTCTCCACTGTAATTTTGTGTTGGCATAATGTGGGACTAATGCCCTTAAGATCATCCAGAGTATATCCAATAGTAGCTTGGTGCTTCTTCAGAGTTTTCAATAATCTTTCTTCTTCTTTCTCTGAAAGGTTGGCACTAATAATAACAGGATATATTTCCTTTTCATCAAGATAAGCATACTTAAGATTATCAGCTAATGGTTTGAGTTCAAACACGGGATCACCCTTGGGTGGAGGGGGATCCCCAAGAATTTCAACGGGAAGGTTATGTTTCAGCATTGGTTCCTGTTTAAGGAACACTTTATCTATTTCCTTTCTTTCCTTCATAAACATATCGTTTTCATGGTCTAGCAAATATTGTTCTAACGGATCAGTTGGAGGAACAACAATGGAAGAAAGACCAATAATCTCATCCTTACTAGGTGGTTCCCTATCACGAGGTTGTCTACTAAACTTAGCAAAATTAAACTCATGAGACATACCATCTATGCCAACGGTGACATTATTATTTTCACAATTAATCTTAGCACTAGTTGTATTCAAGAAGGGTCTACCGAAAATAATGGGACAAAAATCATCTTGTGGGGAACCAAGAACAAGAAAATCAGTAGGGTATTTAACCTTCCCACACAAAACTTCAACATCTCTAACAATCCGAAAGGGTTTAATGGTATCCCTATTAGCAAGCTTAATGGTAACATTAATGTCTTCTAATTCAATGGGTGCAATGTCATGCATAATTTCTTGATATAAGGTATAAGGTATTGCACTAGCACTAGCACCCATATCACATAAGCCATGATAACAATGATCTCCTATTTTAATAGAAATAACAGGCATGCCTACGACAGGTCTACGTGTCTTAGTATCTGGTCTAGCAATATTAGCAGTCTCACCACAGAAATAAATAACATGCCCATCTAAATCATCATCCAAGATATCTTTAACCATAGCAATACTAGGTTCAACATTAATTTGCTCAGGAGGTGTATAAGTCCTAGTATTACTCTTACGAACAACAGTCGAAGCTTTAGCATGATCCTTTATCCTAACAGGGAAAGGAGGTTTCTCAACATAAGTAGTAGGAACAATAGGATCACTATAGGTAATAGTCTTTTCTTCGACTGTAATAGGTGCAACTACTTTCACTTCAATAGGAGGATTATATTTAAACCACTTCTCTTTAGGGAGATCAATGTGAGTAGCAAAAGATTCACAGAAAGAAGCTACTATCTCAGAGTCAAGTCCATACTTAGCGCTAAATCCACGAAAAGCATCGGTATCCATAAAAGATTTAACAAAATCGAACTTAGGTGTCATATGTGACTCCTTACCATCGTCGGAACCCCAATCTTCAGAGTTGTGTTTAATTCTTTCCAATAAGTCCCATTTGAAATCAATAGTCTTCAGCATATAAGAACCAGCACAGGAAGTATTGAGCAGGTTGCGATTATCAAGAGAGAGCTGAGCATAAAAGTTTTGAATAATCATTTCCCGAGAAAGCTCATGATTGGGGCATGAATATAACATTGACTTAAGCCTCCCCCAAGCTTGAGCGATGCTTTCTCCTTCGCGAGGCCAGAAATTATATATGTAATTACGATCACAATGAACAAGATGCATAGGATAGAACTTCTGGTGAAATTCCAACTTCAATCACTTATAATTCCAAGATCTCGTATCATCACATAGCCTATACCATGTCAATGCATCTCCCTTCAAAGATAAAGGAAAGACCTTCCTTTTGACAACATCATCGGTAATACCTGCACGCTTAAATAATCCACAAACTTCATCCACAAAGATATGGTGTAAATCAGGATGCAATGTTCCATCTCCTGCAAATGGATTAGCTAGCAGTTTCTCTATCATACCCAAAGGAATCTCAAATTTAATATTTTCATAAAGTTCAGTAGGTTGAGGAGCAACTCTTTGCTCTTCTGGCCAGGGTGAAGATACCCCGAACAGCCCCTCAAAGGATTAGTTTCCATAGTGACAAGTAACAGAAAATTTCAGCACACTATATAAATGTTTCCTTACCAAGTTCCACTCACCAAAAGCGCTACACTCCCCGGCAACGGCGCCAGAAAAGAGTCTTGATGACCCACAAGTGTAGGGGATCAATCGTAGTCCTTTCGATAAGTAAGAGTGTCGAACCCAATGAGGAGCAGAAGGAAATGATAAGCGGTTTTCGGTAAGGTTTTCTCTGCAAGCACTGAAATTGTAGGTGATGGATAGTTTCGTGATAAGATAAATAGTAACGAGTAACAAGTAAATAAAGTGCAGCAAGGTGGCCCAATCGTTTATGTAGCAAAGGATAAGCCTGGACAATTTCTAATAATGAGAAAGGAGCTCCCGAGGACACATGGGAATTATCGTCAAACTAGTTTTCATCACGTTCATATGATTCGCGTTCGTTACTTTGATAATTTGATATGTGGGTGGACCGGCACTTAGGTACTGCCCTTACTTGGACAAGCATCCCACTTATGATTAACCCCTATTGTAAGCATTCGCAACTACAAAAGAAGTATTAAGGTAAACCTAACCACAGCATTAAACATATGAATCCATATCAGCCCCTAACGAAGCAACGCATAAACTAGGGTTTAAGCTTCTGTCACTCTAGCAACCCATCATCTACTTATTAATTCCCCATGCCTTCCTCTAGGCCCAAATAATGGTGAAGTGTCATGTAGTCGATGTTCACATAACACCACTAGAGGAAAAGACAACATACATCTCATCAAAATATCAAACGAATACCAAATTCACATGACTACTAATAGCAAGACTTCACCCATGTCCTCGGAACAAACGTAACTACTCACAAAGCATATTCATGTTCATAATCAGAGGAGTAATAATATGCAGAAAGGATCTGAACATATGATCTTCCACCAAGTAAACAAATTAGCATCAACTACAAGGAGTAATCAACACTACTAGCAACCCACAGGTACCAATTTGTGGTTTTGATACAAGATTGGATACAAGAGATGAACTAGGGTTTTGAGAGGAGATGGTGCTGGTGAAGATGTTGATGGAGATTGACCCCCTCCTGATGAGAGGATCATTGGTGATGACGTTGGTGATGATTTCCCCCTCCCGGGTAGAACAGCTCCGCCGGAGCCCTAGATTGATTCCGCCAAGGTTCCGCCTCGTGGCGGCGGAGTTTCGCCCCGTAAGCTTGCCCACGAACTTTTCCAGGGTAAAAGCTCTAATATAGCAGAAGATGGACACCGAAGGCCCACCAGGGGGCCCAGGAGATAGGGGGCGCGCCCAGTAGGGGGGGCCTCCTATCTCCTGGACAGGGTGTGGGCCCCCTGGTGTATTTCTTTCGCTCAATAATTCTGATAAATTCCAAAAACATGTTTCCTGGAGTTTCGGGATTTTTGGAGCAGTGCAGAATAGGTTTCCAATGTTTGCTCCTTTTCCGGCCAGAATTCCAGCTGCCGGTATTCCCCCTCTTCATGATAAACCTTGTAAAATAAGAGAGAATAGCCATAAGTATTGAGATATAATGTATAATAACAGTCCATAATGCAATAAATATTGATATAAAAGCATGATGCAAAATGGACGTATCACGAGGCTATTGGGGTTTTCTACAATTTTTTTACCAACTGTTTTGTCTTCACAAAAAGCTAACAGTTGGTCCTGAATTTTATCTTCACAGGGGTGTCAATCAACCGCAACGAAACTGCATAAACTGAGGGATTCAATGCTAATTCGAACGCGAGTATGCACAGGAAACCTACGGGAAACCTACAGCGATGGAGAACCAAATTCGCATCCACATCAAATCAAACGGCCAGATCTACACGGAAACCTACGGGAAGCAAAGGAAGCAGATCGAGGACATGGACCTGTGGTCGAAGACGGTGATGCATGTGGATTCATAGGTTGGCGGGGAGCTGGAGCCAACCACGCCGACGCACAAGCCACCATCCCCTCCTCAGAGGAGACGCGTGGGTGATGTAGCTCCTGGTAGGGCGTGGCAGACGACGAGATGCATAGCCCCGCGAGGCTGGCGACAGCGCTGTCGCGTCATGGTAGTCGGCATTCTATATGCGCTGGGAGGAAGGTTGCGTGGTAGGGGAGAAGGAGCTCCATCTCCTTGGTGGCGACCCATCCCATGGAGGTTCGGCCCTCCTGCCATCGTCGTCGTCCCATCCACCTGCCGAAAGGGAACACAAGACAAGGTGAGGTGAGGAGGAGATAGTGCGTGAATAAGGAGGGGAGGGGCTTACCGGTGCCAGATCCGGCCACCTCTAGCCTCGCTGTCGCTGGATGTGGCAGATCCCGACGAATTTAGGGGTGGCGGCCGAAACCCTAGCCACGGGTGAGGGTTGCGGGGCGAGTACTAGAGAGCGCGAATCTGGGCGTGGGCTCGATGGTGAGGGTCATCGACGGTGGGTGGGCGGCGGAGGGGGTGGGCGACTGTGGGTGGCGGTGGGGGTGGGCAACGGTGGGCGGCGGCGGATTCAAATCAGATCAAAGTGAGGGAGAGGAGAGAGGGGCGTCAGTGCGTGGGAGAGAAGGGTGCAAGAGGAGGAGTGCGGGACGTGGGTGAGACGGGCGACGTGCGGGCCGTTGGATCTAGGAGCATCCGACGATGATTTATCCACGATCCGCATGAGTGGCCCCTAGACCAATCAGAACGCAGTATACAGGTATGATATTTTGACCATTTTAATTGGTCGTAATCGACTAAAATTAAGGTGCTAAATCATGTTAGCTATTTTATTATGACCTGAAAAATTGAAAAAAAAACTTTTCATTGTGTCAGCAAAATTGACTTCAGTTTTCAGGAACAATCACAAATTGAAATAAGACAAATATTTTTTAAAGAGTTATGAGAAATGAGTTCTTTTAAATCATTTTTCTAATTTCCGAGTGCCCGAAATGACTTTTTTTATGAAGGATCTATCATATATTTGTTGCAAAATTGGACCAAATCAATTTTCTATAATACTAGGTCATATTTAATGCACAATTCACAAAATGGTTGGGTGTCAAAAGTTTTGATCCACCTGTGCTGAAAAAGATAAATTCCCACCGATTCAGCAGGAAGCGGGTCAAATTTGAACTGTAGTTGCCTCATAGTTTGCTCTTTATTTTTTACAAAAATCATTTCTAGGTACATAAGTATCTATTTAATCAGAGAAACATCAAAAGTTTTCCAAGATTCAACCACTAGCTAGGAACGGTCAAGCCCGCCGTTTTGTCCGCATTTTGAAACGGGCATAAAAAATTCAAAAAAAATCAAAAAATTGGAAAACCTTCGCATTGTGTCATTATGTGACCAAGTTTCCAGGAAAAATAATAAACATGTAATACGGCAATTATTTTAAAAAAGTGTTCTCAGAAACGAGCTACCATGCGTGAAGATTCATGGCTTTCAAGCCAAATGATCAATCTTATGGCCACATTCATGTCATAGTTTGTTCAAATGATCTCATATTGTGCACAAGGGTGCATCTTGGAATTCCAAACAATGTTGCCTCAGGGAGTTTTCATTTTCTTTGCACGGAAAATTCATTTCCATTTTTCAAGTGCCCGGAATGAGGTTCTTTTGTGAAGGAACTACCAAATAATTGTTGCAAAAATGGACCAAATCATTTTTCAAAAATACTAGGCCATGTTTAATGCACGATTGACACAATGGTTGGGTGTCAAAAGCCTTGATCCGGCTCTGGTGAAAAAGACAAATTTCCGCCGATTCAGCAGGAAGCGGGTCAAATTTGAACTGTAGATGCCTCATAGTTTGCTCTTTATTTTTCCAAAAATCATTTCTAGGTACATAACTATCTATTTAATCAGAGAAATGTAAAAAAATCCAAGATAGCTAGGAACGGTCATTCCCGTCGTTTTGACCGCATTTTGAAATGGGCATAAAAAATTCATAAAAACTCAAAAAATTGGAAAACCTTCGTATTGTGTCATTATATGTGACCAAGTTTCCAGGAAAAATAATAAACTTGTAATAGGCAATTATTTTAAAAAAGTGTTCTCAAAAATGAGCTATCATGCGTGAAGATTCATGGCTTTCAAGCCAAATGATCAATGTTATGGCCACATTCATGGAATAGTTTGTTCAAATGATCTCATATTGTGCACAAGGGTGCATCTTGGAATTCCAAACAATGTTGCCTAAGGGATTTTTCATTTTCTTTGCACGGAAAATTTATTTTCCATTTTCCGAGTGCCCGAAATGAGTTTTTTTTGTGAAGGACCTACAATATATTTATTACAAAATTGGACCAAATCAATTTTATAAAATATTAGGCCATATTTAATGCACAATTGACCAAATGGTTGGGTGTCAAAAGTTTTGATCCACCTCTCGTGAAAATGACAAATTCCCGCCGATTCAGTTGGAAGCGGGTCAAATTTGAACTGTGGCTACCTCATAGTTTGCTCTTTATTTTTTCCAAAAATCATTTCTAGGTACATAAGTATCTATTTAATCAAACAAACACCAAAAGTTTTCCAAGATTTAACCAGTAGCTAGGAACTGTCAAGCCCGTCGTTTTGACCGCATTTTGAAACGGGCATAAAAAATTCAAAAAAATTCAAAAAATTGGAAAACCTTCGCATTGTGTGATTATATGTAACCAAGTTTCCAAGAAAAATAATAAACTTATAATACGGTAATTATTTTAAAAAAGTGTTCTCAGAAACGAGCTATCATGTGTGAAGATTCATGGCTTTCAAGCCAAATGATCAATGTTATGGCCACATTCATGGAATAGTTTGTTCAAATGATCTCATATTGTGCACAAGGGTGCATCTTGGAATTCCAAACAATGTTGCCTAAGGGAGTTTTCATTTTCTTTGCACGGAAAATTCATTTTCCATTTTGTGAGTGCCCGAAATGAATTTTTTTGTGAAGGACCTACAATATATTTATTGCAAAATTGGACCAAATCAATTTTATTAAATACTAGGCCATTTTTAATGCACAATTGACCAAATGGTTGGGTGTCAAAAGTTTTGATCCACCTCTCGTGAAAAAGACAAATTCCTGCTGATTCAACTGGAAGCGGGTCAAATTTGAATTGTGGCTACCTCATAGTTTGCTCTTTATTTTTTCCAAAAATCATTTCTAGGTACATAAGTATCTATTTAATCAGAGAAACATCAAAAGTTTTCCAAGATTCAACCACTAGCTAGGAACTGTCAAGCCCGTCGTTTTGACCGCATTTTGAAACGGGCATAAAAAATTCAAAAAATTGGAAAACCTTCGCATTGTGTCATTATACGTGACTAAGTTTCCAGGAAAAATAATAAACTTTTAATACGGCAATTATTTTAAAAAAGTGTTCTCAAAAATGAGCTATCATGCATGAAGATTCATGGCTTTCAAGCCAAATGAGCTATCTTATGGCCACATTCATGGTATAGTTAGTTCAAATGATCTCATATTGTGCACAAGGGTGCATCTTGGAATTCCAAACAATGTTGCCTAAGAGAGTTTTCATTTTCTTTGCACGGAAAATTCATTTTCCTTTTTCCGAGTGCCTGAAATGAGTTTTTTTTGTGAAGGACCTACCATATATTTGTTGCAAAATTGGACGAAATCAATTTTCTAAAATACTAGGCCATATTTAATGCACAACTGACAAAATGTTTGGGTGTCAAAATTTTTGATCCACCTCTGGTGAAAAAGACAAATTCCCGCCGATTCAGCAGGAAGCGGGTCAAATTTGAACTGCAGCTGCCTCATAGTTTGATCTTTATTTTTCCCAAAAATCATTTCTAGGTACATAATTACCTATTTAATCATAAATACATGGTTTGGTGGCGATACGTCGAGGTTTGGATGGTGGCCGAGGGCCCCAACTCTAGAGCGCGTAAACTCGCATGCCCGCAGCATGGTCACCGCATGACCGTGGCGTTGCCATGTGTTCTGGGCGGCCTAGGCATGTCTAGTGGGTTGGACACTCCCCAGGTAGGTGCTAGGAAGAAAATCACAACATAAGATTCTCACGAGGAGACCGATCGATGCTCAAACATGAATAAGCAGCCAAGTGTTTGATTAGCGGTACGGGAAATGCACATGGCTAATGGGCGTGAGTTTTGGCTGAGGATGATCAGTTACTAAGAAGACCATCTTCACAAATTTTCAGCCCAAAAGGAGGAGCCTAGGTGGTACTTGCTTTGCAAAGTACCACACTGGACATAAATACGAATGTTGAAGCTGGTCTCAAAATAATGAATGGATTGAGCTGGCATTTGGTGGAGGATGGTTATTTGGGCATAGGAAACAACTGTAGAAAATGGATACCATTTGGACATGCCAAAGTGGTACTTCCTTCACAAAGTGTTTTTCTGAACAGAGTAGGAAAATGAATATTTATGATCTAGGCAAGGAAGGTTTTTACATATTTGACGAAGATATGACCCAAAGAATTTATGAGATTTTTTTGGGAATTTTGGGAATGACAGAAATATAGGTTGCTTCACAACCTAGGGCAAAAACTGCCACATGGACATGACACATAGGCAAAAGTGATGAGGTGGCACCTAGTCATAGCAACCCACCACAATTTACAAGGTTATGACCATCTATATTGGTCATGATCAGCTAGAAATAAGGCGGTGGACCAGTGCTATCTGCTTTATGACCATTTCGTGTAAGGAAATTACGACCTTTCTGACCAAAATGGTCGTTATAGTTTAGGGTTTGGAGGCCCCCGAACAGCTTTTAACCAATTGGTCTGAAATGTTCATAGATCTATGACCAATTCTTCCAGGGTCACTGACAGAAGGTCACTAGTTGACATATTTCTTGTAGTGTAGGCTATCCCTTCTGCATGAGTGCTGCTCCAATTCCATATCCAGAAGCATCATCTTCTAGAACAAAGGGAAAAAAAATCAGGTAGAGCAAGAACTGGGGCAGAGGTCATTCTGTCTTTTAATTGCTGGAAAGCAGCTCTTTGTGTATCAGTCCATTGAAATCCATCTTTTTTCAAACCATCAAACAGTGGCTTGCAGATCAGGCCATAATTCTGAACAAACCTGCTGTAGTACCCTGCTAATCCCAAAAAACTTCTCAATTGTGTTACATTCTAAGGTGTGAGCCAGTTACTGATTGCTTCTACTTTAGCAGGGTTTGTTGATACTCCCTTGTCAGAGATCACATAACCCAAATACTCTACTTGGTTCTGTGCAAAGGTGCATTTAGAGAGCTTTGCATATAGTCGATGTTTCCTGAGTGCTTCCAGTACTAGTGTCACATGTTCCAAGTGCTCCTTGTAGGTTTTGCTAAAGATGAGAATATCATCAAAGAAAACTAGCACACGCTCTCTCAGAAGGGGCCCCAATACAGTTTGCATGAGTTCTGTAAAGGAAGGTGGTCCATTTGTCACTCCAAAAGGCATGACTAGGAACTCAAATAGGCCAATATGTGTGCTAAAAGCAGTTTTTTCAATATCTCCTTCTTTCATTCTGATATGATGATAACCACTTCTGAGATCTAGCTTGGTGAAGATTTTTGCTCTATTAAGTTCATCCAAAATATCTTCTATCATGGGTATGGGATACTTGTTTTGGATGGTGTGTGCATTTAATTTTCTGTAATCAATGCATAGCCTCCAAGTTAGATCCTTTTTCTTTACCAATATAGCAGGACAGGAGTATGGACTGTGACTTAATCTGATTATTCCTTTCTGGAGCAGATCTTTTATAATTCCCTCCAAAGCATTTTTCTGGTGATGTGACAACCTGTATCCTCTCTGGTTTATAACTGGAGCTCCAGGTTCCAAGTTGATGGCATGGCCACAGTCTCTCTTTGGAGGTAGACCAGTAGGTTCTGCAAAAACATCTTTGAAATTCTCTAAGATTGTAGTTATTCCAGGTTTTTGGACAGAATCATGGATGGTTTCAGGTTGTAATAGTTGCATCCACATCAGAGCTCCAGTGAGCATGTCCTCCATTATATTTTCCATATCTTGTAGCAAGGGAGTGCAGGGGCTGGTTGGTAAGCTCTCATCCAAGAATGTGATGTGTTCACCATTAGGATGTTTGATTCCTAGCTGCATGTTAGGCAGATCAAAGGTAATAGGGTTGTACTTATACATCCAGTCAGCTCCCAGAATGATATCATATCCAGTGAGTTTCAACATTCTGAAATCCTGTACCAGCTCTACTCCCCGAATAGTGTATTTGGTGTTGTAGAGAGAAAAATCACTGTATAATGTGCCCCCATTTGCTACAGGCACTTGGACCTGTTTTACTGGTGTTGCAGGGCATCCAGATTGGGCTGCTAAAGTAGGAGAGATGAAGGTTGTGGTGCTTCCACTATCCACTAAAGCAATGCCCACAGTGCTTCCAATTTGAACCTGCTATGTAAAAGTGTGTTTCTTTTTATCTTCAGGAACTCCTGTAGCTGCATGCATAGAGATTTTGAGCTCTTGTGTATCAGGAGGTTCTTCCTCCACATCAGACTACACTTCCTCTGCATCTACTATGTAGATGATGTCAGGGTTTTCCACTTGTCCTTGCAATGCTTGAATTTGAGCTTTTTGTGACATCTTGCACACCTGCTTGTGCCCTGGAAACCATGGTTCTTTGCATTTATAACAAATGCCCTTTTCCCTAGCTTGTTGTATTACAGCAGCAGGAGATGTACTTACAGGGAGTACATGCTTTGGTATTTCCCCTAGAGGTCCTTTTCTGTAGTTTGGCACATAAGACTTCTGTGTGTTAGCAGGAGGGCAGGATTTTTCAATTCTTCTGGCTAACCACATAGCTTTGGTCATGTCAGTAGGCTCCAAACATTCGAAGTGACTTTGGATATAAGGATTTAGGCCTACAATGAAACTATGCATGTAGTAATCATCTGGTACTGCAGGGTTGTCCCTCCTCATCAAGTTGATTTGCTGTTCAAAATCAGCTATATATTGGGCCACTGACGTTTGCTGAGTTAATTTGTGGAAAGCTTTCACATTTTCACACCCAGAGGAAGTTGCAAATTGTGTGATTGCAGTACAGAACTTGTGCCAGGGGGTGTGATAAGCAATGAAACCAGTCCCTCTCCACCATTGGATAGATTCTCCCTTTAAATAAGAAACTGCTATCTCAATTCTCTGTTCAATGGGAGTCCTTGTAGCTGAGAAATACTGTTCAATGTTCTGTATCCATGAGTCTGCATCTAGACCATCAAATTCAGCAATGTTTAACTTTGCAGGTTTGACACACAAGAGGTTTCTTCTGGCTTCAGGTGTATAAGGTTTGTTTCTGTCCTTTCTGATATCTGCTTTAGGTAGTTCCTCCACTGTCAAGAAGTGTTTGTTGATCTAACCTTGTTGTTGTGGAGGGGTGTGAAATTCTTGCTTGTTGGCAGTATGATTAGGGTGTCTGTATGGACCTTTTGGTGTGCCATCCATGTTTAGTTCTCTGCCCGTTGCTTTGTCCACCGGGACAGCAGATCCCATAGTTGTAGGGTTCTGCTTGTCAGGGGGAAGGTGATTCTTAGGCAGCTGCTTTGGCCTTCTTGGAGGGACAGCAGTGCTTCCCTGCCCTGACAGTGGATCAGGTCTTTCTTCCTCCTCATCTTCTTCTTCTACTGACTGCTCTGCAGTTAACTTCAGCAAGGTAGTTTGAATTTTCTTGAAATTCTTCTGTATGCTGGCAAAGTTCTTATTCACCGAATCCGTGAAGTGATAGAATTCCTTTCTATCTTCCTCTTTTTCCTGCCGGAGTGTTTTGATGTCCAGTTGCAGAGATTCGAGTTCCAAACCTTCAGTATCTTGCGTCTCACCGGACATGTCGTCGGGGTCTTTGTTGGTCGTCGCTTACAGATCCCGTCCAAGGACGAATTTTGCGAGGAACGGAAGGGATTTTACACCGGTCTCCCAGCAACCAACCGTACTAGCTCGATTGTGCCCAACAGATCGGGAAAACCTAGTCGCCGGAAAGGAAACCAACGCTGAAGGGACGGTTGGGTGGGATTTTGCACTGAAGAATCTTCTCCACCTTCTACCGCCGATCAATTCACCGCCGCCAATCGCCGCCGAACACCGACGTCGCACCCGATCGGGGACCAGATTGGATCTGGGGCTCAATTCCCGCCTCCAAGGACTATAACCTACGCTCTGTATACCACTTGACAGGCCCTAGCAGTGGTTGTCACTGAATTCTCACAAGAACAGAGTAAATCAAGCAATTTGTGGCGAATTTTGGGGCTCGATTCATTCAGATCTGAAGCAAGTTAGCTAGGGTTTTGCCAGTCGGAACACAACGGCTACAAGGGCCAAGCCCAGAATAATCCAGAATGCCCTCTCCACAAACCGGAGGAGGGTTTATAAAGGGAAATTCAGAGAAAGTAGAAAGCGACATGTTCGACAGGTAAAAGACGATGCGGTAACTTTTAAAAAGTAACGCGCGACGACTCCAGCCGTCCAGATGACAATCGACGGTTGTGGGCACTCTCAGCAGCGAGCCGGTAAGTTCTTCTCGTAGCCACCAGATCGCAGATCGACGGTCAAAGTGCTTCCAGGCAAAGACTCGGACTACTGTGTCTCATCCAATGAACTGCTACAGTTGGCAGGCCTGACAGACAGCTACAGAATATTAAAAATGTTCATACACGAACACTATTTGGTGTCAACAGAAAACCAAGAATACTCACACAACATATCAACACAGGCGTGCTTCCACAGCCAAGACATTAGAAGATGAAACGGGACTTGTAGGACTCTAAGCAAGTTGAGAATGGCTAGACGTACAGCTTCGAAGACCAAACCAGCGGGAACAAAAAGAGGAAACGACTTCATCGGTGGGCTACCAGTATTGAGAAGTGCGCCGCTCCAGTGTAAATCGGGAGGCTTGCTCCATCACCACTGAGGTGTCCTCTCTTCGACAGTTCTCAGGATTTATCAGCACCTCACCCCGTCGTCCACCTGCAGGCTCTCCTATCTATCAGCCCATAAGTTTCACAATCTACCACTTCAGTATATGAGAAAATCAAAAGTAACCAATTCGGTGGAACGACCTGGTTCCGGCTAAGATTAAAAATTACCTTGCAGCAATTAACTAGGGTGAGGCATGGATATGTAGATCAAAGAGTCAAAAATATGTTTGAGAGTAGTCAGACGTACACGTACCTGTATCTATATAACATGTAGACAACTACAGAATATTAAAAATGTTCATACACAGACACTATTTGGTGTCAACAGAAAACCAAGAATACTCACACAACAGATCAAACACAGGCATGCTTCCACAACCAAGACATTAGAAGATGAAACAGGACTTGTAGGACTCTAAGCAAGTTGAGAATGGCTAGACGTACAACTTCGAAGACCAAACCAGCGGGAACAAAAAGAGGAAATGACTTAATTCGGTGAAACGCCAGCTAAGATTAGCGATTAATAACTTAAACCTCACCACATCCGTTTGCTCACATCTTCCTCGACCCCCTCACAGCCGCCGTCACACTCGGCCATGTTGTCTTGCCTTCTGTCCCCCATAGTCGCCACACGTCATATCTTCTCATCTCTTCCTCTCGAATCGGTTAACCAACAGGTGGAAGGAGTCGAGCAGCCATCCGGCTATCGGGAGCAACTACATGTGCTAGCGGCGGCGGGAATGGGAGCGTAGGAGATCGGCAGATTTGTTAGACGGATCAAGAAGACAGACCGTGGGGAGGCATATGACGGGTTGGGAATTAAAAGGTGGAAGTGGAAGTGGAAGGGAAGGAGAAGGGGAAGGGGAAATTTTTGTGAGATCGGTTGACTTGCGAGAGCGCAGAATCAGGGAGAGATAGAGGACGCTCCTGAGTCTAGATTGGGCACGCTCTCTCTTGGGCCCTGCCGACAGTAACTGAAGCTAACGTGGATGTTTTCTCCTGTGGTGGGTCCCGTATGTAAGTCTCTAACTAAACGCTGATGTGGCAGTGCTGCTGATGTGGGCATGCTGCATGTCAAGAGAAATATGATAGTGGGGATGATCTATTTAGGTATTATAGATGAGGGAACTTAATGATGCGACCAACTATATTCACACCTATCAAAGTGATGTACCATCGCAAACCCGCATGGTCACCGCCAGATTAGCCCATCACCGCCTCCTCTACGTCACATGCCTGCATGGGCGCCGTCAATCCACCACCACTCCACATGCCCCGCCCATTTCTCCATCTTTCTCCCGTTCTCTCAGGGCGGTACGCCCGAGCCATCATCGCCCCCTCCGCACCACACAGTTGCTGTGATGCCCGAAGAGTTAAGCTACGGTAACCCTCTCCTAATGATGCCATGTCACCACGATTACTGTTGCTAATCACCGTTGATTCAAATCTCGTTCGAATTCAAATTCAAAATCAACTCAAACAATAAAAGTTTTCAAATATTGGAACTAAAATGTTCGGTTTGTGGCAAATAATCCATACTTAAATGTTGGTGGAGAAACCCCACATTTATAAAGTGTTTAAAACTCTAAAATGAACAAAGCAGTAACGAACCCAATTATTTAAAAGCTTTTAAAAAATTAAACAGTTACAAACTATTTTATTTTAGGTGCCAAGTTAATTGTGGTGGTGGCATATTTGGTAATACTAATTTAGGTGCGACTAATGTAATTTATAAAACTGAGGTATTTAATATATAAAATTAAAACACAACAGAAAAGAAATAAAACAAAATACAAAAGGTAAAAAATGCAAACAAAAGGAAAAGGCTTCCCCCACCCGTTGGGCCTGGCCCAACCACGTCGGCCCACCCCGCACCTCCCCACGCCTATATGGCCTCTATCCCTCGAAACCCTAAACAGCTACCCACCCCCACTTCCCTCGATCCCCCACTCTCCCCACTCCTTCTCCTGCTCCCAGCCCCGATCTGGATCGAGCCCGACTCCTGCCCCGACGCGTCCCCGGCGCTCACACCCCCTCCCCCCCCCCCCCCCCCCCCCCCGCCGCCACCGCCATGTCATCCCCATCGTCCCCGTCGCCCCTAACGCCCTGCGGCCGCCCTTCGCCGTCCGCTGTCGCCCGGAGCCGCCAACCGCCGCCGCCTCGCATCCTCGTCCTCCTCCCCGCGAGTCGCCCCCGAGCCTCGCCGCCTCCTGGTCTCTACATAGCCGGTGAGGGCCTCGTCCTCCCCCGTCTTTCCCTCTGTCATGTGCCCGCCGCGCCCGGCCACCGCGTCCCCCCACTCCGGCGACGTACCGCTCGGCCCCGCCTCGACCGCTCCTCCTCCTGGTCACCGCACCCAACGGCCACGCCTCCTCGCGACGCCCGTAATCCCCGCACGCGCCCCCGACAGCGCCCCTGTGCGCAAGCCCGTGCCGTGCGCCACGTGTGCCGTCCTTCGACGCCCGCTGTCTCCACGGACCGCACCCTCGCACTGCGGCCCCGGCTGGCCGCCGGACAGGTCCGGCGCCCGGCTCCGTTACCCGCATGTCCGTCGGGCCAACGCCCGCACCCCAGCGCCCCTTAAACACCCGCCCCGTTTGGCCCTATGGGCCACTGCCAGGGGGCCCCACGCCCCTATAAAAAAGAGATTAAAGATATATTTTAAATGAGAATAAAATTAATTAATTAATTAATTAATAGATTAATTAACTTAATTAATCTATTTTAACTAAAATTAATTAACCTAATCACCTAGTTAAACAAATTAACACTGTTTAGTTAATATGAGTCTATGACAAATGGGACCCACACGTTAGTTTGACTAAGTCAACTGACTGGTTGACTGCTGACATCACCTTGACATCATGCTGATGTCATAATTGCATTTTCTAATTAAATTAATTCTATTAATTCTAAAACTGAAATAAAACTATAAAAATTAATATAAAATAATTCGTAACTCGGATGGAAAAACTTTGTACATGAAAGTTGCTCAGAACGACGAGACACATCCGAATACGCAGCCCGTTCGTCAGCCACGCGTCCCTAGCATAGCGAACCTGTAACATTTCACCTCTGGTTCATCTGTCCAAAAACCCGAAACACCGGGTATACTTCCCCGGATGTTTCCCCCCTTTGCCGGTATCACCTACTACTGCGTTAGGGCACACCGAACACCGCGTATTGCCTTGTTACGCTTTGTGATGCTCTGATTGCTCTGTTATTTATTGTGTTCCCTCTCCGTTACTTCTTTCCGGTAGACCCCGAGACTGCCGGCAACCCCAAGTTCGACTACGGTGTTGACGACTCGTCCTTCTTGCCAGAGCAACCAGGCAAGCCCCCCCCCCTCTTGATCACCAGATATCGCCTATTCTACCCTTTACTACTTGCATTAGAGTAGTGTAGCATGTTACTTTTTCGCTAAATGTTATTCTGTTCCATAGCATGTCATTGTTGCTACAGTTGTTGATACCTTACTTGCAATCCTAAATGCTTAGTATAGGATGCTAGTTTATCATCATTGGCCCTACATTCTTGTCAGTCTGCCTTGCTATACTATCGGGTCGTGATCACTCGGGAGGTGACTAAAGTCGGGTCGGCTCGTTGAGTACCTGCAAGTGATTCGGGTATGGGGCTGAAAGGACAGGTGGCTCCATCCCGGTAGAGGTGGGCCTGGGTTCCCGACGACCCCTGATTGTTACTTTGAGGCGGAGCGACAGGGCAGGTTGAGACCACCTAGGCAAGAGGTGGGCCTGGCCTTGGTCGGCGTTCGCGGTTACTTCATAATAACACGCTTAACGAGATCTTGGTATTTGGTCTGAGTCTGGCCACTTGCCTATACGCACTAACCAACTATGCGGGAACAGTTATGGTCACTCGACGTCGTGGTATCAGCCGTAGCCTTCTTGACGTCAGCAACTGAGCGGCGCGCATCGGGTTGGACCGCGTAACGTAAATTCCTTTGTAATGGAGGTTGCTAGGTCTGCTCACCGGCCGCCCAAGCAACATGCAGGTGTGCAATGGGCGATGGGCCCAGACCCCTGCGCGCATAGGATTTAGACCGACGTGCTGACCTCTATGTTGTGCCTAGGTGGGGCTGCGACGTGTTGATCTTCCGAGGCCGGGCATGACCCAGGAAAGTGTGTCCGGCCAGAGGGATCGAGCGTGTTAGGTTATGTGGTGCACCCCTGCAGGGAAGTTTATCTATTCGAATAGTCGTGTCCCTCGGTAAAAGGACGAGCCGGAGTTGTACCTTGACCTTATGACAACTAGAACCGGATACTTCATAAAACACACCCAGACAAGTTCCAGAGACATCCCGGTGATCGCTTTCCCACAGGGCGACGAGGGGAGGATCGCCGGGTAGGATTATCCTATGTGATGCTACTTGGAGGACTTCAATCTACTCTCTTCTACATCCTGCAAGACGGAGGCTGCTAGAAGCGTAGTCTTCGATAGGACTAGCTATCCCACTCTTATTCTGGCATTCTGCAGTTCAGTCCACTGATATTGCCTCTTTACACATATACCCATGCATATGTAGTGTAGATCCTTGATTGCGAGTACTTTGGATGAGTACTCACGGTTGCTTTGCTCCCTCTTTTTCCCCCTCTTTCCTTTTCTTCTCGGATGCCGCAACCAGACGTTGGAGCCCAGGATCCAGACGCCACCATCGACGATGACTCCTAATACACTGAAGGTGCCTACTACTACGTGCAGGCCACTGACGACGACTAGGAGTAGTTAGGAGGATCCCAGGCAGGAGGCTTGTGCCTCTTTCGATCTGTATCCTAGTTTGTGCTAGCCATCTTATGGCAACTTGTTTAACTTATGTCTGTACTCAGATATTGTTGCTTCCGCTGACTCGTTTATGTTCGAGCACTTGTATTCGAGCCCTCGAGGCCCCTGGCTTGTAATATGATGCTTGTATGACTTATTTTACTTTTAGAGTTGTGTTGTGCTATCTTCCCGTGAGTCCCTGATCTTGATTGTACACATTTGCGTCCATGATTAGTGTACGATTGAATCGGGGGCGTCATAAGTTGGTATCCGAGCGGACTGCCTGTAGGAATCCCCCTTCCAAACTCCTTTGCCGAAGTTGAGTCTAGTCATTGAAAAAGCTTTACTAACTTGGTTGTGCGGCTTACGGGCCCACGTCACCATTGAGTGGTATTAGGATCTTTTATTCCTCGTCTATACTCTGGGACTCTGATCTCTCTTCTATTTGGGTTAAATGATTAAAAAAAGCAACTCTAACAATAGGGTCTCATAACAACCTTCTCCCGGAGAGTTCTTATTAAAGATGATCGCCTGCCGCACCAGAAGATTCTGAAGATACTCTCCGATGTTCTCTCGAGACTTTGTGCCCACCGCTTTTTCTATTCATGACCACCGATGAATCCTTATGGATAACTACTTAAGTATGTCGTCCATACCTTCATTCCCAGCTACCCTTGTTATTACTTGATACCCTGAAATATTCTCCGATATTTTGAGAATCCTTTGAGCCTACTGCTTTGCAGCTCTGTTCCGCATTAATACCCCCACAAACAATTCCTCGCGCTTACCGGGGATCCGTCCATCCCTAGTTGTTTAGGTGCCTCACAAAATTCTTCGAAATACTACCAAATATGTCGCGAATTGTCTACAACCTATGGCCCTTGAAATTATTGTCTGCCTGCATTATGGTTAATTCCAAATGCCTAGCAATATTCATTAATGTCCTTTGCCTTATCATCTTGAGTCCCTTGATTCAATATGTTGCGAATGCTCGCAATCCTCAATCAGATCCTAGAATCCATCCTTCCAGCTCAAACGTCATTTAAACATGAGTTGGTTCTCGACCAATCAAATTGTTGTCGATTGTACCCCGAAGTCTATTCAACTTATCCATCCTTAACCGGAGCGTTTGCTTCTGATCCCTTGAGTTGGAGCTCATAATTCCTTTGCATTTGATCTTTGAATTAATCAGTTGATTCGATAATCTGATCTCCTCATTTTCTTCTTCTTCTGGTTGAGTACCGATGCTCACTTCAGATCCCTTGAGGACCACCAGATCCTTTATTGATTTTATCCAACAACGTCCTTCATATTTGATAACTTTCTAAGTCTTTACTCGGATACATAATGCCTTTGGTAAATTGTATCCTCTACCTTGTCGAACATGCTCTGCTTTCGAGCTTGTGTTATTTACTCTTGAAGTTTGTGGCATATGTTCCTAAGAGGCCCTTATGGGTTGAACATATGCCTTTTCTAATCTGTGTGAACCCGGAAACTACTACGGGTCATGCTCTACTAATGTTATGTCAGATAAAATTTCAACACTACAACTTTGTCGAAGGCGAGAAGTGAGTGAAAGGTTATGCATTAGAGAAGTGGGAGTCGACCTTGAACTTTGTGTTCATGCCCATGGACACGATGTAGATCCTACCATGGAAGCTTCTTGTAATAATAACTATTCCTTGATAAATATCATCTGGTATCTGTGAATTGATCCTTTGCAACCGTGGTTTCGACCATGATTGTTCTTCTTTGATCCATTTCTCGGACAAGTTAAAGCACTTGTCTTCTACAGATCAATGCACCTGCCCAACCTTTATTATGATCTACCTTTGAGTATTACCCCTGGTATCTCGAGGATATCATGCCATTGAACTACATCTTATGAACTTTTAATGAAGTACTACCTTTCTCGTCATAGTCACTCCACGGATTCTCGGTTGTCGCTAACCGAGTACACCGATTAGTAAAACGAATCAACAATGTGATTCAGTAGTCCTAGTGCTTTGTTGTTGAGAAGTTTAATACTCCATCACGTCGTTCCTAGCCTGATCGACTACATCATTACCGTGCTAATTTTAACTTTGCTACCTGGTCCTTCTTCCCAGAGCACAAATTTCGACGATGAGCTAATCTTACGTTGATCTTCCTCGTCATATCATTTCCCCTTGAATAGCAAACTTGATTTCGAGTTTGTGTCATATCCGTGGTTCCAATAACCTTTTGCTTCATCATTTCTTTGACTTGATGCCATCGCCAATCGATTACAACTTCATGAAATCTCTCGACAAATGTGTCGTGATCATCATCAGCATTCCGAGCTTTCCAGGATATCAATTGAATTCATGAGGAGAAATACCATCCTTGCCCTCGATGAATTGTGTTATCATCGACCACTTTAGTGTCTTCCCTCCAACATAAACATGTTTGTGTGTAGTGTTACACCTTGAGTTCCTTGCTATCCAGTATTTGTTCTCCTTTACCTTGGAGTGTTACCATCTTTTATGTCAAGAATCTCATGAGAATCTCACCACCTCTTAAGAATTCTTGATACAAGCAATACTTCTTGCCATCTACATTCATTTCTTGGTCCCCGTGTTGTTTCTAACTAGAATACCGACAAATGGACTGTGATGTGTAAAATTCAAAACTTCTAGCAACCCGATTGCTTGTAAGTTAATGAAGGATAGTTTCATTCTTTGTGTATTGGTTATTGAATCACCATTCTAACATTGATCATGTTACCTAGGCCCATATTTCGGGTGCACCTTTCAACTAATGTTTAATTGTGTTTTCCTCGAGCATACACCATTATATCATTTGATCTGACAAATGTTATCTCCTTGTTCACATAATTGTGGAAATCCATCTTATGGAAATCTCGATGAATTGTCGCTGAGTCCATCAGCCACCTCCTCATCCTCTCCTTGGTTTACTGATGAACTCTGGTTTCGGAACTCGCTTCCATAGCTCATTTCCCGAGAATCTTACAATATCATCTCGTTAATTTGTGTTGCACCTTTTCTTCTCAGGCATCCTGAGTCTGAGGTATCCCGACACCAATAACTTCCGAATCTTGGGGCAAATATGATGGTTTGAACATATTTCCAAGAGTTTTAACATTGGTTGTTATGTCACCCGGTAAGGTGATGTCAGCCTAGTACACTTGGCCGGGGAACCTATTGTTATAATACCAATTTTTAGCAAGGTTAGCCATTCTTCCGTGGGGAAACTATAAGACTTATTCTATAAGTTGTTCCTGATGGATCCTTTGTGTATCCAAAGTTTGACCTTTACTTGATGACCATGTTAATGCTATCTTGAAGCATGTCTATGGTACTTCGATCTTCAATAAGAACATTTGAAGCACAATGCTAAATCTTCTGTATCAATTATCCAAACACCGTTGTATGGGTAAACCTCATTAAATCCTTGCCCCTTTGTCTAAATGGTTACATACTTGGAGCTCTATCATTAATATCTTGCTCTGCCTTTCCTTGGGAAAGATATACTGTAAAACTTGAGTATAAACACCTTTTCCTTTCCATTGGTCTGATTAATGTAATAATGACATTTTCCTGTCCATTGTTTTGGTTAACCTTTCTTTTGACCTATATGATATAAGCAATAATATTTCCCTGCTTATGTAAACACCTCGGTGTACCATCATGTCTAGTATGACCCTATTGCTTTTGTTGATGACATTCCGGTAACCACTGATGGACGAGAACCTTGCCTATTGGTCCGCCTCATTTCAACGAGCAGGAAAATGGTTCTCTTCGTCCCTCGCCCTTGGTACCAATGATGCTGCCAACATAACTGGTCGGTTATTCTCTGACATGCCTTGCTATCATGACCGTGCAAGATGTCAACGCCCTTCCTTCTTTTAACCCACATGGTGGGCCCATAACCCACAGTTCCACAGGATCGGAACCTGACTCTCCTATACACTCTTGTTTTTGAAGATATTCCAACTGTGTGGCTTCGAATGAGATTCATGATGCCACCTTATTATCACCTATTCTAGAGTCAGACACAATCCTTATTCCCGTTGCTCTGAACCCCTTATCACACTCTGATTCAGACATCGAAAGATTGGCTGCCCGCTTGAAACTTTTCATGGTACCTTCTTACCATGCTCTTGATATTTTCTTAAGTTCCAATTCAAGAGATACTTTCTGCCACCTTCCTTGAGTTATTTATCAGATAGGCAACCGTGTAGAGTTCCCTTCTTTCGAAGTTACCCCTGATATTTTTGTAAGTACGATGAAGCTCCTGAATAAAGGATGACAACTTCATCATGATGACCTGAAGTAGAGAAATGAATACCTCAACAAGAATCAACCTCTTCGATGAGAGCAACAAGAACAAGAAGACTCGTTAGGTTTCGCAAACAGAACTCTCCCCCTTACTCGACCTCTTAAAATCTCGGGACGAGATTTCTTGTAGTGGAGGAGAATTGTGACGCCCGGATAGTTAAGCTACGGTAACCCTCTCCTAATAATGCCATGTCACCACGATTGCTGTTGCTAATCACCGTTGATTCAAATCTCGTTCGAATTCAAATTCAAAATCAACTCAAACAATAAAAGTTTTCAAATATTGGAACTAAAATGTTCGGTTTGTGGCAAATAATCCATACTAAATGTTGGTGGAGAAACCCCACATTTATAAAGTGTTTAAAACTCTAAAATGAACAAAGCGGTAACGAACCCAATTATTTAAAAGCTTTTAAAAATTAAACAGTTACAAACTATTTTATTTTAGGTGCCAAGTTAATTGTGGTGGTGGCATATTTGGTAATACTAATTTAGGTGCAACTAATGTAATTTATAAAACTAAGGTATTTAAAATATAAAATTAAAACACAACAGAAAAGAAATAAAACAAAATACAAAAGGTAAAAATAGCAAACAAAAGGAAAAGGCTTCCCCCACCCGCTGGGCCTGGACCAACCACGCCGGCCCACCCCACACCTCCCCTGGCCTATATGGCCTCTATCCCCCGAAACCCTAAACCGCCACCCACCCCCACTCCCCTTGATCCCCCACTCTCCTCACTCCTTCTCCTGCTCCTAGCCCTGATCTGGATCGAGCCCGACTCCCGCCCCCCCCCCCCTGCCGCCCCGTCGCCCCTGACGCCCTGTGACCGCCCTTCGCTGTCCGCCGTCGCCCGAAGCCGTCAACCGCCGCCGCCTCGCATCCTCGTCCTCCTCCCCGTGGGTCACCCCCGAGCCTCGCCGCCCCCTGGTCTCTACATCGCCGGTGAGGGCCTCGCCCTCCCCCGTCTTTCCCTCTGTCCCGTGCGCGTCGCGCCCGGCCACCGCGTCCCCCCACTCCGGCGACGTACCGCTCGGCCCCGCCTCGCCCAATCCTTCTCTGGGTCACCGCACCCCGCGGCCACGCCTCCTCGCGCCACCCGCAATCCCCGCACGCGTCCCCGACAGCACCCTCGTGCGCAAGCCCGTGCCGTGCGCCGCGCGTGCCGTCCTTCGATGCCCGCTGCCTCCACCGACCGCACCCTCGCACTGCGGCCTCGGCTGGCCACCGGCCAGGTGCGGCGCCCGGCTCCGTTGCCCGCATGTCCGTCGGGCCAACGCCCGCACCCCAGCGCCCGTTAAACACCCGCCTCATTTGGCCCCTATGGGCCACTGCCACGGGGCCCACGCCCCTATAAAAAAGAAGAGATTAAAGATATATTTTAAATGAGAATAAAATTAATTAATTAATAGATTAATTAACTTAATTAATCTAGTTTAACTAAAATTAATTAACCTAATCACTTAGTTAAACAAATTAACCCTGTTTAGTTAATATGAGTCTATGACAAATGGGACCCACGGGTCAGTTTGACTAAGTCAACTGACTGGTTGACTGCTGACATCACCCTGACATCATGCTGCCGTCATAATTGCATTTTCTAATTAAATTAATTCTATTAATTCTAAAAATGAAATAAAACTTTAAAAATTAATATAAAATAATTCGTAACTCGGATGGAAAAACTTTGTACATGAAAGTTGCTCAGAACGACGAGACGCATCCGAACATGCAGCCTGTTCGTTAGCCACGTGTCCCTAGCATAGCGAACCTGTAACATTTCTCCTTCGGTTCATCTGTACGAAAACCTGAAACACCGGGTATTCTTACCCGGATGTTTCCCCCCTTCGCCGGTATCACCTACTACCGCATTAGGGCACACTGAACACCACGTATTGCCTTGTTACGCTTTGTGATGCTTTGATTGCTCTGTTATTTATTGTGTTCCCTCTCCGTTACTTCTTTCCGGTAGACCCTGAGACTGCCGGCGACCCCCAGTTCGACTACAGTGTTGACGACTCCTTCTTGCCAGAGCAACCAGGCAAGCCCCCCCCCCCTTGATCACCAGATATCGCCTATTCTACCCTTTACTGCTTGCATTAGAATAGTGTAGCATGTTACTGTTTCGGTTAATCTTATTCTGTTGCATACCCTGTCATTGTTGCTACAGTTGTTGATACCTTACTCGCAATCCTAAATGCTTAGTATAGGATGCTAGTTTATCATCATTGGCCCTACATTCTTGTCAGTCTGCCTTGCTATACTATCAGGCCATGATCACTCGGGAGGTGATCACGGGTATATACTATACCTATATACATACTATACAGATGGTGACTAAAGTCGGGTCGGCTCGTTGAGTACCCGCAAGTGATTCAGATATGGGGGCTGAAAGGACAGGTGGCTCCATCCCGATAGAGGTGGGCCTGGGTTCCCGGACGCCCCCGACTGATACTTTGAGGCAGAGTGACAGGGCAGGTTGAGACCACCTAGGCGAGAGGTTGGCCTGGCCTTGGTCGGCGTTCGCGGTTACTTCATAATAACACGCTTAACGAGATCTTGGTATTTGATCTGAGTCTGGCCACTGGCTTATACGCACTAACCAACTACGCGGGAATAGTTATGGACACTCGACGTCGTGGTATCAGTCGAAGCCTTCTTGACGTCAGCGACTGAGCGGCGCGCGCCGGGTTGGACCGCGTAACGCAACTTCCTTTGTAATGGAGGTTGCTATGTCTGCTCACCGGCCGACTGAGCGGCGCGTGATGTCTACTACACAACCTTCTTCTTGTAGACGTTGTTAGGCCTGCAAGTGCACAGGTTTGTAGGACAGTAGCAAATATCCCTCAAGTGGATGACCTATGGTTTATCAATCTGTGGGAGGCGTAGGATGAAGATGGTCTCTCTCAAACAACCCTGCAACCAAATAACAAAGAGTCTCGTGTGTCCTCAACACACCCAATACAATGGTAAATTGTATAGGTACACTAGTTCGGCGAAGAGATGGTGATACAAGTGCAATATGGATGGTAGATACAGGTTTTTGTAATCTGAAAATATAAAAACAGCAAGGTAACTAATGATAAAAGTGAGCGTAAACGGTATTGCAATGATAGGAAACAAGGCATAGGGTTCATACTTTCACTAATGCAAGTTCTCTCAACAATAATAACATAGATAGATCATATAACAATCCCTCAACATGCAACAAAGAGTCACTCCAAAGCCACTAATAGCGGAGAACAAACGAAGAGATTATGGTAGGGTACGAAACCACCTCAAAGTTATTCTTTCGGATCAATCTATTCAAGAGTTCGTACTAGAATAACACCTTAAGACACAAATAAACCAAAACCCTAATGTCACCTAGATACTCCATTGTCACCTCAAGTATCTGTGGGCATGATTATACGATATGCATCACACAATCTCAAATTCATCTATTCAACCAACACAAAGTACTTCAAAGAGTGCCCAAAGTTTCTACCGGAGAGTCAAGACGAAAACGTGTGCCAACCCCTATGCATAGGTTCATGGGCGGAACCCGCAAGTTGGTCACCAAAACATACATCAAGTGGCATGTGATATCCCATTGTCACCACAGATAAACACGGCAAGACATACATCAAGTGTTCTCAAATCATTAAAGACTCAATCCGATAAGATAACTTCAAGAGGAAAACTCAATTCATCACAAGAGAGTAGAGGGGGAGAAACATCATAAGATCCAACTATAATAGCAAAGCTCGCGATACATCAAGATCGTGCCATAGAGAGAACATGAGAGAGAGAGAGATATTAAACACATAGCTACTGGTGCATACCCTCAGCCCCAAGGGTGAACTACTCCCTCCTCGTCATGGAGAGTGCCGGGATAATGAAGATGGCCACCGGTGAGGGATCCCCCCCTCCGGCAGGGTGCCGGAACGGGCTCCCGAGAGTTTTTTGGTGGCTACAGAGGCTTGCGGCAGCGGAACTCCCGATCTATCTTCGTCTTTGATGTTTTTAGGGTACGTGGACTTATATAGGCAAAAGAAGTCGGTCGGGGGAGCCTCAAGGGGCCCAGGAGACAGGGGCACGCCCAGGGGGGTGGGCGCGCCCTCCTTTCTCCTGGTTTCCTTGAGCCTTCCCTGGCTTGAACTCCAAGTCTCCCGGATCATATCCTTTCCAAAAATCACGCTACCGAAGGTTTCATTCCGTTTGGACTCCGTTTGATATTCCTTTTCTTCGAAATACTGAAACAAGCAATAAAACAACAATATGGGCTGGGCCTCTGGTTAGTAGGTTAGTCCCAAAAGTAATATAAAAGTGTATGATAAATCCCGTAATCATTCAAAACAGATAATAAAATAGCATGAATGCTTCATAAATTATAGATATGTTGGAGACGTATCAGCATCCCCAAGCTTAATTCCTGCTCGTCCTCAAGTAGGTAAATGATAAAGAAAGAATTTATGAAGTGTGAATGCTAGAAGGTGCACAAGTTTGATCAATGATAATTTCAATCACCTTTTCTAGCATGATTATATGTCATAACAGTAGTTCATCTCATAAAACTTCTCACGAACAAGTAACAAGCAATTCACATGTTAAAGCATAGACCATAAACTTTCTTGAAAACTAGCAAACTATGTTCTCAGTCATCGAACAATTGCAATTCATCTTATTTTCAGGAAGGGTCTATGTCAGAGCTTGATTTAGCAAACTTCACATACTCAACTATCATATAGTCTTCCACAATTGCTAACACTCACGCAATACTAATGGTTATGGAGTTTTAATCGGACACTAAGAAAGTTAGGGGCTTATAATGTTGCCTCCCGACGTATTGACCTTTGGGTGATGTCAACAATAATAGTTCATGCTAACTTACATCCAATTGGATATATATATATCATGATCTTTCAAACACGAGGAGCTTGCCAAAGGATAAAATGAAAAAAGGGAAAGGTGAGGATCACCTTGACTCAACCATAAAGTAAAAGCATAAAGTAAAAGATAGGCCCTTCGCAGAGGGAAGCAGAGGTTGTCATGTGCTTTTAGGGTTGGATGCATAAAATCTTAATGCAAAAGAACGTCACTTTATATTGCCCCTTGTATGTGGACCCTTATTATGCAGTCTGTCGCTTTTATTGCTTCCACAACAAGATCGTATAAAGCTTATTTTCTCTGCACTAATAAGTCATACATATTTAGATAGCAATTTTTATTGCCTACAACATGACAACTTACTTGAAGGATCTTACTCAATCCATAGGTAGGTATGGTGGACTCTCATGGCAAAACTCGGTTTAAGGATATTTGGAAGCACAAGGCACAAGTAGTATCTCTACTTGGTGCAAGGAATTTTGATAGCATGAGGGGGAAAGGCAAGCTCAACATGTTTGAATGATCCATGACAATATACTTTAACTGAGATGTGAGAAAACATAACCCATTATGTTGTCTTCCTTGTCCAACATCAACTCTTTAGCATGTCATACTTAATGAGTGCTCACAATTATAAAAGATGTCTAAGATAGTATATTTATATGTGAAATCTCTCTTCGTTCAATATTCTTTCGTGAATTGATCAAATGACCAATACAATGCTTGCTAACCTTCAATAAATTTATAACCTCTACTTCTTAGATGTGGAGTCATTACTCCCCATGGGATAAGCAAATGAGACATATATAATTTCAGATTTATGACAATCAACTCATTCAACAATTTACTCATAGGATATAAGTGAAGCACACGAGTAAATGAAAAACTACTCCAAAAA
Organism: Triticum timopheevii; assembly: GCA_963921465.1. Taxonomy (NCBI): domain Eukaryota; kingdom Viridiplantae; phylum Streptophyta; class Magnoliopsida; order Poales; family Poaceae; genus Triticum; species Triticum timopheevii. The sequence continues at coordinate 279,387,321 of OY997264.1, forward strand.
GATATAAGTGAAGATCAATGAGTAGCTAAATAATTATGTAACTATGTGAAGACCCTCTCTCATTTAAGAATTTCATATCTTGGTATTTTATTCATACAGCAAGCAAAGCAAAAATAAAATGACATTGCAAGGATAGCACAACTCATGTGAAGAAGTAAAAATTTAGGCTCAACCGATACTAACCAATAATTGTTGAAGAAGAAAGGTGGGATGCCTAACGGGGCATCCCCAAGATTAGATGCTTGAGACTTCTTGGAATATTATCTTGGGGTGCCTTGGGCATCCCCAAGCTTGAACTTTTGTGTCTCCTTAATTCCTCTAATATCATGGTTTCTCTTTTCATCAAAAGCTTCATCCACACCAAACTCAACAAGAACTCGTGAGATAGGTTAGTATAAATCAATGCAAAACCTTATCATTTTCTACTTAACAAATCACTAAAATTATTATTCAATATTGAATACTAAATGCCTCTGCATATTTAATACTCCTATCCTCAAATAGAATCATTAAACAAGCAAACATATGCAAACAATGCAAACATAACAGCAATCTGCCAAAACAGTATAGTCTGTAAAGAATGCAAGAGTATCAATACTTCACTAACTCCAAAAATTATGAGAAAAATAATACGCTGTAAAAGATTTATCAGAGCTCAATATGCAAAAGGTTTCAACATTATACCATTCTCTGACTTTTCTAGGGGATATTTGCAACAGCGGTAAACTTTCTGTTTTCAAACAGCAACATGTATACTAGCAAAATAAGCATGGTAAAGGCCATCCTTGACATTTTTAATAAAACTAAAGATGCAAAACAGTATTCTCAATAACAGCAAGAAAATACTAACAATATAAAATGATGCTCCAAGCAAAACACAAATCATGTGGTGAATAAAAATATAGCTCCAAGTAAAGTTACCGATGAATGAAGACGAAAGAGGGAATGCCATCCGGAGCATCCCCAAGCTTAGGCTCTTGGTTGTCCTCGAATATTACCTTGGGGTGCCTTGGGCATCCCCAAGCTTAGGCTCTTGCCACTCCTTATTCCATAGTCCATCGAATCTTTACCCAAAACTTGAAAACTTCACAACACAAAACTCAACAGAAAACTTGTAAGCTCCGTTAGTATAAGAAAATAAAACCACCACTTAGGTACTGTAATGAACTCATTCTAATATTCATATTGGTGTAATATCTACTGTACTCCAACTTATCTATGGTTCATACCCTTCGATACTACTCATAGATTCATCAAAATAAGCAAACGACACATAGAAAACAGAATCTGTCAAAAACAGAACAGTCTGTAGTAATCTGTATCAAACGTATACTTATGGAAATCCAAATATTCTACAAAATTAGGAAGTCCTAAGAAATTTGTGTACCAATCTATATCAAAAAGAATCAGATCAAAATCACGTTTCTGTGAATTAACAAAACTAATTTACTGGGTGGAAAAGTTTCTGATTCTCAGCAGGATCAACACAACTATCACCGTAAGCTATCCTAAAGTCTTACTTGGCACTTTATTGAAACAAAAGCTATAAATCATGATTACTACAGTAGCATAATCGTGTGAACACGCAAAAACAGTAAGGATAAATATTGGGTTGTCTGCCAACAAGTGTTTTTCTTTAATGCCCTTCTAGCTAGGCACGATGATGACAATGATGCTCACATAAAAGATAAGAATTGAAACATAATGGGAGCATCATGAAGCATATGACTAGCACATTTAAGCCTAACCCACTTCCTATGCATAGGGATTTTGTGAGCAAATAACTTATGGGAACAATAATCAACTAGCATAGGAAGGCTAAACAAGCATAACTTCAAAACTTGAAGCACATAGGGAGGAAACTTGACATTATTGCAATTCCTACAAGCATATATTCCTCCCTCATAATAATGTTCAGTAGTATCATGAATGAATTCAACAATATAACCAGCACCTAAAGCATTCTTTTCATGATCTACAAGCATAGAAAATTTACTACTCTCCACATAAGCAAAAATCTTCTCATTCGGAATAGTGGGAGTATCAAAAGAGACTTGAACTCTAAAAATTGTTTCCACATTAAAAGAGTAATGTTCAGAAAAAGGGTAATCATAATCATGACAAGTTTTATAAATATAATCATCACTACTTTTTATAGCATAAGTTTCATCACAATAATCATCATAAGTAGCAACTTCGTTCTCATGATAATCGATTGAAACCTCTTCCAAGATAATGGAATCATCACTAAATAAAGTTGACACTCTTCCAAATCCACTTTCATATTCATCACAATAAGATTCAACATCCTCCAAAATAGTGGGATAACTACTTCCTAAAGTTGACACTCTTCCAAACCCACTTTCATCAATATAATCATAATAGGTAAAAGGCGTGCTATCATCATAACAACTTTGCATATCAAAACTTGGGAGGCTAAAAATATCATCTTCATTAAACGTAGCTTCCCCAAGCTTGGGCCTTTTCATATCATAAGCATAATCACTCTCATCATTAATAGTATGGATAGCACCAATAGTATAGCAATTATCATCATCACAATGAGTAGTAGGAGCAACATCATTTGGGAGGGATACCTTTTTACCTTTTTTGCCCCTTCTTTTCCTTTTCTTTTTCACATTATGTGAGGGTTCAACCTTCTTCTTTGAGCTCCTTATAGATGAGATTGGTTGAATAGAAAACTCCTCCTCGTTACCTGATTCATCATAAGAAATAATAGGAGGATATTGGGAAGTCTCTTCCCTTTCATTAGTATTCTCATAATCTTCTATTTGCTTTCTTTTCTTTATGTAATTGGCAATATAAGGATTTTCAATGCAATTCACCGCACAATACATATAAATCTTCTCTAGATCAAAATCAAGAAATCTATCAAGATTAAATTTTGGAATACCCTCAGTTATATGTTTCATTTCTTCATACCCCATAAGAAGACTAAGCTTTTTATGATGCCCAAGGGTAATCAAGTTATCACAATTTTTGGACACGATTCGATCATACACAATTTGCATTGGAGATTTAAATGACCACGTTCATTGCAAAGTTCATAAGGGGCACGAAAAATATTGAATCTTTCAGCACAATCATCAAGACTTTATTGCAAACCTTTACTTTCTAAATACTTAAGACTCTTGCAATATCTATCTTCCCTATTTGGTGTGTACTTGCAAACACAATCTACTCCACAAAAATCAACATGCTTATAAGAGACATTTTCATCATAACTAGTGCAATCATCATTAGTACTATGGATATTCAAAGAGTTCATACTAACAACATTGCAATCATGCTCATCATTCAAAGATTTAGTATCAAACATTCTATAGATTTCTTCTTCTAGCACTTGAGCACAATTTTCCTTTTCATCAAACTCACGAAAGATATTAAAAAGATGAAGCATATGAGACAAACTTAACTCCATTTTTTTTGTAGTTTTCTTTTATAAACTAAACTAGTGATAAAACAAGAAACAAAAAGATTCGATTGCAAGATCTAAATATATACCTTCAAGCACTCACCTCCCTGGGAACGGCGCTAGAAAAGAGTTTGATGTCTACTACACAACCTTCTTCTTGTAGACGTTGTTGGGCCTGCAAGTGCACATGTTTGTAGGACAGTAGCAAATATCCCTCAAGTGGATGACCTAAGGTTTATCAATCCGTGGGAGGCATAGGATGAAGATGGTCTCTCTCAAACAACCCTGCAACCAAATAACAAGGAGTCTCTTGTGTCCCCAACACACCCAATACAATGGTAAATTATATAGGTGCACAAGTTCGGCGAAGAGATGGTGATACAAGTGCAATATGGATGGTAGATATAGGTTTTTGTAATCTGAAAACAAGGAATAGGGTTCATACTTTCACTAATGCAAGTTCTCTCAACAATAATAACATAGATAGATCATGTAACAATCCCTCAACATGCAACAAAGAGTCACTCCAAAGCCACTAATAGCGGAGAACAAACGAAGAGATTATGGTAGGGTACGAAACCGCCTCAAAGTTATTGTTTCGGATCAATCTATTCAAGAGTTCGTACTAGAATAACACCTTAAGACACAAATAAACCAAAACCCTAATGTCACCTAGATACTCTATTGTCACCTCAAGTATCCGTGGGCATGATTATACGATATGCATCACACAATCTCAGATTCATCTATTCAACCAACACAAAGTACTTCAAAGAGTGCCCCAAAGTTTCTACCAGAGAGTCAAGACGAAAACGTGTGCCAAGTAACCCGCAAGTTGATCACCAAAACATACATCAAGTGGCACGTGATATCCCATTGTCACCATAGATAAACACGGCAAGACATACATCAAGTGTTCTCGAATCATTAAAGACTCAATCCGATAAGATAACTTCAAGAGGAAAACTCAATTCATCACAAGAGAGTAGAGGGGGAGAAACATCATAAGATCCAACTATAATAGCAAAGCTCGCGATACATCAAGATCGTGCCATAGAGAGAACATGAGAGAGAGAAAGAGATTAAACACATAGCTACTGGTGCATACCCTCAGCCCCGAGGGTGAACTACTCCCTCCTCGTCATGGAGAGTGCCGGGATAATGAAGATGGCCACCGGTGAGGGATCCCCCCCTCCGGCAGGGTGCCGGAACGGGCTCCCGAGAGGTTTTTGGTGGCTACAGAGGCTTGCGGCAGCGGAACTCCCGATCTATCTTCGTCTTTGATGTTTTTAGGGTACGTGGACTTATATAGGCAAAAGAAGTCGGTCGGGGGAGCCTCAAGGGGCCCAGGAGACAGGGGCACGCCCAGGGGGGTGGGCGCGCCCTCCTTTCTCCTGGTTTCCTTGAGCCTTCCCTGGCTTGAACTCCAAGTCTCCCGGATCATATCCTTTCCGAAAATCACGCTACCGAAGGATTCATTCCCTTTGGACTCCGTTTGATATTCCTTTTTCTTCGAAATACTGAAGCAGGCAATAAAACAACAATATGGGCTGGGCCTCCGGTTAGTAGGTTAGTCCCAAAAGTAATATAAAAGTGTATGATAAAGCCCGTAATCATTTAAAACAGATAATAAAATAGCATGAATGCTTCATAAATTATAGATACGTTGGAGACGTATCAGCGCGCGCCGGGTTGGACCGCGTAACGCAACTTCCTTTGTAATGGAGGTTGCTAGGTCTGCTCACCGGCCGCCCATGCAACGTGCAGGAGTGCAATGGGCGATGGGCCCAGACCCCTGCGCATAGGATTTAGACTGGTGTGCTGACCTCTCTGTTGTGCCTAGGTGGGGCTGCGATGTGTTGATCTTCCGAGGCCGGGTATGACCCGGGAAAGTGTGTCCGGCCAGAGGGATCGAGCGTGTTGGGTTATGTGGTGCACCCCTGCAGGGAAGTTTATCTATTCGAATAGCTGTGTCCCTCGGTAAAAGGATGACCCCGAGTTGTACCTTGACCTTATGACAACTAGAACCGGATACTTCATAAAACACACCCAGACAAGTTCCAGAGACATCCCGGTGATCGCTTTCCCACAGGGCGACGAGGGGAGGATCGCCGGGTAGGATTATGCTATGCGATGCTACTTCGAGGACTTCAATCTACTTTCTTCTACATGCTGCAAGACGGAGGCTGCCAGAAGCGTAGTCTTCGATAGGACTAGCTATCCCCCTCTTATTCTGGCATTCTGCAGTTCAGTCCACCGATATTGCCTCTTTACACACATACCCATGCATATGTAGTGTAGATCCTTGCTTGCGAATACTTTGGATGAGTACTCACGGTTGCTTTGCTCCCTCTTTTTCCCCCTCTTTCCTTTTCTTCTCGATGCTGCAACCAGACGTTGGAGCCCAGGATCCGGACGCCACCGTCGACGACGACTCCTAATACACTGAAAGTGCCTACTACTACGTGCAGGCCGCTGAGGACGACCAGGAGTAGTTAGGAGGATCCCAGGCAGGAGGCCTGCGCCTCTTTCGATCTGTATCCCAGTTTGTGCTAGCCATCTTATGGCAACTTGTTTAACTTATGTCTATACTCACATATTGTTGCTTCCGCTGACTCGTTTATGTTCGAGCACTTGTATTCGAGCACTCGAGGCCCCTGGCTTGTAATATGATGCTTGTATGACTTATTTTACTTTTAGAGTTGTGTTGTAATATCTTCCCGTGAGTCCCTGATCTTGATCGTACACATTTGCGTGCATGATTAGTGTACGATTGAATCGGGGGCGTCACAATTGCACATCCACTCAGACCATCACATGCTACTTTGTGTCATATGGTTGCAGGGCGCCATTCCATCAACGCCTTCTCCACACCACACGGTTGCACAGGCGTCGGCCCACACGGCCTCCTCCGCACCACAAGGCTGCACATGTTTTGCCTGTCCACCACCACGCCGCACACCCTGCCCATCTCTTCATCTTTCTTCCCTTCTTCTGTATGGTAATTAACGTACAACGATGCCGATGCTTGGGGCCTAGAGGAGCAGGCGACAAGATAGGTTGCCATGGCTAGCAATGGCGCTGGACAGGGACGGTTGTCGTCTTCGGAACATGGTCGCCTTTATCAACACGCCATGGTCCACAAGGTATGCCGTACAACTCCTGATACCTCCTTCCTCTCTCTTTGCCATCCTTTCTTTGGCACCCTCATTAAAATTCAATCTCGCTCGCTTCGGGGCTAAACAAGTAGTACATTATATCGGGATTTTATCTCACCATGTAAGGTTCCAATCTGAAAGCCTCATGCTCTACTGCGTGAGTACCATGTCCATGCTTGTGGATAAACAACCTCAGCCAGTTTATACATGGCATGCTTTTATGCTGCCTCTGTTCCCCAATGCAGTGCGTATTAGTTTTTTTCAAAGTCAAAGATGTCCATGTCCGATGAAGTTTTCTAGAATAAACTATCAATATCTTAAGTACTAAATAAATAAACTATAAAAGTACATGTGGATGCTGATTTTTTTAAACTTGGTACATTATGCACATTGTATTATTTGTATGTGACCAAGGTAAGTTTTGAAATATTGGTTGGTCAAATCATAGAGATGTATGATTGTTGTAGATGAATACTACAATCGGAAGCCTTAGTTATGCATATCATAGTTTTAAATTAGTTTTACAGATGAATATTATCTTGTCCATCCAGTACTATAGTTTAACCCTGCAGGTCCAGGACATGCGTGACACCAACCACTACTTTGGATATGTTTCTAACATTGCTGCTAACATATCATTTTTGTGAAGAACAATGGTGTGAAAACCGAGTAATATCCTACCAACTAGATGATGATGTGTCTTAGCATCCGAACATATCCTGCAATGCAATAAAGCATGTTCTCACCCCAAATTTATGGAAGCCAAAACACAGAAGGCCTTTGAAATGAACAACAACCCCTGACCTTTAAATAGTCCCTCCCCCCCCCCCCCCCCCCCCCCCCCCCCATCACATCACATCCCAGTCAGTCACTCTCACTGCGCCACGTCAGCTACGGCCTACAGCCGCCTATCATGGCCAGCAGTGCTTGTCGAGTACGTGTTGTTGCTGTGGTGCTAAGGTCCAGGCTGAGTAGCAGCCTCACCATCATTTGCACCACTCAGACCAAATCATTCATACACGCAAGCACAATATGGCTCCAGGCAGAGTCAGGAGACACAATCAACTAACTAGAGCAAACAGTGATGTGAATGTCCGTGTGGCATGCTCACCAGCCCGAACGTGGCGAGGCGTTTGCTGAGTACATGTCGTGCAGCACAAGGCGGGCATCTGATATGTACCCTGCCGTGCGTAGCTCCTCGTGCGGCTGGCACACATCTCGTACACCTCCCTCTGCTTCGTTTGCGCCCTTGCATGGTGCCGGCCGTGACGCTCCATGTAGGATGCGCCATGCGTCGCTGGGGGCATCGAACCAGGACATGGACTTGGAGAGCAGGCGGTGGGCCGGTGGTCTCGTCTGGGATAGGCTAGCGAGCATGTGTAAGCATAGCACTGGAGAACCGCGACCTGCTCTTCCAGCGCAAGTTGTCCTGATAAGCTGGCGCTGCCTCTCCGGTAAAGCATTTCGTCGAGCATGTTAATTGCTCCCCCAAAATCAGGTTCTTGGCAGATCATCACCTGCCGTGCGCCCTGAAACTTATCCAGCAGAGCGCCATGTCGCACGGCCTAAAGCTCATCCAGCAGAGTGCCATAGTCTGCGTGCAAGATAGGGCAGAAATAATTTGGACATAAGTGTTTCATGGGAAATATGCAAGGGGTTTGTTTGTCAAATCACAGTTATAATGTATTATTTAGCTGTAAACAGTTACCTGTACATCAGAGGATGTCAGATTATCAGTATGCTTTATAGAATCAATATTTCATGGGTATAATGTTTTTCTGGTTAAAGGAATACAAAATGTCGGAGCATAAAAAAAATCCTAAGGTATGATGCTTGCAGTTTACCTAGAAAGAAACCAACTTCACAGAAAGGGCTTGCCAGATAAGGATGGTCTAGGCAGAAAATATAATTGACAAATTTATTTTGTACATTGAACTATGAAATGATAGTGGTGTACAGCAACTATACAGAAACAAAATTCAAGTTCAGCAATAGAAGCACAAATAAAAAAAGTTATGGATAAATAGACCATAATATCATGAATTATAGCTCCTACATTAGTATCAGATTCCATCATGCCTTACAGGAAAGATTATTTGAGTCAATTATGGTAATCCAAATAGTTCTAGTGTAATACTACTGGCATACTCATCAATCTTATTAAGAAGCTCGAAAGAAAGACTTAACTTCCTCTTTGACTATACCAAGTGTGCTACCAAAGAAGGTGTATTCATTACACATAAAAACACTTGCCACTTAAGGACTTTAGACCTTTATCAGTGAAATAATAGCAAATCACCCCAGAAAAATCATGGAACATTAAGTTTTATCTTCAGAAGTTCAGTAAATCACCATCAGTCATGTCAAACACAAAACGTAATAAAATAGGAACTGTGGCCTGGTAATCTACCAAAGATGAGGCAACAAAGAATTCGTGACTAGTGCTGTCCACAGCATGACATATTATGGACAGTATACTCACTAAAAGGACCGGAGAACTCATGTTTAAAACTTTAAATAATTATCTACCATGGATTCAGTTATAATATATACAATAAAATTGTGTAGCTAATGACAATAGAGCCTCAAAGATGATTCCTTTGCCCATTTTCAAAAGAACAATTGATTTCCTTGATTCAACACAACTGGCCTCAGCAACATTATGAAACTCAACATGATAGGGACTGTCATCATCAGGAAAAAATTAACTCACCAGATCTGATTAAACTAGAACATGAACATTAGGGATAACTGAGGTAAATAACAATAGAACAAAGGCACATCATCGCATCTCCAACTATGCTTCCATCCAGCTTAATTCAGTTTGATGTTGCTTCATAAGTTGGGAGATATCCTGTAATGATCTCTCTAATTACTTTGCCATTAGGATTCTCTTGCTGGCAGTTCTCTTCGTTATAACCATTATCATGATGATCTGGAAGCTGAATATCCAGAAGCAGTTTGTCGTTGCAGTCCAGAATTATATTGTGAAGCAGGCAGCACACCAGGATGATACTCGGTAACTTATTTTTATCAGGCCTCCACATGACTTTGTGCAAGATCTTCCAGGAGCCTTTCAGCCGTGCCAATGCTCTTGTTCCAAGCATCCTTGCAGTTTTTTGCCGGGCATTAAAGTTGACCATTGGGGTAGATAGACTTTCTCCTTGGTATGGAGTCATAAGCCATGGCAGTAGAGGATAACACATGTCACCAACAATGAACTCCCTTATTTCTGAATCCTCCCCTGAAGTTCTGACAGGACCATTCAAGCGTTTTCCAGCCTCACAGAGCTTGTAAAACCCAGAGCATTTTAACAAGCGTGAGAATGTCATGCTCCCTGGCCAACCGGTGACAATATCAATAAATCTCATCTCATCGTCAACAATACCTTGTAGGAACATACTGTAGTTTTTCGCAGGGTCACACCAGTCTTCAGATGACTCAACAGCAGGAAGCGTCATGATAATGTGTGTGGCATCAATGGCACCGCAGCAATTCGGTAGACCAGAGACAACCTCCAACCTAGCTTTGATCTCCTCCATCCTCTCCTGGCCCGGCCACACCAAATGATGCCGAGCCCTCTCTTCCATCGACTCGATAAACCTCCATGTGACTTGGGAAACAGTAGACTGTCCCACACCAAAAGCAGCTCCAACGGACACCTGCGAATCCCCAGATGCCAGCCTCCTCATGGCAATTGCTACTTGCTTCTCCACACTAAGCAGTCTCCCCTCAATGTTGATCAGCCCAGAAGGCGGCCTCGATATCAAATCCTCCCGTACAATCGAGCAGATGTAGTCAAAAGTCCTCCTCGATGTCCTGAAGAAGTACCTGAACGCTTCCTCGTCATCTGAAGGCACTGGAGCACGACCACCTGTCCAACAGAGTGAATAAAAACTCAAAATTATATCTCTAAGATTCGTCTCGACAGCATCGCATTGCAAGGTCACAATTAATCTACAAGATTCGTGATTCCAGCAAGAACACAGCCGCCCACCCCAATTGGGGGGGGGGGGGGGGGGGGCAATAAACGGCAAGGTTTGGAGGAGATGAAAGCGCGAGGGTTTGGGAGGTTGCGGTACCTGGTTCGGCTTCCTTGTGGAGGTCCGCGTGCTTGCTGAGGAAGACATACCACCATTCCGTATCGGGGCCACGAAGGTCCGCCGGAAGCAACGCCAACGAGCCGCCGGACTTGGTTCTCTTGACCTTGCTGGCGTCCTTGGTCTTCGCTTCGATGGAGTCATCGATCTTGGTCTCGCCGGAGTCACTGATCTTCCGCTTGGCCTTTTTGGGCTTCTTCACCGGAGCCATCTTCTGACTCCTCTCCTCTATCCTGCCGCCGCCTTCCAACCCTTCCTCTTGTCCGGTGCCTTTCTCTTCGCTTCCTTGGGAACCCATGGTGCTTCTACCAGCAACACCGACAAGTGGGTCTCTCAAGAACAAAAGACGCTAACAGGTGGGGCCATCCTATTGCCGTGTGCCTGTGTGGGGTCCACATGTTGCATCATTTTTCCTTTATTTATTTTATTAAAGCACAATATTTATGCTCCCTTATCCTTCGTAATCTTGATATGTATATATGGCAATTAATACAAAATAATAATTGAGATCATTCATCTCGACAATTTTTACACGATGGGACCATGACTATATCTTTCTCTTTCTTCACGTTTCTTTTTTATTGATTATTGTAACGACACCCTGGTGGTGCTTATCCCAAAGGTCCAGAACCCTGAAACTTTGAAGGACTTACGCGCTATTAGCCTCTGCAATGTGGTCTACAAACTTGTTTCGAAGGTTATCGCCAATCGCCTAAAGAATATCTTGGGGGAAGTGATTTCGCCGAATCAGAGTGCATTCGTGACAGGCAGATTGATTTCAGACAACACCATTCTCGTATATAAAATGACCCCCTTTCTAAAGAGAAAGAGGACTAGGAAGTGTAGCTACGCTGCGCTAAAGCTGGATATGAGTAAGGCCTATGACCGTGTGGAATGGGGATTCCTGGAGAAAGTAATGCTACAACTGGGGTTTGAGGAAGGTTTTGTGCAGCTGATCATGAAGTGCATTCGTATGGTTAAGTTCAACGGTTAAGTTCAGATTTAAAGTCAATGGGTCATGCACGGACCAAATCACCCCGGGACGGGGCCTCCGACAGGGTGACCCAATCTCGTTGTACCTATTCCTGTTGTGCGCGGAGGGACTCTCAGCTCTGCTCAAGCATGCTGAGGACTCGGGACAGATCAAAGGGGTGAAGATTGCTCCTACAGCGCCCTCCGTGAGCCACCTCCTCTTCACGGACGACTCGCTGCTTTTGATGGAAGCCTCACCTGAGAGCATTGGAGTGGTGAACAATATTCTGCAAGTGTATGAACTTGGCTCGGGGCAGGTAATCAACAGGGACAAGTCGACTGTTCTGTTTAGTAAGAATACAAGTAACCAAAAAAACAGCAGATGCTTGGGCTCCTGAGTCTGCATGCCGAAAGTCTATAGGGCAAATATCTGGGTCTACCCAGCTATGTTGGCCGGTCTAAACAGAAATGCTTCGAGTACCTACGGGGAAAATCTGGGAAATTCTAAAGGGATGGAAAATTAAGTTTTTGTCCAAAGCGGCTAAAGAGATCCTTATCAAGGCTGTCATCCAAGCTGTGCCAACTTACGCTATGGCGTGATTTGATCTCACGAAGGCCCTGTGTGAGAGTATTACCAAAATAGTTGGCAGGTTCTGGTGGGAGAATCAGGACGACAAGCACAAACATCACTGGGTTAGCTGGGAACAAATGATGTTGCCTAAGGAACGGGGTGGATTGGGCTTCGGGGACCCCCATGCATTCAATATTGCGATGCTGGCCCAGCAGGTTTGTTGCCTACTCCAAGCCCCTGACTCCCTATGTGCACGGGTGTTAAGGGCACGCTACTACCCTGATGGCAATGTGCTTGCTGCCAAACCGCAAGCGGGCATCAGTTATGTATGGCGAAGAATTCTGCAAGGGGTCGAGGTCATTTGAGCTGGTATGATATGGCATATAGGTTCGGGTGAATTGGACGGACCCCTGGATCCCCTCGAACGATATAAAGACGGCCAAAAACCCTACGGGATGGGAATCTGCTCACCACGATGGAGGAATTGATTGACCCTATCAGCAATAAGTGGGATCCCCAGCTGGTCAATCAAACATTCGGTGTTGAGGATGCGGCTACGATTTTGTCCATTCCCATTTGTGACTAGTATGATGATTTTATCGCTTCGCACTTTGACAGCAAGGGCTTGTTCTCAGTCAAATCCGCTTATAGGGTCTACACCGGGCTGCTTGCCAACCAACGAACCAGGCAAAGAGGCGAGAGCAGTGCCGGAGACCCCAACGTGAGCATGTGGAGGCAAATTTGGAAATTGTAGTGTCCTGGCAGGGTACAACATTTCATGTGGCTCTTCGCGCATGACAGTCATCCTTTGTTAAGGAATGTTGAAAAGTTGAGCTTGACACCAGGTGTGTGGTGTGTAGGCGATTCCAGGGGGATGGGCGGCATCTATTTCTAAGGTACAAGGAGGCCAGAAAGTGTTGGAGAGCCTACGACCTTGAATGGACCCGCCAAAATCTGCTAGCCTGTTCATCTGCAAAGGAAATGACTGTAGCAATCTTGAAACTCCCAATAGCGACACGCCTACTACTACCTCTTGAGCATGCGTTGGTTTTCCCTTGAAGAGGAAAGAGTGATGTACAAAAGTAGCGTCAGTATTTCCCTCAGTTTTTGAGAATCAAGGTATCAATCCAGTAGGAGGCTACACTCAAATCCCTCGTACCTGCACAAACAAATAAGAACCTTGCAACCAACACGATAAAGGGGTTGTCAATCCCTTCACGGCCACTTGCAAAAGTGAGATCTGATAGAGATAATAAGATAAATATTTTTGGTATTTTTATGATATAGATTGGAAAGTAAATATTGCAAGATAAAATAGATTGGAAACTTATATGATGGAAAATAGACCCGGGGGCCATAGGTTTCACTAGTGGCTTCTCTCAAAATAGCAAAAGAATTACGGTGGGCAAACAAATTACCGTCGAGCAATTGATAGAAAAGTGCATAGTTATGAGAATATCTAGGCATGATCATGTATATAGGCATCACGTCCGCGACAAGTAGATCGAAATGATTCTGCATCTACTACTATTACTCCACACATCGACCGCTATCCAGAATGCATCTAGAGTATTAAGTTCATAAGAACAGAGTAACGCATTAGGCAAGATGACACGATGTAGAGGGGTAAACTCAAGCAATATGATATAAACCCCATCTTTTTATCCTCGATGGCAACAATACAATACGTGCCTTGCTGCCCCTGCTGTTACTGGAAAAGGACACCGCAAGATTGAACCCAAAGCTAAGATGTTGTAGGGTGGAATCCTATGTGGAGATCTTTCACGAATTGGAGGAGGAATCCCCAAGAACAAGATGAACACAAGAGGGAAAACAAGAGGAACACTCAAGAACAAGTCCAAATCACACATCCACTAGACCAACAATCACACAAGATCCACAAGGTACATGAACAATCAAAGGGAAATAAGATACATGGTAGAGTTCATCCCAAATCCTATGAAGGAGATGAGGGCTTGATGATCCTATGATGGGGATCCTTCCCCAAGGAGGAGGTCTTGATGTTTGGTCACTCCAAGAGGAGGTCTTGATTTCCTAGTGGAGTGGATCCATGGAGCAAAGCTCACAAATGTCTATCAAATACTTTGCTATCCCTCTAAATGAGCTAGGGAAGGGGTATATAAAGCCTAGGGACGAATTGGGGGTAAAATGAGGGTACATGGGTCATTTGCCCTTAGTGCACGCAGGCACAGCCGGAGGGGTCCGGGCACCCGGGGCAAAGGGGTCCGGGCACCCGGATCGGACAGAGGCCGGCGCAAGGAGGAGGCCGGGCACCCGGGGGTTGATCACCCGGGCACCCGGGGCGGCGGCAGGCTCCAGGCGAGGTGGGCCGGGCACCCGGGGCGTCCAGGCAGGCGGCTAATGGGTGGGTCGGGCACCCGGGGTTGGTGGCCTGGGCACCCGGACGGGGCCGAGCGGTCTCCAGCAGCGGGCCGGGCACCCGGGCGGCTACAGCCGGCGCCAGGTGAGGGCCGGGCACCCGGGGCCTTCCAGGCCAGGCACCCGGGCTGCTCAGGTGCGGCTCCCAGCCGGTTGGCCGGGCACCCGGGGGCAGAGGTGGCCGGGCACCCGGGGTGTCCAGTGCCTCCGCGACTTCGTGCCTCTCGCGTCCTTCTTCCATCCCTTCCTTCTCCGTGGTCGCTTGTGTCTCCGTCCTAGCATCTTCATGATCAACTCTTTGGTACCTAACAAGGCACAACATTTCTATTTGAGGTAGGACCCAACTCTCATATGAATTTGAATGGAGCTCGAGGAGGAAGGAGTTCACCTCGTTCTCGATGGTGCCGGCACGTGCTCTTGTCATCGGTCCTTGATGTGCTTGACGAGTTGTAGTAGAGTCCATGGGGATGAACGAGGGATGCTCCGCATCATCTCTCCCCACCTTGGGAGAGATCCGTCCACGGATCGTGATCTTCATCACCATGGGAAAGAGAGGGCGTCGCCGTGTAGGAGTGGACAACCACCAAGCAGTCATCATCGCCAACCTCGAAATGCTCACTCTCCGATGTCGCACCGTCTTGTGATCCCTTCAAAATTAGCAAGTATAACAAACACTTGGAAAAACAAATGTGGTTAGCGTTAGAGCACAACCAAGCATGCGAGAGGTGATTCACCAAACAAGTGTTGTCAACAAGCATAGCATATGGTGTGACAAGGGGGTGTGGCATGGCATGTAAGCACATAAATTGAGCACATGAAGAAGCATCATGGAAACAATCATGCAAGGGTGAGGTAAAGGTGCTAATATGTGGAACAAGTGAACAAGCATCTACCTCAATGTCATAGCAAGCATGCATATGACTCTCAATGAACGGTCTATGGTAGGCATAAGAGTCATTCATAACACCCAAGAAGATGATATGACTAAACACATGCAAGTGCAAGACAATCCAAGCATAATGTGCATAGGGTGTAGTGAAAACCGTGTGGCACTCAACACAATAGAAAGAGCAATTGTTCATCATGTGTGAGGCAATCAAGGCAAGCATGTAGCAATCAATGGGACATGGCATATGTGAAGGAATGACATGGTTGCAACCAAACATGTGATAGGAGCGAGTAATCCAAGAATTGGATGCAACATTAGAAAGCATAGAAATCAAGTCATGCAAACTAGTGGAGCAAAGATGCAACACACTAGAGGAACTCATGGCAATCATGTCATGTGAGCAAATAATAAGCATAGACAATGCACATGACATATCGCAAGCACGAACACAAAGCAAGATCATAGTATCATCATAGGCATAGGTCATAGGTAGAACATGGCAATAACAAGCAATATCTCCACTAAGCTTGCAAATACACATACACATAGTAGAATCAATCATCATGTGTAATGCAAAGCATGGGTCACAAATGCATGGCAAAGGCATAGTAATGAGCATATCATGCAAAGTGAACATGGCAATATGGGCATAAAGTGAGAAGTGGTAAATAACCCATACCATGTGAGAGCCATGTAGAAGATATGCGCGAAGTCTTTGCGTGAAGAGAGCGTAGGAAAGACAATCCATGTGATCCCAAGTCATCGTTGCTCTCTAGAGCTCGTTTTGTCAACTCATGGGATTGTGAGGTTGACAAGTATTCATGGCTACCTACACAAAAGAAACACAAACCAAAGAAATTGTGCGCGTGGTAAATGTACACATCATCCATCATGATGTGTATGTGCACATGTGAGTTAGCACAAGATAAGCATCGCTCAAAGAAATTTGATGCATGGTATAAGAACATGTCATCCATCATGAAAAAATAGTTATTGTGTATGACACGATGGGGATGCAAATTTAGCATAGAAGTATATGGCACATCAATAGCATGTTTAACCATGGGAAGCATATTGTGCACGCAAGTATTGGGATCATGCAAAGGATATGATTGATCAAAATCTCCTAAAATGTATGAGGAAACTATGGGGGTCTCCTCATGAGCAATAGCGGAAACATCATATGGACAAAATGGAGAACATCCAAAACAATGCATATCCGAAGCTAGGTGGTCATGGCATGGCATATGAGATAAATGATGCAAAGGAAGCATATCAATACCATCACAAGAAAAACAAATGCCAATAACCATGGGCTTGTCATCTATGCCATATGTGCAAATTGGATTAATTTTAATGGCATATGCATAGTCACTATGATGAGATTGCAAATAAGGCATATGAGTGATCTCATGCATAGCATATGACAAGTCAAGCGGATTATCAAACATGATGTGACCAAGAGAATTATCACAAGAAATCCTATGTAACATGGCATCACAACTAATAGACTCCACATGAGAATCATCAAACTCATCATAAATGGGCAAATCATCGCATGGGGTAATCGCACTAGCATGAAGCATGGAAATAGGTGGATCAACATCATGCAAGCAATGAATGTCAAGAATGTCCACTAGTGGGACAAGAGCATCACCTTCACCTATGTTACCTTTCTCGTTCCACTCAAGTGGTGTAGGTGAGGTGGGAAAGACCAAAGCATGGTCAACGTCATCATCGTGATGGAACCATGTGGGAGGTGCATCATAGTTCACCATGGCCATCGTCTTGTCCATAGGAAGGACGAAGTCGTCGCGAATCGGCGTATCATCATATATGGGACCTAGCACCAAATGAGAAGACACAATAGAGGTAGAGGTCAAGTTGTTAGAAATGCAAATGGCCTCACTCTCTCTATGTGGTGGTGGCTCACTCACTCCCTCAAGGTAGGTGCACGCAATCTCACATATGGTGGAGTCACTCAAATCACTCAAGTGGTGGTGTTGGTGGCTCTCCTCAAATGGGAATTGGGGCAACTCATCATATATGGGGCTAGTGGTGAGGTCACTCTCACTCTCAATATGGTGGCTCAAGTCACTCAAGTCATCATACGTCGTCGTGGTCGAAGGGAAAATCCCATGCTCAACCATCTCGTAGTCGTCGTCGTGGGTGAAGGCCGAAGATGGCACATCATCTCTCTCGTCGTGGATGAAGGCCGAAGATGGCACATCATCACTCTCGTCCATGACCGAAGGGAAAATCCCATGCTCGATCATCTTTCTTGAGGGACTTCCGAAGGTGGAAGTGTCGCCCTCGCTCGTATGTGGTCGCCTTGTACTTGAAGATGTCGAAGTAGGCGTACTCGTCGGATGTAGGCGAATATGTCGTACGTCCAAAGGCAAAGATGCCGTGATAACACTTGGCGAAGATGCCGAAGTGGTGGTAGTAGTCGTAGCTCCGTCTTGGTGGTGCTTGTCTCCCGGTCTTCTCTTGTGCTCATGAAGTTTGGCCGTAGCTTGATGTAGAGCTTTTTGGGACTTGTAGGTGGACGCATCGCGAGCATCTTCATCTTGATGGTGTTGTAGTATTGAGCTCAATGACGTTCCGAAGATTGGCCACTTGAGCGTTGCCGCCTTGAAGATGATGAAGGGGAAGAAGACTTGTAGTTGGCCAACATTTCGCGTACTTGATCTCTTTGTTCGGCCAACTTGGTGTCGAGGTAGTCTCTTGTCCGTGCTTCAAGTTGATGAATGCCGGCGGTGAGTCGCTTAATGCCTCGCGTTGCTCATTGTAGTCCGAAGATGGGCATTTTGGTGACGTAGTTGTTCATGCTGTCGTTGTCGTGGAAGACCGGAGATGAAATGCCTTGCCTATCCATCATAAGACTCGAGTAAAGGTGAGTAGGAAATGAGATAAACAATACCAAGTTACCTTTTCCCAAAGTTGAGGTTGTATCCCGTTTCACTCAATGTGAGATGAAAGAATAGTGGAATTGGTACCGGACTTGTTCACTCACACCTATCAAGTAAAGCTTATGGTGGATCTCGGTGAGGATAGTGGCACAAAAATTTGATGCAAAATGTTAGCAAGAGTCAATAATGTTGGAAAAGATTCACAAATTCGCAAGTGAAACAAGTAGACCAATAGCAATATGTGGCACACGGAAACACACACACGGATAGATAAATGGGGTCGTGCAACCAAGGAATGAGCACAAAATGTGGAATCCATGGAAAACGCTCGTGTTGCACAACTCAAGAGAGACGCTAGCACGATTGCTCAATAGGCGGATACGACACTTGTGCACAACCTATAAGATGCAAATGTATGAGCCTTCTATCCCAAGTATGCTATGTGTATGATGTTCCCGATGTTCTTCTCAAGATGATCCAAGATGATCGGATATGACAATCTTATGTGCAATGTGGTATGATGCTATGGCTCTTGCTCACAAGCTCTTTGCTCTCTTTTTATTTTGCTTAAAAGCTTATTTTTTTTATATGGCCACTTATGCAAAATGCACAAACCAAGATAGCAATTGTGTATATGCGGGAACGATCTTGTGACACAAGGGATGATATGATGATACCACGATGATACCAATATGATATGGTATGTATGCAATGGAAGGTACGGATCATTAATGTGCACAAGTAACGTTGCCGGCAATACTCAAAGGCTAGTCTCGATAGGCAAGTGATGCAAAATGGGCTAAGGGGTTAACAATGTAATGGCAAGAATGTACAATGATAGGATACCACAATACCAATATGATATAGAGGGTACCGTTCTTGCTGACGGTTAGGGTGTCAAATTGGTGACGTGGTCGATGTCGATGACGACCTCGCGGCGATGATGAGTGGCGGTGTTCTTGGTGTAGACAACAAGATGATGTAGACCCGTCCCTAAGTAGCCGAAACACCTTAGGAAACGGTAAAAAACCGCGAACTCAAAATCTCAAGGAAAATGTCAAATGGTGGTAGCGGAAAGCGTTGGTGGTTCCGGAGTTAGCAATGCGGAAGTGGTGGTGGTGGTTGATGACGAAGCAACCGTCCCTAAGTAGCCTAAACACCTTAGGAGACTCAAGTCACCACTCAAGCAACCACAAATGCTATATGGATCGAAAATGGGTTAGGTTGCGTAAAGCTATGGTGGTTTTGCGGATGATATGGTGGATGGCCTATGCAAAGATGCCAAAATGCCAAATTTTTGATGGAGTCAAATGATGTTTTAACCTATCTAGATGGATGGGGGGTGTCAACAGCTACTCAACGAGCTAAAGAACGTCAAAATCGGACTCCAGGAGTGAAAGTTATGGCCGAAACGGTGAGTGGTGTTGGGCTGTTTCGGGGGGGGGGGGGGGGTGCGGGCACCCGGGGTTTGGGGGTGCGGGTGCCCGGGGTGGGCAGGGGCAAACAGCCCGGGGGTGCGGGTGCCCGGGGCTCGGGGTGCGGGCACTCGGGGGGTCATCGAGGTTGCACGGGGGGGGGGGGGGGGTCCGGGTGCCCGGGGTTTACGGATTTGGGCGGAAATTCGTGGGAAAGTGCAAAAAAATGGCAGATTTCATGGCGGGGAAAGGTGGAGATGGATGGGGGAATGCTAGATCCACTTGAAACCAAGAAAATCCATCGATCAAATCCAACAAAATCTCATCAAACCAACAAATCAAAAAAAATTGAGGCTATTTTTTGTGGGGAATTTTCGAAATTGGGGAAGAACACACAAAATTTGGCTAGAAAACAAAGAGGGGGGCTCCAATTTCGTGAGAAACCATGGCTCATGATACCAAGATGTTGTAGGGTGAAACCCTATGTGGAGATCTTTCACGAATTGGAGGGGGAATCCCCAAGAACAAGATGAACACAAGAGGGAAAACAAGAGGAACACTCAAGAACAAGTCCAAATCACACATCCACTAGACCAACAATCACACAAGATCCGCAAGGTACATGAACAATCAAAGGGAAATAAGATACATGGTAGAGTTCATCCCAAATCCTATGAACGAGACGAGGGCTTGATGATCCTATGATGGGGATCCTTCCCCAAGGAGCAGGTCTTAATGTTTGGTCACTCCAAGAGGAGGTCTTGATCTCTTAGTGGAGTGGATCCATGGAGCAAATCTCACAAATGTCTATCAAATACTTTGCTATCCCTCTAAATGAGCTAGGGAAGGGGTATATAAAGCCTAGGGACGAATTGGGGGTAAAATGAGGGTACATGGGTCATTTGCCCTTAGTGCACGCAGGCACAGCCGGAGGGGTCCGGGCACCCGGGGCAAAGGGGTCCGGGCACCCCGACCGGATAGAGGCCGACGCAAGGAGGAGGCCGGGCACCCGGGGGTTGATCACCCGGGCACCCGAGGCGGCGGCAGGCTCCAGGCGAGGTGGGCCGGGCACCCGGGGCGTCCAAGCGGGCGGCTGATGGGGGGGAGGGGGGCGGGCACCCGGGGTTGGTGGCCCGGGCACCCGGATGGGGCCGAGCGGTCTCCAGCAGTGGGCCGGGCACTCGGGGCCCATATGGCCGGGCACCCGGGCGGCTACAGCCGGCGCCAGGTGAGGGCCGGGCACCCGGGGCCTTCCAGGCCAGGCACCCGGGCTGCTCAGGTGCGGCTCCCAGCCGGTTGGCCGGGCACCCGGGGGCAGAGGTGGCCGGGCACCCGGGGTGTCCAGTGCCTCCACGACTTCGTGCCTCTCGCGTCCTTCTTCCATCCCTTCCTTCTCCGTGGTCGATTGTGTCTCCGTCCTAGCATCTTCATGATCAACTCCTTGGTACCTAACAAGGCAGAACATTTCTATTTGAGGTAGGACCCAACTCTCATATGAATTTGAATGGAGCTCGAAGAGGAAGGAGTTCACCTCGTTCTCAATGGTGCCGGCACGTGCTCTTGTCATCGGTCCTTGATGTGCTTGACGAGTTGTAGTAGAGTCCATGGGGATGAACGAGGGATGCTCCGCATCATAAGCACTTCTCCCATTGCAAGAAAAATCAATATAGTAGGCCAAACCAAACTGATAATTCAAAGAGACTTGCAAAGATAACAAATCATACATAAAAGAATTCAGAGGAGATTCAAATATTGTTCATAGATAATCTTAATCATAAACCCACAATTCATCGGATCTCGACAAACACACCGAAAAAAGAATTACATCGAATAGATCTCCAATAAGATCGAGGAGAACTTTGTATTGAGATCCAAAGAGAGAGAAGAAGCCATCTAGCTAATAACCATGGACCCGAAGGTCTGAGGTAAACTATGCACACTTCATCGGAGAGGCTATGGTGATGATGTAGAAGCCCTCCGTGACTGATTACCCCTCCGGCGGAGTGCCGGAAAAGGCCCCAAGATGGGATCTCACGGGCACAGAAGGTTGCGGCGGTGTAAATAGGGTTTCGTGGTTCTCTCAGATGTTTTCAGGGTATACGAGTATATATAGGCGAAAGAAGTCGATCAGGGGAGCCATGAGGGGCCCACGAGGGTGGGGGCGCGCCTACCCCCTGGGCGCGCCTCCCTGCCTCGTGGCCGCCTCGTTGCTTCCTTGACGTCCACTCCAAGTCTCCTGGATTGCTTTTGTTGCAAAAATGACTCTCCCGAAGGTTTCATTCCGTTTGGACTCCATTTGATATTCCTTTTCTGCGAAACACTGAAATAGGCAAAAAAACAGCAATTTGGACTAGGCCTCCGGTTAATAGGTTAGTCCCAAAAATAGTATAAAAGTATATAATAAAGCCCATTAAACATCCAAAACAGATAATATAATAGCATGGAACAATAAAAAATTATAGATACGTTGGAGACGTATCAAGCATCCCCAAGCTTAATTCCTGCTCGTCCTCGAGTAGGTAAATGATAAAAACAGAATTTTTGATGTGGAATGCTATCTAACATAATTTTCAGTGTAATTTTCTTTATTGTGGCATGAATGTTGAGATCCGAAAGATTCAAGACAAAAGTTTAATATTGACATAAGAATAATAATACTTCAAGCATACTAACAAAGTAATCATGTCTTCTCAAAATAACATGGCCAAAGAAAGTTATCCCTACAAAATCATATAGTCTGGCTATGCTCTATCTTCATCACACAAAATATTTAAATCATGCACAACCCGGTTTTATCCAAGCAATTGTTTCATACTTTAGTATTTTCAAACTTTTTCAATCTTCACGCAATACATGAGCGTGAGCCATGGACATATCACTATAAGTGGAATAGGATGGTGGTTGTGGAGAAGACAAAAAAAGGAGAAGATAGTCTCACATCAACTAGGCGTATCAACGGGCTATGGAGATGCCCATTAATAGATATCAATGTGAGTGAGTAGGGATTGCCATGCAACGGATGCACAAGAGCTATAAGTGTATGAAAGCTCATCAAAAGAAACTAAGTGGGTGTGCATCCAACTTGCTTGCTCACGAAGACCTAGGGAAATTTGAGGAAGCCCATCATTGGAATATACAAGCCAAGTTCTATAATGAAAAATTCCCACTAGCAAATGAAGGTGACAACATAGGAGACTCTCTATCATGAAGATCATGGTGCTACTTTGAAGCACAAGTGTTGTAAAAGGATAGTAACATTGTCCCTTCTCTATTTTTCTCTCATTTTTTTGTTTTGGTGGGCTTCTTTGGCCTCTCTTTTTTATTTGGGCTTCTTTGGCCTCTTTTATTTTTCATAAAGTCCGGAGAATCATCCCAACTTGTGAGGGAATCATTGCTTCCATCATCCTTTCCTCACATGGGACAAAACTCTAGTAATGAAGATCATCACACTTTTATCTACTCACAACTCAAGAATCTTAGAACAAAATATGACTCTATGTGGATGCCTCCGGCGGTGTACCGGGATAATGAATCAAGAGTGACATGTATGAAAGAATTATGAATGGTGCCTTTGCCACAAATACAATGTCAACTACATGATCATGCAAAGCAATATGAAAATGGTGGAGCGTGTCATAATAAACATAACGATGGAAAGTTGCATGGTAATATATCTCGGAATGGCTATGGAAATGCCATAATAGGTAGGTATGGTGGCTGTTTTGAGGAAGGTGTATGGTGGGTATATGATACCGGCGAAAGTTGCGCGGCACAAGAGAGGCTAGCAATGGTGGAAGGGTGAGAGTGCGTATAATCTATGGACTCAACATTAGTCATGAAGAACTCATATACTTATTGCAAAAATCTACAAGTTACCAAAACAAAGTACGACACGCATGCTCCTAGGGGAAGGATTGGTAGGAGTAACCATCGCGCGATCCCGACCTCCACACATAAGGAAGACAATAAATAAATAAATCATGCTCGAACTTCATCACATAACGGTTCATCATATGTGCATGCTACGGGAATCACAAACTTTTAACATAACTATTCCTCAAATTCACAACTACTCAACTAGCATGACCCTAATCTTACCATCCTCATATCTCAAAACAATCATCAAGTATGAAACTTCTCATAGTATTCAATGCACTTTATATGATAGTTTTTATTATACCTAGTTTGGATGTTCATCATATTAGGACTAATTTTATAACCAACGCAAATACCATGCTGTTCTAAAGGACTCTCAAAATAATATAAGTGAAGCATGAGAGATCAATAATTTCTATAAAATAAAACCACCACCGTGCTCTAAAAATATATAAGTGAAGTACTAGAGCAAACTTATCTAGCTCAAAAGATATAAGTGAAGCACATAGATTATTCTAATAAATTCCGATTCATGTGTGTCTCTCCCAAAAGGTGTGTACAACAAGGATGATTGTGGTAAACTAAAAATTAAAGACTCAAATCATACAAGACGCTCCAAGCAAAACATATATCATGTGGTGAATAAAAATATAGCATCAAGTAAAGTTACCAATGGACGAAGACGAAAGAGGGGATGCCTTCCGGGGCATCCCCAAGCTTAGGCTTTTGGTTGTCCTTGAATTTTACCTTGGGGAGCCTTGGGAATCCCCAAGCTTAGGCTCTTGCCACTCCTTATTCCATAATCCATCAAATCTTTACCCAAAAACTTGAAAACTTCACAACACAAAACTCAACAGAAAATCTCATGAGCTCCGTTAGTGCAAGAAAACAAACCATCACTTTAAGGTACTGTAATGAACTCATTATTTATTTATATTGGTGTTAAACCTACTGTATTCCAACTTCTCTATGGTTCATACCCCCCGATACTAGCCATAGATTCATCAAAATAAGCAAACAACACACAAAAAACAGAATCTATCAAAGCAGAACAGTCTGTAGCAATCTGTAACTTTCGAATCCTTCTGGAACCCCCAAAATTCTACGAAAATAGGAAGTCTAGACAATTTTTCTATTAATCTTCTGCAAAAATAATCAACTGAAAAACACGTTTCTGTGGTTTTTGTTTTTCAGCAAGATCAAATTAACTATCACCGTAGGTTATCCTAAAGGTTTTACTTGGCACAAACACTAATTAAAACATAAAACCACATCTAACCAGAGCCTAGATGAATTATTTATTACTAAATAGGAACAAAAAGCAAAGAACAAAAATAAAATTGGGTTGCCTCCCAACAAGCGCTACCGTTTAACGCCCCTAGCTAGGCATAAAAGAAAGAATAGATCTAAGTATTGCCATCTTTGGTACTCAATTCATAGGTGGCTCTCATAAAATATTCATAAGGTAATTTGATTTCCTTCCTAGGAAATTGTTCTATGCCTTTGCTTAATGGAAACTGGAATCTAATATTTCCTTCTTTCATATCAATAATTGCACCAATCGTTCTAAGGAAAGGTCTACCAAGAATAATAGGACATGAAGGATTGCAATCTATATCAAGAACAATAAAATCTACGGGCACATAATTCCTATTCGCAACAATAAGAACATCATTAATCCTTCCCATAGGTTTCTTAATGGTGGAATCCGCAAGGTGCAAGTTTAAAGAGCAATCATCAAATTCACGAAAACCTAACACATCACACAAAGTTTTTGGAATCGTGGAAACACTAGCACCCAAATCACACAAAGCATAGCATTCATGATCTTTAATTTTAATCTTAATAGTAGGTTCCCACTCATCATAAAGTTTTCTAGGGATAGAAACTTCTAATTCAAGTTTTTCTTCATAAGATTGCATTAAAGCATCAACGATATGTTTAATAAAAGCTTTATTTTGACTATAAGCATGAGGAGAATTTAACACGGATTGCAACAAGGAAATACAATCTATTAAAGAACAATTATCATAATTAAATTCCTTGAAATCCAAAATAGTGGGTTCATTGCTATGTAAAGTTTTGACCTCTTCAATCCCACGTTTACCAATTTTTGCACCAAGGTCTAAAAACTTCGAACCATTGGGATGCCTTTTAACTAAAGTTAACTCATCTCTAGTCCCATGTTTATCAAGATTCATATTGGAAAACAAAGATTTAATAGGAGACACATCAATCACTTTTATATCTTCATCCCTATTATCATGAAAACTAGAAGAACAAGCTTTTACAAAGCAATCATTCTTAGCACGCATCCTAGCGGTTCTTTCCTTGCACTCATCAATGGAAATTCTCATAGATTTGAGAGACTCATTGATATCATGCTTAGGTGGAATAGATCTAAGTTTCAAAGAATCAACATCAAGAGAAATTCTATCCACGTTCCTAGCCAACTCATCAATCTTAGGCAATTTTTCTTCAAGCAAAGCATTTAAATTCTTTTGCGAAATCATAAATTCTTTAACACTAGTCTCAAAATCAAAGGGCATCTTATTGGAATTTCCATAAGAATTGTTGTAGGAATTACCATAATTATTAGAGGAATTACTAGGGAACGGCCTAGAATTAAAGTTTCCTCTATATGCGTTGCTACCAAAATTATTCCTACCAACAAAATTCACATCCATAGATTCATTATCATTCTCAATCAAAGTGGATAAAGGCATATCATTAGGATCAATTGGAGCACTCTTATTAGTAAACAATTTCATAAGTTCATCCATCTTTTCACTCAAAACATTAATCTCTTTTATCGCATGAACCTTTTTACAAGTAGATCTTTCGATGTGCAATTGAGAATAATTAGCCATAATATTATATAGGAGTTTAGTAGCTTCTCCTAAAGGGATTTCCATAAAAGTGCCTCCCCCGGCCGAATCTAAAAGATTTCTAGAAACAAAATTCAATCCGGCATAAAAATTTTGTATGATCATCCATAAATTTAATCCATGTGTAGGGCAATTGCGAATCATTAATTTTATCCTCTCCCAAGATTGTGAAGCATGCTCATGATCAAGTTGCTTAAAATTCATAATATCGTTTCTAAGAGAGATGATCTTAGCGGAGGAAATTACTTAGAGATAAAAGCATCTTTGCACTTATTCCATGAGTCAATACTATTTTTAGGCAGAGATGAAAACCAAGTTTTAGCACGATCTCTAAGCGAAAACGGAAATAGCCAATTTAACAATATCATTATCCCCGTATTTCTTCTTTTGCATATCGCACAAATCAACAAAGTTGTTTAGATGTGTAGCGGCATCTTCACTAGGAATGCCAGAGAATTGATCTTTCATGACAAGATTCAAAAGCAACATTAATTTCACAAGATTCAGCATCGGTAAGAGGATCAATCGGAGTGCTAAGGAAATCATTATTGTTGGTACTGGAAAAATCACACAATTTAGTATTATCTTGAGCCATCGTGACAAACAATCCAACACACAAGCACACATGAGGCAAGCGGAAAAAAAGCGAACGGGAAAAAGAGGGTGAATAAAACGGCAAGGGTGAAGTGGGGGAGAGGAAAACGAGAGACAAATAGCAAATAATGTAATGCGAGGGATAAGAGTTTGTGATGGGTACTTGGTGTGTCTTGACTTGTGCGTAGACTCCCCGGCAACGGCGCTAGAAATCCTTTTTGCTACCTCTTGAGCATGCGTTGGTTTTCCCTTGAAGAGGAAAGGGTGATGCAGCAAAGTAGCATAAGTATTTCCCTCAGTTTTTGAAAACCAAGGTATCAATCCAGTAGGAGGCTACACTCAAATCCCTCGTACCTGCACAAACAAATAAGAACCTTGCAACCAACGCGATAAAGGGTTGTCAATCCCTTCACGGCCACTTGCAAAAGTGAGATCTGATAGAGATAATAAGATAAATATTTTTCGTATTTTTATGATATTGATTGGAAAGTAAAGATTGCAAGATAAAATAGATTGGAAACTCATATGATGGAAAATAGACCCGGGGGCCATAGATTTCACTAGTGGCTTCTCTCAAAAAAGCAAAAGTATTACGGTGGGTGAACAAATTACTGTCGAGCAGTTGATAGAAAAGTGCATAGTTATGAGAATATCTAGGCATGATCATGTATATAGGCATCACGTCGTGACAAGTAGATCAAAACGATTCTGCATATACTACTATTACTCTACACATCGAGCACTATCCAGCATGCATCTAGAGTATTAAGTTCATAAGAACAGAGTAATACATTAGGCAAGATGACATGATGTAGAGGGATAAACTCAAGCAATATGATATAAACCCCATCTTTTTATCCTCGATGGCAACAATACAATACATGCCTTGATGCCCCTGCTGTTACTGAGGAAGGACACCGCAAGATTGAACCCAAAGCTAAGCACTTCTCCCATTGCAAGAAAGATCAATCTAGTAGGCCAAACCAAACTGATAATTCGAAGAGACTTGCAAAGATGACAAATCATACATAAAAGAATTCAAAGGATATTCAAATATTGTTCATAGATAATCTTAATCATAAACCCACAATTCATCGGATCTCGACAAACACATCAAAAAAAGAATTACATCGAGTAGATCTCCAAGAAGATCGAGGAGAACTTTGTATTGAGATCCAAAGAGAGAGAAGAAGCCACCTAGCTAATAACTATGAACCCGAATGTCTGAGGTAAACTACTCACACTTCATTGGAGAGGCTATGGTGTTGATGTAGAAGCCCTCCGTGATTGATTCCCCCTCCGGCAGAGCGCCGAAAAAGGCCCCAAGATGGGATCTCATGGGTATGGAAGGTTGCGGCGGTGGAAATAGGGTTTCGTGGTGCTCTCGGATGTTTTCAGGGTATATGAGTATATATAGGCGAAAGAAGTCGGTCAGGGGGGCCACTAGGGGCCCACGAGGGTGGGGGCGCGCCTACCCCCCTGGGCGCGCCTCCCTGCCTCGTGGCCGCCTCGTTGCTTCCTTGACGTCCATTCCAAGTCTCCTGGATTGCGTCTCTCCTGAAGGTTTCATTCCGTTTGGACTCCGTTTGATATTCCTTTTCTGCGAAACACTGAAATAGGCAAAAAACGGCAATTTGGATTGGGCCTCCAGTTAATAGGTTAGTCCCAAAATAGTATAAAAGTATATAATAAAGCCCATTAAACATCTAACCATGGGAAACCATGGGAAACCACGCCTCTCTGTTGAATCTTTTCTGGCACATGTTGGGGTCACAACTTTGGAATGGAATCAATACCATAGCCCTGCCACTAGAGTTACCACGCGTGGGCCATCTCTTAGTTGGAAGCCGCCACCTCTGGAGTTCATCAAGCTTAATATGGACGCCGCTTTCCACGCTAGCTCAGGTCATGGTGGATGGGGAGTGATCGCCAGAGACGCTGACGGTGATGTGGTTCTCGCAGCTGCTGGAGCGCTATACAATCAAGGTTCAGCACTGCAGGCCCAAGCTGAGGCTCTTCTTCAGGCCATCAGGATCGCAGAACAGTATGGTATGGGGCGGGTTATCTTTGAAATTGACTGTCTGGTTCTCCAGCAAGCTTTGTCGTCGGTCAGCCAGGATCGAGGTCCCCTTGGAGTACTCTTCCGTGAAGCAAAATTCCTCTTGGGTCTAGGTATTATTCAGTATAGCATTTTACACTATCCCAGAAGTTGTAATAAGCCCGCGCATGTGCTGGCTTCACATGATTGCTGGGGCTATCCGAATGACCATTTGGTCTGGGAATTGGAGCTCCCAAATGATGTAATGTGTGATGTGACCGCCGAGTTGGTTGGTTCGTCGTAATTGGAATGTAAGGTGTTTCAGCTCAAAAAAATATATTGTAAGATGATTAGAGAGGAGATTGTTGGAATTGTTGTTGTACTGCTAAGCCTCGTGGGCGTAAATATTTCTCTCTTTTAACTAACTACACCCTGGTGATGAGAGAGAGAGAGAGAGAGAGTGAGGGTACATGAATCTTCTCCAGTCTCATCATCTGCGTCATTTCCGTTGTTACTGCGGGAGATGTTAGAGTATCACGATATTCAGAAAAATATAGGATGGCGTGATCCTATGCCATCCTATATTTTCCTGGATATCGTGATACTCTAACAGCTCCCGTAGTAACAACAGAAATGACACAGATAGAATAAATCCTACGCTGTCCTATATTTTCTAAATATCGTGATAATCTAATGGCCCCTGCAGTAACAACGGAAATGACGCAGATGACGAGACTGGAGAAAAAACCAAAGGTTATAAGTGGGCGGGCTGACACTTATGTTAGTTTTTGAAATCACATTGTTCTCCTAAATGGGTTTTGGTGTAATTGACAAATGAATTGAGGACTAACCATGTTTCCTAAATGTAGGAAATGTTTGTTAATCCAAAAGTTCGTAGGCGAAGATGGACGGAGACCATCATTGTTAAAGAGAGAAGAGAGTTAGCATATTCAAATTATGCATCTTTTCTCTTTGATTCTAGGTCACATGACATAGGCACTATTAAAAAGAGGTTATATATGAAGAGGTTTAGTGCTCAGGTTTGTGTGGTCACGGAATCCAGACATGTTAATCTATCATGATGGTTGACAGGTAATAGGTAATAAAGGCAATCAATGTGAAAACGTTACGTGTCTTGATGAACGTGAATAATTTGTTGAGCATGAGGTGGTGGTCTGTTGTGTGCCCGAGTCGAGCGTTGTAGAGATTGACAAGGGCGAGTTGCGCATTCCCGTGGTTCCTGCGGTCTGTGGTGCCGAGTTGTCTGTTGTAGCAGTCAACATGCTCGTGTCACCTAGGGCTAGAGACGGGCATGAAGTCACCATGTCTAAAGAGTCCAAGTATGTTGTTTCTCGGTCAAACAACCACGCTAGAACTTTCATGTGTGCGAACTTGGCTCATACATGTGCCTAACTGTCAAGACCAACAGGACGATGTTCATGGTGTCGTCAGTGTCGTGCCACCCATGCCAAGGAGATGCAGCTGGTTGTTAACCGATGTCTAATATAGTAGTTAGGTGTTGTAACTTATTTCAACGGTGTTGAATATAGTACTAGGGGAAGATCAAGTAAGATCTAAAAATCTCTTAGTAGAAGAATATTACTGCTCAGTAAAAATGATCTATCAACATAATCATGTGTGGTGCACATAACCTCAAGATCCCCATACATACTACACTTGTATTCCCGAATGAATCGACCATCACAACAATACAGTGGGCATTAAATGGCAATGGAGGGTCAGATGTTATTATGATTTAAAGAGCAAGGAAGCACGAACGCAGAAGGGAGTTTTAACTTGGAATGGTAATCCTACTGCCTACATATATGGTGCGGCCAAATAACCTCAAAAAGATCTCTTTCATCTCCTTGTTTCATTATTCTAGCTCACTGGCCATCCGTTGGTTGATTTGGACTTAATACTGATATTTCAGAAGCAAACTTGATGTGGAGCATCCTTCCATCACCCCATGAGCTCTACACCAGTGCTTTAAGCACCACGTGGGCCTATGACAAGAGCTCGAGCACGCGCAATGGAAACCGAGGTGAACTCCTTCCTACTTGACATGCATATGGACACGAATGAAACTTGGTTGCTACCTCACCAAAATGCACTATGTATCATTAGGTACGAAGAGCAACACTCCAAAGCAGCTAAAGAGCATCACCAAGGAGTAGGAGAAGCACCCCAAGACTTTGAGGAAGGAGGAGTCCCAAAGGAGCAGGACAGGAAGTCTCAGGCGACCCCGTGCACACGGCCCCCTGAGACCTGTGCCCACGGGCTACACAGGGAGCTACAACTGTAGCACCCCGTGCGCACGGGCGTGTACCGTGCGCAAGGGACCCTCATGCGCACGGGTCCAACTTACCCCCGTGCGCATGGGCCCTACAGGATGGCCGACTGAGATCGTGTTTTAGGCATCCCCTTCATCCACTTCGCCCCAAGCCTATATATTCCGTATCTAGGGTTATGCTTAGACTTAGCAAAGACATACACTAGTGTAGTATGCTGCTACCGTGACACTATGATCAGAGACCCTTTGGCGAACTGTGTGCGATGCATTAATCGCAAACGGCGGTGTAAAAAACCATCAAAAAAGGTGCAAAACATTTGCGATGACGGATGCATCAAACACGGTTCAGGTTTTAGTTTTGTGTGTGATGTAGGGCATACGGTTCAGTGCAACTAACTGTTTGCGATGAGTAGCAACAAAAGAAACGAGCAGCCAGATAAAGGTGTGTGCGATAAGCAGCATACAGTTCACTAGGATGAACTGTTTGTGATGAGGGAACACAAAAGAAACAGTCAGCCAGATCAAGGTTTGTGCGATATTCGGCATGCGGTTCACTCGGATGAACCGTATGTGTTGAGACAAGAGAACATAAAACGGTTTAATATAATAAGATGTGTGTGATACGCGGTAAACAGGTCTGTAATCAGATATGTGTGCGAAGACCGATAATAACACAAACGATTGCTGCTATATATATATAGAGAGAAAGTAGCACTATTCTAATCCCAGGATTAGAATAACTATTTGGATCGCTCCCGAACTTCTCGAACTCGCAGATGAAACAAAAGCCACGCCCCACGCCCACCACTTCCCCTGCCCGATCCCAACCTCCCGGATCCAGCGCCTCCCCCGCGGGGCAACCGCCACCGCGCCCGGCTCCGCCGCCGCCGCCAAACCCCACACCCCGGCTCCACTGGCCAACCCCGCGCGCTGCCGCCGCCCAACCCCGCGCCCCGCCTCCACCGGCCAACCCTGCGCGCGGCTGCCCCCGCAAACCCCAGGCGCCTCCACCTCCTACCGGATCCCACCGGCGGAGCTAGCCACGGCAGCCCCAGCGCTCCTCCGCTCACCGCCGCCCTGGAGACGAACACGGCACCGCCACCCCGAGGAATATCCGAAAGCTGCGCAGCGGCATAGCTCCCCTTCCCAGTGCCCACTGCCTTTTCCTCCATGCATGCCATCCTTCCTCGCTGGAGCCGATGCGGGCTACGGCCTCACCACGCCACCCGGGATCCCACACACGCGCCGTCCTGGCCGACCACATTGACCTTCTCACAAGGGCAACCTTGACCTTCCCGAGGAAGGTTCATCCATGGAGCAGCCGCTCCCACCCCTCCACACCCAGGTCGATCCTGGCTCGCCGCACACCTTTGACCGTCTTCACCAGTACGCCTGTGCATCACGTTCGGGCTGGGAGCGGAGATCGTGGGCTAGGGTGCGAATTGGAGCAGGGCGAGCACGATGCTGTACATGGGGATCGGGGTGGTTGACGGGGGTGGCAGTTCTAGTTCTTCTACTCCCCTTCTTCTACTACAGCAGGAAGCACACCTGCGCGCTGCACATCCGTCGTGGCGACTCACTGTCCAGCGACAGGTCGCCAAGGTGTGTATTGCTCTGCTCATTCAATAAATCGTGATGTGTAGTGCAGCTGGGTACGTCATGCCTCTTCCTTGCCTGCTCACTGTCCCCCATGCTGGAGCCAGCGGCTCCTTGTTCTATCTCTCAACTAGAGAGGAATCTGTACACAAGTATCCTGAATCATATAGTGGTTGATTGATTTTTTGTGGCGTGTTGGTGATGTTTAGAGTTTTGCAAAGAATAACTGGGAAAAAATCCTCCAAATTTTCTGTTTTCACTTGCTCTGATTTGTTGCTCTGTACGTGTTCGGTGATATCCCTACAAGTACTAGCTATTTCTTCAGGACTATGGTGTACGAGGACTCGAGTAATTTATATTTTGGGATGGTTGGAGGTTAGGTGCATTACATGTGCGTCCACATATTCGTCCTTGTTCATTCTTTTACTAAGTATTGGCATATCATTATGCCGCATGCAGGCGACGCCCCAAGGAACACAGGGGAGGGCAGAGTGCATATGGAACTTGGAGGAATACATACGGCTACCGGCAGTAACGCAGACAAGTTATATATATACTGATTCAATATGAACAACTGGACGGGCATGGTATACCTGAATGAGAAATTATACGTATCGAGAGAGCTAATTTAATTAGGGACCATGCTCTTTGTACGTGTTTCCATGGTAACTTGCAGCCGTCGCTTCACAACCTCGGGTAGCTGTTAAAAAGAATTTGGCTCAACTATTTCTCCTGTGCAAAATATTGGTGGCTTTTACTTGAGATTACTTCTGTACAAATGGCATCAGGATGCTAATAAAGGCAATTAACATATAGAGGCAGGGAGGTGGCCAACTGCTCTGGCTTCTTCTGTCTCCTATACAGTCTTGACACATGTTTTTAGCACGCCAGTAGTAGTAGGATGCGAACACCCAGTTGTTCCGCCTAACAGGGATGGATGGATGGATGGGCTCCGATGTACAGAGCAAAATTAGTAAGAACTATGGTCAAGACAAGCTTCAGTGTCCCAAAAGTAAACTTTCTTGAACCATTTTTTATGAAGTATAGGGAACTTCATGTACGTGTTACTCCCGAAACGATATGAAACTTTGTGTGTACAATTTTTTAATATACCATGTTGATTGAGAACTAAAAAGGGCATGCTTTTTTAATAATCTAGAAGTTCAACGACTTCCACCTAGAAAGTTCAAAAGACATTGTTTTTGAGGGAGAACGCATCCTGCCTAGAAGATGCATATGGAATAAAATGTAAATTTGCAATGAAGTTCATATAAAAAAGTTGAAGTTCGCATACAGAAAAAGGTGCATTTTTGAAAAAAAGGTACATGTTTCCTAATTCCTGATGCTTATATGATCGTCCTGTGACACTGAAATCTTTTTCATTTTAGGTGAGCCAAATTTTTGTGTGGATGCGATGTGCATGTGCTTGTCCATAGTTGTACATAATAGCTCCCCAACCCACTCCCAGGGACACGCCACAACAACCAATAGAGCTCCACCATGACCCTCTCTATAGAACTTGTGTTGCACCTGAAGTTCAACACAAGAAGTATGTGTGTTCCGTAAGTTTATCAATTTCTAAAGAAATCCTTGAAGTTCAAATTTAAATAATAGGGCGGTCCAATGTTTATTACAAACCTGTGATTTTCCCCGTTACTATAGAATAAACCACGAAGTTCAAAAATAAAAAATGGAATAGTTCGATTAGTTTATCAAAAATGGGTTTCCCATTTTACTAAACAATTGGAGAAGTTCAAATTTAAATAACATAGAATTTCAAAATGTTTATTCCAAAATCAAGAAGGTGAAATTAAAAAATCAATCGGTTTAAAAAGTTTGTAAACATGGAGTTGCCCCTGTTTTTTTAAGATCTGGAATTTCAAATTTAAAGAAGTGATTGGTTCGATGTTTATTACATAAGTAGGAGTTTTCCCTTTACTAATGAATAACACCAAGAAGTCCTAATAAAAAAATAAAGCCGTTTGATGTTTATTAAAAATCTTAGAGTTTGCTCGATAGTAAAGATTAAAATCAAGAAGTTCAATTTTAAAAAACGAAGTAGTTCAATGCATATTAAAAACTCCATTTTTTCTCGTTACTAAAGAATAAAGCCAAGAACTTCAATTTTAAAAAGTAGAGCAGTTGGATATTTATTTGAAAACTCGATTTCTTCGATTACTAAAGAATAAGACCAATAACATCTATTCGAAATAATGAAGAAATTCAATGTTTCTAACAAAACTCCAATTTTCACATTCCTAAAAAGCACAAAAAGAAGTTGAAAAAAAAAGTTAGAGCGGTTCGATGTCTATAAAAAACTTAGTTTTTTTGTTATTAAAGTGAAATAGGTAGAAGTTCAAATTGACAATAGACGGAAGTTCGTGTACTACATGGTGTGTCTTTCGTATGAGAAAATAAGAGTAAAAAGGCGAAGTCCAAAATTTTTGTTGCTAGAAGTTCAAGTGCACAGGCCGAGAAAGTTCAAAAAGTTCCTCCTGTTCAACCAGTTTCCACCACGGAAGCTCAAATTAAAATAACAAAAACAGTTTAGAAAAATTAATTAGAAAAAAGAATGTGGAGGGGGTCCAATATTTATGACAAAACTAGGATATTTTTATGCTAAAAGAAATAAACCAAGAAGTCCAAATTATAAAAAAAGAGAAGTTCAATATTTATAAAAAAACATAGGTTTTCTTCGTTACTAAAGAATAAAATTAAAGAAGTTCAAATTAAAATAAAAGGAGTAGTTTGATGTTTACGGAAAACTCAAATTCTTTACATTTCTAGGAAAAATAAAAGTATGTGGTTTAATTTAAAAAAATGTTTGATGCTTATTTGAAAACATGTTTTTTCTAATAATAAGACTAAGAAGTTCAATTTGAAATACGAGAGAAGTTCGAATTATATAAAAAAACTCAAATTTGTTGCAAGAAATTCACGTGCATCTCCGTGCACGGTTCAGAATTTATATTGCGGGACGTTCAACCTCCAATTACATGTTTTAAAATGCCAAAAAATGACGTTCGACTTTCAATTGTGTGTAGTTCGACGTATACAAAAAAATATGACAAAAGTTCATAGTGAAAACAGCGAGAAGTTCAAGTACTACAAGGAATGCATTTCAGGTGAGAATAAAAGTATAGAAAAATAAAAGCTTAAAAGGTTTGTTGACAGAAGTTCAACTGCTCTGTCCGGAGAAGTTCAAAAATTCTTGCGAGAGAGGTTCACCTTGTATTTCCATGTTCGATTTTTCCGTATAAAAATCGAATACAATTCTTTACTCAAAAATATGAAAATGTGAAGTTCAAATTGAAATAATAGAGAAGTTCGGAGTTTATTTAGACCTAGGATTTACCTGTTCAAAAAATAAAAAACACAACGCCTTTTTTTGCATTTTAAAAAACAACTCATAAATGAAAAAAATGGTTGCTAGAAGTTCAAGTGCTCGGCGAGGAAAAGTTCAAAAATTCTTGTGAGAGAAGTTCACCGTGTATTTAGATGTCCAAAATACATAAAAGGATGTTGTTTGTTGTGTTTTAAAATAATTCACTCAAACTAGAGAGAAGTTCAAAGGGATGATATCCAGAAGTTCACGTATTGCATGGTGTTTGTTTCGTATAAGAAAATACAAACAACGGGAAGTTCAAGGTGATGTTCTAACAAAACATTAGTCTAAAACATCATGTTGTACAGTTTCTTGTTATGTATTATTTCCTAAAGTTCAACAATATGTATGGATGAAAAAAACTAGTATATGTTGGTTTCAATTCAAAAACTACAAAACAAAGAAGCCCAAGTAAATTCAAATACTAGAACAAAAAGAAGTCCAACGAAGGAGAAAAAGAACACAAAACATACACGCTGGAAAAATAAGAAGAAAACAAAGCTTGCCCAGATAAATGTTAACTCCGGAAGTTTAAGAAACGAAAGAAGAAGTTCAATATAAAAAAAAATAACAAAGTTCTATTCGAAATAACGAACAAGTTCGATGTTTCTAGAAAACCTCCAATTTTCACATTTCTAAGAAAATAGACAATGAAGTTCAAATAAAAAAGGTAGAGTAGTTCAATGCCTATAAAAAGCTCAGATACTTTCGTGTAACCGAGGGAAGTTCAGGATGATAACTGCCAGAAGTTCATGTACTACACAGTGTGCTTTTGTATGAAAAAAAAGAATGAAAAAGCAAAGGCTAAAAGTTTCGTTGCTAGAAGTTCAAGTGCTCAGCCCGAGAAAGTTCAAAAATTCTTGTGAGAGAGGTTGAACAAAAATACGTGACAGAAGTTCAAGGTGAAAACAGCGGGAAGTTCAAGCAAAGGCTAAAATTTCGTTGCTAGAAGTTCAAGTGCTCGGCCAGAGAAAATTCAAAAATTCTTGTGAGAGAGGTTGAACAAAAATACATGACAGAAGTTCAAGGTGAAAACAGCGGGAAGTTCAACTACTACACGAAATGCATTTCAGATAAAAATATAAGCATAGAAAACTAAA
Organism: Triticum timopheevii; assembly: GCA_963921465.1. Taxonomy (NCBI): domain Eukaryota; kingdom Viridiplantae; phylum Streptophyta; class Magnoliopsida; order Poales; family Poaceae; genus Triticum; species Triticum timopheevii. The sequence continues at coordinate 279,424,944 of OY997264.1, forward strand.
AGTTTCAAAGGTTTGTTGTAAGAAGTTCACGTGCTCCTCCCGGTGAAGTTTGAGATCTCTAGTGCGAGACGTCCAACCTTCAACTACATGTTCAAAACAAGTAAAAATGATGTTGTTTTTGCCATTTTTAATACTGCTCTCAAACGATAACGAATTTGTGATGGTTGTCTTGATGGAAAATTTAGTAGCTCGAAATTCAAGTGACCTGCCCGAGAAAGTTCAAAAAAGGATTTTGCCCATTACCAACAAATAAAACTAAGAAGTTCAAATTTTAAAAATGGTGAAGTTCGATGTCAATAAGAAATGCAGATTTTTCTCATAATTTTTCCTGTTTACTAACTAAAAAACCAAGAAATTCAGTTCGAAAATATCCAAGAAGTTGTATGATGTTTATTACAAAATTAGCATTTTTCCCGTTACAAATGAATGACACCAAGAAGTCCAAATTGAAAAAAGCAAGAATTTCAATTTAAAAAATATAATAGTTCAATGTATATGAAAAAAATAGATTTTCCTCGATAATAAATAATAAACCAAGAAGTTCAATTTTAGAAAATGGAGCAGTCAATATTTACCACAAAAACTTAAATTTTTCCCATTGCTAACGAATAAACCAAGAAGTTCAGTTCAAAAAAACAAAGAATTTGTATAATGTTTATTACAAAACTAGGATTTTTTTCGTATAAAAATTGAACAATTCTTTACTCAAAATATAAAAAAGGTGAAGTTCAAATTGAAATAACAGAGAAGTTCGGAGTTTATTAAAACCTAGGATTTACCTGTTGAAAAAACAAAAAATAGAGCACCATTTTTTGCACTTTTAAAAACAACTCATAAATGAAAAGAATGGTTGATAGAAGTTCAATTGCTCGGCGAGGAAAAGTTCAAAAAATTCTTATGAGAGAGGTTCACCGTGTATTTAGATGTCCAAAATACATAAAAAAATTGTTTTTTGTGTCTTAAAATAATTCTCTCAAACCAGAGAGAAGTTCAAAAGTGAAAACAACCGAAAGTTCACGTACTACATGGTGTGTATTTCATACAAGAAAAATATAAATAAAGTGAAACAGAGTGAAGTTCAAACAGACATGCCCCCAGAAGTTCAACTACTTCACACAGTGCGAAAAACAACATGTCAAAAAATAGCACGTCGAAAACAGAGAGAAGTTCAAACAGACATGCCCGAGAAGTTCAACTACTTCACGCAGTGCATTTCCATTCGCGGTGAAGGAAGAAATCATGATCTTGTCATTTTCTAATTTACTTCAAAACGACAGGAATATCATTTGTGTAAGTTCAAGTCCTCGGTCGGAGAAAGTTCAAAAATTTATTATGAGAAGGGTTTGTACAAAAGGAAAATCATTTGTGTAACACTAACGAATGGATGAGGAAAATTACAAATGAAAATACGTCACAGAAGTTCAACGTGAAAACAGCAGGAAGTTCAACTACTACACTGAATGAACTTCACATGAAAAACTTTTAAAACCGTCGCGAGTATGAAAAAATGATCAACACGGGAAAGTTGCATGTCTACAGCAGCTTTCCAGCGGTACATCACTTGCTCAATTTCCGTGAGTGGATGGAGAGCTACAAGCAGTGGATGGAGATCTACGAGCAAAAAAAGCACGTGAAAAACAGAGTTCAAGTAGACATGCCGAGAAGTTCAAGGCTTCACGTTGTGCATTTTCGAAGAATCAGTTTTGCGATAAAGGCAGAACAAATGATCCCACCATTTTCACAATTACTTGAAAACTGCTAGGAATCAGAGAAAACCATGAACACAAAAAAGTTTTGCATTTTCCGTAGCTTTTCAACAGTATATTATTTGCGCCATTCCGTTAAAGTTTGTAGAAAATACGGCGAAAATACGTTTTTCTCCATTTTCGATACTGACTTAAAACCATAAAGAATTAGGAGAAATAATAGATACAAAAAAGTGTCGCATTTCCTCAAGCTTTCCAGTGTCATATCATTTGCTGCATTCGGACATACGGATAAAAAATTAGCTCGAAAATATAAATTCGCTAGAACTTGTATTGTTTTCTAAATTTCTTTTAAACCTTTCAAATTAGAAAAAACTTTCAACATGAAAAAGTAATGCATTTTCATAAGCTTTCCAACGCCATATCATTTGCCTCAATTGGATTAGCCGTTTAGAAATGCCATTAAAAATACGAACTCGGCTATTCGGTTTGCGAAATTTTACGATTTTCCAAATTAATTTTTAACCATAAGGAATTAGAGAAAACTTTCAACATGTGGAAGGAGCGGTTTTGCAGCAGCTTTCCAACGCCATATTATTTGCGTCATTCCGATAAATGTTTTAGAAATGCAATCGAAAATACGATTCACGTTTTTTGTATGAAGGAAAAAAGGCTTTCAAAACTGCTCTTAAACCGCTTACATTTTCCCAAAAATTCAACTTGGGTCATGATACTGGTGTTCATAGCTTTTCAACGGTATATCGCAAGCCCTTTGGACACTTTTTAGCTGAAGTTCAACCTTGTACTCGGGGAAGTTCAGGCGCGTTACTCGGGAAGTTCATGTTGTGATCAAAATATTATTTTGATCCCGTGATCAGAATAGTGTTTATGTACACACACACACACACACACACACACACACACACACACACACACTTATAAGGACATGGTTGCATAACCAAATTAAACATCCACTTATATAGGTGGCTACTACAACCATGGCATTTGCACACATCAAAGTAAACTATTACATGCATAATTACATAGATGGCTACTACACACATGCCATTTACACACATGCATGATTAACTAGCATAAACGATCATCTGATCATCATCTACTGCTTGTGACGCTTGCCCTGCTTGTGGCTCGATACGGGCTCGTCGATTTGGGTAATGAGGCACTTCCTCATGTCAACGATCCGCCTGTGCATCTCATAGCATGTGTACACGCTCTTAGCCGCGAACCTGAGGTGAGGTTCATCCAATCACCGCATCCAGGCCCTGTGCCAGGATACGGGACTTGTTCTCTGGGCATCCCGCTTCATCTTTTCGTAGTAGGGGTCGATGATGGTCGAGGCGAGTTCAACCAGGGAGTGCTTCTTCGTGCTGCCCCAGACCCTGTAGTGCTCACGAATTCCGACAAGGTTCTTGCAGGCCAAGCCCGTAACCCTGAGCGCTTTTACATCGTCGGTGGTTTCCACCATAGCGAACTTGTAGTTGGTGTTGTTGACAAACCTGGCGAAACGGGCGCAAGGCTCTATGGTCATGCAGTAGTGGTAGATGAGGACATGAGGGCGCACGCACAACTAGGCGACGACAACCTTCTGATCTTTGCCGGGAAGACCGGCGGTGTACTGGAGGTTGATGCCGACCACCTTGTACTTGTCTCTAGCAAGCAACTACTCAACGATGTAGATGTAGTCGTCCACCAGGGCTGGGTCGATGGTGTACACCACCGAGAGATCCGTCTCCCTCGCGTGGGTCTCCACTTTATGCTTGTCAAACTCCATTGGAGCGCCGCTAGACATTCCCTCTCTATTTGCCGTCGTGGGTGTGCTTGTTGTGTTGTGGGGCGCGATCGAAAGGTTGAAGAGACTAAGGTTATAATGGTCGCGGGAATTAAAGGGTAAGCCGGAAAACCTGGGATATTGATCGGCACGCCCTGATGGCAGTTCTAATTCGCAGCACGTAACTCCATCGTGCCGCACATAATTGCATCGTGTGGCAACGCGCGCGGTGCAACCACATGCATATGGGCCCCCGATGTGATCGTGCGCAAGCCCAACCATTGGCAGAGCGCACGCGAAGGGACGCGAGCAGAGCGCTCCACGGTCGCCTCAACGGCGAGCAACCATATATATGCATATAGCAGTTGAACACGCAAGGAAAAGCTGTCCACAACCCGAGTGCACCGACGGACGCGAGCACAGCGTGTCGCGGCGCCTAACGGAGAGCACAACACATTGCGGCGCCTAATGGCGAGCAAAGATTTCCGAGGACGCAAGCAGAGGCCAGCACAGTGATACGTGGCAAATAAGACAAACTATGCGAGCGATGTCGGAGACATCAAGCACGAATCAGATTAGAGTTGCGTGTCCGATACGTGGCATACAGTTGATCCATCCTAGTTGTTTGTGGTGGAATAAGAGCCATGTGTGTTGTGGGCAAACACTTGCTGGTATATAACCTAAAATTTAACCAACAAAATGTTAATGCATGTTACAAAAATTATATAACTGGAAAGTATGTTCAAATACGAATTGAACGATATAATATTTGGCGACATGCATTCGTATTTTTAATTAAATCCTACTTATAAACTAGGACGGGGGTACAGTAGGTAATTAAATTGGAAATGTTTTTTATTAAGCGTATGTGTACGTGTCCTTTCGTCCTCCTCTCGCACGTCTTGTCACCCCGCTGCCGCAGACGGTTCAAGCGCAAGCTCGAGCAGCGCACGGGGGCATTCTTTTGGCCAACTGGTGGTGAGCCCGTTCCTGCGCAACCGCGTAGGTTCCCGCGCAAGCTTCCCGCCCGACTCGGTGAAATCCCCCAAAATCCTAATGCTTACTAGCCTACTATATAAACCCTCACGGCCGGCGAGTCATGCTTCGCATTTTCCTCTCTCTCCCTGTAGCTTATCTCCTCTACTTCTCCCACTATCGGCAATGGCACCGGACCGTCGTCATCGCTCAGCCACTCTGTCGTCATTATAGCATAGTTCCAGCTGGGAGGCTACACCGTGACGGCGACGCAGTCCCCAGTGATATGTCTCCAATGTATCTATAATTTTTGATTGTTTCATGCTATTATATTATCTATTTTGGATGTTTAATGGGCTCTAATATGCTATTTTATATTATTTTTGGGACTAACCTATTAACCGGAGGCCCAGTGCCAGCTTTTGTTTTTTTTGCCTATTTTAGAGTTTTACAGAAAAGGAATACCAAACGGATTCCAAATGGAATGAAACCTTCGCGAGGATCTTTCTTGGACCAAAAGCAACCAGAAAACTTGGAGTTGAAGTTTGGGACTCTACAAGGAGGCCACGAGGCAGGAGGGCGCGCCCCCACCCTCGTGGGCCCCTCGTAGCTCCATCGACGTACTTCTTTCGCTGATATATACTCTTATACCCTAGAAACATCAGGGGGAGCCACGAAACCACTTTTCCACCGACGCAACCTTATATACCCGTGAGATCCCATCTTGGGGCCTTTTTCGGCGATCTGCCGGAGGGGGAATCGATAACGGAGGGCTTCTACATCAACACCATTGCCTCTCCGATGAAGCGTGAGTAGTTTACCACAGACCTTCGGGTCCATAGTTATTAGCTAGATGGCTTCTTCTCTCTCTTTGATTCTCAATACAAAGTTCTCCTCGATGTTCTTGGAGATCTATTCGATGTAATACTCTTTTGCGGTGTGTTTGCCGAGATCCGATGAATTGTGGATTTATGAACAAGATTATGTATGAATATTATTTGGTTCTTCTCTGAATTCTTATATGCATGATTTGATATCTTTGCAAGTCTCTTCAAATTATCGGTTTAGTTTGGCCTACTAGATTGAATTTTCTTGCAATGGGAGAAGTGCTTAGCTTTCGGTTCAATCTTGAAGTGTCCTTTCCTAGTGACAGTAGGGGCAGTAAGGCACGTATTGTATTGTTGCCATCGAGGATAAAAAGATGGGGTTTATATCATATTTCTTGAATTTATCCCTCTACATCATGTCATCTTGCTTAATGCGTTACTCCGTTCTTATGAACTTAATACTCTAGATGCATGCTGGATAGCGGTCGATGTGTGGAGTAACTAAGATGCAGAATCGTTTCGGTCTACTTGACACTGATGTGATGCCTTTGTTCATGATCATTGCCTTAGATGTCTTCATAATTATGTGCTCTTCTATCAATTGCTTGGCAGTAATTTGTTCACCCACCGTAATATATGCTATCTTGAAAGAAGCCACTAGTGAAACCTATGCCCCCTGGCTCTCTTTCCTATTATATTACATCTCTTTTGTTTACATCGCATCTCGTTTACTATTTTGCAATCTTTACTTTTCAATCTATACAAAAAAATACAAAAAATATTTACTTTACTATCTCTATCAGATCTCACTTTTGCGAGTGACCGTGAAGGGATTGACAACCCGTTTATCGTGTTGGTTGCAATGTTCTTGATTGTTTGTGCAGGTACTAGGTGACTTGTGTGTCGTCTCCTACTGGATTGATACCTTGGTTCACAAAACTAAGGGAAATACTTACGCTACTTTGCTGCATCACCCTTTCCTCTTCAAGGGAAAACGAACACATGCTCAAGAGGTAGCAAGAAGGATTTCTGGTACCGTTACTGGGGAGATCTACGCCAAGTAAATACATACCAAGTACCCATCATAAACTCTTCTCCCTTGCATTACATTATTTGCCATTCGCCTCTGGTTTTCCTCTCCCCCACTTCTGAAATGATTTTCAAAAACCTTTGCCTTTTCTTCGCCCTCTTTCTGTTCATCTCTTTTCACTTGCTTCTTGTGTGCTTGTGTGTTGGATTGATTGCTTGTCACGATGGCTCAAGATAATACTAAATTGTGTGACTTTTCCAATACCAACAACAATGATTTTATTAGCACTCCGAATGCTCCTACTACCGATGCTGAATCTTGTGAAATTAATACCGCTTTGTTGAATCTTGTTATGAAAGATCAATTTTTTGGCCTTCCTAGTGAAGATGCCGCAACCCATCTAAACAACTTCGTTGATTTGTGTGATATGCAAACGAAGAAAGATGTGGATAATGATATTGTCAAATTGAAGCTATTTCCGTTTTCGCTTAGAGATCGTGCTAAAACCTTGTTCTCATCTTTGCCTAAAAATAGTATTGATTCATGGAATAAGTGCAAAGATGCTTTTATCTCTAAATATTTTGCTCCCACTAAGATCATCTCTCTTAGGAACGATATTATGAATTTTAAGCAACTTGATCATGAGCATGTTGCACAAGCTTAGGAGAGGATGAAATTAATGATAGGTAACTTCCCTACATATGGTTTGAATTTGTGGATGATTATACAAAAAATTTATGACGTATTGAATTTTGCTTCTAGAAATCTTTTAGATTCGACCGCGGGAGGCACTTTTATGGAAATCACTTTAGGAGAAGCTACTAAACTCCTAGACAATATTATGGTTAATTATTCTCAATGGCACACTGAATGATCCACTAGTAAAAAAGTTTGTGCGATTGAAGAGATCAATGTTTTGAGTGGAAAGATAGATGAACTTATGAAATTGTTTGCTAACAAAAGTGTTTCCTCTGATCCTAATGATATGCCTTTGTCCACTTTGATTAAGAATAATAATGAATCTATGGATGTGAATTTTGTTGGTAGGAACAATTTTGGTAACAACGCGTATAGAGGCAATTTTAATTCTAGGCCGTTTCCTAGTAATTCCTCTAATAATTATGGTAATTCCTACAACAACTCTTTGTTGGAAATATGCCCTAGAGGCAATAATAAAATGGTTATTATTATATTTCCTTGTTCATAATAATTGTCTATTGTTCATGCTATAATTGTATTAACTGGAAACCGTAATACATGTGTGAATGCATAGACCACAACATGTCCCTAGTGAGCCTCTAGTTGACTAGCTCGTTGATCAATAGATGGTTATGGTTTCCTAACCATGGACATTGGATGTCATTGATAACGGGATCACATCATTAGGAGAATGATGTGATGAACAAGACCCAATCCTAAGCATAGCACAAGATCGTGTAGTTCGTTTGCTAAAAGCTTTTCTAATGTCAAGTATCATTTCCTTAGACCATGAGATTGTGCAACTCCCGAATACCGTAGGAATGCTTTGGGTGTGCCAAACGTCACAACGTAACTGGGTGGCTATAAAGGTGCACTACGGGTATCTCCGAAAGTGTCTGTTGGGTTGGCACGAATCGAGACTGGGAATTGTCACTCCGTGTGACGGAGAGGTATCTCTGGGCCCACTCGGTAATGCGTCATCATAATGAGCTCAATGTGACTAAGTAGTTAGTCACGGGATCATGCATTACGGAACGAGTAAAGTGACTTGCCGGTAACGAGATTGAATGAGGTATTTGTTGTGCAACTCCCGGATACCGTAGGAATGCTTTGGGTGTGCCAAATGTCACAACGTAACTGGGTGGCTATAAAGGTGCACTACGGGTATCTCCGAAAGTGTCTGTTGGTTGGCACGAATCGAGACTGGGATTTGTCACTCCGTGTGACGGAGAGGTATCTCTGGGCCCACTCGGTAATGCATCATCATAATGAGCTCAATGTGACTAAGTAGTTAGTCACGGGATCATGCATTACGGAACGAGTAAAGTGACTTACCGGTAACGAGATTGAACGAGGTATTGGGATACCGACGATCGAATCTCGGGCAAGTAACATACCGATTGACAAAGGGAATTGTATACGGGATTGCTCGAATCCTTGACATCATGGTTCATCCGATGAGATCATCGTGGAACATGTGGGAGCCAACATGGGTATCCAGATCCCACTATTGGTTATTGGCCAGAGATCTGTCTCGGTCATGTCTGCATGATTCCCGAACCCGCAGTGATACGGAGCATCCTTCCATCATCCCCATGGACTCTACATCAACACATCCAACCCCACAAGGACCTATGACTCGAGCACGTGCAAGAGCTCTTGAAACCGAGGTGACGTCACTCCTCTCACAATTCCCTTTCGATTCACATGAGACATGGTTACTACCTCAAACGGAAACGCTATGCATACTCAGGTACCAAGGAGCTAACCATGAAGAAGCTAGGAAGCAAGAAGAACCGGAAGTGGAAGACATGCATGAAGACGGAGAGGAAAAAGCACCAAGGACCAGGATGGCCGGACGATCCGGACGGCGGCCCGGACGATCCGGACAAAGCCCGGACGATCCAGACCCCGGCCCGGACGATCCGGCTAACTCACCTGAAGACACCCGAAGCTCAACCGTGAAGCCGGATCATCCGGACCCAGTCCCGGATCATCCGGACCCTGCCCGGACGTCCGGACCTCCAGCCGGACATCCGGCCCTGCGCGACCACCAGCCGGGCATCCAGCTCATCCGGGCCTCCACCCGGACCATCCGGACCAGCCTGGATCATCCGGCTCCTCTCCCGGATCATCCGGCTAGCGCCTGTGTGCGCGTGTTGGGCTGAGCCCATGTACCCCTTCGCCCCCTAGTCTATTTATAGGACCCCATCTCCTCACTTTGAGACTTAGCATTGGATTAGCTCATATTTGTGTGAGAGCCTTTGCTCATCCACTTGGATACTTCTCCTCGGAGATCACGTCCTCTTCGGAGAAGATCCCCCAAGCGGATTCAAGACCCCTTCTAGGGAAGAACATCAAGGCCTCCTTTTGGAGAAGAACGGTTCCTTTGTATCCTTACCTTTGTTGACTTTGGATCTTGTGGATCTCTTATGTGTGTGGTGATCTAGCACTTGTGTGATCAATTCCTTGTTGGTTGAGTGATTCTCTCTCGTTTTCCCCCGTGTTTCCCTTTGTGCTTCCACATGTTCTTCGTGATTCCCCGTAGGATCCACTCCAAACGTGAAAGATCGACGCTATAGGGTTCCACCCTACATCATATGCTATCATGAGCCACGTTGATCACGTTTTTGGAGCCCCTACCCCGTGTTTTCTAGCTTGATTTTGTTGTTTTCGTCCTAAATCCGAAAATCCCCACCAAAAATAGCCCCAATTTTTTTTTTTGTGATTTGTTGGTTTTGATTATGTTTTGTTGATTTTGATCCGTGGATTCGGTGTGTAACTCGTGGATCTTGCTTTTCCCCACCTTCTTCCCCTTGAAATCCATCCAAAATCCGTGAAATCGTCGAATTTCTCGCCGTTTTCGAGTTCTTCCCGAGCAGTTCCCGATCGCGATTGACCTGCCCGGATCATCTGGACCCTGACCCGGATCATCCGGACACGCCCGGATCATCCGGCTTCCTCTGCCGAAACTGCATTTCTGCAGTACTCCACCACCACCTACGCCTACATACCTCCCCACTCCAACCACCACCACTTCCACCTGCCAAAACCCCACGACACAACCTCCGTACTACCATTCGACTTTGGGTTCGAGAATTTGAGTTGAGATTTCCGTGTCCTATTGTGTTTCGGCTATTTAGGTGCGGTGCAACATCAACAACTAACGATCATTTTCGTCGACTACTCATCTTCACTACGGACGGTAACTTCGACGACATCCTTGTCATACCTTGCAATTGCATTGATAACCATCATAGACCATCTTTTGCGTTGCTTACCCATCGAGACTAGCCATTGAGTATTGCCAGCAACATGACTTGTGCACATTAGTAAGAATACTCCATATCATACATACCATCGTGGTGCATATCTCGAAATCAACTTGTGTGTCACAAGGTTGTCATCGCATACACAATTGCTATCTTGGTTCGTGAAGTTTGCATAAGAAAAGAGCTCAAAAGAGAAAAAGCCACTCAAGCTTTTAAGCAAAGAGGAAAGACAAGCAAAGAGCTTATAAGCAAGAAGCATAGCATCATACTACATTAAGATTGTCATATAAGATCATCTTGGATCATAGCACCGAAATACCATACATATAACATACTTGGGATAGAGATCGTTGCATTTTTGCCTAGTAGGTTGTGCACAAGCTCCGTATCCGCCTATTGTGCAATCGTGCTAGCATCTCTCTAGTATTGTGCAACAAGAGCATTTTCGTGGATTCCACATTCTGGCTCACTTTTGGTTTGCACAATCCCATTTATCTATTTGCATGTGTGTTTCCGTGTACCACTACTTGCTTGATCTACTTGTTGCATATGCGAATTTGCGAATCTTCTTCAACATTTTTGAGTCAAGCTAACGATTGCAATCAATTTTGTGCCACCATCCTAACCAAGCTCCACCAAAAGCTTTTACTTGTGTAGGTGTGAGAATCGACAAGGATTGGTACCAATAGTGCTATTTCATTGTCCGCATTTGAGTGAACTTGATTCATTTTCAACTTCTGTCAAAGGTACATTGGTATTAGTTCTTCTCATTCTACCACTCACATTTTGCTTGAAATGATGGATAGGCCAAGTACTTCTACAAACCCACTCTTCATCGAGCAAGACGACGACATGTCATCATACGCCACCAAGAGCCACCTCTTTGGCGCACAACGAGCTCTACATCAAGAGCAACAAGCAATGAACGACCGCATCGACAACCTCGCCACCGACTTGCGACTCTCCGAGCAACATACAAGAGACTACTTCGACAACAAGCTCGACGCGCACAAGCAAGAGAACGATGCAAGAATGGACGAGATCCGCGCCATGTTGGTGAACCGGCCTCCTTCCACATCGTCATACTCAAGATGGAGCCACTCAAGTCGACACTCCGACGACTCCTTCTCTGGCACAAGTACACCGTCATCGAACACTCTTTGACGAGCCGCGCGTCAAGACCGTCATGCATCTCGCAACCCGCTACACGACAAGCATTCAAAAGAGCAAGTCAATGAACAAGTTCCTCGTCCTCAATCAAACCAAGTAGCGTTTGCTCAAGCTCAAGAACGACAACGTCTTCGTCGCCAAGAAGAACAAGAACGAGCGCGTCTACACCACCAACAACAAGACGCCGAGGCTCAACGTCTTCAACAACAACAACGAGAAGCACAAGATCTTGAGGCGGAACATGCCCTTCAAGCATCAAGTCGAGCTATCGCCAACCGCAATCGCGAAAGGCGCAATCAAGAGGAAGCCTTCGAGAAGAAATCCAAGAGAGGAACTACCACCCGCGTGTCCAACGTCAAGCTCACTCACAAGCTCCCAAGCTCCACCGCAACCTCAAGGTCAACAAGAGCAAGTTGATAATGGACTTCCTCCACGCCAAGAGCAACATGAGGATGATTACCCTCCACGTCAAGGGCGTCATCATCACCATCGCCCACAACACAATGAAGAGCAACGCTATGGCAAGCTCAAATTCACAATGCCCAAGTTCAATGGAAGCAATGACCCCGAAGAGTATCTCTCATGGGCATTGAAGGTCGACAAAATCTTTCGTTTGCACAACTATGAGGAAGAGAAGAAGATCGCTATGGCATCACTTGAGTTCCAAGATTATGTGCTCATATGGTGGGAACAAGTCCTTGAGCGCCGACAAGCAAGAGGTGAACCTCCAATCACCACTTGGGCTCAAATGAAGGATGTCATGCGAGCACGTTTTGTGCCAACCTACTACAACTGCGATCTCTTCAAGAAGCTACAACTCCTCAAGCAAGGAACAAAGAGTGTTGAATAATACTACAAGGAAATGGAGATTGCCATGATTCGAGCCAATGTCACAGAAGATGATGAGCAAACAATGGCACGATTCTTGAATGGACTCAATCATCCCATCAAGAATATCGCCGACTTCCAACCCTACTCCAACCTCATTGAGCTCGTGCATCAAGCTACAAAGGCGGAACGACAAGTACAAGATGACTTCAAGTACGCCAAGTACTCCTCCAAGACATACGGCTTCTCCAACAACCAAACTTCCACAACTACTCCAACTTCGACATCAACCAAGCCTTCTCCAAGCAACGACGACAAGTCAAGTTACAAGAAAACTTCCGCAAGTTCAAGTCGTCCTCCTCCTACTACAAGCAACTTCAAGTCGCGTGCTTCATCATCTACTCCAACCGATGAGACCGTCAAGACAAGCTCCTTCAAGTGTTTCACTTGCGGCGGCCGAGGCCACAAGTCCTATGAATGCACCAACAAGCGCACCTTGATCCTCAACGACGATGGCACCTACGACTCAATGAGTGAAGATGAAATGGAAGCTATTGAGCAAGTGGCCATGCACCGGCGCGTGAACGAGGATGAAGATGATCAAGTCTTTTGTGATGAAGATACGAGCCCCGCTCTTGTTGTCTCCAAGGTATTGACTCTCCAACATCAACAAGAAGAAGACCAATGATGCCACATCTTCCACACAAAGGCCGGCATCAATGGACGATCCGTCAAGGTCATCATCGATGGAGGTAGTTGCCACAACTTGGCAAGCGAAGAACTATGCTCCAAGCTTCAATTGGTCAAGAAGAAGCACCCGCACCCCTACAAGGTTCAATGGCTAAGTGACTCCGGCACTATACGAGTTGAGCATATGGTCCAAGTATCCTTCAAAATAGGTGCATATGAGAACACTTTGGAGTGTGATGTGGTCCCAATGACCGTTTGCCACCTCCTCCTTGGTCGGCCATGGCAATTCGACTGTGGTGTCTTCCACAATGGGCGTACAAACCACTATAGCTTCAAGATGAAAGGAAAAGAATATGTGCTACGACCCATGTCTCCTAGTCAAGTGATAGCCGACAAGCAAGCCACCAACCAAAGAGAGAAGAGTGAGAAAGTGAGCCACCAAAAAGTTAGTGAGAGCCACAAGCCAAACTTGAGCGCCTCTTCGCCTAGAGAGAAAAACCTCATACTATTTGCCACCAAAAGTGAGATGAGAGAAGTGTGTGAGAACCCATCGAGTGTGATGCACTTTGTCCTTGTGTGCAAGGATGGAGAAACAAAAACTAACACCATTCACGAGCTACCTTTGGTGTTTCAATCTCTTTTGCAGGAATTTCAAGATGTTTTCCCCGATGAGTTACCTCCGGGTCTACCTCCTCTACGAGGCATTGAGCATCGAATCGACCTCATCCCCGGAGCGCCACTTCCAAACAAAGCTCCATACCGTGTCAATCCCGAAGAAACCAAGGAGATTCAACGGCAAGTACAACAACTAATCAACAACGGTCATGTACGTGAAAGCTTAAGCCCTTGTGCCGTTCCCGTTATACTTGTGCCTAAGCCCGATGGAAGTTTCCGCTTGTGCTCCGATTGTAGACCTATAAATGCTATCACCGTGCGCTATAGGCATCCCATTCCTCGCTTAGATGATATGCTTGATGAACTTAGTGGAGCCAACTTTTTCTCAAAAATTGATCTTAAAAGTGGCTATTATCAAATCCGCATTCATGAGGGTGATGAATGGAAAACTGCTTTTAAAACCAAATTTGGCTTATATGAGTGGTTGGTTATGCCTATGGGTTTATCGGAGGCCCCCGGTACTTTTGTGCGTCTCATGCATCATGTGCTTAGACCTTATATTGGAATCTTTGTTGTGGTTTACTTCGATGATATTCTTGTGTTTAGCAAAACCATGAAAGAGCATCTTGATCATGTTAAGCTTGTTTTGCAAACACTTCGAAAGGAAAGTCTTTATGCAAACTTGAAAAAATGCACTTTTGGCGTTGACAAAGTGGTTTTCTTGGGTTTCGTTGTCTCTTCCAAGGGTGTCCATGTTGATGAAACTAAAATTGAAGCAATTAAAACTTGGCCCCAACCCACCAATTTGCAACAAGTGCGAAGTTTCCTTGGTCTTGCAGGTTTTTATCGTCGCTTTGTGAAAAACTTTAGCACTATTGCAGCTCCTTTGCATGCTTTGAGTAAGAAGAATACTCCTTTTGTTTGGGGATCTTTGCAATCCAACGCTTTTGATGAGCTCAAGTCTTTGCTTACTCATGCTCCGATTCTTGCTTTGCCCAATTTTGACAAAACTTTTGAGGTTCATTGTGATGCAAGTGGTACCGGAATTGGCGGAGTTTTGATGCAAGAAAAACGAGCTATTGCTTATTTTAGTGAAAAACTCTCCGGTGCTCAACTTAACTATCCCGTATATGACAAAGAATTGTATGCTTTAGTGCGTGTCCTACATGTTTGGGAACATTATCTTAGACCTCATGAGTTTGTCATCCATACCGATCATGAAACGCTTAAGTACTTGAAAGGTCAAACTAAATTGAACAAGCGTCATGCCAAATGGAGTGAATTTATTGAATATTTCCCATATGTGATCAAGTACATTAAGGGTAAAGAAAATGTAGTTGCCGATGCACTTTCACGCATATGCACGCTTGTCACCCAACTTGAGTTGAATGTTATTGGCTTTGAGCACATCAAAGATTTGTATGCTAGTGATCCATCTTTTGCACCTCATTATGCTAAATGTTTGACGCATACATCTTGGGAACAATATTACCTCAAGGATGGTTATCTTATGAGAGCTAACAAACTATGCATTCCCGAGTCTTCTCTTCGTTTGCTCCTTTTGCAAGAGGCTCATGGAGGTGGACTCATGGGACATTTTGGACGCGACAAGACCTTCGCCACACTCTCCAAGAACTACTTTTGGCCCAAGATGTTTCGAGACGTCTCACGCTTCACCAACCGATGTTCTACATGCCGCAAAGCTAAGTCAAAAGCTCAATCTTATGGTCTTTACATGCCTCTTCCTATTCCATATCAACCTTGGGAAGACATTAGCATGGATTTTGTACTTGGTTTGCCTAGAACTCAAAATGGAAAGGATTCCGTGTTTGTTGTTGTAGACCGATTTTCTAAGATGGCACATTTCATTCCTTGCAAGAAGGTAGACGATGCTTCACATATTGCACATCTCTTTTGTAGGGAAATCTTGCGCCTTCATGGAGTACCAAAGACAATCGTCTCCGACCGCGACGTCAAGTTCTTGAGTTACTTTTGGAAGACTCTTTGTGCCAAGCTCGGAATCAAGCTCTTGTTCTCATCCGCATACCATCCTCAAACCGACGGCCAAACGGAGGTGACGAACCGGACTCTCTCCACTCTACTTCGCGTGTTGATCAAGAAGAACATCAAGTAGTGGGAGGCGTGTCTACCCATCGCCGAGTACGCCTACAACCGTGCAAGACATTCGACGACCGGCAAGTCCCCCTTCGAGGTCGTCTACGGCTTCAACCCATTGTCACCATTGGACATTCTACCTCTTCCTATACAAGAGCGTACCAACCTCGACGCAAGTGCCCGTGCAAGCTACATCAAGAAGATGCATGAAGATACAAGACACACCATCGAGCGCCAAGTACAACGACTAGCGACCAAGCTCAGCATCAACAAGCAACCCATGATCCTCAACATAGGCGATCTCGTGTGGCTACACCTTCGCAAGGAACGCTTCCCCAACGAACGCAAGTCCAAACTTCTACCTCGAGCCGATGGACCCTTCAAGGTGTTAGCACGCTACAACAACAACGCTTACAAGCTTGACCTACCAAGCGACAAGTACAACGTGAGCGACACCTTCAACGTCAAAGACCTCTCGCCTTTCCATGGTGATGAAGATCTTGATCCGAGGTCGGATCCTTTCGAAGGGAGGGGATATGATGCGGAGCATCCTTCCATCATCCCCATGGACTCTACATCAACACATCCAACCCCACAAGGACCTATGACTCGAGCACGTGCAAGAGCTCTTGAAACCGAGGTGACATCACTACTCTCACAATTCCCTTTCGATTCACATGAGACATGGTTACTACCTCAAACGGAAATGCTATGCATACTCAGGTACCAAGGAGCTAACCATGAAGAAGCTAGGAAGCAAGAAGAACCGGAAGCGGAAGACATGCATGAAGACGGAGAGGAAAAAGCACCAAGGACCAGGATGGCCAGACGATCCGGACGGCGGCCCGGACGATCCGGACAGAGCCCAGACGATCCGGACCCTGTCCCGGACGATCCGGCTAACTCAGCCGAAGACACCCGAAGCTCAACCGTGAAGCCGGATCATCCGGACCCAGTCCCAGATCATCCGGACCCTGCCCGGACGTCCGGACCTCCAGCCTTGCGCGACCACCAGCCGGGCATCCAGCTCATCCGGGCCTCCACCCGGACCATCCGGACCAGCCCGGATCATCCGACTCCTCTCTCGGATCATCCGGCCAGCGCCTGTGTGCGTGTGTTGGGCTGAGCCCATGTACCCCTTCGCCCCCTAGTCTATTTATAGGACCCCATCTCCTCACTTTGAGACTTAGCATTGGATTAGCTCATATTTGTGTGAGAGCCTTTGCTCATCCACTTGGATACTTCTCCTCGGAGATCACGACCTCTTCGGAGAAGATCCCCCAAGCGGATTCAAGACCCCTTCTAGGGAAGAACATCAAGGCCTCCTTTTGGAGAAGAATGGTTCCTTTGTATCCTTACCTTTGTTGACTTTGGATCTTGTGGATCTCTTATGTGTGTGGTGATCTAGCACTTGTGTGATCGATTCCTTGTTGGTTGAGTGATTCTCTCTCGTTTTCCCCCGTGTTTCCCTTTGTGCTTCCGCGTGTTCTTCGTGATTCCCCGTAGGATCCACTCCAAACGTGAAAGATCGACGCTATAGGGTTCCACCCTACATCACGTAGGGTCTACACACTCAAGGTTCGGTGACGCTAGAGTTGTTATGGGATCAGTGTGCAGTTACCGAATGTTGTTCGAAGTCCCAGATGAGATCCCGGACGTCATCAGGAGTTCCGGAATGGTCCAGAGGTAAAGATTTATATATGGGAAGTCCTATTTTGGCCACCGGAAAATGTTCGGGATTTTTCGGTATTGTACTGGGAAGGTTCTAGAAGGTTCCGAAGTGGGGCCCACCTGCATAGGGGGACCCACATGAACGTGGGTAGTGGGGGCAAGGCCCCACACCCCTGTTCAAGGCGCACCAAGATCCCCCCTTAGAAGGAATAAGATCATATCCCAAAGGGATAAGATCAAGATCCCTAAAAAAGGGGGATAACAATCGGTGGGGAAGAAAATGATGGGATTTCTTTCCTCCCACCTTTGCCAACGCCCCAATGGACTTGGAGGGCAAGAAACTAGCCCCCTCCACCCCTATATATAGTGGGGAGGCGCATGGGAGCTTCACCCTTCCCCTGGCGCAGACCTCTCCCTCCCCAACACCTCCTCCTCCGTAGTGCTTGGCGAAGCTCTGCCGGAGAACTGCAAGCTCCACCACCATGCCGTCATGCTGTCGGAGCTCTCCCTCAACTTCTCCTCTCCCCTTGATGGATCAAGAAGGAGGAGACGTCCCCGGTTTGTACGTGTGTTGAACGCGGAGGCACCGTTGTTCGGTGCTTAGATCGGATTCGGCCGCGATCTGAATCGCTTAGTGAACGACTCCACCGACCGCGTTCTTGCAACGCTTCCGCATCACGATTTTCAAGGGTATGAAGATGCACTCCCCTCTCTCTCATTGCTAGTTACTCCATAGATTGATCTTGGTGACGCATAGAAAATTTTAAATTTCTGCTACGTTCCCCAACAGTGGCATCATGAGCTAGGTCTATGCGTAGTTTCTATGCACGAGTAGAACACAAGTTGTTGTGGGCGTCGATTTTGTCAATTTACTTGCCACTACTAGTCTTATCTTGATTCGGCGGCATCGTGGGATGAAGCGGCCCAGACCGACCTTACACGCACGCTTACGTGAGACAGGTTCCACCGACTGACATGCACTAGTTGCATAAGGTGGCTAGCGGGTGTCTGTCTCTCCCACTTTACTCGGATCGGATTCGATGAAAAGGGTCCTTAGGAAGGGTAAATAACAATTGGCATATGACGTTGTGGTTTTGGCGTAGGTAAGAAATGTTCTTACTAGAAACCTATAGCAGCCACGTAAAAACTTGCAACAACAATTAGAGGACGTCTAACTTGTTTTTGCAGCATATGCCGTGTGATGTGATATGGCCAAAGGATGTGATGAATGAAATATATGTGATGTATGAGATTGATCATGTTCTTGTAATAGGAATCACGACTTGCATGTCGATGAGTATGAGAACCGGCAGGAGCCATAGGAGTTGTCATAATTTATTGTATGACCTGCGTGTCATTGAATAACGACATGTAATTACTTTACTTTATTGCTAAACCGTTAGGCATAGTAGTAGAAGTGATGGTTGGCAAGACAACTTCATGAAGACACGATGATGGAGATCATGATGATGGAGATCATGGTGTCATGCCGGTGACGATGATGATCATGGCGCCCCGAAGATGGAGATCAAAAGGAGCAAAATGATATTGGCCATATCATGTCACTATTTGATTGCATGAGATGTTTATCATGTTTTTGCATCTTATTTTCTTAGAATGACGGTAGCATAAATAAGATGATCCCTCATAAAATTTCAAGAAAGTGTTCCCCCTAACTGTACACTGTTGCGAAGGTTCGTTGTTTCGAAGCACCACGTGATGATTGGGTGTGATAGATTCTAACATTCGCATACAACGGGTGTAAGCCAGATTTACACATGCAAAACACTTAGGTTGACTTGACGAGCCTAGCATGTACAGACATGGCCTCGGAACACAAGAGACCGAAAGGTCAAACATGAGTCGTATAGCAGATGCGATCAACATGAAGATGTTCACCGATGATGACTAGTCCGTCCCACGTGATGATCGGACACGGCCTAGTTGACTCGGATCATGTATCACTTAGATGACTAGAAGGATGTCTATCTAAGTGGGAGTTCATTAAATAATCAGATGAACTTAATTATCATGAACATAGTCAAAAGGTCTTTGCAAATTATGTCATAGCCTACGCTTTAGTTCTACTGTTTTAAGATATGTTCCTAGAGAAAATTTAGTTGAAAGTTGACAGTAGCTATGCGGACTGGGTCCATATACTGAGGATTGTCCTCATTGCTGCACAGAAGGCTTATGTCCTTAATGCACCGCTCGGTGTGCTGAACCTCGAGCGTCGTTTGTGGATGTTGCGAACATCTGACATACACGTTTTGATGACTACGTGATAGTTCAGTGCATAATGTTAAACGGTTTAGAATTGAGGCCGCGAAGACATTTTTTGAAACATCGTAGAACATATGAGATGTTCCAAGAGATGAAATTAGGATTTCAGGCTCGTGCCCACGTCAAGAGGTATGAGACCCCCGACAAGTTTCTTAACCTGCAAACTAAGGGAGAAAAGCTCAATCATTGAGCATGTGCTCAGATTGTCTGAGTACTACAATCACTTGAATCGAGTGGGAGTTAATCTTCCAGATGAGATAGTGATGGTTCTCCATAGTCACTGCCACCAAGCTATTAGAGCTTCGTGATGAACTAACATATCAGGGATAGACATGATGATCCTTGAGCAATTCGCGATGTTTGACACCGTGAAAGTAGAAATCGAGTAGGAGCATCAATTGTTGATGGTTAGTAAAACCACTAGTTTAAAGAAGGGCAAGGGCAAGTAGGGATACTTCATGAGACGACAAATCAGTTGCTGCTCTAGTGAAGAAACCTAGGGTTGAACCCAAACCCGAGACTAAGTGCTTCTGTAATGAGGGAACAGTCACTGAAGCAGAACTACCCTAGATACTTGGTAGATGAGAAGGCTGGCAAGGTTGACAGAAGTATATTGGATATACATCGTATTAAATGTGTACTTTACTAGTACTCCTAGTAGCACCAGGGTATTAAGATACCGGTTCGGTTTCTAAGTGTTAGTAACTCGAAATAAAAGAGCTACGGAATAAACGGAGACTAGCTAAAGGTGAGATGACGATGTGTGTTGGAAGTGTTTCCAAGATTGATGTGATCAAGCATTGCCTGCTCCCTCTACCATCGAGATTGGTGTTAAACCTAAATAATTGTTATTTGGTGTTTGCGTTGAGCATAAACATGATTGGATTATGTTTATCTCAATACGGTTATTCATTTAACGAGAATAATGGTTACTTTGTTTATTTGAATAATACCTTCAACGGTCTTGCACCTAAAATGAATGGTTTATTGATTCTCGATCGTAGTGATACACATGTTCATACCAAAAGATATAAGATAGTAATGATAGTACCACATACTTGTGGCACTGCCATTTGAGTCATATTGGTATAAAACACATGAAGAAGCTCCATGTTGATGGATCTTTGGACTCACTCATTTTTCTTGAAAATATTGAGGCATGCGAACCATGTCTATTGGTATATACGCATGAAGAAACTCCATGCAGATGGATCATTTGGACTCACTTGATTTTGAATCACTTGAGACATGCAAAACATACCACATGGGCAACATGACTAAAAGGCCTCGTTTTCAGTGAGATGGAACAAGAGAGCAACTTGTTGGAAGTAATACATTTGATGTGTGCAATCCAATGCGTGCTGAGGCACGCAGTGAATATCGTTATGCTCTTACTTCACAAATGATTTGAGTAGATGTTGAGTATATTTACTTGATGAAATACAAGTCTGAATTATTGAAAGGTTCAAATAATTTCAGAGTGAAGTTGAAGATCTTCGTGACAAGAGGATAAAATGTCTATGATATGATCATAGAGATGAATATCTGAGTTGCGAGTTTGGTACATAATTAAGACATCGTGGAAATTGTTTCACAACTAATACCGCCTGGAACACCATAGTGTGATGGTGTTTCCGAACATCATAGCTGCACCCTATTGGATATGGTGCATACCATGATGTCTCTTATCGAATTACCACTATCGTTTATGGGTTAGGCATTAGAGACAACCGCATTCACTTTAAATAGGGCACCACGTATTTCCGTTGAGATGACACCGTCTGAACTATGGTTTAGAGAAACCTAAGCTGTCATTTCTTAAAAATTTGGGGCTGTGATGCTTATGTGAAAAGTTTTTCCTGACGAGCTCGAACCCAAAGCGGATAAAATGCATCTTCATAGGACACCCAAAAACAGTTGGGTATACCTCCTAATTCAGATGCGGAAGCAAAAGTGATTGTTTCCAGAAACAGGTGCTTTCTCGAGGAAAAGTTTGTCTTGAAAGAATTGAGTAGGAGGATGGTGGAGACTTGACGAGGTTATTGAACCATCACTTCAACTAGTGTGTAGCAGGGCACAGGAAGTTGTTCCTATGGCACCTACACCAATTGAAGTGGAAGCTGATGATAGTGATCATGAAACTTCAGATCAAGTCACTACCAAACCTCGTAGGTCTACAAGGATGCGTAGTACTTCAGAGTGGTACGTAATCCTGTCTTAGAGGTCATGTTGCTAGACAACAATGAACCTACGAGCTATGGAGAAGCGATGGTGAGCCCGGATTCCGACGAATGGCTCGAGGCCATAAAATCCGAGAGAGGATCCATGTATGAAAACAAACTATAGACTTTGGAAGAACTACTCGATGGTCGTAAGGCTTTTGAGTACAAATGGATTTTAAAAGGAAGACAAACAATGATGGTAAGTGTCACCATTAAGAAAGCTTGACTTGTCGCTAAGATGTTTTCCGACAAGTTCAAGGAGTTGACTACGATGAGACTTTCTCACCCGTAGCGATGCTAAGAGTCTGTTGGAATTATGTTAGCAGTTGATGCACTATTTATGAAATCTTGCAGATAGGATGTCAAAACATTGTTTCCTCGACGATTTTCTTGAGGAAAGGTTGTATGTGATACAA
This sequence comes from Triticum timopheevii, assembly GCA_963921465.1. NCBI lineage: Eukaryota > Viridiplantae > Streptophyta > Magnoliopsida > Poales > Poaceae > Triticum > Triticum timopheevii. The sequence goes on from OY997264.1 coordinate 279,447,252, forward strand.
CCAGAAGGTTTTGTCAATCCCGAAAGATGCTAACAAGTATGCAAAGCTCCTGTAATCCTTCTAAGGACTGGAGTAAGCATCTCAGAGATGGAATATACGCTTTGATGAGATGATCAAAGATTTTGGGTTTATACAAAGTTTATGAGAAACTTGTATTTCCAAATAAGTGAGTGGGAGCACTATAGAATTTCTGATGAGTATATGTTGTTGACATATTGTTGATCGGAAATGATGTAGAATTTATGGAAAGCATATAGGGTTGTTTGAAAGGTGTTTTTCAATGGAAAACCTGGATTAAGCTACTTGAACGTTGAGCATCAAGATCTATAAGGATAGATCAAAAACGCTTAATAGTACTTTCAAATGAATACATACCGTGACAAGATTTTGAAGGAGTTCAAACAAATCAGCAAAGAAGGAGTTCTTGGCTGTGTTATAAGGTGTGAGCATTGAGTAAGACTCAAGATCTGACCACGGCAGAAGAGAGAGAAAGGACGAAGGTCGTCCCCTATGCTTTAGATGTAGGCTCTATAGTATGCTGTGCTATGTACCGCACCCGAAGTGTGCCTTGCCATGAAGTCAATCAAGGGGTACAAGAGCAATCCAGGAATGGATCACATGATATTGGTCAAACTTATCCTTAGTAACTACTGGACTAAGGAATTTTCTCGATTACGGAGGTGGTAAAAGAGTTCGTCGTAAAGGGTTACGTCGATGCAAACTTTGACACTAATCCGGATGACTCTGAGTAGTAAACCAGATTCGTATAGTAGAGCAGTTATTTGGAATAGTTCCAAATAGCACGTGGTAGCTGCATCGAGGAGATGACAAAGAGATTTGTTAAGCACACATAGATCTGAAAGATTCAGACCCGTTGACCAATAACCTCTCTCACAAGCGAGATATGATCAAACCCAATGGGTGTTGAATTCATTGCAATCACATAGTGACGTGAACTAGATTATTGACTCTAGTGCAAGTGGGAGACTGTTGGAAATATGCCCTAGAGGCAATAATAAAATGGTTATTATTATATTTCCTTGTTCATGATAATTGTCTATTGTTCATGCTATAATTGTATTAACTGGAAACCATAATACATGTGTGAATACATAGACCACAACATGTCCCTAGTGAGCCTCTAGTTGACTAGCTCATTGATCAATAGATGGTTATGGTTTCCTGACCATGGACATTGGATGCAATTGATAACGGGATCACATCATTAGGAGAATGATGTGATGGACAAGACCCAATCCTAAGCATAGCACAAGATCATGTAGTTCGTTTGCTAAAAGCTTTTCTAATGTCAAGTATCATTTCCTTAGACCATGAGATTGTGCAACTCCCAGATACCGTAGGAATGCTTTGGGTGTGCCAAACGTCACAAGTAACTGGGTGGCTATAAAGGTGCACTACGGGTATCTCCGAAAGTGTCTGTTGGGTTGGCACGAATCGAGACTGGGATTTGTCACTCCGTGTGACGGAGGGGTATCTCTGGGCCCACTCGGTAATGCATCATCATAATGAGCTCAATGTGACTAAGTGGTTCATTCGATGAGATCATCGTGGAACATGTGGGAGCCAACATGGGTATCCAGATCCCGCTATTGGTTATTGGCCAGAGATCTGTCTCGGTCATGTCTGCATGATTCCCGAACCCGTAGGGTCTACACACTTAAGGTTCGGTGACGCTAGAGTTGTTATGGGAATTAGTGTGCAGTTACCGAATGTTGTTCGGAGTCCCGGATGAGATCCCGGACGTCATGAGGAGTTCCGGAATGGTCTGTAGGTAAATATTTATATATGGTAAGTCCTATTTTGGCCACCGGAAAATGTTCGGGATTTTTCGGTATTGTACCGGGAAGGTTCTAGAAGGTTCCGGAGTGGGGCCTACCTGCATGGGGGGACCCACATGAACGTGGGTAGTGGGGTCAAGGCCCCACACCCCTGGTCAGGGCGCACCAAGATCCCCCCTTAGAAGGAATAAGATCATATCCCGAAGGGATAAGATCAAGATCCCTAAAAAAGGGGGATAACAATCGGTGGGGAAGGAAATGATGGGATTTCTTTCCTCCCACCTTTGCCAACGCCCCAATGGACTTGGAGGGAAAGAAACCAGCCCCCTCCACCCCTATATATAGTGGGGAGGCGCATGGGGGCTTCACCCTTCCCCTGGCGCAACCCTCTCCCTCCCCAACACCTCCTCCTCCTCCGTAGTGCTTGGCGAAGCTTTGCCGGAGAACTGCAAGCTCCACCACCACGCCGTCGTGCTGCCGGAGCTCTCCCTCAACTTCTCCTCTCCCCTTGCTGGATCAAGAAGGAGGAGACGTCCCCGGGCTGTACGTGTGTTGAACACGGAGGCACCGTTGTTCAGTGCTTAGATCGGATTTGGCCGCGATCTGAATCGCTTAGTGAACGACTCCACCGATCGCGTTCTTGCAATGCTTCTGCATCGCGATCTTCAAGGGTATGAAGATGCACTCCCCTCTCTCTCATTGCTAGTTACTCCATAGATTGATCTTGGTGATGCGTAGAAAATTTTGAATTTCTGCTATGTTCCCCAACACTCTTATGGAAATTTTTATAAGATGCCCTCTGATTTTGAGAATAGTGCTAAAAAATTTATGAGTTTGCAAAAGAATTTTAATGCTTTGATTGAAAAAAAATTGCTGAAGATTGATGAGTTGGCTAGAAACGTGGATATAATTTCTCTTGATGTTGATTATTTAAAACTTATATCTATTCCACCCAAGCATGATATCAATGAGTCTCTCGAATCCATGAGAATTTCCATTGATGAGTGCAAAGAAAGAACCGCTAGGATGCGTGCTAAAAAAGATTGCTTTTATGAAAGCGTGTTCTTCTAGTTTTCATGATAATAATGATGAAGATCTAAAAGTGATTGATGTGACTCCTATTAAATCTTTTTTTCCAATATGAATCTTGATAAAGATGGGACTGGAGATGAGTCAACTTTAGTTAAAAGGCGTCCCAATGATTCAGAGTTTTTAGATCTAGATGGAAAAATTGATAAAAGTGGGATTGAAGAGGTCAAAACTTTAAGTAGCAATGAACCCACTATTTTGGATTTCAAGGGATTTAATTATGATAATTGCTCTTTAATAGATTGTATTTCCTTTTTGCAATCTGTGTTAAATTCTCCTCATGCTTATAATCAAAATAAATCTTTTACTAAACATATCATTGATGCTTTAATGCAATTTTATGAAGAAAAGCTTGAACTAGAAGTTTCTATCCCTAGAAAACTTTATAATGAGTGGGAACCTACTATTAAAATTAAGATTAAAGATTATGAATGCTATGCTTTGTGTGATTTGGGTGCTAGTGTTTCCACAATTCCAAAAACTTTGTGTGATGTGCTAGGTTTCTGTGAATTTGATGTTTGTTCTTTAAATTTGCATCTTGCAGATTCCACCATTAAGGAACCTTTGGGAAGGGTTAATGATGTTCTTATTGTTGCAAATAGGAATTATGTGCCCGTAGATTTCATTGTTCTTGATATAGATTGCAATCCTACATGTCCTATTATTCTTGGTACACCTTTCCTTAGAACGATTGGTGCAATTATTGACATGAAAGAAGGAAATATTAGATTCCAATTTCCGTTAAGGAAAGGCACGGAGCACTTTCCTAGGAATAGAATTAAATTGCCCTATGAATCTATTATGATAGCCACTTATGGATTGCATACCGAAGATGGCAATACCTAGATCTATTCTTGTTTTTATGCCTAGCTAGGGGCATTAAACGATAGCGCTTGTTGGGAGGCAACCCAATTTTATTTTTTCTTTGCTTTGTGCTCATGTTTGGTAATAAATAATTCATCTAGATTCTGGTTAGATGTGGTTTTATGTTTTAATTAGTGTCTGTGCCAAGTAGAACCTTTGGGAAGACTTGGGTGAAGTCTTTACGATCTTGCTGTAAAAAACAGAAACTTTTGTGCTCACGAGAATAGCTGTCATTTTTTACTGGAGAGTGCTTTTAGGTTGATTCTTTTTGAATATGATTAATAGACAAATTCCACAAGTCCACCAGTTTATTTCAGAATTTTTGGAGTTACATAAGTATTCGAAAGTTACAGATTGCTACAGATTGTTCTGTTTTTGACAGATTTTGTTTTTCGTGTGTTCTTTGCTTTCTTTGATGAATCTATGAGTAGTATCGGGGGGGGGGGGGGTATGAACTATAGAGAAGTTGTAATACAGTAGGTTTAACACCAATATAAAAAAATGAGTTCATTACAGTACCTTAAAGTGGTGGCTTATTTTCTTATACTAACGGAGCTCATGAGATTTTCTGTTGAAGTTTTGTGTTGTGAAGTTTTCAAGTTTTTGGGTAAAGATTTGATGGATTTTGGAATAAGAGTGGTAAGAGTCTAAGCTTGGGGATGCCCAAGGCACCCCAAGATAGTTCAAGGACAACCAAAAGCCTAACCTTGGGGATGCCCCGGAAGGCATCCCCTCTTTCGTCTTCGTCTATCGGTAACTTTACTTGAGGCTATATTTTTGTTCACCACATGATATGTGTTTTGCTTGGAGCGTCTTGTATGATTTGAGTCTTTGATTTTTAGTTTACCATAATTATCCTTGCTGTACACACCTTTTGGGACAGATACACATGAATCGGAATTTATTAGAATACTCTATGTGCTTCACTTATATCTTTTGAGCTAGACAATTTTGCTCTAGGGCTTCGCTTATATCTTTTTAGAGCACGGTGGTGGTTTTATTTTATAGAAATTACTGATCTCTCATGCTTCACTTATATTATTTTGAGAGTCTTCTAGAAAAGCATGGTAATTTTCTTTGGTTATAAAATTAGTCCTAATATGATGGGCATCCAAGATGGGTATAATAAAAACTTTCATATGAAGTGCATTGAATACTATGAGAAGTTTTATGCTTGATGATTGTTTTGAGATATGAGGATGGTGATATTAGAGACATGCTAGTTGGGTAATTGTTATTTGAGGAATACTTGTGTTAAAGTTTTGATTCCCGTAGCATGCTCGTATGGTGAACCGTTATGTGATAAAGTTGGAGCATGATTTATTTATTGATTGCCTTCCTTATGTGTGGAGGTCGGGATCGCGCGGTGGTTAACTCCTACCAACCCTTCCCCTAGGAGCATGCATGTAGTACTTTGTTTTGATGACTTGTAGATTTTTACAACAAGTATGTGAGTTCTTTATGACTAATGTTGAGTCCATGGATTATACACACTCTCACCCTTCCATCATTGCTAGCCTCTCTAGTAAAGCGCAACTTTCGTCGGTACCATACACCCACTATATACCTTCCTCAAAACAGCCACCATACCTACCTATTATGGCATTTACATAGCCATTACAAGATATATTGCCATGCAACTTTACACCGTTCCGTTTATTATGACACGTTCCATCATTGTCATATTGCCTTGCATGATCATGTAGTTGACATTGTATTTGTGGAAAAGCCACCGTTCATAATATTTTTCATACATGTCACTCTTGAATCATTGCACATCCCAGTACACCGCCGGAGGCATTCACATAGAGTCATATTATGTTCTAAGTATTGAGTTGTAATTCTTGAATTGTAAGTAAATAAAAGTGTGATGATCTTCACTATTAGAGCATTGTCCCAGTGAGGAAAGGATGATGGAGACTATGATTCCCCCACAAGTCCGGATGAGACTCTAGACTAAAAAAAGAGGCCATAAAAAGAAGAAGAGAAAAGGCCCAAATAAAAAAAAGATAAGAGAGAAGGGACAATGCTACTATCCTTTTACCACACTTGTGCTTCAAAGTAGCACCATGATCCTCATGATAGAGAGTCTCCTATGTTGTCACTTTCATATACTAGTGGGAATTTTTCATTATAGACCTTGTCTTGTATATTCCAATGATGGGCTTCCTCAAAAGTGCCCTAGGTATTCATGAGCAAGCAAGTTGGATGCACACCCACTTAGTTTCTTTTGTTGAGCTTTCATAAACTTATAGCTCTAGTGCATCCGTTGCATGGCAATCCCTACTCACTCACATTGATATCTATTGATGGGAATCTCCATAGCCCATTGATACGCCTAGTTGATGTGAGACTATCTTCTCCTTTTTTTCTTGTCCACAACCACCATTCTATTCCACCTATAGTGCTATGTCCATGGCTCAGGCTCATGTATTGCGTGAAGATTGAAAAGGTTTGAAAATACTAAAGTGTGAAACAATTGCTTGGCTGAAACCGGGGTTGTGCATGATTGAATACTTTGTGTGATGAAGATAGAGCATAGCAAGACTATATGATTTTGTAGGGGTAACTTTCTTCGGCCATGTTAGTTTGAGAAGACATGATTGCTTTGTTAGTATGCTTGAAGTATTCTAATTTTTATGTCAATATTAAACTTTTGTCTTGAATCTTTCGGATCTAAACATTAATGCCACAATAAAGAAAATTACATTGACAAATATGCTAGGTAGCATTCCACATCAAAAATTCCACATCAAAATATGCTAGGTAGCTTGGGGATGCTTAATACGTCTCCAACGTATCTGTAATTTTTGATTGTTCCATGCTATTATATTATCTATTTTGGATGTTTAATGGGCTTTAATATGCTCTTTTATATTATTTTTGGGACTAACCTATTAACCGGAGGCCCACTGCTAGTTTCTGTTTTTTTGCCTATTTTAGAGTTTTACAGAAAAGGAATACCAAACGGAGTCCAAACGGAATGAAACCTTCGCTAGGATCTTTCTTGGACCAAAAGCAATCCACAAGACTCGTAGTTGAAGTCTGGAACTCTACAAGGAGGCCATGAGGCAGGAGGGCGCGCCCAGGGGGGTAGGCGCGCCCCCCACCCTCATGGGCCCCTCGTAGCTCCACCGACGTACTTCTTTCGCCTATATATACTCTTATACCCTAGAAACATCAGGGGGAGCCACGAAACCACTTTTCCACCGCCGCAACCTTCTGTACCCGTGAGATCCCATCTTGGGGCCTTTTCCGGTGATCTGCCGGAGGGGGAATCGATCACGGAGGGCTTCTACATCAACACCATTGCCTCTCCGATGAAGCGTGAGTAGTTTACCATAGACCTTCGGGTCCATAGTTATTAGCTAGATGGCTTCTTCTCTCTCTTTGATTCTCAATACAAAGTTCTCCTTGATGTTCTTGGACATCTTTTCGTTGTAATACTCTTTTGCGGTGTGTTTGCCGAGATCCGATGAATTGTGGATTTATGAACAAGATTATCAATGAATATTATTTGGTTCTTCTCTGAATTCTTATATGCATGATTTGGTATCTTTACAAGTCTCTTCGAATTATCGGTTTAGTTTGGCCTACTAGATTGATCTTTCTTGCAATGGGAGAAGTGCTTAGTTTTGGGTTCAATCTTGCGGTGTCCTTTCCCAGTGACAGTAGGGGCAGCAAGGCACATATTGTATTGGTGCCATCGAGGATAAAAAGATGGGGTTTATTGCTTGAGTTTATCCCTCTACATCATGTCATCTTGCTTAATGTGTTACTCCATTCTTATGAACTTAATACTCTATATGCATGCTGGGTAGCGGTCGATGTGTGGAGTAATAGTAGTAGATGCAGAATCGTTTCGGACTACTTGACACGGACGTGATGCCTATGTTCATGATCATTGCCTTAGATGTCTTCATAATTATGCGCTCTTCTATCAATTGCTTGGCAGTAATTTCTTCACCCACCGTAATATATGCTATCTTGAGAGAAGCCACTAGTGAAACCTATGGCCCCCAGGTCTCTTTCCTATTATATTATATCTCTTTTGTTTACATCGCATCTCATTTACTATTTTGCAATCTTTAATTTTCAATCGATACAACAAAAATACCAAAAATATTTACTTTACTATCTCTATCAGATCTCACTTTTGCGAGTGACCGTGAAGGGATTGACAACCCCTTTATCGTGTTGGTTGCAAGGTTCTTGATTGTTTGTGCAGGTACTAGGTGACTTGTGTGTCGTCTCCTACTGGATTGATACCTTGGTTCTAAAAACTGAGGGAAATACTTAAGCTACTTTCCTGCATCACCCTTTCCTCTTCAAGGGAAAACCAACACATGCTCAAGAGGTAGCACCTGGCATAGTGTAGTGCGTGTGGCGTCCCTGTTGGGTGTGCGCGGAAGATCCACCACACGCTCGGCCGCCGATGCCCATCGGCAGCTGTTGACGGCCGCCGTTGCCACCACAACACCGTCGAAAGCCCGGACCATTGCCCGCTCCACCACAGGCCCGAAGGCGGGAGGTGGCCGTCGTGGCTGCCATCCCACTGCCGGCCACCGTGGCCATCACCCGCTCCGCCACCGCGACTCGAAGGCGGGAGGTGGTGGTCGTGGCCGCCACCCCATCGTCGGCCTTCGTGGCCGCCAGCCCACCGTCGACCACCGGGATCATCACCCGCTCCACCACCGCCGCCCGAAGGAGGGAGGCAGAGGTGGAGGCCCACATGTGCGGCAGCGACCTTGCGCGCTACATCGAGTTCCCGCGGGAGGAGGAGGAGCGGCTCGTCGAGCACGCAAAGAGCCTTACCGCCACCATGGCCGTGGCAGACGCTGACGCAGAGGCGAGGAATTAGGAGATCTATGAGCAGTCCGGCCGCTTCGAGAGGGGTCGTTTGGAGCGGCAGAGGGCGTTCGAGGTGAGCGTCGCTGAAGGTGCAGTAGCGGCAGGCACCGTATTTCAGTTGTCTAGCTCGTCGGTAGGCTCCTCCTCCTCTTCCTCTTACTGAGCGCACTCGGCAGAGGAGAGGCTGCCGGAAGTAGTACAAAGCCCCTCCTAGTAGTAGTAGTATTTAGGGGCTATTTTGTTCAGTTCATCTGACTATAGATACTGTACAACGTATTAAAATTAGCTAGTATATATAGTTGAACTTGCTATTTCAGTACGTGGTTGGCAACAATTGGGGAAAAGTTTGGTCGGTTCAGCTGTCGAGTTGAATTGTTTGTATAAATTAAGCACGACTACTTAATCTATGAATGAAATCTATGCTTAATTACTGAATTTTAGTTGTGAAAATTAGATAGTGCTAGTGATTTTTAGCTGCATATTTTGACAAATCGCAGTGTTACAAGGATTGACAAATGGCAATGTTACTAGATCAACAAATGTCAATCTTTCCAGGTTAACAAATGGAAATATACCCAATATGACAGATGCAAATCTTACCAAATTGTCTGTACGTGGTTGCACACGGGTCATCTGAAAAAACCGTTTGTGTTGAAGGGAGGTAGAAATCCTGCTTGCCAAATTTTCTCTTGGCTTAGCGCCGAATTCTCGCTTTGCATACCTTATTCAATCTGAACCGTTTGTGTTGAAGAGATGCACAAATCCTGCGTAGCAAATTTTCCCTTGGCTTACTGCGGAAGACCATAACTCTCACTTTGCATACATGTGTTCTATCTAAAACGTTTGCGATGAAAAGTTGCACAAATCTTGCTTGGCACATTTTCTGTTGGCTTAATGGGGAAGCTGTCAGTGTACATACGGGTGTTCTATCTAAAACGTTTGCGATGTTAGAGTGGGAGCTAGTTGTTTCAAAATACCTTTGTTGACTGTTATTCGAGTGCACCTTCCCTCAAAATGGACATGAAAATTACCACAACATGTCGGGTGCCATTCCATGATAGCATGCTAGGTTTCATGAATTTTAGACGAGTTTTGGATTTACTAAAATTTTAAAACCAGGTATCTCAATGTTTGCGGCCGAGTGACGGTGGCAGGGTGTTTGACATTCATTCCTATTTCTTGCATGGGACCTAAGTATGCAACCAAGGACATAGATTTGAATTTTCAACCAATTTATATGCATTAGAGCATGTGCATGTAGTACAAATTGGAATTACACACATAAATGCGTTGAAAACTCAATTAATGCATAAGAATGTCCTAACGAACCCCAAAAATTCCAAAATTTAACACAACACTCCTGTTGTTCTATGTTGACACTACAAAAAAAATTGAAATCAAGAAGAGGCAACGTCTATCGTTTTGTCCAGAAAGGTGAAACGTTTCCTACCGAAACCATCAGGCTTGTTGTGAGAAGCTCTGGTTTGTGAGAAGTTTATACCCAAACCTGCCCCAAATGGACAAAAAATTAACGACGACATGTTGATGCCGCTCCATGATAGCATGCCATGTTTCATGAATTTCAGACGAGTTTTGGATTTACTAGAATTTAAAAACCATGTATCTCAATGTTTGTGGCCGAGTGACGGTGGGAGGGTGTTTGACATTCATTCCCATTTCTTGCATGTGACCTAAGCATGCAACCAAGGAGACAGATTTGAATTTTCAACCAATTTATATGCATTAGAGCATGTGCATGTAGTTCAAATTTGAATTATGCACATAAATGCATTGAAAACTCAATTAATGCATAAAAATGTCCAAACAAACCCCAAAAAATTCCAAAATTTAACACAACACTCTTGTTGTTCTATATTGACACTAGAGCAAAAATTTAAATCAAGAAGAGGCAACGAATATCATTTTGTCTAGAAAGGTGAAACGTTCCCTACCGTAACCATGAAGCTTGTTGAGAGAAGCTCTGGTTTGTGAGAAGCTTATACCCAACCTACCCCAAATGGGACAATATTTTTACCACTGCATGTTGGTGCGTCTGTTGGAAAAGGCAGTGCCTAGGAGGCGCTTAGGCACGCTTAGGCGCAAGGCAACGACCAAACGCCTCGCCTAGGGCATAAGCTAAACTTTAGGCAGGACAAGCAAGAAATTGTCCCCTCGAATGAGAAATCATACCTTATTGCCCAAACATGCCAACAAGGCCATATTCCAATTTCATTAGTTGGTAGTTTACTCATTTATATGCCTTAAATCAATATAAGTACAAATTATAGAACCCAAATGCACCCTGATATCTAAGATATACATACGCCTAAGCTGCGCCTGGCGTGCTTAAGCACCACCTGGGCGCTAGACGAAGGCCAAACGCCTTGCTTACGCCTAGTGCTTATTCCAACCTTGCCGTTCCATGATAGCATGTCAAGTTTCATGAATTTCAGACGATTTTCGATTTACTAGAATTTTAAAACCATGTATCTCAATGTTAGCGGCCGAGCGACGGTGGAAAAGGTGTTTAACATTCATTCCATTTCTTGCATGGGACCTAAGGTTGCAACCAAGGACACACATTTGATTTTTCAACCCGTTTATATGCACTGGAGCATGTGCATGTAGTTGAAATTTGAATTATGCACATGAATGCATATAAAACTCAGTTTAATGTATAAAAATGTCAATGCGAACCCTGTAAAATCCCAAAAAATTGCACAACACTCCTATTGTTCTACATTGACACGAGAAAATTTTTGAAAGTAAGAAGAGGCAACAGAAATCGTTTCGTCCCCCAAGGTGGCATGCTCCCTATCGAAACCATCATGTATGTTGTGAGAGAAGCTCCGGTTTGCGAGAAGCTTATACCATAACCTGCCCCAAATGGGATAATATTTTTTACCCCAGCATCTTGATGCCGTTCCATGATAGCATGCAACGTTCATGAATTTCAGACGAGTTCTGTATTACTAAAATTACAAAAGCAAGCACCTCAACGTTTGCCGGAGAGCCACGATGCCGTGGTGTTCGAAATTCATCCCCATTTCTTGAATGGGACGTAAGCATCAACCCATGGACACTTATATCATTTTACAACCCATTTTGGTGCACTGGAGCATGTGCATGTGGCTTAATTTTGAATTGTGCACCTGAAATGCCTAGAAAACCAAGTTACTATATGAAAATGTCCAAACGAACCCTAAATAATTCCAATTTTTTGACGACACACCTATAGTTGCATGTTCACTGTATATAGAAGTTCTAGCAATTCAAACACCATCCTTTGCAGCTGTGACCCCATTATGTAATTCAAATCAAGACGAAAAATCAAGTAGATCCCACATAGTTTATTAGCACCAACCGTGTGAGATACAGTACAAAATATCCTGGAGCACTGTCGGTGTATAATACGCATACGGCTTACGCGAGAAGGTGCATCGGCTACAGTGTGGGTGTGCTGTAGTCTCCTTTGTGTACCCAAATTATGCAATGACATGGATGAGCACTGTAACCAGGGAAATTGGAACCAAAATTTTTGACATTCAAACTCATCACACACGGGTTAAGCTATCTAAATCGTTTGTGATGTTCACATATCGTACACAGTTCTGAATAAGGGACCGTGTGTGATGACACTTTGCGCGCTAGTTTTTTTTTGCTGAACCGACCCAAAATTTCCGGCTTTCGCGGAAATATCTACCTCCCCGCCCCCTCCCCCTTACCAAAAGCCACATTTCCCCTGTTTCTGCCTTCCTTTCCAAGTTGAAACCTTCACTCCTTGCTTGCAGAGCCGCCCCCCTCGCCGGTGACCCTCCTTCACGCTGCTCAGCCTCGTCTATCCAGGCAGGTAATCCACACTAGACCCCCATCCTCCTCCTCCTTCCACATCCCACATGCCCCGACCGTCGGGGCGACACCTTCCACCCAAATCACCGACCCCTCCACCAAATAAGCGCCGCCTAAGCCATGGTGCATGCAGTATAGCTAGGAGCTCAAGGAGCATTTAGCAGCGGAGAAGCAAATCGCGGCCGCATGCGTGGATGAGGTCGCGATGGCTGCCATTCGTGCCGACCCCCAGATCTTGGAGGAGCACCTCGCCATCAAGGCCACCGTCCAGGCCTCGCGCGCCGACGCCGCGACGCGGTTGTCTGCTTTAAATGACAGTTCCTGGCATTTTCTTGAGGCCACCCTCGGTGCCTTCGACGAAGACTACGAGGTGTTTTCTCAGCATGCACGTGCTTACCTCAACTCGAGAGCCAGAAGGTTGGTGCCCGGAGTGGCTCAGGCAACTCACTACTACGATGAGGGCACCCATGATGCGGAGGCCTCACCCTCTTCCATGTCCAAGGAGCCAATTGTCATCGATATCTATGACAATGAGGAGTAGCTTTTCTTATTAGCTCACTATAAGGACACATGTTCAGTTTGCTAGCTACTGCTTTTCCTTAACAAATTCTAGTGAATTGTGCTATCTACTTTTACCATGCAATATGTTGCTCTAGTGTATATGTTCTATATGTCGTGCAATGTGGTGCTCACTTATTAACTGTTTGGTTAATTAGTTGTCGTGTTCAGTTAACTGTTTGGTTCAATTCTGCAAATGTGATGTTCAATTCTTCATGGTGCAATTTTGTATTGTCTTCCATGTGAGAAATAAATTGAATTTTTCTTTAGAAAATACATGAGAAACAAATCCAATTGCTATATTTTCAAGTTGTCAAGCATGCTTGGTTTGGTTAACTATTTGATCTTCTAGTATGTTATACATTGTGCAATGTGGTGCTCAGTTAATGTTTGGTTTATTTGTTGTGGTGTTTAGTGAAATGTTTGGTTCCATTCTGCAATGTGATGTTCAATTGTTGTGGGTGCATTCTGTTATTGTATACTATGTGAGAAATAAATCAAATTTGGCTGTACTGAATACATGAGAAACAAATACAATTGCTATATTTCCAAGTTGTTAAGCATGCTTGGTTTGGTTAACTGTCTGATCTTCTATTAGGAGTATGTTATATTGTGCAATGTGGTGCTCAGTTAATGTTTGGTTCATTTCTTTTGGTGTTTAGTTAACTGCTTGGTTCAATTCTGCAATGCAATGTCCAATTGTCGTAGGTAGAATTTTGTAGTGTTGTGCATGTGAGGAATAATCGAATTTGGCTGCACTTAGTACATGGGAAACATATACAATTGATATATTTCCTAGTTCTTAATCAACATATTTTACTAACTGCTTGGTTTGGATAAATGGGTTTTCCATGTGGCTTGAATTAATCTGATGAATCTGCAGTGTGCTTATTTTTCATCAACATATTTTACTAATAGCATGCAAACCCTCACTTAACCTGATCACTAACTACCTTATATGTGTTGCATGGAAACAATGGGAAGCACTGAGGTTTACAATCGAGGTTTGCACATGCATGGTCCTTTGTCTAATAGCACATTATTGTGCAATTGCAAGAACCATTCTAATACGTAGGTTTTAAACAATTTGGTCTTACACATGTAGGTCCTGCCGTCAGAGGTTTTGACCCACTATTCGACCCTTTTTGCATATGGGGAAATGAGTTGTCCATGAATATCAGTCAAGTCAAAAAACTAAGAAAGATTGTTAGGATAAAGAAATTAGCGACAAAAAACAACAAGATCTTTGTCTGCACAATGAAGAAGACATCAGTTCACTATAGGATGGTACAAACTATTATACCTTGTCTTTTTTATTCCTTTGCCCCATTTCCAATATAGAGAAGATATTTATGCACATCCTTGTTTTCAGGCCTTTCCAAAGCAGTTCACTGAAGATTACCTCTCAAACCACCTGTATGGTCAGGAGGCAAGGAAGGTATTCATACAACACCCACGGTTCAATATTGAATTGCTCCCAAAGAGGACGGAGGATGGACGATCAATCATCCACAGACACTGGCCTAAAGTTGCAAAGACCTTCAACATCAATGAAGGCTCAATATTCGCCTTCTGCTTCATGAGTTTTCCAGATGAGATACATCTGTGTATGTACCTTCTATGCTGCTAATTTCGAAAGGTTATAGATGTTTCATGTGAACTTGGTGCTGGTGCAGTTGTGTAATGGGGTAGCTGAGTGCTGAAGTTATAAGATGTTGTACTCTCATGTATTTCAATTATGAAAATGAAATATATTGTGTGCTTAATATGAAATGTAATTAGATCAATAAATGTATTATTAATAGGATAATTAGCCTACTATTTGGGTTTTACTATTGCCAACGGTTATTGAGAAAACACCATGGGCGATGACCTCCGGCAACGCACACAGTTTCTAGGAATAAACCGTGTTGGATTGATGAACAATCACACACAACATTCTCTTGAAAACTGTTTATGTTAGGCCCTAGCGCAAACGTTTACCACATAAAAACTATGTGTGATGGACAATCTTTGCCACACGGTTTCTTCTGCGCACCATGTGCGACGCATTCAATAACACAAAAGATAATATTGTTAATACCGTGTGCAATGGAAATGCTATCACAGACGTTTTAACAGGGAAAATTGTGTGTGATGTACCTACGAACAGAAATGTTTTCCTTGGAGCGACTATGTAGGATGTATATACAAATGGAAACGTTTACCGGGGACTGACTGTGTGGGATGAACTCATGACCGGAAACGATTTTGCCTGTATAATTGAATTTTTTAGCACTACTGAATGTATAACCGTATTTGATCACTCGCCGGTCACACACGACCTCATTTTGCCGAGCGTGTATGCCAGGAGGGCATATCCCCAACGGTTTCTGGGTCATGGGAAGGACCCCCCCTACCGCAGTAACTCACTAAGCGACGGTTCCAAATGTCGATGCGGAAAGGGGTTAAAAGCTGTTTGTATAACACCGACGCGTACCAGTGATATGTGATGTATTTGGGAGCTTTGCTCCTTCTACCACTCCATTGGAGATCAAGGCGTCTTAGGAGAGGATCCACTTGTGGATTTCAAGACCTCCTCTTGGAGAAGACTACCATCATCAAGACCACATCTCTTAGGAGTGGGAAGAACTTTACCTAGCGCTTGTTTCCTTTGATTGTTCTTGTAATCTTGAGGATCTATATGTTTGCTATTCTAGTGGTTGTGTAATTAGGTTTTGTTGGAGTGAATTCCTCTTTGTGTTCTTGGTGTTCATCTCTTTTCCCCCTCCCAGTGTGACACCATCTATCTTAGGGTTTCACCCTGCAACATCTTGGTATCATTGAGCGAGGTTGATTCACATCTTGGAGTCCCTACCCACGATATTCTAGCTTGATTTTGTTGTTTTTCATCCTAATCCGAAAATCCCCACCAAAAATAGCCCCAAAATTTTCTTGCAATTTGTTTGTTCTTGTGAGATTTGGTTGATTTGATCCATGATTGGGTGTTTGACAAGTGGATCTACCCCTTACCATCTTTCCCCACCTAACCAACCATGAAGTTGGCCGAAAATTTGCAAAAATACACGCATCTGAAGGTGTTCATCTGTTTCCAGAACACCCCGTGCGCACGGTGAAGGAAATATGCCCTAGAGGCAATAATAAAGTTGTTATTTTATATTTCCTTATTCATGATAAATGTTTATTATTCATGCAAAAATTGTATTAACCGGAAACTTGATACATGTGTGAATACATAGACAAAACACCATGTCCCTATACTACAAGAAAAAGACACATCCGTGACATTTTGGGCCGAACAAAACTTTTTTCAGTCAGACATATGACACTTCTATGACGATAATTGTGACAAAACCCGGTATCATCATAGATGTGGTGTGCTCCTACTTCTATGACAAAAAATCATGACAGAAAATGGGCCTTTTGTCCTGGGCGGGCCGGAGACGCAGCTGCATGACATTCTTTGGGCCATCCATGACGGAAGAAACCGTGGTAGAAGCGAGGGCGAGGAAAATTTCGGGGAGTTCCCGGTTACGGTGGGTGGTCGGGGGCCGAGAGATGCGCGTTTCTCTCGTACACGTACGTGCGTGTGTGCGAGGCATTGGCTCTAACTGAAACCGAGCAAGGCGTTGGGCTCTAACTGAACCCGAGCGATTGCACTGCAGGCTACGCGTTACTGAACCTGAGCGATCGATCGATGGCTGTTAACTGAACCCGATCAAGTGATTCCTTCGCTACTACTGCTAATGAAGCCGATCGATGCTGCCTCTCTGGATGAACAGTGAGCATTTCAGGGTGGGGTGGGGGGTTGGATGAATAGTGAGCAGTGGCGTTGCCTCTGGATGAACAGGACCCCGATCGGTCGAGCCGGTTGGGGCTGGATGAACAGGACCCCGTGGAGGGCTGGATGAATAGGACGACCCCGTGGAGGGCTGGATGAACAGTAGACGGTGGAGGGGTGCCCGTGGAGGTGTGGTTGAATAGTAGCCGGTGGAGTAGCGCGCGGTGGAGGCTGGATGAACAGGAGCCCGTGGAGGCTGGAGGAGGTCGACGGTAGCCCGTGGAGGCTGGAGGAGATCGATGGTGGAGATGAACAGTATCCCGTGGAGTCCCGTTTTGCGGTATGCCACGCCCCTCCCGATGAACATGACCCCCGTTTCGACCGTAGCGCTCCAACACAAGTCCGTTTTGTCCGTTTTGCGGTACGCCACACCCCTCCCGATCAACAGGACCCCCGTTTCGACCGTAGGAGGTCCATTTCCTACGTTTTGCGGTACGCCAGACCCCTCCCGATGAACAGGATCCCGTTTCGAATGTGGTCGGACAAACACAAGTTCGTTTCCTGTTCTGCGGTACGCTAGGCCTCGTTTCCATCGCCTGTTCCATCCAAGCCGGTTGGCTCCCATGCGTTCTGTTGCCCCCCGATGAACACGACGCATTCTGTTGCCTCCCCATGAACACGACGCATTCTGTTGTTTCTCCGTTCCGACCCAGCCATGTACACGAGCCCTGGCGATACGTATGCACGAGTAGGCATTTGAGACCCCGCCCGTATGTACGTACTGGCCGTATTTTCTTTCTTGCACCCTGGCCGTTGTATGTACGTGTACATGCTACGTGTGCGCCTCTACTACGACACGTGCGCGCCTCTACATCGACTAGTATGTACGTACACGTTCGCGACCAGAATGACAACGCTACGTACGCTTCGACCAGGTGGGTCCCGACTGTCAAGCAATTCCTTGCGTGCAAAGATGTAGCTGGTGGGTCCCAGCAGTTAGGGGGGCGAATCATTTTTTCTGCCCGACGGACTTCCTTGCGTGCGAAGCTGTAGCTGGTGGGTCCCAACAGTTAGTGGGCGAATCATTTATTTTTGCCCGTAATTGTTGGGGAACGTAGTAATTTCAAAAATTTTCCTACGCACACGCAAGATCATGGTGATGCATAGCAACGAGAGGGGAGAGTGTTGTCTACGTACCCTCGTAGACCGAAGCGGAAGCGTTGACACAACGTAGAGGAAGTAGTCGTACGTCCTCCCGGTCCGACCGATCCAAGCACCGTTACTCCGGCACCTCCGAGTTCTTGACACGCGTACAACTCGATGACGCACCCCGATCTCCGATCCAGCAGAGGCGCGGGGAGGAGTTCCGTCAGCACGACGGCGTGGTGACGATCTTGATGTTCTCCTGTCGCAGGGCTTCGCCTAAGCACCGCTACAATATGACCGAGGTGTAATATCGTGGAGGGGGGCACCGCACACGGCTAAGGAACGATCTCAATGATCAACTTGTGTGTCTAGGGTGCCCCCCTACCCCCGTATATAAAGGAGGGAGAGAGGAGGAGGCCGGCCCAAGGGGGAGGCGCGCCCTAGGGGGGCAAACCTACTCCAAGTAGGTTTGGCCCCCCCCCTTTCCTATTCGGAGTAGGAGAAGGAAGGAAGAGGGGGGAGGAGAGAAGGAAAGGGGGGGCCGGCCCCCCTCCCAATTCGGATTGGGCTTGGGGGGGGGGGGGGGGGGCGCCCCCTCCCTTGCTCCTTCTCCCTCCATCCCACTAAGGCCCAATAAGGCCCATATACTTACCGGGGGGTTCCGGTAACCTCCCGGAGCTCCGGTATATTTCCAATCTCACCCGGAACCTTTCCGGTGTCCAAATATATCCGTCCAATATATCAATCTTTATGTCTCGACCATTTTGAGACTCCTCGTCATGTCCGTGATCACATCCGGGACTCCGAACAACCTTCGGTACATCAAAATACATAAACTCATAATGAAACTGTCATCGAAACCTTAAGCGTGCGGACCCTACGGTTCGAGAACAATGTAGACATGACCGAGACACGTCTCTGGTCAATAAACAATAGCGGGACCTGGATGCCCATATTGGTTCCTACATATTCTACGAAGATCTTTATCGGTCAAACCGCACAACAACATACGTTGTTCCCTTTGTCATCGGTATGTTACTTGCCCGAGATTCGATCGTCGGTATCCAATACCTAGTTCAATCTCGTTACCGGCAAGTCTCTTTACTCGTTTCGTAATACATCATCTCACAACTAACTCATTAGTTGAAATGCTTGCAAGGCTTAAGTGATGTGTATTACCGAGAGGGCCCAGAGATACCTCTCCGACATTCGGAGTGACAAATCCTAATCTCGAAATACGCCAACTCAACAAGTACCTTCGGAGACACCTATAGAGTACCTTTATAATCACCCAGTTACGTTGTGACGTTTGGTAGCACACAAAGTGTTCCTCCGGTAAACGGGAGTTGCATAATCTCATAGTTATAGGAACATGTATAAGTCTTGAAGGAAGCAATAGCAACATACTAAACGATCGTGTGCTAAGCTAACGGAATGGGTCATGTCAATCAGATCATTCAACTAATGATGTGACCTTGTTAATCAAATAACAACTCCTTGTTCATGGTTAGGAAACATAACCATCTTTGATTAACAAGCTAGTCAAGTAGAGGCATACTAGTGACACTCTGTTTGTCTATATATTCACACATGTATTATGTTTCCGGTTAATACAATTCTAGCATGAATAATAAATATTTATCATGATATGAGGAAATAAATAATAACTTTATTATTGCCTCTAGGGCATATTTCCTTCAGTCTCCCACTTGCACTAGAGTCAATAATCTAGATTACACAGTAATGATTCTAACACCCATGGAGTCTTGGTGTTGATCATGTTTTGCTCGTGGAAGAGGCTTAGTCAACGGGTCGGCAACATTCAGATCCGTATGTATCTTGCAAATCTCTATGTCTCCCACCTGGACTAAACCCCGGATGGAATTGAAGCGTCTCTTGATGTGCTTGGTTCTCTTGTGAAATCTGGATTCCTTCGCTAAGGCAATCGCTCCAGTATTGTCACAAAAGATTTTCATTGGACCCGATGCACTAGGTATGACACCTAGATCGGATATGAACTCCTTCATCCAGACTCCTTCATTAGCTGCTTCCGAAGCAGCTATGTATTCCGCTTCACACGTAGATCCCGCCACGACGCTTTGCTTTGAACTGCACCAAATGACAGCTCCACCGTTTAATGTAAACACGTATCCGGTTTGCGATTTAGAATCGTCCGGATCAGTGTCAAAGCTTGCATCAACGTAACCATTTACGATGAGCTCTTTGTCACCTCCATATACCAGAAACATATCCTTAGTCCTTTTCAGGTATTTCAGGATGTTCTTGACCGCTGTCCAGTGATCCACTCCTAGATTACTTTGGTACCTCCCTACTAGACTTATAGCATGGCACACATCAGGTCTGGTACACAACATTGCATACATGATAGAGCCTATGGCTGAAGCATAGGGAACATTTTTCCTTTTCTCTCTATCTTCTGCAGTGGTCGGGCTTTGAGTCTTACTCAACTTCACACCTTGCAATACAGGCAAGAACCCTTTCTTTGCTTGATCCATTTTGAACTTCTTCAAAACTTTGTCAAGGTATGTGCTTTGTGAAAGTCCAATTAAGCGTCTTGATCTATATCTATAGATCTTAATGCCCAATATGTAAGCAGCTTCACCGAGGTCTTTCATTGAAAAACTTTTATTCAAGTATCCCTTTATGCTATCCAGAAATTCTATATCATTTCCAATCAACAATATGTCATCCACATATAATAATAGAAATGCTACAGAGCTCCCACTCACTTTCTTGTAAATACAGGCTTCTCCAAAAGTCTGTATAAAACCAAATGCTTTGATCACACTATCAAAACGTTTATTCCAACTCCGAGAGGCTTGCACCAGTCCACAAATGGATCTCTGGAGCTTGCACACTTTGTTAGCTCCCTTTGGATCGATAAAACCTTCTGGTTGCATCATATACAACTCTTCTTCCAGAAATCCATTCAGGAACGCAGTTTTTACATCCATTTGCCAAATTTCATAATCATAAAATGTGGCAATTGCTAACATGATTCGGATAGACTTAAGCATCGCTACGGGTGAGAAGGTCTCATCGTAGTCAACCCCTTGAACTTGTCGAAAACCTTTTGCAACAAGTCGAGCTTTGTAGACAGTAACATTACCGTCAACGTCAATCTTCTTCTTGAAGATCCATTTATTCTCAATTGCTTGCCGACCATCGGGCAAGTTAACCAAAGTCCATACTTTGTTCTCATACATGGATCCCATCTCAGATTTCATGGCTTCAAGCCATTTTGCAGAATCTGGGCTCACCATCGCTTCTTCATAGTTCGTAGGTTCATCATGATCTAGTAGCATGACTTCCAGAATAGGATTACCGTACCACTCTGGTGCAGATCTTACTCTGTTCGACCTACGAGGTTCTGTATTAACTTGATCTGAAGTTCTATGATCATCATCATCAACTTCCTCACTAGTTGGGTTTGACGTCACAGAAACCGGTTCCTGTGATGTATTATTTTCCAACAAGGGAGTAGGTATAGTTACCTCATCAAGTTCTACTTTCCTCCCATTCACTTCTTTCGAGAGAAACTCCTTCTCCAGAAAGGATCCATTCTTAGCAACAAATGTCTTGCCTTCGGATCTGTGATAGAAGGTGTACCCAACTGTCTCCTTTGGGTATCCTATGAAGACACATTTCTCCGATTTGGGTTCGAGCTTATCAGGTTGAAGCTTTTTCACATAAGCATCTCAGCCCCAAACTTTAAGAAATGACAACTTTGGTTTCTTGCCAAACCATAGTTCATAAGGTGTCGTCTCAACGGATTTCGACGGTGCCCTATTTAACGTGAATGTGGCCGTCTCTAAAGCATGACCCCAAAACGATAGCGGTAAATCTGTAAGAGACATCATAGACCGCACCATATCAAGTAAAGTATGATTACGACGTTCGGATACACCATTACGCTGTGGTGTTCCGGGTGGCGTGAGTTGCGAAACTATTCCACAATGTTTTAAGTGTAGACCAAACTCGTAACTCAAATATTCTCCTCCATGATCAGATCGTAGAAACTTTATTTTTCTTGTTACGATGATTTTCAACTTCACTCTGAAATTCTTTGAACTTTTCAAATGTTTCAGACTTATGCTTCATTAGGTAGATATACCCATATCTACTTAAATCATCAGTGAAGGTGAGAAAATAACGATATCCGCCACGAGCCTCAACATTCATTGGACCACATACATCTGTATGTATGATTCCAATAAATCTGTTGCTCTCTCCATAGTACCGGAGAACGGCGTTTTAGTCATCTTGCCCATGAGGCACGGTTCGCAAGTACCAAGTGATTCATAATCAAGTGATTCCAAAAGTCCATCAGTATGGAGTTTCTTCATGCGCTTTATACCGATATGACCCAAACGGCAGTGCCACAAATAAGTTGCACTATCATTATTAACTCTGCATCTTTTGGCTTCAACACTATGAATATGTGTATCACTACTATCGAGATTCATCAAAAATAGACCACTCTTCAAGGGTGCATGACCATAAAAGATATTACTCATATAAATAGAACAACCATTATTCTCTGATTTAAATGAATAACCGTCTTGCATCAAACAAGATCCAGATATAATGTTCATGCTCAACGCTGGCACCAAATAACAATTATTTAGGTCTAATACTAATCCCGAAGGTAGATGTAGAGGTAGCGTGCCGACCGCGATCACATCGACTTTGGAACCGTTTCCCACGCGCATCGTCACCTCGTCCTTTGCCAGTGTTCGCTTAATCCGTAGTCCCTGTCTCGAGTTGCAAATATTAGCAACAGAACCAGTATCAAATACCTAGGTGCTACTGCGAGCTCTAGTAAGGTACACATCAATAACATGTATATCACATATACCTTTGTTCACCTTGCCATCCTTCTTATCCGCCAAATACTTGGGGCAGTTCCGCTTCCAGTGACCAGTCTGCTTGCAGTAGAAGCACTCAGTTTTAGGCTTAGGTCCAAACTTGGGTTTCTTCTCTTGAGCAGCAACTTGTTTGCTGTTCTTCTTGAAGTTCCCCTTCTTCTTCCCTTTGCCCTTTTTCTTGAAACTAGTGGTCTTGTTAACCATCAACACTTGATGCTCCTTCTTGATTTCTACCTCCGCAGCTTTCAGCATTGCGAAGAGCTCAGGAATCGTCTTATCCATCCCTTGCATATTATAGTTCATCATGAAGCTCTTGTAGCTTGGTGGAAGTGATTGGAGAATTCTGTCAATGACGCTATCATCCGGAAGTGTAACTCCCAGTTGAATCAAGTGATTACAATACCCAGACATATTGAGTATATGCTCACTGACAGAACTATTCTCCTCCATCTTGCAGCTATAGAACTTATTGGAGACTTCATATCTCTCAATCCGGGCATTCTTCTGGAATATTAACTTCAACTCCTGGAACATCTCATATGCTCCATGACGTTCAAAACATCGTTGAAGTCCCGGTTCTAAGCCGTAAAGCATGGCACATTGAACTATCGAGTAGTCATCAGCTTTGCTCTGCCAGACGTTCTTAACGTCGTCAGTTGCATCAGCAGCAGGCCTGGCACCCAGCGGTGCTTCCAGGACGTAATTTTTCTGTGCAGCAATGAGGATAATCCTCAAGTTACGGACCCAGTCCGCGTAGTTGCTACCATCATCTTTCAACTTAGCTTTCTCAAGGAACGCATTAAAATTCAACGGAACAACAACACGGGCCATCTATCTACAATCAACATAGACAAGCAAGATACTATCAGGTACTAAGTTCATGATAAATTTAAGTTCAATTAATCATATTACTAAAGAACTCTCACTTAGACAGACATCTCTCTAGTCATCTAAGTGATTACGTGATCCAAATCAACTAAACCATAACCGATCATCACGTGAGATGGATTAGTTTTCAATGGTGAACATCTTATGTTGATCATATCTACTATATGATTCACGCTCGACCTTTCGGTCTCCGTGTTCCGAGGCCATATCTGCATATGCTAGGCTCGTCAAGTTTAACCTGAGTATTCTGCGTGTGCAAAACTGGCTTGCACCCGTTGTAGATGGACGTAGAGCTTATCACACCCGATCATCACGTGGTGTCTGGGCACGACGAACTTTGGCAACGGTGCATACTCAGGGAGAACACTACTTGATAATTTTTAGTGAGAGATCATCTTAAAATGCTACCGTCAATCAAAGCAAGATAAGATGCATAAAGGATAAACATCACATGCAATCAACATAAGTGATATGATATGGCCATCATCTTCTTGTGCTTGTGATCTCCATCTCCGAAGCACCATCATGATCACCATCGTCACCGGCGCGACACCTTGATCTCCATCGTAGCATCGTTGTCGTTTACGCCATCTATTGCTTCTACGACTATCGCTACCACTTAGTGATAAAGTAAAGCAATTACAGGGCGTTTGCATTTCATACAATAAAGCGACAACCATATGGCTCCTGCCAGTTGCCGATAACTTCGGTTACAAAACATGATCATCTCATACAATAAAATATAGCATCATGTCTTGGCCATATCACATCACAACATGCCCTGCAAAAACAAGTTAGACGTTCTCTACTTTGTTGTTGCAAGTTTTACGTGGCTGCTACGGGCTTAAGCAAGAACCAATCTCACCTACGCATCAAAACCACAACGATAGTTTGTCAAGTTGATGCTGTTTTAACCTTCGCAAGGACCGGGCGTAGCCACACTCGGTTCAACTAAAGTTGGAGAAACTGACACCCGCTAGTCACTTGTGTGCAAAGCACGGCGGTAAAACCAGTCTCGCGTAAGCGTACGCGTAATGTCGGTCCGGGCCGCTTCATCCAACAATACCGCCGAACCAAAGTATGACATGCTGGTAAGCAGTATGACTTATATCGCCCACAACTCACTTGTGTTCTACTCGTGCATATAACATCAAACCATAAAAACCTGGCTCGGATGCCACTGTTGGGGAACGTAGTAATTTCAAAAAATTTCCTACGCACACGCAAGATCATGGTGATGCATAGCAACGAGAGGGGAGAGTGTTGTCTATGTACCCTTGTAGACCGAAGCGGAAGCGTTGACACAACGTAGAGGAAGTAGTCGTACGTCCTCCCGGTCCGACCGATCCAAGCACCGTTACTCCGGCACCTCCGAGTTCTCGACACGCGTACAGCTCGATGACGCACCCCGATCTCCGATCCAGCAGAGGCGCGGGGAGGAGTTCTGTCAGCACGACGGCGTGGTGACGATCTTGATATTCTCCTGTCGCAGGGCTTCGCCTAAGCACCGCTACAATATGACCGAGGTGTAATATCGTGGAGGGGGGCACCGCACACGGCTAAGGAACGATCTCAATGATCAACTTGTGTGTCTAGGGTGCCCCCCTACCCCCGTATATAAAGGAGGGAGGGAGGAGGAGGCCGGCCCAAGGGGGAGGCGCGCCCTAGGGGGGCAAACCTACTCCAAGTAGGTTTGGCCCCCCCTTTCCTATTCGGAGTAGGAGAAGGAAGGAAGAGGGGGGAGGAGAGAAGGAAAGGGGGGGCCGGCCCCCCTCCCAATTCGGATTGGGCTTGGGGGGGGGGGGGCGCCCCCTCCCTTGATCCTTCTCCCTCCATCCCACTAAGGCCCAATAAGGCCCATATACTTACCGGGGGGTTCCGGTAACCTCCCGGAGCTCCGGTATATTTCCAATCTCACCCGGAACCTTTCCGGTGTCCAAATATATCCGTCCAATATATCAATCTTTATGTCTCGACCATTTCGAGACTCCTCGTCATGTCCGTGATCACATCCGGGACTCCGAACAACCTTCGGTACATCAAAATACATAAACTCATAATGAAACTGTCATCGAAACCTTAAGCGTGCGGACCCTACGGTTCGAGAACAATGTAGACATGACCGAGACACGTCTCCGGTCAATAACCAATAGCGGGACCTGGATGCCCATATTGGTTCCTACATATTCTACGAAGATCTTTATCGGTCAAACCGCACAACAACATACGTTGTTCCCTTTGTCATCGGTATGTTGCTTGCCCGAGATTCGATCGTCGGTATCCAATACCTAGTTCAATCTCGTTACCGGCAAGTCTCTTTACTCGTTCCGTAATACATCATCTCACAACTAACTCATTAGTTGAAATGCTTGCAAGGCTTAAGTGATGTGTATTACCGAGAGGGCCCAGAGATACCTCTCCGACATTCGGAGTGACAAATCCTAATCTCGAAATACGCCAACTCAACAAGTACCTTCGGAGACACCTGTAGAGCACCTTTATAATCACCCAGTTACGTTGTGACATTTGGTAGCACACAAAGTGTTCCTCCGGTAAACGGGAGTTGCATAATCTCATAGTCATAGGAACATGTATAAGTCATGAAGGAAGCAATAGCAACATACTAAACGATCGTGTGCTAAGCTAACGGAATGGGTCATGTCAATCAGATCATTCAACTAATGATGTGACCTTGTTAATCAAATAACAACTCCTTGTTCATGGTTAGGAAACATAACCATCTTTGATTAATAATCTAGTCAAGTAGAGGCATACAAGTGACACTCTGTTTGTCTATATATTCACACATGATTATGTTTCCGGTTAATACGATTCTAGCATGAATAATAAACATTTATCATGATATGAGGAAATAAATAATAACTTTATTATTGCCTCTAGGGCATATTTCCTTCAGTAATATGGACGCACTTCCTTGCGTGCGAAGATGTAGCTGGTAGGTCCCAACAGTCATGGGGAAACATTTTTTCACGAAATACGGTGGCCCGTCCGGTGGGTCCCTGCTGTCAGGTGGAGGAATAATTATTTTCCGCATAATAAGGAGGCACTTCCTTGCGGCTGCCGTGGACCCAGCTGTCAGCCTCTCCATGTATAGTACTATTCTGATGGAATTCGGTCGTTGACCACATTGACCACGCCGCGCCAAGAGCACCACGGCGGTGGACGACGGCGAGGCCTAGGAAGGGGAGGACACGGAGTCGGGGAAGACACAACAGTGGATGCCCACGCGAAGAGGAGTACGAGGGTTCACTGGTTCGGCTGCGGTGTGAGGCTGCTGTTGCCGCAGAATAACTGGGGGTATGGGTGAGTAGAGGGATGACCTGGCCAGCGGTGGGAGTAGTAGGGGCGGTGAGGCCTCTGCGGAATCACAACCGGCCACGGGAGGCAGGAGCACGCGGCACGACCGGCGCTGGTTTGGGCGGCTGGAGCAAGAAGACTAGAGGTTGAAGAAGCACTATGGCCGTTGGATGAACATCGTATGGTAACAGGAGCTAGAATCGTTCATATTGACTAAGTTGACAAAGCCCTCCGTCCCCGTCAACTTGGTAGGCCCACAAGTCAGCCTCCCACTATGGTGGGTTCTAGCTGGCAGGGGGAGTATTCATTTTTTTTGCGTAATAAGGAGGCACTTCCTTGCATGCGAAGATAGCTGGTGGGTCCGACCTGTCAGCAGGGGGCATGTTTTTTTCGCGAAACACAGAGGCCCTTCCGGTGGGTCCCAGATGTCAGGTGAAGGAATCATTATCTTGCTCGTAATAAGGAGGCATTTCCTTGTGTGCGGCCGTGGACCCAGCTGTCAGCCTCTCCACGCACAGTCTACTTCCGATGGTGTCGTTTGTTGACCACATTGACCACGCCGCGTCGAGCGCATCCAAGGTGGTGGACGACGGCGAGGCCCTGGACAGAGCCGGAGATGGGAAGACACGGGAGTAGAGTCGCGGACGGAGAGGTGTACGAGGGTTAACTGGTTCCAGTGCGGTGTGGTTCGGTAGTCGGTGGAGAAGAACAAGAGGTGTGGAGGGGTGGAGGGACGGCGTGGCCAACGGTGGAGTAGCGCTTCATAGCGAAGCGTGCTAAGCAGAGCTGCTAGCAGCAGGAGGCGGGAGGTGGTCCCGGCGGCGCTGGAGGAAGAAGACGAGAGATTGAAGATGGATGCCGGTCATTGGATGTAAATCCAATGGCTAACATGTCAAAATCATTTGTTGACTAAATTTACAACGACTTGCATTGGCTTCGACCTATTGGCCCACATTTGAGCCTCCAAAAATGTGGCACGTATTCAACCCATTTTTTTAGAATTTACAATCTTTTTTTTGCGCGGTAGAATTTATAGTCAATTTGATCTTCTTTTCTTGAATTACAACCATTAGCTGGGCTGGGTGAACAAATAATGTTGTGTCCATGCGGCCCATTTATTTTATTTCCTAAAAAATTACAGGCCATTTGCACTTTCTCGAAATACACGATTTTGCTAGGCTGATTCTAATTATAATATTGGGTTGGGCCAGCAATGTTATCAAAAAATAAATAGGGGCTGAGCATTTTGTTATAAATATATTTAAATAATAAGTGATATTATAACATTCGTCCTTAAATCTTACCAAGCTTTTTTACACAATCACTAGGATTTTCGTGCCAAAACAATCCAGGATTTTATTGTTAAGAAATTATTTTTATAAGTTAATAAGATGTGGGATATTGTTTTCTTACATATGTAAGTATCTGTTAAATATAAGATGACAATAAAAATAATATATAATAACATATAAAATAATTTAAATATATATAATATAGTTAGAAGGGAAACATAAGTTGGACCTGGCGTTCCTATTCTTATATAGAAAAATAGAACAGACCTCTGCGTTTTCTTCAAAAAAATACATAAATTGGGCTGCCGATATTCAGGAAAAATAAAACCTCGGATGGGAGGTCCATAGGCCGGTCGATACATGACGGCCCTCAAGAAAATACAGACAGGCCTATGGACCTCCCATCCGAGGTCATGGGCTGCACATGTTAAAAATGAAAGCCTAGACGGAGCAGCCCAAAACCTAGCTGATACTTGCTGCCCTAGTGATAATAAATGATACCTGCCAGCTCCCCGGCTTCGTTGTGAATTTATCACCTATAATAACTACGTTGAAGCACCTAAAAAATGTAACTATGTTGACAAACCCGTGGGCCCCAATGTCAGTATAGCATTAGGAGGAAGTACTTTTTCGATGAGGCACTTTGCTTGCGTACGGCCATAGACCTGGTGGGTCCCGACTGTCCGCCTCTCCACGTACAGTCCTCTCCAGATTCCTCTCGTTTGTTCAGCAAGTTCACAATGGCAGACAGCGGCGTCGCGGCGAGTGCACAAAGGCGCAGGAGGGGATCCCACCACCCGAGGAAGTGCCTTATTATTAATGAAACTACTGAACTAGCCTAGTGGCCAAGTGACACTACCCAACAACTGTTTCGCCCGGGTTCGATTCCACCTGTGCAGGGAAAATATCTCCAAATTTTTTGCCTCTGCCTTTATTGACATGTGGGTCCCCATTTTCATCTACGCACACCACGTCCAACACTTGCCAAAACTTCGTCCCTCGTTTTCTCTGTGTTTGGCACACTCGACATTGTGTGGGCATTTTGACTGTGCATCATATGAAGATGTGCTATGCATGAATGTTGATCAGCATGATGTTAACTGGCTGGTAGTTCCATTTTCGACCATGAATAGAACTTCCAACATGATGTTAACCTTGTTCGAAAAGGCCGTGTTAATATAAATGCTCTGCCTCTGAAAGTTGCAGTTTTTTATCTGAAACTGAACTTGCAGTTTCTTATCTGAAACTGAAACTTGCAGTTTCTTCTCTGAGAATCACATTGTCTGCACTTTTATACTCCTATGAAACTACATTTTTTAAGTGCTAAAAATAGATCTCTAGAATTCATATAATACTTCATATGCTCAATACTACAAATCTGAAATTCAAAAGACATTCATATCTGAAAGTACTCTCAAAATACACAACACAAAACACAATTCACAACCTGCAAATACTGACAACCCTAAGCTCCTCCTGACAATTCACAACCTGCCCGACTATTGGGCTGGGAGGGGGGCAGTCCCCTCCTATTCCTTGGCGGCAGACAGCCGCCCCGTGAGACGATGTGAACGGCGAGGGAGAGGATGGCGGGGAAGCGTTGTCGGGCCAACTGTTTTTCTCCTCTTGCAGTTGGGTTCAGTCGATGAAGACTCCACCAGCTCGCTCTGGCTGGACACCCTCACAAACGGCACCCTGTAGATGCTCAATCCTTCAATCTCTGGTGGATGCTCCATCTGGGATCGATACTCCCACCACCGCTCCCTCACGATCGGATTCGGTGAATCTGTTTGCTCCATGGCCTAGAGGAGCAGCTCTATGTACTCCGGCGCGACTCCCTCCGGGAGTATCGCCGCCTTTTCGCTCTGTTGCAGATATTTGGCCATGGTTGTCCCCGTCGCCGCTAGTTGGTCCTTTTTGTCAAACCAAGACTGTATCTCCAACATCCTAGCTAGCTTCACAGGGTCGCCGTCTGCGATCCTCACGTATTGGTTGTACTCCTCCATCAATCTACTTCTCCACAGCACCTTCACTCGCCAGCGGTGGTTTTTGAATGGAAGAGGAGAGGAGCAATGCTGGTTTTGGATTAAAACGGGAGAGGAGCGACACTGGTTTTGGACTGGAACAGCAAAGGAGGGGCGGTGGTTTTGAAATGGAAGAGGAGAGGAGCGGCGCTGGATTTAGATTGGAACATGAGAGGAGCGGCGGTGGTTTAAGAGGAGAAGAGCGGAAGAGCGGCGCTGGTCTTGGAAGTAATTTTTTTGTTGTTTTGCGTATTTTGGGTCAAATTTGACCACGTACTGTATTTGACAAGCAAAATGTGAATGCATGTCACCAAAAATTGTATCATTTGGTTCGTATCTGAATGTATTTTCAAATTATATTATTTTTGCAACGTATAACATATATTTTATTTGCGAAAATCATGGTCAATTATGACCCAGAATAAAAGGGAGACTAGTTAATGTGGGGTCGCTTTCTTAATTGAAGGGTAAATTGATTTTGATTTTGATCCAGTCACAGCGCGCTGGCCCTCTCGTCCAGTCCTAAATCGCTGCCGCACACTCCTCTCCCTCTTCTCCATTGCAAAACCACCTCCTCTCCTCTCCATCATCTCCATTCCAAAACCACCGTCTCGGCTCTCCCTCTTCTGATCTTCTCCATTGCAAAACCACCTCCTCTCCTCTCCATCATCCCCATTCCAAAACCACCGTCTCACCTCTCTCTCTTCTCTATTGCAAGACCATCGTCTCTCCTCTCATCTTCCAAAGCTAGCACCGGACCACTCAGAAGGACATCTATGGAGAGGATGCATCAGCGAATCTAGTAGATCACCGGCGGCGACCAGGCAAAGTTAGCCAGGTTGAAGGAGATCCTTACTTGGTTTGACAATGAGTGGGAGATTTCGAGGACGGTGCGGGCCATGTGGCAATGTATGCGAAAGAGCGAGACGGCGGCGATGAGGGCGGCGATGTACATGTACTCCTCGACGACAGTCACGCCGCAGTCCTCCGAGTTCATCGAGTATGTCCTCTGGGCGATGGAGCAGACAGATTCGCCTGAGGCAACAGTCAGGCGGAGGTGGTGGGCGTACAGGTCGAAGGTTGAACACCCAGAGGATAACAAATCGATCGAGTATGGTGTGCCGTTCGTGAGGGTGCAGAGCCAGCCGGAGCCACAGGAGTATTCGTTCTCCCTCCGCAAGAGGAGGCCGGATGGCGCGACATCGCTTCTCTGCCATTCTCCACGGTTCCCTCGACGCTCGCCTCGTTTCAGCGGCGGCGGTAGGGTTTAAGGTAAGATTCACACTAACCTAATCTTCCACCTGCTCATGCTTACAATCAGTGTGACAGCTAATGAAAATCATGCTTACAATCAGTCTCTGAGTACTACGCCAATCACCCTAAAATAGCTCTGGACCTTTGGGTCAAAGTTGTGACACAGTGTACAAATAAAGAAAAATAGATTGGTGCTTCTTTCAGAAAAGAGTACTCCCTAGAAAACTGCCAATATAAGCTACTAGTATTTGGTTAGAGGATTTGTTGCCGAGAAAGATCCGTCCACAAAGAGCGCCACACATCCCACTGGTGGTGGTGGATGCCAATGCGTTCATGCAGCATGGTTGGTGTCGGTAATTTTTACTTGGCACACCTCGCACTCTGCATATATGCCGGTTCCATACGTACATTTGTGCAGTTCCACCAAAATGCAGCTGAATAACCCTGTTTGCACAGATAATGAAAAAGCATGATTACATTATAGTGGCACTAGTTGATGATACACACAAAATAAATAGAAGAAAATATTGCGATAGTATCATAGTATGCCATGCTGCGAGGGCGAGATGGGCCATGCGACGCCTCATACGGCACGCCTCATACTGTACATCGTCCCAAGTCTCCCAGATACACCTTCTACCAGTGATGAACATCAGTGTACAGCTGTAGTACAAGGAGGCGCCTTGAGACATTCAAATCTCTATTTTTGTATAGATCAACTAAAATTAAGCACCCCAGTTTGCAGAAATGCTTAAACATTAACAATGGGACTTGTTGATGAAACATACATTAACAAAGGGAAGCACTTTCTTTATCTACATTGGAAATGAAATGATAGAGATGACACTCGCTCTATTTTAACTGTATTATTACTTCATTTTATTAGTGACACTAGGGTCGAGCAGGTGGCAAATGAGGTGTACCGTGCGTCGCAAGGATGGAGGGCGAGGGTGCTTTAGACTGGGATGCTGAAGCTGGCTCTTTCAGTCACCAACATGGATGATTCAATTCATGGGACCTTTTGGTGCAGTTCACCTAAAATGAAGCAATGTCCCGTGAGCTAGCAGCTTCTTCTTCATTTTTTAAGAAAAGGGCTCCAGCCCCGGCTCCATTTCCATCAGAAAACGAAACCCACAGAGCTTCTTCTTCATTAGTTGCAATAAAATTGAGCAACATCAAGGTTGGTTGTGAAGCTCCTGGAATGCTCAATTATAATTTGGATATCATTTGTGCAGTTCAACTAAGATCGAGCGTGAAATGTATATCTCTATTTGCACAAAAAAGGTGGAAAGGAGGGTGACTAACAAGTGATGAAACATGCATCAAATGAAAAGAAGCATGTTCCTTATCTGAATGGCAATCCTACAAGGAGAGTAGCAATTTCTAAAGCAGTGGCATTGCTAGATATTAGTGTGGGCATTAGGATTAACTATGACAAACGTTAAATACGACATTACTTTGGGCACGGGAGAGTAGGCGGACCAGGGCAGTTGCATTTCTAACGAAAAGAACCAACTTATCTTCATGGGAAATTTAGCAGGACATGTAAAAATGTTCCATTGATTCATATTACTGGAGGCATTACATTGAAAACAACATTGGTTTAACGTGTCCTTACTTTTAGCAGTGCGACTGCTACATTTTACTAGTGGCATTACATAAGAGTGGCTCGGGGCAACAAACATCAGAACAGGATATCTGGGTTGGTCCCATTTTTGTTCGGTATAGCCACCTTATACTGTGTGAGGCTAGCAAATCTAGTGCTGGACTTACTCTGTTGACTTGTCCCCCAGTCCCCACTTTCTTTCCTTTTTCAAACAATAGATCGGGTTTATATTGAGTTTGTACCGCATTTCCCTTTATTTCCCTATTAGACCTAGAGACCAGTTGGATAGCCAGTCTCTGCTACTTTTCGCCCCCATTATTTCCTCTTTCGACTAAGTCCTAGATTTAGATAACAAATGCTCCCCCACCCCACCCCCTTTCCTCCTTGTTTGAGCCAAGTAGTACAAGATTCGAGTGCATGAACTAGTTTTACCTCTTAAACGTAAAAAATTTAGGTGGTTTTTGAACAGCCAATCGATCCTATCTACGAGGGGGCCTGAGAAATAGTAAAAGATACAAATGCAGCGACGTCAGGAACTCGGGAAGTAGAGCAAGGCCAGTTTCGAAGGAAGTTATACCTGATGGTCGCCGGGATGTCGCTAGGTGGGTGGAGGGAGGCTAGATCTGCCCACACTACGGCAGCAAGGAAGAAGGGGTCGGAGGCCCTCTCTCGCCAGCGGTGCTTGGGTGAGAACGGCAAGGCAGGCTGATCGGGACGCGCCAGCAGTGGGTAAGAGCCGTCGCCGAGGACGACCGCGTGAACGTTGCACCTTCTCACCTTCCCCGGCGGAGAGGATCCGGCTGGATCTGTGACCAGCGGTGAGCAAAGAGAGAGAGAGAGATAGAAAGAGAGAGAGAGAGAGAGAGAGAGAGAGAGAGAGAGAGAGAGATAGAGAGTGGCCACCTCTGTCGTGTTTAGATCTGGAGAGGCCGAGACAGTGTAAAGAGAGCAACACTAGCAAGCAAGCGTGGAGGCTCCTGCCTATATAGTGGAGTAGTACTAGTTTTCTTTTGTCTACCGGAGCCGGCTTGACCTCGTCAATGACTGTCGAGAAGTCTTCATGCACGTGGCCCGGATGCGCAGTTGTCGTCATTTTGATCTAACGCGCCGGATTATAACATATAACACGAAAAAATGCCACATGACAAGAAATCATGACCTCATTGCCGAAAGGAGACAACATGAATCCCGACGGACAAACTAGACGAGGAACAAAGCTCAAATTAAAGATAAACTCGTAGAAAAGGGGTCTGAGGGAGTCCTGGATTAGGGGTGTCCGGATGGCCGGACTATAGCCTTTGGCCGGACTCCTGGACTATGAAGATACAAGATTGAAGACTTCGTCCCATGTCCGGATGGGACTTTCCTTGGCGTGGGAGGCAAGCTTGGCGATACGGATATGTAGATCTCCTACCATTGTAACCGACTATGTGTAACCCTAACCCTCTTCGGTGCCTATATAAACCGGAGGGTTTTAGTCCGTAGGACGAACAACAATCATACTATAGGCTAGCTTCTAGGGTTTAGCCTCTCTAATCTCGTGGTAGATCTACTCTTGTACTACCCATATTATCAATATCAATCAAGCAGGAGTCGGGTTTTTACCTCCATCGAGAGGGCCCGAACCTGGGTAAAAACATCGTGTCCCCTTTCTCCTGTTACCATCCGCCTAGACGCACAGTTCGGGACCCCCTACCCGAGATCCGCCGGTTTTGACACCGACAGGGTCCGTCAATAGATGCCCTAATTAACATAGCCGGCTTGACCTAGATGGCAGCCGAGTAGTCTTCGTGCATGTGCCCCCAATGACTAGCCCAACTCAGTTGTCGCTGTTTAACCCTTGTCAGATTTGGAAGTTTGAACTACACGGCTGACGTCCGCGGAGACTTGATCTTCGACGGGTTCGAGCCATAGCCAAGCCCTCCGCACTGTCACGAAGGGTATGATCTAGCTCTTTCGCCGGACAGTGCCCTGGAGGCCGCACCAGTGTCCGCTCTGACCCTTAGCTCGGAGCCGACTGCACCGATCGAGGATGGGTGGCTGGACACCGCCTCGGGGGCTGCTATCCCTACGACGATTGAGCCGAACACCAACCCTGTCCTTTGCGAAGCTTGTGACTCTAAGGTGCCGGACTCCTCTCCGGACTCCGAACCTTCCGCACTCCTGCCAGTCGAATCCAACTGGGCGCCGATCATGGAGTTCACCGCCGCGGACATCTTTCAGCACTCGCCCTTTGGCGACATCCTGAATTCACTAAAGTCTCTCTCTCTATCAGGAGAGTCCTGGTCGGACTATGGTCAGGAAGGTTGGGATGCGGACAACGAAGAAATTCGAAGCCCACCCACCATCCACTTCGTAGCCACTGTCGAAAGTTTAAACGACGTGCTCGACTTCGACTCCGAAGACATCGACGGTATGGACGACGATGTAGAAGACAAACATGAACCAGCACCTATAGGGACTGGACAGCCACCTCATCTCACAATGTATACATGGTGGACACACCTAAAGGAAGCGACGACGAGGAACAATGGGACGTCACGAGGGATCATTCCCTCGAAAAGCAGTCAAAACGGCGACGTAAGCGCCGCTCAAAATCCCGCCTCGACAAAGACAACAGCCATACAGACCAAGCCATAGAGCAGGGCGAACCGGTGGACGGCGAACATGCTATCGAGCAACCATGCGAACAGGACAATATGGATAAACAATCCGTCCCCGGCAAAGATAACAGTCCGGGCGATCTCACGCCGGACAAGTTGCTGGAGCAAAAGAACCTCCACAAAAGGCTCGTCGCCACTGCGCGTAGCCTGAAAAATCAGAAGTGGAAGCTCAAAACAGAGGAAGATGCGCTCAAGATCAGATGGAGCAAAGTACTCAACACCGCAAACAAATACGGCGATAGTCACTGAACAAAGAGCTACCCAAAGCGAAAACTACTGCCCGAATTTGATGAGGAGGCCGTAGAGCTCCCGCAATCAAAGAACAAAGAGACCACCCGGTCGGATAGACGACCCCATGGAAAACATAGAACGGCAAACGGCGCCGCACACAAGCTGGCACGCGATCCGCACTCGGATTTGCATCAAAAAGATGGCCTAATTAGATCTGTCTACGGGCCAAGAAAGCAAGCTCTAGTAAGCAATGCAACACGTCAAGTATCCGAATATTACGGTACACCTAAATATAGGGTTGCCGCACATCCCCTATGTTTCACCAACGAGGTTCTGGATTATGAATTTCCAGCGGGATTCAAGCCCGTAAACATAGAGGCGTACGACGGAACAACAGACCCTGGTCTGGATTGAGGTTTACATCCTCCACATACACATGGCTAGAGGAGATGACCTCCATGCCATAAAATACTTACCCCTCAAGCTCAAAGGGCCAGCCCGGCATTGGCTCAAAAGCCTACCCAAAAACACCACTGGAAGTTGGGAAGAGCTCGAGGATGCTTTTCGGGCAAATTTTCAAGGGACCTATGCCCGACCTCCGGATGCAGACGATTTAAGTCACATAACTTAACAACCCAGAGAGTCAGCCCAAAAATTCTGGAACAGATTCCTTACTAAAAAGAACCAAATAGTCGACTGTCCGGACGCCGAAGCCTTAGCAGCTTTCAAACACAACTCCGAGACGAATGGTTCGCCAGACACCTCGGCCAAGAAAAGCCAAAAACAGTGGCCGCATTAACAAGCCTCTTGACCCGCTTTTGCGCGGGAGAGGATAGCTGGCTGGCAAGATCCAGTACCAGCGACCCAAGTACATCCGAAGTCAGGGATGGAAACGGGAAACCGCGACGAAGCAAGGACCAGCACCGGACTAACGGAAACAGCCCGAAGAGCACGACAGTCAACGCTGGATTCAAAAGCTCACGGCAGGATCATAAAAAACTGCCCCCTAAGGATAACAGGGACGAGCTATCTAACTAAACAAAATTTTGGACAAGGTATGCCAAATCCACAGTACCCCCGGGAAGCCTGCAAATCATACCCACAGATTGTTGGTCTTCAAGCAGTCCGGCAAACTCAACGCCGAACACAAGGGGCTCGACACACCAAGCGAGGACGATGACGAACCCCACAAGCAGAGCACCGGAAAACAAAAGAATTTCCCACAAGAAGACAAAACAGTAAACTCACTTTACGTGTCAAAAGGGAAAAACAGAATGGCGCCCATGGAAATACGCGCCATACGGCCTATCCCAGAGGAGTCCCGCCACTGGTTGTTAAAACCAATCACCTTCGACCGTCAGGATTACTCTAGAAGTATCCGGAATGCAGGATGGACTGCCTTGATATTAGATCCGATAATCGACGGACTCCAATTTACACAAGTCCTAATGGACGGCGGCAGTGATCTAAACCTGCTATATCAGGACACAATCCGCAAAATGGGGATAGACCCAACCAAAATTCGCCATAGCAACACTTCCTTTCAAGGGGTAATGCCAGGCCGATATGCCCATTGTACGGGCTCTCTATTGCTAGAAGTTGTGTTCGGCTCACCCGACAACTTCCGCCACGAAAAGTTAACCTTCTACCTCGCCCCATTTACAAGTAGCTATCAAGCACTGCTGGGGTGCGAAGCTTTCGCCCGCTTTAACACAATACCACATTATGCATCCCTCACACTTAAAATGCCTGGTCCATGAGGCATCATCTCCTTAAAGGGAAATATCGAGTGTTCCTCGAGCGCGGAAGATTGTGTGACTGCCTCGTCAGCCACACACTAAACCGGCTTCACTAATCCAAGCACCTAAACAGGTCGTTCAGACCCCAGACACGGTTAGACGTGTCCGGCGTAAACATACAGGGGCTTACCAGCCGCACACCCCCGCACAAGGGGCTCCGCGCATATACAACAAGAGACAATAAAGCTCAATTTTATTCATTTTTTGAAACGTACTTTGTTTATTTAATATAACGTACATTTTCACACGATCTTTTTCAACTAAGTTCCTCTCTTTTACAGATGAACACCGTGCGACACCCGTCCAGGATACGGCACAATGGAGACACAGACGCAGACGTGCAGTAGGGACCCGCTGGAAGGATTCTTTTCAGATTAAGACCCTGCGTAAACCTTTTTTACTGTCTCTTGTTGATACACATCCTCCGGTTTCTTGCTATAACCGAGGAGGAGGATGGCGTTTTGGCATGGGCCTCGTTAGAATTTTGCGCGTACCTGGACACCAGGGGCTTATTACCAAGGGCGTTGTTCGGTCCGTTTTCATAAAGACCGAATACCTTAGGGAGTGTTCGGCGTCTCGAGTTAGGCCTTATATGCATCAGCTCCGAATCATGTCTTTGGTCAAATGTTGGGTTTGCCCGGCTCCTGTGTTTTGCTGCCTTACGTTCCGCTCTATCGGCTAACGTGGCACCAGGAGAACTACTGCGATTGTGCCCCGGTTCGTCCAGGCGAGCACCTCAGTAGAGAAAGCCGAAAACTGACTGTCATGATATAGCATGAGACTGGTCAACCACTCAATGACCCGCCGGAATCTATAGGATATCTCCGCATTGACGAAGGGCCGTTTCCTGGTCAGGCACATACGCGCCCCGAATTCGGGTGAGCGCGGTGCCCCTAGGGGCTATATAGTAGCCCCACTGTCAAACTCCTATGGCTAAGTGAAAGTGATAAAGCATTATAGTCCGGTTGCCTAGTTTGCTACGCTACCACCTCCTTTATAGGACCAAGACATTGGATCAAGTGTGAAAATGTGACTTTTGCAAACACCCCCGCATTATATGCGTGGGGGCTGAAGCCGAAGACTGCCATCTTTCAGGTTATATACACATATACATTAACGGCCGCACAGGAGGTATTTTAATTCTTGAAGGCACAAGTATAAAAAGCTTTTATATTTCATCGAAACATTGTTTCACAACAATACATGTTATTCGAACATAATATCCTTCGAGCACTGCGTCTCTATTAAACGAGCGCCCTGCAGAACTTCCTGAAAATATTGCTCGACAGGAACTCGGCTTCCGTTCGAATCTGGGGATGCAACATCGGTGGCCTTCATCTCTGCCCAGTATGTCTTGACACGGGCAAGAGCCATCCGCGCACCCTCTATGCATGCCGACCTCCTCATTGCATTGATATGCGGCACCGCACCAAGGAACTGCTGCACTAAGCCAAAATAACTCTTCGGCTCGGGCCTTTTCGGCCGCAAAAGACTCACGACATCCTTCATCGCAAGTCCGGATAACCTATTCAGCTCCGCCCATTCGGCCAAGTGATCGGTTAATGGAAGAGGGCGCTCTGGATTATGGAACTGCGACCAAAAAAAACTTTTCCATTTCGTGATCCTTTTGATCTCGGAAGTGTTCGGCCGCGTCCGCGACACTCGCCGCCAAGTCCAGATAAGCATCCTCCGAACTCCACAGCCGGTCCAACTGAGCATATTTAGGATCCGTGAACCTCCTCCGCAGCAGGAAGGGCTTTCCAGCCGCGATATCTCCGGCCTGACGCAGCTCCTCCTTCATAGCCCTCATCGCAGAGCGAGCATCCTTGGCCTTGGTAGTGGCCTTCTTCAAGTCCTCTTGTACCGCTTGATCTTCTTTTTCAAGAAGCTTGCAGCGGTCGGCAGCATTCTTCAACTACATGGCCATCTCAGCCATTTCCTTCTTGCTTCGGCAGTGAGCAGCCTGTTCGGCTTTTAGCTCTTCGGCCGCCTTTAAGGCAGCCGCGTCACTCTTTCTAGCCTGCTCCTTGGCTCGGGCGAGCTCCGCCCGCAGGTTCTCCATGGCAGCGGCACCATCTGCGTCAAGATACTTGTTGTAAGGCACGGGCATCAAGCTCCCTTACCAGGTGTCCGTGGGGAAATTGCATACCTTGTGACTCGTGAAGTCGCCTATTGACAAGCGCGATGTCGACATCCGCCACGTCAAGTTGCCGCTTTAGTTCGGCAAATTCAGCAGTCCGGCTAGCCACCGGACCCTTTGCCACCTGCATAGGAAGGGCGATACATTATACCTGGGATTATGATGCTCGACGCGCTGTCATTTTTGACAACACACCGAGCCTCAGGGGCTACTATCTACACAGGGCACATTTTATATGCGGAACTGTCAATAGGTACATCATTTTGCGTACCTCAAAACCTGTCAGTAAACTTCTGACGGCTTCGTGCAATCCGTTCTTAGCGGATGAAATCCTTTCAATCACTGTACCCATTAACACACAGTGATCTTCTGAGATAGATGCTCGCCCGAGCAGATCCTTCAGCTCCTCCGACCGTACACCAGGTGGTGCCGGACTCGTCCGATGGCCTTTTTCGAAGGCCGAACGCGGAGGGCTTTGAGGGGAAATACGACCGCCTTCCGGCCCCGCCAGACTTGGAGAAACCCTCCGCGACGACACCTCAGGGTCGCCCGCCTCGCACGACGGTACGACAGGGGAAGGCGTTTCGCTCTCTATCATCTCCGGACGAAGATCCCCCGATGATGGGCTCTGCTGAGAAGGGCTAAGATCCGAACTACAAGGTAAAACTCCGGTTATCTTCATCAGAAATAGGGCAGGGATATCCTTTATTTCAATAAAAACTCCCCTTTTTACTTACGGCTCGGTGGAGGGCTGATCCCCTTCGGGGCATAATGCGGCCGAGGCATCTCTCGGCGCTGGACCCTTTGACGAAGATTTCTTCCCCTGCTTTGAGACCATGGTCTCCGGGTCTTCAGAGGCGGTCCTCTTCTTCCCTTGGATGGAGGGATTCTTGATCCCTCCTTTCCTGGGAGCCTCCTTCGCGGAGGCGGTAGCTTCCTTGTTCCCCCCTTCACCTTCTTCCGAAGGCGCAAGCTCCAGCATCCAGGTTAAAACGGGATACGGCGTGGTCTCAGGGAGGGGGGCCGGACACCTGATTAACTTTGCTTTCGCTATCCACTCCTGTTCAAGGGACAACTCTTTTAAAGGGCAAGTTTGTGATAAATATGGGATAGCGTGTCCGGGTACAGGGCTACTTACTTGAGTATCCGGGCGATTGCAGCTCAGACCTGCGTCCTCGGTCAAGTCCGGATACATCTCTTGTGATCCGAAGAAAAGCTTGTACATCTCCACGGGCGTCGCGCCCATAAAATGTTGGAGAGCTCGTGGTCCCTCCGGGTTAAATCCCACAGGCGGAGGGGGCGACGTCTGCAGGACAGGATGCGACGAATCAGCATGACCTGCGCTACTACGACCAGAGTGATCTCTCTCTCTAGGAGGTCTCGAATGCGGCCCTGCAACAAGGGCATGTCCTTGGACG
This sequence comes from Triticum timopheevii, assembly GCA_963921465.1. Taxonomy (NCBI): domain Eukaryota; kingdom Viridiplantae; phylum Streptophyta; class Magnoliopsida; order Poales; family Poaceae; genus Triticum; species Triticum timopheevii. Next base: position 279,488,711 of record OY997264.1, read on the forward strand.
GCCCCCAGTCAAGCCCTTTATTGACCCATGATGCCAGCCCCGGCGGAGGACCCGAGCGAAAGGCAGGTGGCGCCACCCATTTGGTGCCCCTGGGAGATGTGATATAAAACCACTCTTGTTGCCATAAGCTGAGCTCCTCTTGAAAGGAGCCCTCTGGCCACGGAGCATCAGCATTCTTGCTTATAACAACCCCTCCACACTCTGCCTGTTGCCCCTTGATCATCTTCAGCTCCACTTTGAAGGTCTTGAGCCACAATCCGAAGTGAGGGGTAATACGGAGGAAGGCTTCGCACACGACAATGAATGATGAGATGTGGAGGATGGACTCCGGATCCAAGTCATGAAATTCCAACCCATAGTAAAACATGAGCCCCCTCACGAAGGGGTCCGTCGGGAAGCTTAGCCCTCGAAGGAAGTGAGACGCAAACACCATGCTTTCACCAGGCTAGGGAGCGGGAATAACCTGCCCTTGGGCAGGCAGCCTATGCGAAATTTCGCTGGTTAGATACCTGGCATCTCTTAGCTTTAGCTTGTCTTCTTCCGTAACGGAGGAAGGCATCCACCGGCCTTATAGGTCGGAGCCGGACATCATCAAAGGTCCGAAGCGCCTGTATCTGGAGCCTTGGGTGCTGGAACTCGAGGCGAGGGGCGGATTCAATTGAGATTGAAAGAAAGGAGCGGAGCCTTGACCTCTTTATAAAGAGGTTGAATACCAAGAGCCTTCCCCGTGACCGTTCGGGGCTCGCCTTCGATAGAGGAGACATGCCAACGGGCACGACTGGGTTACCCACGCTCGTATTAATGAGAATCCCGGAATAACGGGACACGATCTCTGCTTTGACAAGACGTGCCAAGGAAACCGCCTCGCTAAACGCGCTGAGGTGGGACGGTAAAAATGATTCGATTAAAGGCTTGGCCGTGGTGTGGTGTCACGCCACCAAATACGCCAGCAAATTGAATTTGTGTAAGTATTATTCTCTCTACGATGGTATGTGGAACTTATTTTGCAGAGCCGGACACTATCCTGGTGTTCAAAATCTTCTATGAAGTATTCGGAGGAGGAACCCGCCTTGCAATGCCGAAGACAATATGCGCGCCGGACTCGTCGTCATTGAAGCCTGGTTCAGGGGCTACTGAGGGAGTCCTGGATTAGGGGGTGTCCGGATGGCCGGACTATAGCCTTTGGCCGGACTCCTGGACTATGAAGATACAAGATTGAAGACTTCGTCCTGTGTCCGGATGGGACTTTCCTTGGCGTGGGAGGCAAGCTTGGCGATACGGATATGTAGATCTCCTACCATTGTAACCGACTCTGTGTAACCCTAACCCTCTTCGGTGCCTATATAAACCGGAGGGTTTTAGTCCATAGGACGAACAAGAATCATACCATAGGCTAGCTTCTAGGGTTTAGCCTCTCTGATCTCGTGGTAGATCTACTCTTGTACTACCCATATTATCAATATCAATCAAGCAGGAGTAGGGTTTTTACCTCCATCGAGAGGGCCCGAACCTGGGTAAAAACATCGTGTCCCCTGTCTCCTGTTACCATCCGCCTAGACGCACAGTTCGGGACCCCCTACCCGAAATCCGCCGGTTTTGACACCGACAGGGTCCGTCAATAGATGTCCTAATTAACATAGCCGGCTTGACCTAGATGGCAGCCGAGTAGTCTTCGTGCATGTGCCCCCAATGACTAGCCCAACTCAGTTGTCGCTGTTTAACCCTTGTAGTGATCCGAAGCACATGACACCTAATTTTGCGAGATGACAAGAAACCTTTTTTTAGATTTCTCACCACAACTACAGCCATGTACAACACAGCCTGCACCATATGTAGACGATAGCCAATCTAGGCATGTCTGCTGGAGTCTGGTCACATGCGTGGATGAACTGATCTTTCGTGTCTTGTAGGGATCATCTAGGTACCAACGTAGTACAACACTTCTCTAGTACTATCGCTCGTCTCCCTCTTCCATTAAGTCACCCGACTTGCGGGGCCAGGGAGTGTGCCTATGGTCGGTTCTCAATTGCGGTCCCACATGTGTGTGCAAACGCAATATGACGCGCTTCCATTCGGAGAGCAGCGTGCCAGACCGACCGACCGTCTGGGGTGCGACGCGAATGCGATGGGCGTGCTGTATACTCCATAGATGTGTACCACCGTTTTCTAGAGGCTTTGCTCCATGGCGCAATCCGTGGATAATTTTTTTATACTGTACTATTTGAAAGTCGAGGGCAGGGCTTTTCCTGCGTGGTAGGCGGGGCAGTTCCGCCTAGTCGGTTCGACAGAGACGCGAGAAGACGAGGGAGTAGGCTGCTGCAAATGTAGGGCTGTGTGATTTGACAGCGAGTTACTGCTGGACAGGTGGGGCCACGTGATTTGACTTGCCATTATCATTTTAACTGCGGTGCTACGACCGGCGTGAGTCTCCCGATTCCTGACCACCTCCATAAAGGTGCTTCTCCCAATGCTCCACCATGTAGTAGAGGCTGGCTCTTACATGAGAGCCCACTTCTCCACTTTTTCCTTGCCTCTCTTTCTTCCACATATGCAAAAATGCCACGTAAAGCGCACTATTGTACTTAGGTTGGTCGTAATGGCGAGTATCATATACTAGTAGCATGCATATGATACTTTTGTATGATACTACATCCGTAATGCATAGTATCATGTGTTGGTATCAAATGATAGTTTATCTATTGTCATGCATGACACATAGTAGCACATCATTTAATATGATACTACAGTATCATATTATGATACTCAACTCTCTCTTTTCTTAATTTAATTCGACGTCACCTCATCAAGATTGCATAGTTGGCATGCATGATACTACTCCCATTACAAGAAGCCTTACTTGCTCCTATAGGTGCTAAGCTTGCCACATAGGCATAAAGTCTGATGTGGCAAGTTAATCAAGAAGAGAGATACTAGTTTGGTGACCCAAGGACGAAACAGTGCTAAGTGCGTGTACCTAGGTGAAAAGACATTTTTGAGTCTATAGCTAATTAAATGAAGCAAACTTAGCAACAAAAAATAATAAGCACACCATTTCATTGGAAGAGGTCACTCCTTGGCAAATGCAATAAATACTAGTACTCCTTGTGTCCCATAATATAAGAACATTTTTGGCACTACACGGAGTACGAAGAAAGAGATAGAGAGAAGTAAAAAAATACACTTATAGCCAACCTTATAGCTAACCTTGTTGTAGTATGAGCGACTAAGTGATGACTATGTATGACATGCCAACATCAGATAGCCTAATGCACCGTGTTAAATCTCCAAGGGCGCGACCACGCGTGCGACGCGACAGTCGTGGCAGGCGCGACCATGATACGGGCTGCTGGCAGCCCTTGGATCTGAGATCAAACGGTCGCATGCTAAGTTGCTGAAAATTTGCAGAATAACCCTCCAGGATAGGATATTCACCCATAGGTCTAGAATCACGCCATGTAACCGTTCGATCTCAGATCCAAGGGCTCTCGGAAGCCCGTATCATGGGAGAATGGAAAGCCACTACCCTGCCGTTCGCACGCTGGCAGTTCGCTCCTACTCGTCCCCGCACGTCCTTTAATACTACGGCGGTTCGCTCCTAGTCATCCCGTCCTTTCACATTACTGGAGTTTCACTAATCCTAACCCTCCTCCCAAATCCATGGCGTCCCAAATCTCCACGATCGGCGGTGAGTACAAGGTTAGAACCATCACCGGCGATGAGTTCGACGTCATCTACACCCGTTCTTCCGCGACGGTGAAAGGATGCCTTTCTCGCTTCAGACGCATGTTCGAAAACTAAGATGATGAGTGGGTCGCTGGGCTAGATGTTGAGTACACCACAGTCCTGGGACGAGAGAAGGATCTAAAGGACGAAGAGAGGAAGAAGCCCGCCGTGATCCAGGTTTGCGTGCATGACTTATGCTTGGTGTACCACATATGCCATGCCGACGTTGAATGCCTGGATTTTAAGGACTTCCTTGAGAGCAACCTAGTCAAATTCGTTACTGTAGACTTTGGTAACGACAAAGAAGTCCTGGGTCGTATAGGCCTCGTTGTAGGCAACACCTTCGACCTCCAGAAGAATCGGCTGGTGTCCTCTCGTCAGCCTTCAATGCTGACCCTGGCAGGAGCCATGGTTCATCCTTCGTACGGTAAACTGGAGAAACCTCCATACATGTTTCATCGTTATGCATGGCAGCGGAATGTACTAGATATAGACCACATCCACTACGCTGCAATGGATGGCTACCTTTGTTTCAGTATCTACAAGGGTTGGATGAAGAGCAACAGCCAAGTGTGCGGTTCAAGCAAAGAAGTATCGGCCAAGAGGAAGTGGAACAAGGACGAAGACGAGGACGTGGACGAGGACTCCGAGTAAGGTGGCAGTGTCGCTGCTCATGGTGGTTCTAATGCAGTGTCTACCGAAATAGTTGCAAAGTTTAATTTCAGGTGTGCTTAATTTAATTTCAGGGGTGTGTTGTGCTGAGCCCCCAGCAGAACTATGTTATGTTTCTTCTCGTTACTTTAACTCTTCTGTACGTACATACTAGTAATTCTTACATTTCATCTTTTAGTTGGTATAGTACTACCACTCGTTTCTTCACATTATATACGTACAATATATATGGCCAACATCATATAGCCAGCAGTTTAGTTGTCAAAGAATTTCAGGGTGCTTAGTTTTGTCAAAGAATTCCAGGATGCTTAGTTTTATTTGAGGGGTGGGTTGTGCTGGATACCATTATTGTGACTAGCCTTTTTAATAGTACTATATGCAAAATTTGGCGACGAGCGCTCTCTATATGTACCACCTTTTTTTTAATTTCAAGTTTTGCTCCATGGCGCAATCCATCGATACTACTACTGTACAAAAGTATACATTTTTAAAAGGCTAGAGGGCGGGGCAGTCTAGCTTGGTCGGTTTCACAAGAGGCAAGGGCCTTTGTGATTTGACGACTCATTACTGCTAGAAGGCGGGGCCTTGTGATTTGACTGCTCGTATAAATGCGCCGACGACCTGAGGAGGAGCAAAGAACCGTGCGGCATACTCAAGTTTTCCACTGGAGTAGTACTGCGACGGAGGAGCATGAAACACGGCAGCCCAGTGCCATATGGCGATAAAAATGATCTAATTTGCTAGTTATCTCAATGTTAGCATTGTTCTATTCATTCCATCAAAAAAAGCATTGCTCTATTCATGCCTCGCAGAGAACGTGCCACGTACGGCGAAACACCCGAAGCAAAAGATGAAACACATGAGCAAAATAAGAAGGAAGATCATAACCCCAAATGATCTAATTCGCCACGGAGCCGTAACTGCTTCTTCATCGCCTCCACGACCTCCATCTCCTGGCGCGTCTCCTCCGCCATCTTCTTCATTCTGTCCATGACGCGGGATTTCTCGACGCGAGCCTTCATCATCTGTTCCACGGCCGCATTACGTACCTTGACAGTAGCCGGGTGCTCGATGCGGAGCTTCGCCAACTCCTCCTTCTGTTCCATGACGAGGGCCTGCAGCCTCTTCATCGAGGAACTACTATTCTCATGCAGCTTCTTCCAGCCGGCGTTCTTCTCCTTCAACAGGTCGATCTCGCGGCAGAGCTTTGCCTTGTCCTCCTGAAGTTGCAGGATTTCACCGGTCGCCTTCTTCTCCAAGGCAATGCTCTTCTTCAGCAGCATCACCAAGCCGGCGGTCAACTCCCCCTACTTATTGAGCTCAGCGGGCATGTCGTTGAGGCTCTCCTTCAGCAACTCCATCAAGCCTTGGATGAACTCCTTCTGCTTATTGAGGTGCTTATTGAGCTGATCGGGCATGTTGTCAAGGGATAACGACTCTAGCGCTGCCAGCTTGGCATGTTCGCCTCCGCGGCTAGGGCGCTCCTGGGAGCCATCGCCTGCCCGTGAGAGATCTTTCGAGGTCTCTGCGTGGTGGCGATCCCTCTTTTTTTTCACAGCCTTGGTTGCCGCTCCCTTGTTACGAGTAGTTCTCGACCTAGAGCTCTGCTCACATGCCATGGCAATGACGGACAAAGAAGAAGCACTTATGAGGAGGAAAGGTAGAGTAATTTTCGGTTAGGTAGTTCCCCTTTTTATAACCTAAGTACTAGCACTAGTACTAATACCTGCATAGTGGGAACACGTTCAGATTTGGTACGTACTAGTAGGTGTGAGCAGGCTTTTGAATGTGATGGGAACAAGGTAAAGATTAATTGATGGTTTTGGTTTCGAGGCCCGAAACGGCTCCCGATGAGTTTAGCGGAACATAAATTTTAAGTACTACACTGCTCAAATGCGTAAATATTATGTTACTGTCAAAAATTGGCACAAAATACGAAGGAGACCAATGGAAGTACTACTAGCAACTCATGATTTAACTACTCGCATGCGCGCAGTGGAGTAATAATGTCTTTCTTCCGCCCTCACGTCCACTCAATTTGCATGTGCTGTATTAATTGACCATCAATGAAGTGAACGACTTTACATGCGTCAAATTATCACATGGGGTGGATCTTGGTACAAAACTGCGTCCGCTCGTGTACCCGCGTGTGCGTGGGAGGGAATGAGTGCGTGCGTGGCGTGCGTGCACATCTTCGCTTCATGCATGTACCACCAGTATGGCTCAGGGAGGATGAGTACATTCTTCTGGAACCAGCAGCACATCATTGTGATCAATACACGCAAGGAGGTCGCGACAACGCCTCCACATGTGCCACGTGGCTTCATGAACTGTAAGAGAGACACTGTGTAGCGTGCCATTGGAATTCTAATTTACGTGTTTTGCACATACTCGAAGTACTAGTAAGGTACAGGTGCATTGCACACATCAGATTTTGCAACCAAATTATGAATAAATACCACACTATGGCATGTAAGCTCTGAGTCATATATGCCTGATGTAGCCCTTCGTTTAATTCTTATAGTTTATCTCATTCAAAATCAATTAGTTTTTATAAAAAGCTAAGAACACGGGAATAGGAAAAACATGGGATTATAGTGGAATGTCGTCTTGAATCCTACGGGATTGTATGAGTGTTTGATTGTGCATAGAAAAAACACAGAATTCTTTCAAAGAGGTTTGAGTGGATGGGATGTTTCCTATGAAATCTAGTGCAAATGAATCATATGAAAAATTCCTATGGTTTACAATCCTACGAATCAAACAACCAAGATAGGAAAAATTCCTAATGATTAGAATCCTCCAAAATTCCTTTGAGAATCCTTTGAATCAAAGAAGCCCTTAATCTATTTTATGATTCATGGAATTGTGCATTGTAAAGCATAAAGTAAAAACAAATAATGGCAATTCAACTAGAAAAAAAGTTTGGGCAGTTATGATACGGAAGATTCTAGAACAAAAGAGAACCACTGTTGTTTTGAGGTTTGTGCATTATGCTTAAGTTCAACCATGGAGTCTGCTAGATTGTACATGTGGCAAAATCCGGTGTGGGGCTAGAAGATGATGCGAGGAGCCGAGTGGAGGGAGACTATGAAGGAATGCACAAGTGTGAGATCGATATTTAGAGAGAGGGGGAGAGAACGTGTGTTGTTGCGCGTAGTGGCGGAGCCATGAAAAATAAATGAGCTAGGGGGCCAAGCATTGCTAATCCTTTACGAGGAGGGTCAATTCATGACCTTAAACCATTTTTAGCAGCAATTGTCTAATGGTCATATTCATATTAGCCTCGATATATAGTGATGTTAGGGGCGGGGCAAGGCCCTTACTGCCCCTGTTTTCGCCATTGTGCACGCGTCTGAGAGATGAAGTGGAAGGCATGGATGATGAGAGGGGGACGTTAGATATATAATTAATGTGGGTGTATTAGCTATATATATTAATCCTATATAGAGAGGTATAGATTGATCGATGTGGACGTGGGAAAGAGGGTGAGACCTCACTGGATATATCGATTGATCGGTTTGTGTGGGAAACTATGAAAGACCTAGCTATATACACACATACATAGAGGAACATCGATCGTTGCGCATGCACACGTGGGAGATAAAGAATGCCCGATATGATGGAGAGGGGGGATGTGTGTGGGCGTGTGCCTTCATGGGAGACCGACCCGAAGAAAAAGATTGCATGTGTGCGATGGATAATGCCGACTGGTAGTGTGTGTGCATGCATGCACGAGAGAAAGTTAGTGGCACAATTATAAAGAGAAGACAACTGTGTGGGTGTAAAAGACTAGGTGAGGTCATAATCAATGTAAAGTTGAATTCAAATATTTGAATAAGAGATCCTGATGTTTGAAACCCATGCATGCATGAATATAATGGAGATCTACGCGGTGTGGTTTGGAAACGAGCATGTTGTAATGTATACACATTGAACAAGGTCAGACTGATTTGAATTTGAGATACCAATGGCAGACATCATTTGGCCACATCGCATCCGTGCATGGACACACTATTCTAATTGGAGATGATGGGCGGCTTTCGCATCACATATCTATATCTATACCCCTATATAAATTATATATTATATTTTTTTATATTGTGTGCGGATAACTTTAAAATTGAAAGATGGTCGTTGGATGAGGCGAATCCGATGGTCCAAAGATGGCAAATTTGAGCACTACTGGCTGTTGGATATCATCTAGATTCCACCAGATTTCGCCACATGTATAATCTATAAGACTCCATGGTTGAAGTTAAGCATAATGCACAAACATCAAAACACAAGCACTTCTTATTTGTTCAAGAATCTTCCATACTAGAATTGCCCAAAAAAATTTCTACAAGATTTGCCATTATTTGTTTTTACTTTATGCCTTACAACGCACAATTCCATGAATCTTAAAATAGATTAGCTTTCTTATAAAAACTAGATGATTTTGAATGAAATGAACTATAAGAATTAAACGAACATCTACACCATGCATATATGACTCAAAGCTTACATGCTATAATGTGGTATTTATTCATAATTTGTTGCCAAATCTTATGCGTGCAATGCACGTGTACCTTACTCTAGTCTAAATGGTGTGTGTGTGTGTGTTGTGCGTGTTGAGGTGCAAATTGTCTTTTTTTGGGTACACGTTAAGCTTGTTCTTACGAAATTTCAAGCCGCGCCTTGTTATGCCGAAAATTCAAGCTAGCGTCTCTGTCTATCATGCTGCGAAACACCCGCCTCTTCAAACCGCGCCTTGTTAGCCCGAAATATTTAAGATATATCTTTGTCTCGTTGTGCTCCGACAACTCCCTCCATCTCAACCCGCGCCTTGCTATTCCGAAATTACAATGCGCGCGAAAACTCCCACCTCCTGTGAAATCCCAACACCCGAAATGCCCGTGGTACCCCTGAACCGAAAGAACTGCCTCAAATCGGTGGGGGTACTTTCATAACTTACCCCACATTTCGGACAAGCGCGTCCCTAAGCCATGGTTCCCCACTGCCATCCCATACACCCACCCATTCATACACCAAGGTCACGAAAACCCGCGACGAAACCCCACACCCTGCTCCGTCCGCCACCCAGCCGGAGCCTCTTCCCCAACGACGTCGTCCACAGCAACACCTCGACATCCCTCATCCACCATACCGGATAAGGATCCGTCGTTGATCTCGTCGTCCCGCCGGTTCAGCCGCCCCATCCTCCACCTCCAAAGATCTGCCCCGATGTTCCCCTCGTCTTTCACGCCACCTCCATTCCCACACCGCCGTCTTCACCTACACCACTGGAAGAGCATCATCATCACCGATTCCTCGGATGAAGCTGCGGCCTAATTGGCGCCACCAAAGAGGTTGTACACTAATCGCCGCATTTTCTTCTTGATTCGATCTCATGGTGCTGCCAGCGCTCGGTCCCGAGCCGACACAGCGCGGCTCCATCCAAGGTGGCGTCGCTGGCCACTTCCTCCACGGCGTAGCTCCCTCGGCGGCAACGTTCACATCGGTAGGAGCTGCTGCTGCTTTAGCTCTTGCTCACGCTGCTGCTCTGCTCTTGCTCTCGGTCCCCTGCCCGGTCTGCTCTTGCTATTGCTCTTGCTCGCGCTGCTGCTCTCGCTCTTGCTCTTGCTTGCGATGCTGCTCTGATTTAGCTACACTTCAGTCGACTGAATCGACTTTTGGGTCAGTCGATTTTCAGGGGGTGGGGGGCTCGCCGGGGTGAAGGAAGAACTAGCCGCAGCATGGAGGGGGGCTCGCCGGAGAGGTACCCCACTATTCATCTTAGGGTTAAGGGTGGGGGCGGTGGTCGCCGGCGGTGGCGGGGCGTTGGCGTGGGGATTGCCGAAGAAAAAGCTCGGCACGGGGGGGGGGGGGGGGGGGCTAGAGGGATGGCCGGGGCGGCGGTGGACCGGTGGTGGGGAGTGTTTTCGGGGCGGGCGGGGTGGCGCACCGCCGGCCGCGGGTGGCGGGGGGCTGCTGTTTGGTCGGTGGTGGTTGGCGGCTCTGGGGGGTGGAGGTTGAAGATGAACAGCCGACCCTTGATTTCGTATCCACCGGCTGCAAAATCGACTGACCAGAGATGAAAAACTCAGTCGACCGACGTGTAGCCTCACCTTGCTAGTGCGTTCAGTTTTGACAACAAAATTCAGTTTCGACAGCAAAATTCAGTTTCGACAGTTAAGTTCAGTTTTGACAGTTAAGTTCAGTTTCGACAGTTAAATTTAGTTTTGACAGTTAAGTTCAGAGATGAGCGGCTGATGTATTTTACATCTAGCACTTTGTGTTTATGTATTTTACGTCATGTATTGGAGATGCTATTAGAATTCCACTCAGGTTAACGTTGTTCGTTGTCTCTCTTGTCCTGCTTCAGCCTCGGCGTCGTACAACTCATCGGAGCTGCTCCAACGATGAAACCCTCAATCACAGCGGAGCAGTACCTCGGGCTCCATCTCCAGATGCCTAAGATCTTCTTCCCCTCCTCCGACAGCCAAGTCAGCCGAAGCATCCTCACCGGCCAACCCAATCACGCTCAGATCGACATGGCTTCGCCAAAGAGGTTGTACACTTGTTGCATCTCTTTTTTACTCTACATGTTATATATATTGTCCATTGAGCACTCGTAGTAACAGGAAATACGATTATTTTATCCTACCATATGACAAGCAGTGAGGTACCAGTCAACTTAGCTATCCGTGATGGACTCTCTTGAAAGCCATCATTATTTATCTCTGCACGTTTGAGCTGTGCATTTGTCGATGGTCCTGGGAGTTGAGCTAGTATGGCAGTGGCCTGGGTCCAAAGTAATAGAAGTAGCACAAAAACATTTTTTTAGTGTAGGATTTTCCTTGCTCAAGCCTGCCTACTAGAATCGCCAATGCTTGAAAGGAAAACTGAATGAAAAACATAGGGATTGGAAAGTTTCCTATGGTACTACTTTTCATGAATTTGGTGCAAAGGAATGGAGCAAAGGAAAACTGTAGGATTTGTTCCTTTAGTGTCCCCTTGAAAGAAAAATCGTAGGAATTCTAATTTCCACTTCTCCTCCTTTTCATATTCCTATTCATCAAGCACAATACTAAGAGATAGTAGCATAATAGCATTATAACCGTACATTTTCTTGTGGTTGGACTTAATCTCACCATGCTTTTTTGCATCCTGTGATCTTCCAATTGTTGTGAATCAAACAAGGTTGCCAGAAATCCCATGTTTTTAAAATCTCTATTTTGCATGTGCATTCCTATCCCATTCCTGTCTATTTCCTATCCCTGCATTGTTAGAATCCTCAAATTCAAACAAGCCCTTACTCAATTACTTCTGTTACAGATATGTGTCAAAGAAAACCTTGCATGGTTTGTCCTGCTCCTGCGGCGCTGTGTTCCACCCCAGCTCAGCTGCTCCAACGACGGAAGGGTTCACCACAGCAGGGATCCGCTCTCCAGACTGTCTTTCGCCGCCTCAGATCTTCTTCCCCGCCGCCGGCAGCCACGACAACTGCATTACCATCATCAACTGAGCAGATGACCTTGAGGACTACACGGGTCCGCAAGAGAGGTCGCACTCTTCCGTGTCTGCTTACGTTATGTGTCGCTTAATATAATGACATGCTACATTATCGTAGTGTTCACCTATTAGACTCCGATTCAGGTCCAAACTAATGCTGAAACTTGAGTTTTTAAATGGTTGTGGGGTTATTGGGGCAGCAATCAGTACTATCTGTCTACTATCTGGTTAATCTCCAGTGTCTACTATGAGTTTCATGTTGGGTGCAAACAAACATTAAAGGAGCCATTATCTGTATGTTTTAACTAAAGCTATTATCTGCCTGCTATCATTGGTTTTGGGTCTATCCACAGTTTGCTACCATCACTCTGGATTTGTGCATGCACTCCTTACATAATCTCACTATGTTTTATTCCTATGCATGCCAGTTATTGTACACAATGGAACTGATCATGTAGAGCAAAAGAGACGAGCCTTGCGTGGCAATAAAATTTCGTGCAGACGTCGTTCCATGGTGGGCGCAAAGGCAGCCCCCCTCCACCCATTTCGGATCGTAATCAAGAGGAAGATAACTGTTCCGAGGGGGATTCAGAAGGAGAAGACCACTCCTATTTACCCCATGAGGTCTTCGCTCTAATTTGGCATGCTGATGTTGGTAATATCATGCATATGGTGCCTTGCATTGCTTACTGTATACATTAAAGATGTCATCTGCTTAGTTTAGACATGCTTTGTGTCAATGCCATCTGTTTAGTTTCTTTATCGTATATGTGAATCATGCAATGCCATCTTATTTAGCCAGGCATCATATATGTGAATTTTTCAATGCCACCCTGGTTAGCCAGTCATCTTATATGTGAATTATATCATGCCATCATTTTTTTATTATGCGTTAAATTTGTCAACAATTTTAGTACATTCAATTACTCTTCCTGTGCATCAGCCATTTGGCATGGTCATGGAAAAATCTGAAGTGGAAACAAGGTCTTCAGAGCAGAAAATGCTATCCGATGAAGCGCATGTCTTGCTGGTTACTGATACCTCCTCAGAGGAGTATTCAGAGACAGATGACCAGTCATATTTCCCCCCCGAGGTGCATGCCCTAACTTGGCAGGGTTATGTTGCTCATATCGTGCGTATGGTATCTTGCGTTGCTATGTCATTTGCTTAGTTTAGACATGCTTTGTGTGAATGCTACCTATTTAGTGTCTAATTACCATATATGTGAATTATGCAATGCCATCTTGTTGCAAGACATTATATATGTGAATTATGCAATGTTATCTTGTTGCAAGGCATTATGTATGTGAATTATGCAATGCCATGCTGTTTAGGCAAGCGTCATATATGTGAATTATATCACACCGTCCTTTTTTATTTCTTATTGCTTTTGTCGACAATGTTTGTATATTCAACTGCTCTTCCTATGCATCAGCCATTTGGATTGGTGATGGAGAAATCTGGAGTGAAAACAAGGTCTTCAGAGCAAACAATGCTACCTGCGGAAGCAGATATCTTGCTGGTTACAGATAGCTCTTCAAAGGAGGATTCAGAGGCAGATGACCAGTCCTATTATCCCCCTGAGGTGTGTGCTCAAACTTGGCAGGGTTATATTACTCATATAATGCATATGTTCTATTGCAATGCTTAGTTTTTACATCATATACACAATATTGAATGCCATCCCCTTAGTTGACACATCATATATGCGATTGCCCTCTGCTCACTTCCTTAGTATATAAATCATATATTTGAATTATGTCATGCCATGATGTTTACATAGACAGCATGTATCTGAATTATGGCATGCCAACCCATTTTCTAAAGACATAATATAGTTATATCACACTACTAGGGAAAACCTTATACACAGAAATTTAGCAGTAGCGTGGGTCAAAAAAGCACGCCGGTGCTAATTAGCAGTAGCACTCCTATGCAAACCGCGCTGCAGATAAAGTTCTAGTAGTAGCGCGCCTTGTTCTAAACATGTTACTGCTAAAATTCCCACGGCTTAGCCGATAGGCTACACATAGTAGTAGCGATCTATATCGAACCGCGCTACCTCTACTTTCTTTGTAGCAGCGCGTTTTTTTCTAAACTCGCTACTGCTAAAGGATATAAAATTGAATGGAAAGCAAATAGAAAGGTAATTCAAAATGAAATAAATAGAATAAGGTGAAAGGAAAAAAATAAAATGTGAAGAAAAATAAATGAAAAAGGGGAAAAAAGAGAAAGGAGTAGCAGTAGCGTGTATCCCAGAACGTGTTGTAGCTAACGTAGCAGTAGCGCGCTTTCTGGAACGCGCTACTGCTACTTCTGACTTAACCACGGGGTTCGTCCTTCCCCACGGCCACTTCCCCCAAATCCAACTCTCCACTCTCGCTGCCGCCGTCGCCCGTCGGCCGCTGCGCACTCTCCGCACACCCTCTACGCCGCCACCGACCCCAGATTCAACGCCGCCCCCGCCCCCGACCTCAACGCTGCCCCGGACGCCGCCCCCGACCCCGACCTCGACGCCGCCATCCGTCGCGCGCCCGAGCCCCCACCCCGACCTCGACGCCGCCTGCCCCTCCCTCGTCGCAGGCACCCGAGGTGAGCACGCCTGCTCCTCCCTCTCCCTACCTCTGCCTAGGGTTTCTTTATGTTTTAGTTGCATCAAATTAGTTAGGGTTCATGTAAGGGTGGAAACGAATCGGATGCGGATGCGGCTCAAATGAGTTAGGGTTCATGTAAGGTTGGAAACGAATCAAATTTCTAAGATGAATCATAAAACGAGTAAAATTTGACCACTTATTTCACTTTATAGTTGGATAATTGGAATATCCGCTACCAGTTTCCACCCCTAGGTTCATCAAATTAGATGGTAATTAGGGTAGTAGTTCCTAGGTACTAATTAGTTAGTAAGACTAGGTACTAATTAGATACTAGTTTATTTTTATTTATAGTAAGTTTATTTTTAGTAAGAACTAATTGAATATAAGAACTAGTTAGTAAGAACTTGTTGCTATTTTTTTAGTTAAAGAAATTTTTCCCGCATCGACGTGGACGATGCCTATCCCGCATCCTCGTCGTCGAGTCGGCGGAGGACGACACCTACTTGACCAGACAGGCCACGTCCGGGACTGGGCTCCGCCGGGGTGGTACTGGGAGGCGCTACCTACCGGGGGGCGCAGGTTGGTGAGGAGCCAGCCTGTCGTTGACCCTAACCTTCTTTGGTGGCGGACGCGTGGGCCAGTGACGGTCCAGAGGCTTGAGGACCCCGCGGAGGTGGTGCGTCACCGTGTCAGTGAGGAGGACGCGCACGTCCGTCGCTACTTTTTTGCGTTGGAGCACAGGTTCTCCAATACCTGGCAGGTTCTCCAGGGATCTCACTGGAGCTATGATCCCGTGATGGTTCCTTCTCTGTGGGTGTCCACCGCCCGCGCCGATACCCGTCATGTGCTAGGGTTTTAGTTGTATTAATGATGTTATATGTATGACACTATTCGGGATGTATTAGTGATAATATTCGACGATGTACGGACGCATGAGATGATTTACTTTATCTTATTGAATGCATGCTAATTTGAGTCCTATAAGATATTTTGAAATGTATATCTTGTGTTGGTCAAATAGGATATGTGCTTGCCCAAGTGGCCGGTCATGTTTGCAGGTTACACCTTCGAGTGGCCTATGTTTTGCCGGAGTGTTGATTCATTTCCGTTCCAGCAAATTTTAGGCGCTCGATATGTCCTATTTTAGCAAAGGTCATGCCGGATTTTTCCTTGAATTTTAGCATGACTTGTGCCAGAATATGTAGGAAATATCGAGTGCCTGGATTTGTGTGATGAGTATCCTGGTAGTTGTCTTTGATCGATTTTCAATTAATGTTTTAACTATGAACATAGGAAATGTCTGACGAAGAAAAGGATTTCGGTATTTGCAAATACTGCGAAGACGAGCGCGGCCTGTGCGACGGAATCTTCCTAGATGATGATAGGCGCTTCAGCATCAAGCTGGACGAGAACTTCGAAGTGGATACAGTAAGTCACAACGACAAGTCCTTTTTCGTAATTAAGCATGACATTTGCTTCATTTGCTTCAACTTATAATTTTTTACTATTCTACTAGCGTATCCCCTGCCATGCAAGAGTTTTTGTATTGGATAAGATAGGTTTCAGTCGTACTATGGAGGTAAAGAAAGTTTACTTGAAGACCGAGCATGGTTACATTTTCAACGTAAAATTATACAATTCAGATGACTACACCTATTTTGGATGCAAAACATGGCGAGCACTATTCAAGACTTATGCATTTGAGCCTGATATGGTTATCACCTTCGATATTCGTCCGGAAGATGATATTGAAGGTAATACTGACATCTGGGTCGATGTGCAGACGCCTCCAGTTATACCATTATGTAAGTTTCTCAACCATATTTATGTCTTGGATATTGTTTATTCAAAAATAGTTGACAACTAATTTGTATTGTCAGCTTATTTCGGTGCAAGCAAACATGTCCAGTGCTTGGTAGACAGGACCGTATACTGTGCCGGGGCTGAACTCAACTGCGAGAGCTCAGTCATTATGTTTCATGGCTTGCGGATCTTGAAACTGTCAAGACAAATTTTCTTCCTGCATTTAGAAATGTTAGTACTGAAAACGTGCGACCAAAAGTGTTCGTAATGAACTAGGTAACATCTATTTAGGAAGGATGGTAAGATTTTTTACTATTTGTCCTCAGTGCATATTTTCCATACATTATTTTTGAAGCTAAACTTCATTGCTAAGTATGTTACCATACGATGTTCTTCAACAGGGACTCCCGATGAATGTTGTGCCTTATGGGATCGAGACTAAAGGTACCATGAGTATTATTAGCTTACGACCAAGATATCCTACAGATTACTTTAGCGCATTCAAGATTAGCGACGGATTCTAAATAGTGCAAGACTGGACCAAATATGTTATGGGGGAGCGCAGAGAAGTACTAGGGGGCAGCAAACAGATGCGTTACCCACGATTAGGAGACATGTTCATCTGCATGCTCCAACTTGATCAAGGAGGAGAGCTATACATGTTTTATGTTATTTTACCTAAGAGAGAGCAGCGGGAGTGTTTAGCTAGCTAGAAATGAGTTTGAAGATGATGATGTGCTACACTATTACTATGATGGTAAAATAGCTAGTGTTGGTGGCAATGACTATGATGATTATTATTAGCTAGTGTTAGTGGTGACTAAATAAATACTGTTGGTGGTAATGACTATGATGATGATTAAATAGCTTGGGCTGGCGGATTAGATTCAAGTGGAGGCAACATGTGGTGCACATCGAAAGTACTACTAGTCCAAACTAGATCAAGTTTGGATTAGTAGTATACTTTTGGCATGCACCACATATTGCCTCCACTTGAACCTAATCCACCTTCATTTGACACACTGTTATGGACATAATGATGTAAACCTCGTAACTGGTATTGTACCAATATTTGTACGATGGCGCATAAATACACTAAAAAAAGAATACTAGTAGCGATGGAGAGAAAACACGCTGCCACTAGTTACATTAGCAGTAGCGTGGGAATGAACAAACGCTGCAGCTATTTGTCCTAGCAGTAGCGCGTGCGGGCACGCGTTACTGCTAAGCAATAGCTTTAGCGCCTTATTAGTAGCACGCACCCCCGCGCTACTAGTGAGCACAAAACCAGCGCTACTGCTAGGGTTTTCCCTAGTAGTGTCATCTCATCCTGTTTACATAGTCATCATATTTTAAATTATGTCATTCTATCCGTGAATTATATCATGCCATCATGTTTCCATTGACGGCATGTTTGTGATTTATGGCACGCCAACCACTTTAATAGACACATCGTATAGTTATATCATGTCATCCAGTTTACATAGTCATCATATTTTGAAGTATGTCATTCTATCATGTTTAGTTAGCCATCATACATGTGAAATTGTGTCATGCTATCCTGTTTAATTAGCCATCATATATGTGAAATTTTGTCCTGCTATTCTGTTTGCTTAGACAACATAAATGTGAATTATTTCATGCCCTGTTTTCTTCCCTACTATCCATTGCACTTGTCTATCTCACAATGTCTGTACATTCAATTACTTTTCTTGTTTATCAGCCATTTCAATTGGAGGGAGTGATGGCAGTATCTGTGATAGTAAAAACACGGTCTTCAGAAAAGATCGTGCTACCTGTCGATGCAGATAGAACAACGGTTGTACTTGCCCAAGAACTAGCCCCACCACACATAACCCACACTCATGCAGATTGTACCCCTACCCAGTTGGACAGAGAACCAGCTACACCCCTTCTAACCCCAACCCCAGCAGATAGACACCCAGTTCCCGTTGACACAGCACCGTCTCCACCACAGAGCACCCAAACACGAGAAGTTAGTAAGGCAAGTGCAGTGCCCAAATCACGAGGACCACCACTCCAAACCCAAAGTCAACGCTTAAAGCAGAAGAAGAATTGTTCTCAGGTCAGGTTCCGTAGCTATGGTTCATACTACTTTGCTCTTGCATCACTGTATTTACTGATACCAACTAATTTCAAATTTGAAGGATGCAACTGAAACTCCAATGGCGCAAAAGGTATGTTTTAAATCTGTTTCTTCAATGTGTTTGGCTGTTTGCTGTTGTAACTTGCTCTATGTTGATTTCAGTTTCAATTGAATAAACAGTTATGTTCTCATGCCACGCACATTACAAGTGTTGTTATTGCTGTGTAGTTTTCCACACTTATATTCTGTCTATGCCGCTTTGTATTAAATAGATATGATTTGAACTGTATCTATCTTGATTTGGCAACATAAACTAGAATGATATAGACCATACAGTGACCATACTACATAGATATATGTTTGTTTCATGCTGTTATCCTATCCACCTTACTACTGAAGTGGTTTACCAAAATGAGTTTCATATACTACATTGTAAACCTGAGATGTGTTTGTTTGTTTCTCTTTTAGAACGCGGATAAAATATTGGAGAAGAGTACCCCGTTATGCAATGGTAAAGGAAGTAATGCAAATAAGGTTCAAGATAGTGAGACATCCCTATTGGTCTCCAAGAAAGCTGATTAAAACTATATTGAAGACACTGAGACAACCCCAAAGTCCTGTCTTGATGTAGTGTTCGAGTTACTGGATACCACTGCTGGCACCAGCTCTTCGAACTCGTTGCCTGAATCAGTTCGGCTTCTTGAGTCTTAACTTCAAGTTGAAAGACATCGATCAGATGTTATGCGATAGGAAGCCGAAGGACTGAGGAAGTCCCTGCAGAATTCAGATGCATACTTTCTGGTGCAACAACAAGTGCTGGAGGATTTAAGCGCCAAACAAGAGAAAGTTAATAAGCTTGCTAAGCATCTTGCCAGCATTATGGGTATCCAGGATATTGTTTGTTGAGCTCTTCTGAAGTGGTTTCAGTTCTGGACTTGTTTTGCTTTGGCGTTTATATGCTGCTGTGTTCCCTATATTTGCACTAGTGGCGAACTTTGATGCCCAGTGATGTAATATGTGTAATTGCCGTGATAGCCTAGCGTAAGTTGCTTCCTTATTTATTTCCTTATTGTCTTGTTTATTTCTTTGCTTGTAGTCAGTGTAGTTCTTTTTCCGCGGTTTGCTAGTGGTCGCAATAACCTATTTTTTAAAACTAGGCCACAATAACCATGGGCTAATATTTACTGTAATGACACTGGGCCTTCTACAGGCCATAGAAACAGTGAGCCTTCTATGGGCCATAGAAACAATGGGCCTTCTACGGGCCATCGAAACAATGGGCCTTCTATGGGCCGTATTATCAATGGGCCTTATACGGGCCATATGATCGATTGGCCAAACATGGGCCAAACAGACCGCATTATGGCCGTAAACGGGCTAGAGTTGGAATCGTCCGTTCATGGGCCGACCATAACGGGCCATCGTTAATAGGCCGTATTTGATGATGCTATGAAAACGGCCCAACGTATTAATGGACCACAAACGGGCCGACTGTAACCACAGGCTGAATTTGGCCCACAAGCAGAAAATGACAGTAATGGGCCGTAAGTAAACGAATGCTGAAAATGAGCCAAAGAATAAATGGGCTCTGAAAAGGCCAAAAGATAACATGGGCTGGAAACGGCCCAACGGAATAACGGGCCGTTAATGGGTATAAAGTGATACACTGTTCATTATGGGCCTGTTTCACCACGGGCCGTTAATAGGTGTAAAGTGATACACTGTTCATTACGGGCCAGTTTCACCACGGGCCGTTAATAGGCCAAGAGTTACATAGGTCCTCATATGGGCCGAAAGGCGTCATGGGCCATACATGGGCCAGAAGTGAAAACGGGCTGGAATCATATTGGATGGCCCAGATGACGCTACTGGGCCTAATTCGGATAGGGCGTAATGGGCCTTGGGTTAGCGGGCTGTAAATGGGCTATATGCGAACATGCCGTTAACAGGCTTTCCATGGGCCAGCCCGCCACCTTTTGACCAAGTCAAACGGGCCGGCCTTTTCACAGGAATGGGCCTCTGTTGGGCCGTGCCACGTGTCGACGTATCATAGGCGCCTTCTGTCCAATGAGTGGATGACATCTGTCCCAACGATGAGCCGACACGTGTTTCCTCCAGCCAAAGATGATTTTACACATGGAAAATCCCCATTGGTCGGGGCTGTTAACGGGTTATCGGATCCAAAACCTGACCCGATAGCTTAACGGTGTTCCGTTACGGTGGATGCCACGTGTCGGTCACCCTTGACGAAAGCACTTCTGTGACGCGCGATTTATCATCATGGAAGTGGACACTTCCGTGATGATAATTTTGGTAATGTCATGCAACACTTCTACGACAGCACAAGTATGACTATCTTGATTCTGTCATAAAATCATCATGGATGTACATGCATGACAGAAAATGCGACCTACTGTGACAAACACGTATCATCACGGAAGTGTATTTTTTTTGTAGTGTTAGTACGCCTCTACTTGACTAGCTCATTAATCAAAGATGGTTAAGTTTCCTAGCCATAGACATGTGTTGTCATTTGATGAACAGGATCACATCATTAGGAGAATTCTGTGATGGACAAGATCCGTCCGTTAGCTTAGCATAATGATCGTTCATTTTTATTGCTATTGCTTTCTTCATGTCAAATACATATTCCTACGACTATGAGATTATGCAACTCCTGAACACCGGGAATGCCTTTTGTGCTATCAAACATCACATCGTAACTGGGTGATTATAAAGATGCTCTATAGGTATCTCCGAATGTGTTTGTTGGGTTGGCATAGATCGAGATTAGGATTTGTCACTCCGACTATCGGAGAGGTATCTCTGGGCCCTCTCGGTAATGCACATCATAAGAAGCCTTGCAAGCAATGTGACTAATTAGTTAGTTACGGGATGATGCATTACAGAACAAGTAAAGAGACTTGCCAGTAACGAGATTGAACTAGGTATGAAGATACCAACGATCGAATCTCGGGCAAGTAACATACCGATGACAAAGGGAATAACGTATGTTGTCATAACGGTTCGACCGATAAAGATCTTCGTAGAATATGTGGGAGCCAATATGAGCATCCAAGTTCCGCTATTGTTTATTGAGCGGAGAGATGTCTCAATAGTTCTCGAACCCGTAGGGTCCGCACGCTTAATGTTCGATGATGATTTGTATTATATGAGTTATGTGATTTGGTGACCAAAGGTAGTTCAGAGTCCCGGATGAGATCATTGACATGACGAGGAGTCTCGAAATGGTCGATAGGTAAATATTTACCGGAAGTGTTTCAGAATGTATCGGGTACATATCGGAGTAATGGGGGGGGGGGGTGGGGGGTTACCAGAACCCCCCGGGGGAAGATATGGGCCATATGGGCCATAGGAGGGAGGCACACCAGCCCACAAGGGGTGGCGCCCCCAGGGAAGGAGGCGGAATAGGACTAGGAGGAGGGTCATTGCCCCCCTCTTTCCTTCCCCCTCTCTCTTCCCCCCTCTAGTAAAAGGAAAGGGGGGAGGCGAATCCTACTAGGAGCCCAAGTAGGATTCCTCCTACTTGGGCGTTCCTAGGGCTGGCTCCCTCCCCCTCCCTTCTTTTTATACGTGGGGAGGGGGTGCCTAGAACACACATCAATTGTTCCCATTCGTGTGCGGCACCCCCTCCATAGTTTACGCCTCAGGTCATATTCTCGCTGTGCTTAAGCGAAGCCCTGCGCGGAACACTTCACCATCATCGTCACCACGCCATCGTGCTGATGGAACTCATCTGCTTCCTCGACACTCTGCTGGATCAAGAGCTTGAGGGACGTGATCGCACTGAACATGTGCAGAACTCGGAGGTGCCGTACGTTTGGTACTTGATCGGTTGAACGAGAAGAAGTTCGACTACATCAACCGCGTTAGCAAAAGCTTTCGCTTTCGGTCTACGAGGGTACATGGACACTCTCTCCCCCTCTCGTTTCTATGCATCTCCTAGATAGATCTTGTGTGGGCATAGGAATTTTTTTGAAATTGCATGCTACGTTTCCCAACAGATGCGTCCGAGCCAGGTCTATGCGTAGATGATATGCACGAGTAGAACAGAAAGAGTTGCGGGCGGTGATCGTCATACTGCTTACCACCAATGTATTATTTTGATTCGGCGATTGTTGGATGAAGCGGCCCAGACCAACCTTACATGACCGCGTTCATGAGACCAGTTCCACCAACATACATGCGACCAGCTTTGCATAAAGGTGGCTGGCGGGTGTACGTTTCTCCAACTTTAGTTGAATCGAATTTGACTGCGATCGGTCCTTGTTGAAGGTTAAAAGAACAAACTTGATAAAGCACCATTGTGGTTTTGTGCCGCAGGTAAGAACGGTTCTTTCTAGCAGCCCATAGAAGGCACGTAAAACTTGCAACAACAAAGTAGAGGACGTCTATGTTGTTTTTGCAGGGCATGTTGTGATGTGATATGGTCAAGACATGATGTGATATACGTTGTTGTATGAGATGATCATGTTTTGTAGAAGTTATCGGCAACTAGCAGGAGCCTTATGGTTGTCGCTTTATTGTATGAAAAGCAAACACCATGTAATTGCTTTACTTTATCACTAAGCGGTAGCGATAGTCGTAGAAGCAATAGTTGGCGAAACGACCACGATGCTACGATGGAGGTCAAGGTTTCAAGCCGGTGACAATGGAGATCATGACGTTGCTTTGGTGATGAAGATCAAAAGCACAAGATAATGATGGCCATATCATGTCACATATTTTGATTGCGTGTGATGTTTATCTTTATGCATCTTGTTTTGCTTAGTACGACGGTAGCATTATAAGATGATCCCTTAACTAAATTTCAAGGTATAAGTGTTCTCCCCGAGTATGCACCATTGCGAAAGTTCTTCGTGCTGAGACACCACGAGATGATCGGGTGTGATAGGCTCTACGTTCAAATACAATGGGTGCAAGCCAGTTTTGCACATGTGGAATACTCGGGTTAAACTTGACGAGCCTAGCATGTAGAGACATGGCCTCGGAACACTGCAGACCGAAAGGTCGAACGTGAATCATATAGTAGATATGATCAACATAGAGATGTTCACCATTGATGACTACTCTATCTCACGTGATGATCGGACATGGTTTAGTTGATTTGGATTACGTATCAATTAGATGACTTGAGGATGTCTATCTAAGTGGGAGTTCTTAAGTAATATGATTAATGAACTTAATTTATCATGAACTTAGTCCTGATAATTTTGCATATCTATGTTGTAGATCAATGGCCCATGCTACCGTTCCCTTGAATTTTAATGCGTTCCTAGAGAAAGCTAAGTTGAATGATGATGGAGCAACTCACGTACTGGGTCCATAACTTGAGGATTATCCTCATTACTGCACAAAAGAATTATATCCTTGATGCACCGCTAGGTGTACCACCCCCTTAGCAACTGCAGACATTGTGAATGCCTGGCAGTTGCGTGTTGATGACTACTTGATAGTTCAGTGTGCCATGCTTTACGACTTAGAATCGGGACTTCAAAGACATTTTGAACGTCATGGACCATATGAGATGTTCCAGGAGTTGAAGTTAATATTTCAAGCAAATGCCCGAGTTGAGAGATATGAAGTCTCCAACAAGTTCTATAGATTCAAGATGGAGGAGAACAATTCTGTCAGTGAACACATACTCAGAATGTCTGGATATCATAATCACTTGACTTAGCTGGTAGTTAATCTTCCAGATGATTGTGTCATTAACAGAGTTCTTCAATCACTGCACCAAGCTATAAAGGCTTCGTGATGAACTATAATATGTAAGGGATGGAAAAGACTATTTTCGAGCTCTTCTCAATGCTCAAAGCGGTAGAAATCAAGAAGGAGCATCAAGTGTTGATGGTTAACAAGACCACTAGTTTCATGAAAAAGGGCAAGGGAAAGAAGGGGAACTTCAAAAAAAAATGGCAAGCAAGTTGTCACTCCTGGGAAGAAGCCCAAAGCTGGACCCAAGCTTGAAACCGAGTGCTTCTACTACAAAGGGACTGTTCACTAGAAGCGGAACTGCCCCAAATATTTGGCGGATAAGAAGGATGGCAAAAGGAACAAAGGTATATTTGATATACATGTTATTGATGTGTACCTTACTAATTCTCATAGTAGTGCCTGAGTATTTGATACCGGTTTGTTTGCTCATATTTGTAACTCGAGATAGGGACTATGGATTAAACGAAGATTAGCTAAGGACGAGGTGACGATGCGCGTCGGGAATGGTTCCAAGGTCGATGTGATCACCGTCGGCACGCTACCTCTACATCTACCTTCGGGATTAGTGTCAGACCTGAATAATTGTTATTTGGTGCTAGCGCTGAGCATGAATATTATATCTGGAGCTTGTTTAGTGCGAGACGATTATTCGTTTAAATCAGAGAACAATGGTGGTTCTAACATCCCAAATTTTCAATTTGGAATGTAATACACTAGATCATCATTGCATATCATATTTTATTGCTTTTGGCCTGATCTAGAAATTCTACGCAACTCGAGGACCCTCGGAGCGAGTTGGGATTTTTATTATTTTCATATTTGAGTTTTCTCAAATTTTGAAAATAGGATCATTTCATTTTATTTATTTTGTCTTCAATTATTTATATTATAAAAAAATATGAGAGCGGGAATAAAATGACTTTCCCAAAAATAAAGAAATATTGAGGATTTAATAATAAAATCAAATAAGATTTTATTTCGGAGTTTTTGGCTATTTTATTTGACTTTAGGAAAATTGCACGTTTTTCAAAACTGCATTTTAGGGCCAAGAAAATGTTGACCTTGTTCTAAATATTTTATTTAGACGGTGAAATTTTGTTTTGGAATTTTTAGAATTTTATTTTATTTTTCTAGGATTTTTTTTGTTTCGGCGGAATTTACTTTAAAAAATACCGCGCGCCCGACTGGGCCGAAGGCCCAGCGCCACCACTGTCTCCCGCACCGGATCGGGACCGGAGTCCCGATCGCCACTACCGCCCGAGTCCGGGAGGACCCCGCCTCCCCGCCCCTCCCACAAGCCACCGTCCCCCTCTTTAAAAGTCAACCCGGGGCCCCCCTGGAGCCCCAAGCCGGAGCCGCCCCGCTGCAAGCCGCCCGCCCCGCCGCCTTGCGCCGCCGCCGCCGCCGTTCGCCGCAGCTGCCGCCGCCGTCGAAGCCCTGCCGCCCACCGGACCCCGCCGGAGCCGCCGGACCTCACCGGAGCCCCGACGAGGTAGCCGCCCGCCGCCGCCCTAGTTTTCTAAGAAAAACCGATTCGGTTTTTTTGAAAACCATAGGTTTATTTTTTTAGATCGGTTTTTTACAGTTTATTTATTTAGCGAGCGTTCGCTCGTTCGTTCGTTTTAACGGACGAGTTCACTGTTTAGTTTTAGTTAATGAGCGTCCGTTCGTTAAACTGTTCGTCAGTTTTTCTTTTTCTCAGATTTTCCGCGATTATTCCAAATCGCGATTTCTGATCCGATTTTCGTTCTAGTATAACTTTTCGCTCGTTTATCGGATTCAGGCGATTCGAGCGCCTGGTGTTTCGTCTTGAAACCCTCTTTTCGTTTAACCAACTCAAACAAGTTTTTGCTACTGTAAAAATTTGACTTAGGTCCAGATTAGTAAATGAAGCTTGTTTCTTTCGCCGTCTGACTTTCGTTGCTTCGTTTGATTTGATTCTTTTTGCAAACCGGAGTTCTTAATTTTACCTGTGCATTAGATGAGTACTTATTGTATGCTTGTTTGTTGCGATAGAGTACCCGGAGTGCACCGCTTGCTTCTTCGAATCGCTAGGTTTCATGGATTATCAACAAGGCAAGTAACACTTTGATCATACCTCTCTAATACCCAGTTTTATTGCATTAGATCAACCCTCAAACTATTGCATGATTAGGATCTGATTAATATGTGGGTTTTGGGAAGTAGATGAGGTAGTACCTATTACCTGTTTTATTATCAAACCCTTGGGAGTTACTTCTACGTTTGCTTATTGCCATGCTATGCTAGTAGATGTGGATTGGGTGAGTGTATCCATGACAGATGTGAGATTGTTATTTAATGGTTTATTTAAGGTGGCAAATTTAATACACATCTGGGTGGATTGAGGCACCTCGGTATTCCAGCGATTGCCTGTTTTCTTTATGGACCGCCACCCAGGCTCAAAGGGATCATGAGATTATTCATGCTAGAAACTTCCGTGCAGCCCCAAGCTACTATGGGCTCTAGCATAGTTGATTAAGTCGTGCGAACTCTTACAGTGGTAGACTAGCAGATGTAGGGGAAAGTAGGTATAACTGTCTACCCGATCGTAAGGTGCTAGCGCTTCTGAAAGACTATGTCTCGGTCATCCGTTTCTCAAACACCTTGTAGTGCGAGAAATCCACGGAGGAGATCGAGTCTTGTGGGGAAAAGTGCGCAAACCTCTGCAGAGTGTATAAACTAATCATGGTTAGCTGTGTCCTCGGTTATGGACGTTTTGAGTATCTAGTACTTGGATTATCATGTGAATCTCATCATGTTACTTTAATTTAATTTTTTGGGTTTAATGATGATGCTTAATTGGGATTGAGAGGATGTCTATCTTCTCAATGTTTAACAACCACCATGATAGTTAAATAAAATTTATTCTTTTGCAGTACGGAAAAATTGGCTTTATGCAAAACTGTAACCATAGAGCTTTCCACCAGCCATATATGCATGTAGTATAGCATATTTCTGTTCATTACTCTCTATGTGTTACATTGCCAGCATATTCCACGTGCTAACCCGTTTTCGGGCTGCAATGTTCATGTTGTAGACTTTTCAGACGACGAGTAAGGAGCCTTAGGTCGTGGTCTTATACTCAGTGATGCTGTTGGAGTTGATGGACTCACTTATCTTCCAAGCCTTCCGTTGTTATTGTTTATTAGATGGCCTTAAGCTATATTTATTGTAATAAGTTCTCTTTTGAGACATTCGATGTAATAAGTGTGTGATCGCTACTCTGTTATAAATCCTTCAAGTACTGTGCGTGTCAGCATTACTGATCCAGGGATGACACTAAAGCACAGAGATCAGACTGTTTGAGGTCTGGTCGCTACAAGATGGTATCAGAGCACAGGCTCACTATAGGACACGACCACTAAGCTAAAAGCCCTAGATCACTACTCACTCTTCTCATTTCTGACTCCTCATCTTTTCTACTCTTTTAGGATGGCGGATGCAAGGAACAAGTTCACACAACTAGATGAAGATACACCCTTTGGACGCCACTTGAAGGAAGTCACTAAGTACCTGAACATCGGAGTACCAAGCTTCACCGGGACCTACATCGCCACTTTACCTCAAGAGGAGCGTTGGATGATTCAAGTTCAAGTTCCAGGAAGGACGTTCATGCCCGTCACTGAGCCCATAGAGTTTCCTTCGATGCACCAACCTGGAGTCTAGGAAAGAGCATGGCAGCCCACATCACAGTGGGACACATTGGAGAAGTTTACCACAAGGATCTCAAGGATACTATTTACCAGATTTGTGGGCGCAGAGATGAGCAATGGAAGATGATCAACACCAAGAAGGATAGATCAATTGCATCATTCATCCAGGAGTTGAACCAACACATTCGTCGCCAGGAGAACCAGATGTGCGCAGGCATGAAAGATCTGAAGAAGGCCATGACCAAGATCACGGAACTGGAGGAAGAACTCAAGTCTACACGCGATGGATATGAAGAGGAAATAGCAACACTCGTGGAGAAGAACGATGATCTGAAGAAGAAGCTAAAAGTATTCATGGGATTTCCCGCGACTGGAGGAGAAGACGATGATTGCACTTGTCCAGAGAACTACATCATCATCGACGACACCGACTCGGACACAGACGATGGCGATGATGACTATGTTGATGAAGCTGGAGCAGATATCATGGAGTCTTCAATGGAGCAATTTTTCTAGTCGACCACCATAACAGTAGAAGTATTCCCCCATGTATCTAGTATAGTCTGAGCACTTTTGTAATGATAGCTAGACCATTGTATTCCCTTGTTTGAATTGAATGAAGTGATATTGTTTGCGTTTGTCTCATGTGCATATGGGTAGTGTTTTTCTCTCTAGACCTCATTCTATTCTATTTTCTCATCTTTTCTAAAACCCTCAGATGCCTCCGAGACGTGATAATGGATTTGCTTTCCCACCGGAGCTCACTCAGTTGATCCAGCAGCAGAATGCATTGATGTAGTTACTAGTCCAGAATCAGAATTAGAATCAGGGGAACAACAACAACAACAACCCACCAGCACCACCACTTGTTGATCACTTAACCCGTTTCCTTAGACTGAATCCGCCGGTGTTCTCTAGTAGCACCGAGCCGATAGTTGCAGATGATTGGCTCCGCAAGACAAGAAGGGAGTTGACCACTGCAGGATGCACAGATACAGAGAAGGTGCGTTTTGCCGCACATCAGCTTGATGGCCCCGTAGCATCATGGTGGGAGAATTTCACAGCCACTTATCCTATCGACACTGTCACATGGGATCAGTTTCAGCAGGAGCTATGGCCATGAAGAAGTGTGAGTTTTGCAACTTGCGCCAAGGAGGACGGACAGTTGGCCAGTATGTGGATGACTTTAGTAAGTTAGCACGTTATGCCCCAGATGACATTTCTACGGATGCATCTAAGCATGAGAAGTTTCTGGAAGGACTGAATGATGAGCTGAGCATGCAGTTGATGGTACCAACTTTCAACAACTACCAGGAGTTGGTACATTGTGCTCTCATGATTGAAGGGAAGCAGCAGCAGATTGACAACCGCAAGAGGAAGTATGGACAAGGGAAGTACAATTCTGGAGCTCAGCAGAAGCCATGTTTTACCCTGAAACCGGGAGGACATTTTCAGCATACCCATGGAGGAGGTAGCTCACACAATCATAGTGGCCCCAAGAATGGTAACGGGAATGGAGGAAGCAATGGTCAGAATCGTACCAACCCATCAACCCCAGCCAAGAGAGACCTGAGCCAAGTCACTTGCTATAAGTGCCAGAAGACTGGACATTATGCCAATGAATGTCCTGAAGCCCAGAATGGAAATGGCAATGGAAGCTCTGGGAAGAAGCCGAGCCCTTTCAACAGGGGACAGGTGAACCACGTTAACGTGGAGGAGGTTGAAGCCCAACCAGATGCAGCAATAGGTAAGTTTTTGGTTAAGTCATTTACTGCAATCATTCTTTTTGATACTGGTGCATTGCATTCATACATATCAAGGGGATTTGTGGATAAGTATAAACTGCCCACCAATGTTCTTAGAACACCTATGCTAGTAAGCTCACCAGGAGCGGAGTATATGGCCAGTCGAGGATGTTTTCAAGTGCCATTGAGTATAGGTAGGCATGTTTTCCCCTCGGATTTAATCATTCTGGAATCGCAAGGTTTGGATGTGATTCTGGGTATGGATTGGCTATCGATGTATGGAGGAAACATCGATTGTGCTAGTAAGTCGATTTAGCTTACCACCCCGGAAGGGAGAAGTATCAAGTATGTATCACGACATGAGCCTAAGAGGACACAAGTAAATTCCTTATCAGGAGTTGTGTAGGAGGAAGTACCAGTGGTGAAGGATTTTCCTGATGTATTTCCAGAGGAGTTGCCAGGCATGCCACCGGATAGAGACATTGAATTTTTGATTGAGCTTTTGCCAGGCACAGGGCCGATATCTAAGAGACCGTACAGGATGGCCGCACAAGATTTGGAGGAAATTATGAAGAAGATTAAGGAGTTACTGGATAAAGGTTATATTCGCCCAAGTTCTTCACCTTGGGGATCGCGAGTGCTTCTAGTGGACTAGAAGGATGGATCATTGAGGATGGTTGTTGATTATCGAGGATTGAATGAAGTAACAATCAAGAACAAGTACCTGTTGCCGATGATCAATGATTTGTTTGACCAATTGCAAGGAGCTAAGGTATTTTCCAAGATCGATCTGCGATCGGGATACCATCAATTGAAGATTCGAGAGCAGGATATACCAAAGATGGCTTTTACCACCAGGTACGGGTTGTATGAGTATACAGTTATGTCATTTGGTCTGACTAACGCACGTACATATTTCATGAACATGATGAATAAGGTGTTTATGGAGTTTCTGGATAAGTTCGTCATGGTGTTCATTGATGATATTTTGGTATATTCAAAGAATGAAGAAGAACATAAGGAGCATTTGCGTTTGGTACTGGAGAAACTCAGTGAACATCAGTTATATGCCAAGTTTAGCAAATGTGAATTTTAGTTGAAGGAAGTTGGATTCCTCGGACATGTGATATTCGGAGAAGGAATAGTAGTAGACCCCACCAAAGTTGTCACTGTGACAAATTGGGTGGCACCAACAACAGTTGGAGAGATCCGGAGTTTTCTTGGACTTGCAGGATACTACCGGAGATTCATTGAGAATTTCTCGAAGATTGCAAAGCCCATGACGAAGTTGTTGAAGAAGGACACCAAGTTTAAATGGACTGAGGAATGTGACGCCAGTTTCCAGGAGTTGAAGAAACGTTTGGTCACATCGCCAGTGTTGATTCTGCCAGATCAGCGCAAGGATTATGTGGTGTATTGTGACGCTTCACGTCGAGGACTTAGAGCAGTGCTTATGCAGGAGGGAAGAGTTGTTTCGTATGCCTCACGACAGCTTAAACCTCATGAGTTGAATTATGCTACACATGACTTGGAGTTAGCAGCTGTAGTGCACGCATTGAAGACTTGGAGACATTTGCTCATCGGAAACCATTGTGAGGTGTACACGGATCACAAGAGTTTGAAGTACATCTTCACACAGAAGGAGTTGAATCTCAGGCAAAGGAGATGGTTGGAGCTCATCAAAGATTATGATATGAGATTGCATTATCACCCCGGAAAGGCTAACGTAGTAGCTGACGCGTTGAGCCGCAAGAGCCATGTCAACACACTCTTGACCGGAGAGTTACCTAAGGAGTTAGCCGAGGATCTTCGTGAGCTATGCTTAGAGATAGTTCCGAGAGGCTATGTTGCAGCATTGGAGATTCAGTCGACTTTGATGGATAAGACCAGAGAAGCTCAGAAGGCTGACAAGGAGATTGCCTTTATAAACGAGAAGATGAGCAAAGAAAAAGCTAAAGGATTTTGTGAGGATGAGCATGATACCTTATGGTTTAAGGACCGCGTTTATGTGCCTCATGATCCGGAGATCAGGAAGTTGATTCTGCAAGAGGCCCATGATTCACCGTACTCGATTCACCCAGGAAATACCAAGATGTATGTGGACTTGAAAGACACATTCTGGTGGACCGGAATGAAGAAGGATATTGCGGAATATGTAGCAGTTTGTGATGTTTGTCAGAGAGTGAAGGCAGAGCATCAAAAGCCCGCAGGATTGTTACAGCAATTGCCGATACCCGAATGGAAGTGGGATAAGCTAGGCATGGATATTATCACAGGATTGCCCAGGACACATTCAGGCTATGACTCGATTTGGGTTGTAGTTGATCGTTTGATGAAGGTAGCTCATTTCATCCCCGTGAAGATCACTTACACCAGTGCTAGGTTGGCTAAGATATACATGACCAGGATCATATGTTTGCATGGAGTTCTGAGGAGCATTGTATCAGATAGAGGAACCCAATTTACCTCAAAGTTCTGGAATCAGTTGCACAAAACATTGGGTACCAGGCTAGAGCCCAGTACAGCCTTTCATCCGCAGAAAGATGGACAAACCGAGAGAGTCAATCAGATTTTGGAAGATATGCTGAGATCTTGTGCGCTAGATTATGGATCTAGTTGGGACGACAACTTGCCATATGCAGAGTTCTCTTACAACAACAGTTATCAATCCAGTTTGAAGATGGCCCCTTTCGAAGCCCTGTACGGAAGGAGGTGCAGGACACCATTATCATGGGATGAAGTTGGAGATCGCCAATTGTTTGGACCAGATTTGATCAAGGAGTATGAACAGAAGGTAAAGTTGATTCGCGATAGGCTCAAGGTAGCCCAGTCTAGGTAGAAGAGCTATTCAGATTCAAAACGCAAGGAGACAGCTTGCAAAGTCGGAGACATAGTTTATCTTCGTGTATCTCCACTTCGAGGAGTTAAGCGCTTTGGAGTTAAGGGAAAGTTAGCGCCACGTTTTGTGGGACCAAACACAGTTTTGGAACGTATGGGAGAAGTTGCTTATAAATTGGAATTGCCCGAAGGATTGTCAGGAGTTCACAATGTGTTTCACGTTTCCTAGTTGAAGAAGTGCCACGCAGAGATGGCTGATATACCGCTGAGAGATACAGTACCGCTGGAAGCGATTCAGTTGGATAGTGATTTAACCTACGAGGAGAAACCAGTCAAAATTCTCGAGTATGCCAGCCGAGTCACCCGCAGCAAGGTTATCAAGTTTTGTAAAGTTCAGTGGAGCCACCACACCGAGGATGAAGCCACCTAGGAGCGAGAGGAAGAGCTACGGAAGGACCACCCTCACCTATTTTCTAGCAAACCCGAATCTCAGGGGCTAGATTCATCTTAAGGGGGGTAGGTTTGTAACATCGCAAATTTTCAATTTGGAATGTTATACACTAGATCATCATTGCATATCATATTTTATTGCTTTTGGCCTGATCCAGAAATTCTACGCAACTCGAGGACCCTCGGAGAGAGTTGGGATTTTTGTTATTTTCATATTTGAGTTTTCTCAAATTTTGAAAATAGGATCATTTGATTTTATTTATTTTATCCTCAGTTATTTCTATTATAAAAATATGAGATCGGGAATAAAATGACTTTCCCAAAAATAAAGAAATATTGAGGATTTAATAATAAAATCAAATAAAATTTTATTTCAAAGTTTTTGGCTATTTTATTTGAATTTAGGAAAATTGCACGTTTTTCAAAACTGCATTTTTGGGCCAAGAAAATGTTCATCTTGTTCTAAATATTTTATTTAGACGGTGAATTTTTTTTGGCATTTTTAGAATTTTAATTTATTTTTCTAGGATTTTTTTGTTTCGGCAGAATTTATTAAAAAAAAAATACCGTGCAGCCACAAGCTACTATGGGCTCTAGCATAGTTGATTAAGTCGTGCGAACTCTTACAGTGGTAGACTAGCAGATGTAGGGGAAAGTAGGTGTAACTGTCTACCCGATTGTAAGATGCTAGCGCTTCTGAAAGACTATGTCCCGGTCATCCGTTTCTCAAACACCTTATAGTGCGAGAAATTCACGGAGGAGATTGAGTCTTGTGGGGAGAAGTGCGCATACCTCTGCAGAGTGTATAAACTAATCATGGTTAGTCGTGTCCCCGGTTATGGACGTTTTGAGTATCTAGTACTTGGATTATCATGTGAATCTCCTCATGTTACTTTAATTTAATTTGTTGGGTTTAATGATGATGCTTAATTGGGATTGAGAGGATGTCTATCTTCTCAATGTTTAACAACCACCATGATAGTTAAATAAAATTTATTCTTTTGCAGTAGGGAAAAATTGGCTTTATGCAAAACTGTAACCATAGAGCTTTCCACCAGCCATATATGCATGTAGTATAGCATATTTCTGTTCATTACTCTCTATGTGTTACATTGCCAGCATATTCCATGTGCTAACCCATTTTCGGGCTGCAACGTTCATGTTGCAGACTTTTCAGACGACAAGTAAGGAGCCTTATGTCGTGGTCTTATACTCAGTGATGCCGTTGGAGTTGATGGACTCACTTATCTTCCAAGCCTTCCGTTGTTATCGTTTATTAGATGGCCTTAAGCCAAGATCCTAAGCTTGGGAATGCCCAAGGCACCCCAAGATAATTCAAGGAAAACCAAAAGCCTAAGTTTGGGGATACCCCAGAAGGCATCCCCTCTTTCGTCTTCGTCTATCGGTAACTTTACTTGAGGCTATATTTTTATTCACCACATGATATGTGTTTTTCTTGGAGCGTCTTGTATGATTTGAGTCTTATACTTTTAGTTTACCACAATCATCCTTTCTATACGCACCCTTTGGGAGATACACACATGAATCGGAATTTATTAGAATAATCTATGTGCTTCACTTATATCTTTTGAGATAGACAATTTTGCTCTAGTGCTTCACTTGTATCTTTTTAGAGAATGGTGGTGGTTTTATTTTATAGAAATTATAGATCTCTCATGCTTCACTTATATTATTTTGTGAGTCTTTTAGAACGGCATGGTAATTTGCTTTGGTTATAAAATTAGTCATAATATGATGGGCATCCAAGATTGGTATAATAAAAACTTTCATACAAAGTGCATTGAATACTATGAGAAGTTTGATGCTTGATGATTGTTTTGAGATATGAGGATGGTGATATTCGAGACATGCTAGTTGAGTAGTTGTGAATTTGAGGAATACTTGTGTTAAAGTCTGTGATTACCGTAGCATGCACGTATGGTGAACCGTTATGTGATGAAGTTGTAGCATGGTTTATTTATTGGTTGCCTTCCTTATGTGTGGAGGTTGGGATCGCGTGATCGTTAACTCCTACCAACCCTTCCCCTAGGAACATGGGTGTAGTACTTTGTTTTGATTAATTGTAGATTTTTGCAATAAGTATGTGAGTTCTTTATGACTAATGTTGAGTCCATGGATTATACGCACTCTCACCCTTCCATCATTTCTAGCCTCTCTAGTACCGTGCAACTTTTGTCAGTACCATACACCCACCATAAACCCACCATATTTCTTCCTCAAAACAGACACCATACCTACCTATTATGGCATTTCCATAGCCATTCCGAGATATATTGCCATGCAACTTTCCACCGTTCTGTTTATTATGACACGCTCCATCATTGTCATATTGTTAGCATGATCATGTAGTTGACATCATATTTATGGCAAAGCCACCGCTCATAATTTTTCATACATGTCACTCTTGAATCATTGCACATCCTGGTACACCACCTGAGGCATCCACATAGAGTCATATTTTGTTCTAAGTATTGAGTTGTAATTCTTGAGTTGTAAGTAAATAAAAGTGTGATGATCCTCATTATTAGAGCATTGTCCCATGTGAGGAAAGGATGATGGAGACTATGATTCCCCCACAAGTCGGGATGATACTCCGGACTAAATAAAAAAGAGGCCATAAAAAAGGAGAAAAGGCCCAAATAAAAAAATGAGAGAAAAAGAGAGAAGGGACAATGCTACTATCCTTTTTACCACACTTGTGCTTCAAAGTAACACCATGATCTTCATGATAGAGAGTCTCCTATGTTGTCACTTTCATATACTAGTGGGAATTTTTCATTATAGAACTTGGCTTGTATATTCCAATGACGGGCTTCCTCAAAAGTGCCCTAGGTCTTCGTGAGCAAGCAAGTTGGATGCACACCCACTTAGTTTCTTTTGTTGAGCTTTCATAAACTTATAGCTCTATTGCATCCGTTGCATGGCAATCCCTACTCACTCACATTGATATCTATTGATGGACATCTCCATGGCCCATTGATACGTAGTTGATGTGAGACTATCTTCTCTTTTTTGTCTTCACCACGACCACCATTCTATTCCACCTATAGTGCTATGTCCATGGCTCACGCTCAGTATTGCGTGAAGATTGAAAAAGTTTGAAAATAATAAAGTATGAAACAATTGCTTGGCTGAAACCGGGGTTGTGCATGATTAAATACTTTGTGTGATGAAGATAGAGAACAGCCAGATTATATGATTTTGTAGGGATAACTTTCTTTGGCCATGTTATTTTGAGAAGACATAATTGCTTTGTTAGTATGCTTGAAGTATTATTGTTTTTATGTCAATATTAAACTTTTGTCTTGAATCTTTCAAATCTGAACATTCATGCCATAATAAATAAAATTACATTGAGAAATATGCTAGGTAGCATTCCACATCAAAAATTCTGCTTTTATCATTTACCTACTCGAGGACGAGCAGGAATTAAGCTTGGGGATCCTTGATACGTCTCCAACGTATCTATAAATTTTGATTGTTCCATGCTATTATATTATCTATTTTGGATGATTAATGGGCTTTAATATGCTCTTTTATATTATTTTTGGGACTAACCTATTAACCGAAGGCCTAGTGCCAGTTTCTATTTTGTGTGTGCCTATTTTAGTGTTTTACAGAAAAAGAATATCAAACGGAGTCCAAACGGAAAGAAACCTTCACAAGGATCTTTCTTGGACCATAAGCAATCCAGAAGACTTGGGGTTGAAGTCTGGGACTCTATGAGGAGGCCACGAGGCAGGAGGGCGCGCCCAGCGGGTAGGCGCGCCCCCACCCCCGTGGACCCCTCGTAGCTCCAGCGACGTACTTCTTTTGCCTATATATACTCTTATACCTTAGAAACATCAGGGGGAGCCACTATACCACTTTTCCACTGCCGCAACCTTCTGTACCCGTGAGATCCCATCTTGGGGCCTTTTCCGGCGATCTGACAGAGGGGGAATCAATCACGGAGGGCTTCTACATCAACACCATTGCCTCTCTGTTGGAGCGTGAGTAGTTTACCACAGACCTTCGGGTCCATAGTTATTATCTAGATGGCTTCTTCTCTATCTTTGATTCTCTATACAAAGTTCTCCTCGATGTTCTGGAGATGTATTCAATGTAATACTCTTTTGCGGTGTGTTTGCTGAGTCCGATGAATTTTGGATTTATGAACTTGATCATCTATGAATATTATTTGGTTCTTCTCTGAATTCTTATATGCATGATTTGATATATTTGCAAGTCTCTTCGAATTATCGATTCAGTTTGGCCTACTAGATTGATCTTTCTTTCAATGGGAGAAGTGCTTAGCTTTGGGTTCAATCTTGCGGTATCCTTTCCCAGTGATAGTAGGGGCAACACGGCACGTATTGTATTGTTGCCATCGAGGATAAAAAGATGGGTTTATATCATATTGCTTGAGTTTATCCCTCTACATCATGTCATCTTGCTTAATGTGTTACTCCGTTCTTATGAACTTAATACTCTAGATGCATGCTGGATAACGGTCAATATGTGGAGTAATAGTAGTAGATACATAATCGTTTCGGTCTACTTGACACGGACGTGATGCCTATGTTCATGATCATTGCCTTAGATGTCTTCATAATTATGCGTTTTTCTATCAATTGCTCGGCAGTAATTTGTTCACCCACCGTAATACATGCTATCTTAAGAGAAGCCACTAGTGAAACCTATGGCCCCGGGTCTCTTTTCTATTATATTACATCTCCTTTATTTACATCGCATCTCGTTTACTATTTTGCAATCTTTACTTTCCAATCTATACAAAAAAATACCAAAAATATTTACTTTACTATCTCTCTTAGATCTCACTTTTGCGAGTGACCGTGAAGGTATTGACAACTCCTTTATCGATTTGGTTGCAAGGTTCTTGATTGTTTGTGCAGGTACAAGGTGACTTGTGTGTCGTCTCCTACTGGATTGATACCTTGGTTCTCAAAACTGAGGGAAATACTTACGCTAATTTGCTGCATCACCCTTTCCTCTTCAAGGTAAAATCAACACATGCTCAAGAGGTAGAAACCGATGGCTCCACCGCACGCCTTGGGCATGTACGTCTCCCCCTCACCTTTGGCAAGCGCGACAACTACCACACCTAGCTCACTGACTTTGACGTCGCCCACATCGGCCGCTCGTACAACGCCATTCTCAGGTACCCTGCCCTCACCAAGTTCATGGAAGTAACCGACCACGACTACAACGTCTTCGAGATGCCAGGATGTAGCGGTGTCATGCCTACCATGCCACGAAAAAGATGTGTTCTGCTCTCTTGATCATGCCTACCATGCCACTGCGACTGAGAACTCTGACGACGAGGGCAGCGTCTTGCCTCCCAAGGTCACCTAGTGAAGAAGAAGCAGGTCCTCCACAAGGGCCGTTCGGAGGCCAGGAATCCTGCTGGTGACACCTCTAGCTCCGCACCTGCCGCTGGGGCGTCCCTTCCTCCCGCATAGGAAGGCACGCTCGACGCCTCCCTCTGGATGGGCTCGGGGGCATCCATCTGGAGGGCTCTGACCAAACCAAGGCAACAAGGGAGGTGCGCGAGCACTACTTGGAGGTGTGCTTTATGCATGCCCCACAAGCAAGGAGCAAGGCGCGAGTGCCAGGGGCATGGGAGTTCATCACCGACGCGATCGAGGAACTTCAGGAGGCGCGAACCATGCGTGGCGAGCGTCGCCCGACACTACCTAGTGCAGCTGCCACCCCCGACACGGGCGACGGACTGCGCGTCTGCGTCAACATCCTCGGTCTCAACAGGGCCGCATCTCAGGGCCTCTTCTGGTTGTCGCGTGTCCGTCAGAGTGGGGGCTAGCCCTGCAACTACGTCTACATGCCCTTTGTGATGAGGACATCCCTAGTCTTTTACAATCCATTTCAATTGATGATGTTGCAGCATGACAAGTCCAATGAAATCAGAATTGGACCAATTACAAGAGCACATGCAAAACTACTAGAACAATAGGTGAATTCACTCTTAGTTGAATCTGACATTTGTGTTAATGAGAATTTTGTACTTCCTAAGTCTTTGCATATTTGCATGATCAGATTTGAGTAGAAGACAAGCTTGGAACATGGAGATGTAGAATTGTAGCAAGAAGAACACCTACTGATGTCTAATATCAGAAAGTGCACGAGGGAGGAGAGGGAGGCAGGTGCACAACATAAAAACAAGGAAAATCAGAACCAGACTCGAATTGATTGCTAGGAGGCCCGAAATTGATATACATGCAGAATCCGTGTCCGTGCTCCAAATAAGGCGTGTAATACAGTTTGGAAAGCTTGAGTCATGTGCTTTCCAAACTATATACCCACAGCCAACGATTCGCTCTGAGCGAGTCATAGTCATCGAAACAATACGGCGGTTGTTTCTGCCAGTTTCCCAGATAGAGTCTTTGAAGTTAGGAAAGTTAGAGATATGGTTGATTTTGACTTCAACACTAGTTTGGACGTCCAGGGGTCTTTATATACCCATGTAAGTCCTGGCTATTAGGGTTAAACCACGTTTTGATTACACTCACACTAGACTGAATTGCTTTAAGCATTCCTCTGTACTCATATTTCTCTTTGCATCGATCAGGAATATTTACCTACACCAAATTTGTTTTGATAGGGTGTATTTGCTACTGAAAGTCAAGTGCTATCTATCATTCCATTGGGAATTTGGATATTGCAGAAGCGCTTCATGGTTGGCGGCTATGTGCGCAAGTATGTGGTGTTGCGAATATCCATAGGGTTGAAGATCTATTGCATTGGCAACGGGGGAACAACTAGACAGTTTGAGAGCATCTCACAAGTTATCCAGCAAGTTCATCATTGACATCATTCGCTCACTCAGAAGATTGGGCCACCTCTTATCATCTTAGTATCAGATTTCCAGCGTTTACTCGGTGAGCATCCACCAATCCCTTAGATTAGTTTTGTTTTCGTCCTATACAGAAAAAGCTATACAAAAATACTAGGGTTTAGTGTTTTTGCCATAGCCTAGATAACATCGGTTCCAAGTTTTAGTTGTTGATCGTAGTTTTTTGTTTGCATAACTTATTTTCTGATCCGCGTCATACTAGATTGTCTAGAATTTCTTTCCCAAGTCGGAATCGTTTGGTTATTGCGAAGCCTATTCATTCGAGTCAGTTTAGTTTGCTTAAATTAACAATCTGAATCAGATTGTGTTTCTGTTTGATAACCATAGTCAGCCTTTCTTCTTTTGCACAACATTTTCCTATTGAGACTAGCATATCTTTTCTCAAACGGCTGATCACATAGGAATTTGGGGAGTGCATCAATTGTTTTCGCAAATTTAGATTGGTTACTAATTGCTCACATTTCTGTTGAAAAAAAAGAAAAAAGAAAAAAAAAGAAAGAAAGAAAATGGAGAAAAAGAAAGTTAGACGTGAAAGCTCGATACAATTTTTGGAGATGTGTTCTTAGTAATTCTACAACATTCATTGCACTAGTATATTGAGCAATGTTGTGCCCGTATAAATTGAGATTTTTGCTAGTGTCCCTCCTGTGCAATTGCAACACGAGCATTACTCCGACATACATCAATTTTGAGCTCAGTTTCAGAGTTGCATTTGCCCCTTTTATCTCCATTTTGTGTGTGTTTCCATGGGTCTTTTTGTCATATGATCAGCACTAGGATTTGCGAATTGGTGTTGTTAGGTATCCCAACCAAGCTCCACCATGTACCCTAGTTTTTTGTGTGCTAGTTTTCAGCCTCGGTATTCGCTACATCACATCCATGCACGTTCTGCCCATACAAGTTGGCTTTTCTAATTCACTTTGGAACAGTAAGATACCTTGTTTCTTTCAATTTTGAGTGAGTTGAGAGTTTTCCACATACACTATATTTTCTGTGAGTACTAATCACCTAATCATGTCCGACGAGTCTTTGGATGTACATCAGAAAAAGGATCCTAAATCCATGGTGCATTGGAATGAATATGAAGCTCTGCGTGATCATCTTCAGCGACAAATTCAGTGTGCAACGGATCCTATAAATGAGAATGTGCAGAACATGGAGTCGGACCTGAAGGATGCCACTGAAACTATCATAGCAACACAACGAAAAGTTATTGAAATTCAGGGGACTCTAGTTACCTTGCAGCAAGCTTTGACTGCGTTGCAACAGTCTGTCAATCGCCAACAAAATCAGCAGCGTGATGATGATGATGGTGAAGCTAGTGTTCACGGTGGTAATGGTGCTGCTAATGCTGCCAATGTTTCAGGTGCTGTAGCATGTCGCGCACAACTACAACAAGCTAATCATGATCGGCAAGCTCCACATGTGCCGGTTGTTGCTGGCCAAGATGGTGGTCATGGTAATGGAGGTCGTGGTGGTGCCATGGCCGTCGGCCGTGGATTTGCTCCTCTTGGTGTGTGCCGTCAATTTGATGATGATGTGTTTGCACACCCAGCCAACCATGATGATGATGGATTGGGCAAACCAAAGTTCATCGTCCCCAAGTTTATTGGTTCTACTTATGTTGAAGAGTACCTCAATTGGGAGCTGAAGGTGGAAAAATTATGGCGCATGCATGAGTACACCGAGGACAAAAAAATAAAACATGCATGTTCTAAATTTGATGACTATGCTTTGCTTTGGTGGGATAATATTATACAGTCCGGAATTGAAGATGGTGAATGTCCCATTGTTACATGGAGATCTATGAAGGAAGAGATGCGTGCTTGCTTTGTTCCACACAATTATATTTGTTCTCTCTATCACAGATTGCAAAATTTGAGGCAAGGTACTTCTTCTGTGGACGAATATTTTCAGGAGATGGAGCTTATTATGCAGCGTGCTAGAGTGCATGAAGAGCCTGAACAAACAATGCAGTGATTTCTCTCTGGTCTGAACTATAACATCAAGCGTATTGTTCGTCTTCACCAATATTATGACATGACATATTGGTTACACCAAGCACGTGAGGCTGAATTGCAAGTGGCTGAGGATGCTAAGTTTACATATCGTGCAATAGCGAGTAGAGGTCGTTTTACACCACGAACAACACCTAGTGTGGAGCCTACTCCTAGTTCCACTTCTGATTTTCATGGTAATGCTTATTCCAAATCAGATTTGGTGATCTCTAATCCGAAGAAACCAGCACAACTTGCTCTACCACTTGTGTTGTTTTGCAAGGGTCAAATTTTGGTTTCTAACAACATGACCCCTGATGCGGAGCATCCATCGGTCATCCCCATGGGCACTACCTCAACTACCCAAGCTCCAAGTGGACCCATGACAAGAGCTCGAGCACATGCTATTCAATTCGAGGTGACATCTCTCCTACTTGAGCTTCCTTTACATTCGAGTGAGACATGGCTGCTGCCTAAGTCAGAAACATGATGTGTAATCAGGTATGACGCACAAGCCACAAAGCCAAGGGCTGAAGAAGAAGGAACAAGCATCAACTCTCTGTACAACTCGGAAATTGCGGCCAGAGC
Source organism: Triticum timopheevii (assembly GCA_963921465.1). Taxonomy (NCBI): domain Eukaryota; kingdom Viridiplantae; phylum Streptophyta; class Magnoliopsida; order Poales; family Poaceae; genus Triticum; species Triticum timopheevii. Next base: position 279,531,030 of record OY997264.1, read on the forward strand.
CCGGAACCTCCGGCCGCCCTAGAACTTCCGGCCTCCGACGACCCAGACGAGCCCGGGCGTGCGAACTCTATGGTTAGCCTGGAACAGTCCAGAACCTGGCTCGGACCTTCCCGCCCCAGACGCCAGCTCAGCTCCCCCCATGATGTGGAGCATCCCTCGCTCATCCCCATGGACGTACCTACATCTCCCTCGATACCACTCGGACCCATGACAAGAGCTCGAGCAAAGGCTATCGAGGATAAGGTGATTTCGCTCCTCTCCGAACTCCCTCTCCCTACCCACGAGACATGGCTACTACCTCATACGGAGACTCTATGTGTGATCAGGTGCTCGGATGGGAGCCACAGGATAGCTACATTCCATGGCCAAGATGGAGAGGACACCAAGATCAAGAAGAAGAGTTGCTTTGGAAGCTACAGGCCCCAGACGACCGGCCTGGCCCGAACGTCCGACCCCTGGAGGACGCTACAGCCAAGGGAAGAGAAGCCAGCCAGAGCTATAGCCTCCGGACAACCGGCCCAGCCCGGACATCCGGCCACTCCCAGGATCCGGATGACCGAGCCCTTTCGGACGTCCGGTACTTCTGCAACAGAACCAAATCTATGGATTTCCAAGGAAGACCGGACGTCCGTGCACCTGACCACAAAACTCAAACTGCGGATCTCCGAAGAACTCGAAACGTCCGGGACCCCGCGAGCGTCTAGACGACCGGTGCCCCACGGACGTCCGGACCCTGGCTGCCTCTAGTTGCAGGCTGATGCCCTTGTACCCCTTCACTTCACCCCTCATTTGCACTAATATAAATAGACCTCTCCCACCTCCTAGCTAGGGTTAGCGTTGATTTAGCTCATTTGTGAGATAGAGCCTCGCTCATCCATCCGGATCTACTCCTCGTGAGGGACCGACACCTCTTCAGAGAAGATCCACCTAGATTCAAGACCTCCATCCGGAGGAGACCATCATCAAGACCTCCTCACAGAGAAGAACCGGTTATCCTTTGTATTGTCCTTTGTTGGACTTGGATCTTGTATCTCTCCTTGTGTTTCGATGATCTAGCACATGTGTGACTTTTATTCTTGTTGGTTGAGTGTTTTTCTCCCGTTCCCCTCCTCGTGTTCCTTGTAGGGATCCTCTCCAAACATGAAAGATTGGCCTCTAGGGTTCTACCCTTCATTATCTTGGTATCATGAGCCACGTTGATCACGTTTTTGGAGCCCCTACACCGTGTTTTCTAGCTTGATTTTGTTGTTTTCGTCCTAAATCTGAAAATCCCCACCAAAAATAGCCCAATTTTTTTTTGTGATTTCTTGGTGTGTTGAAATTTTGTTGGATTTGGTCCATGGATTTGTGTTTCCACGTGTGGATCTAGCTTTCCCCGCCCTCCCCACCCTTTTCCATCCACAAATCCGCTCGAATTCGACATCACCACTTCCCTCCACCTCGAAATTGAGCAGTTCATCCCATGCCCGATTTTCGCCTAGGCACCGGACAACCGGACCCCGCCGGACGTCCGACGACCGGACAACCGTGACACTCCGGACGTCCTAGCAACTCTGACGAAACTGAATTTTCCCAGTTCGGCCACCACCACTTCCCCACTTTCCACCACATCTTCCAGACCCTCATACCCCCACAGCCGCCCACATACACCACCATCATTCACCAATACCTCCTATGACGATTTTGACACGTTTTGGTCTTTGAGATTTTGGGTTGTGGTTCCCGTGTCCTATTGTGTTTCGGCTATATAGGTACGGTTCGACACCATCATCACCACCGCTAATATTCGCAAAGGACTCATCATCGCCAAGGACGGTAACTTCGACGACATCTTTGCCATACCTTGCAATTGCATTGATAACCCCATGGCCTTACTTTTGCGTTGCTTACCCATCGAGACTAGCCATTGAGTACTGCAGTCAATGTGACTTGTGCACATTAGTGTTCATACTCCATAGCATACATACCATAGCATAGTGGTGCATATCTTGGCATCCTCTTTTGTGTCACAAGGTTGTCATCGCATACCCAGTTGCTATCTTGGTTCAAGAAGTTTTGCATGAGAAAAGAGCTCAAAAGTGAAAGAGCCAACCAAGCTTTTAAGCAAAGAGGGAAAGATAAGCAAAGAGCTTATAAGCAAGAACCATAGCATCATACTACATTAAGATTGTCATATCCGATCATCTTGGATCATATCACCGAAATACCATACATATAGCATACTTGGGATAGAGGTCGTTGAATTTTTGCCTAGTAGGTAGTGCACAAGTTACGTATCCACCTATTGTGAAATCGTGCTAGCGTCTCTCTTGTATTGTGCAACAAGAGCATTTTCGTGGATTCCACATTTTGGCTCATTTTTGGTTTGCACAATCCCACTTATCTATTTGCGTGTGTGTTTCCGTGTACATCTACTTGCTTGGTCTACTTGTTGCATTTGCAAATTTGTGAATCTTTTCCAACATTATTGAAGCTCACTTACAATTGCATCAAATTTTGTGCCACCATCCTAACCAAGCTCCACCATAAGCTTTTACTTGTGTAGGTGTGAGAACCGACAAGAATTGGTACCAACTGTGCTATTTCATTGTCCGCATTTGAGTGATCTTGATTCATCTCCAACATCGGTCAAGGTACATTTGGTATAAGTTCTTCTCCTTCTACCACTCACATTTTGCTTGGAATGATGGATAGTCCAAGTACTTCTACCAACGCACGCTTCACCGAGCAAGACGACGACATGTCATCATTCATCACCAAGAGCCACCTCTTCAGTGCACAACGAGCATTGCATCAAGAGCAACAAGCGATGACCTACTGCATCGATAACCTCGCCACCGACCCGCGACTCTTTGAGCAACGTACAAGGGACTACTTTGACAACAAGCTCGATGCACACAAGCAAGAGAACGATGCAAGAATGGACGAGATTCGCGCCTTGTTGGTGAACCGCCCTCCTTCAACTTCTTCATACTCAAGACGGAGCCGCTCAATTCGACACTCCAACGACACCTTCTCCGGCTCAAGTACACCGACATCGAACACTCTTCGATGAGCCGCGCGTCAAGACCATCATGCATCTCGCAACCCTCTACACGGCAATCATCCGCAATAGCAAGTCGACGAGCAAGTACTTCGTCCTCAACCACACCAAGTTGCTTTTGCACAAGCTCAAGAACGACAACATCAACGTCGCCAAGAGGAAGAACGAGCGCGTCTACATCAAGTGGAACAAGACGCCAAGGCTCAATGTCTTCAACAACAACAACGTGAAGCACAAGCTCTTGAGGCGCAACGTGCCCTTCAAGAATCAACTCGAGCCATCGCCAACCGCAATCGAGATCGGTGCAATCAAGAGGAAGCACTTCGAGAAGAAATCCAAGAGCTAAACTACCAACCAAGAGTGCAACGTCAAGTTCCTCAAGCTCCTCATCGAGCTCGACAAGCACCTCCACAAGCTCGACAAACTCCTCCTCAACCTCAAGTTCAACATGAGCAAGAAAATGATGGACTACCTCCACGCCAAGAGCAACATGAGGTTGATTATCCTCCATGACAAGGGCGTCATCTTCACCATCGTCAACAACACAATGAAGAGCAACGCTACGGCAAGCTAAAATTCACAATGCCAAAGTTCAATGGAATTAATGATCCCAAAGAGTACCTATCATGGGCTTTGAAGGTCGAAAAAATCTTTCGTTTGCACAACTATGAGGAAGAGAAGAAGATCGCTATGGCATCCCTTGAGTTCCAAGACTATGTGCTCATATGGTGGGAACAAGTCCTTGAGCGCCGAGAAGCAAGAGGTGAACCACCAATCACCACTTGGGCTCAAAGAAAGATGTCATGCGAGCACGTTTTGTGCCAACCTACTACAACCGCGATCTCTTCAAGAAGCTCCAACTCCTCAAGCAAGGAACAAAGAGTGTTGAAGAATACTACAAGGAAATGGAGATAGCCATGATACGAGCCAGTGTCAACGAAGATGATGAGCAAACTATGGCACGCTTCTTGAATGGCCTCAATCATCCCATCAAGAAGATCGCCGACTTCCAACCCTACTCCAACCTCATTGAGCTCGTGCACCAAGCTACCAAAGTGGAACATCAAGTGCAATATCACTTCAATTACGGCAAGTACTCATTCAAGACGTACGGCTTCTCCAACACCCAAGCTTCAACGACTCCTCCAACTTCTACCTCAAAAAAGCCATCTACAAGCAATGACGACAAGTCAAGTTACAAGAAAGCTTCGACAACTTCAAGTCGTCCTCCTCCTCCTACTACAAGCAACTTCAAGCCGCGTCCTTCTTCATCTACTCCGACCGATGAGACCGTCAAGACAAGCTCCTTCAAGTGTTTCACTTGCGGCGGCCGAGGCCACAAGTCCTTCCAATGCACAAACAAGTGCACCATGATCCTCAACGATGATGGAACTATGACTCCATGAGTGAAGAGGAAATGGAAGCCCTTGAGCAAGTGGCCATGCACCAGCGCGTGAACGAGGATGGAGATGATCAAGTCTTTTGTGATGAGGATTCGAGCCCCGCTCTCGTTGTCTTGAAAGTCTTGGCTCTTCAACATCAACAAGAAGAAGACCAATGATGCCACATCTTCCACACTAAGGCCGGCATCAATGGAAGGTCTGTCAAGGTCATCATCGATGGAGGTAGTTGTCACAACTTGGCAAGTGAAGAACTATGCTCCAAGCTTCAATTAGTCAAGATGAAGCACCCGCACCCATACAAAGTCCAATGGCTAAGTGACTTCGGCACTATACGAGTTGAGCATACGGCCCAAGTCTCCTTCAAAATTGGCGCATATGAGGACACTTTGGAGTGTGATGTCATCCCGATGTCGGTTTGCCACCTCCTTCTTGGTCAACCATGGCAATTCCATCACGGCGTCATCCACAACGGGCATACCAATCACTATAGCTTCAAGATGAAAGGGAAGGAGTATGTGCTACGACCTATGTCTCCTGGTCAAGTGATAGCCGACAAGCAAGCCACCCATCATGGAGAGAAGAGTGAGAAAGTGATCCACCCAAAAGAGAGTAAGAGCCACAAGCAAAAACCGAGTGCCTCCACGATGAGCGACAAGAAAAACTTAGTCCTATTTGCCACCCAAAGTGAGATGAGAGAAGTGTGTGAGAACCCATCGAGTGTTATGCACTTTGTGCAAGGATGGGGAACCAAAAACTACCACCTCTCACGATCTACCTTTAGTGTTCTCTTCTCTTTTGCAGGAATTCCAAGATGTTTTCCCCGATGAGCTACCTCCGTGTCTACCTCCACTACGAGGCATTGAGCACCGAATCGACCTCATCCCCGGAGCACCTCTACCAAACAAAGCTCCATACCGCGTCAACCCCGAAGAAACTAAGGAGATCCAACGGCAAGTACAACAAGTAATCGACAACGGACATGTACATGAAAGCTTAAGCCCTTGTGCCATTCCCGTTATATTTGTGCCCAAACAAGATGGTAGATTTAGCATGTGCTCGGATTGTAGACCCATCAATGCTATTACCGTTTGTTATAGGCATCCCATTCCTTGCTTAGATGATATGCTTGATGAACTTAGTGGTGCCACCATTTTCTCAAAAATTGATCTCAAAAGTGGCTATTATCAAATCCGCATACAAGAAGGTGATGAATGGAAAACCGCTTTCAAAACCAAATTTGGCTTGTACAAGTGGTTGGTTATGCCTATGGGTTTATCGTAAGCTCCCGTTACATTCATGCATCTTATGCATTTTGTGCTTCACCCTTATATTGGAGTGTTTGTTGTGGTTTACTTTGATGACATTCTTGTTTTTAGCAAATCCATGAAAGAGCATCTAAAGCATGTTAGGACTATTTTGCAAACTCTTCGCAAGGAACGCCTTTATGCCAACATGAAAAAGTGCACATTTGGTGTTGACAAGCTTGTTTTCTTGGGTTTCATTGTCTCTTCCAAGGGTGTTCATGTTGATGAATCTAAAATTGAGGCAATTAAAGCTTGGCCCCAACCCACTAATTTGCAACAAGTGCGTAGCTTTCTTGGCCATGCGGGTTTTTATCGTCGCTTTGTGAAAGATTTTAGCACTATTGCCGCTCCTTTGCATGCCTTGAGTAAGAAGAATGCTCCTTTTGTTTGGGGATCTTTGAAATCCACCGCTTTTGATGAGCTCAAGTCTTTGCTTACTCATGCTTCGATTCTCGCTTTGCCCAACTTTGACAAAACTTTTGAGGTTCATTGCGATGCAAGTGGTACTGGAATTGGCGGAGTTTTGATGCAAGAAAAACTAGATTTTGCATATTTTAGTGAAAAACTCTCCGGTGCTCAACTTAACTATCCCATCTATGACAAAGAATCGTATGCTTAAGTGCGTGTGCTACATGTTTGGGAACATTATCTTAGACCTCATGAGTTTGTCATACATACTAATCATGAAACGCTTAAGTACTTAAAAGGTCAAACTAAGTTGAACAAGCGTCATGCCAAATGGAGTGAATTTGTCGAATCTTTCCCTATGTGATCAAGAACATTAAGGGTAAGGAAAATGTAGTGCTGATGCACTTTCACGCATATGCACGCTAGTCACTAAACTTGAGTTGAATGTTATTGGCATTGAGCACATAAAAGACTTGTATGTGAATGATCCTTCCTTTGCTAATCCTTATGCTAAGTGTTTGACGCATACATCTTGGGAACGATATTACATCAAGGATGATTATCTTATGAGAGCTAACAAACTTTGCATTCCCGAGTCTTCTCTTCGTTTGCTCCTTTTTCAAGAGGCTCATGGGGGCGGACTCATGGGACACTTTGGACATGACAAGACATTCGCCACGCTCTCCAAGAACAACTTTTGGCCCAAGATGTTCCGCGACGTCTCATGCTTCACCAACCGATGCTCTACATGTCGCAAAGCTAAGTCTAAAGCTCAATCCCATGGTCTTTACATGCCTCTTCCTATTCCGTATCAACCTTGGGAAGACATTAGCTGGATTGCATACTTGGTTTGCCTAGAACTCAAAATGGCAAGGATTCCGTGTTTGTTGTTGTGGACCGATTTTCTAAAATTGCACATTTCATTCCTTGCAACTAGACAGATGATGCTTCACATGTTGCCAATATCTTTTGTAGGGAAATCTTGCGCCTCCCTGGAGTATCAAAGACAATCGTCTCCGACCCCGACATCATGTTCTTGAGTTACTTTTGGAAGACGCCATGCACCAAGCTTGGAATCAAGCTCTTGTTCTCATCCACATACCATCATCAAACCGACGGCTAAATGGAGGTGACGAACCATACGCTCTCCACTCTACTTTGCGTGTTGATCAATAAGAACATCAGGGAGTGGGGGCGTGTCTACCCATCGCCGAGTACGCCTACAATCGCGCAAGACATTCGACTACCGGCAAGTCCCCCTTTGAGGTCGTCTATGATTTCAACCCGTTGTCCCCATTGGACATTCTATCTCTTCCTCTACAAGAGCGCGCAAACCTCGACGCGAGTGCACGAGAAGGCTATCTCAAGAAGATGCACGAAGATACAAGGCACACCATCGAGCGCCAAGTACAACGACTAGCGACCAAGCTCAACGTCAATAAGCAACCCATGATCTTCAACATTGGCAATCTCGTGTGGCTACACCTTCACAAGGATCGCTTCTGCAATGAATGCAAGTCCAAACATCTACCTCGAGCCGATGGACCCTTCAAGGTGCTAGCACGCTACAACAACAACGCCTACAAGATCGACCTCCCATGAGACAAGTTCAACGTGAGCGACATCTTCAACGTCAAGGACCTCTCGCCATACCATGGTGATGTCACTTTTGATCCGAGGTCGGATCTTCCCCAAGGGCGGGAGATGATGCGGAGCATCCCTCGCTCATCCCCATGTACGTACCTACATCTCCCTCGACACCACTCAGACCCATGACAAGAGCTCGAGCAAAGGCTATCGAGGATAAGGTAAATTTGCTCCTCTCCGAACTCCCTCTCCCTACTCACGAGACATGGCTACTGCCTCATACAGAGACTCTATGTCTGATCAGGTGCTTGGACGGGAGCCACGGGACAGCTACATTCCATGGCCAAGATGGCGAGGACACCAAGCGTGAAGATCAAGAAGAAGAGCTGCTTTGGAAGCTACAGGCCCCGGACGACCGGCCTGGCCCGGACGTCCAACCCCTGAAGCACGCTACAACCAAGGGAAGAGAAGCCAGCCAGAGCTACAGGCTCCGGACGACCGGCCCAGCCTGGACATCCCGCCACTCCCAGGATCCGGACGACCGAGCCCTTCTGGGCGTCCGGTACTTCTCCAAAAGAACCAAATCTACGGATTCCCGAGGAAGACCGGACGTCCGTCCACCTGACAACAGAACCCATACTGCGGACATCCGAAGAACTCCGGACGTCCGGGACCCCGCGAGCCTCCGGACGACCGGCACCCCACGGACGTCCGGACCCTGGCTTCGTCTAGTTGCGGGCTGATGCCCTTGTACCCCTTCACTTTTTAGATAGGGTTAGCGTTGATTTAGCTCATTTTTGAGATAGAGCCTTGCTCATCCATCTGGATCTACTCCTTGTGAGGGACCAACACCTCTTCGGAAAAGATCCACCTGGATTCAAGACCTCCATCCGGAGAAGACCATCGTCAAGACCTCCTCACGGAGAAGAACCGGTTACACTTTGTATCATACTTTGTTGGACTTGGATCTTATATCTCTCCCTGTGTTTCGATGATCTAGCACATGTGTGACTTTTATTCTTGTTGGTTGAGTGTTTTTCTCCCGTTCCGCTCCTCCTGTTCTTCGTGTTCCTCGTAGGGATCCTCTCCAAACGTGAAAGATCGGCCTCTAGGGTTCTACCCTACATCACCACATGCCTACTCTCTAGTTAGGCCGGACCCTCCCCAGACCTTGGCCAGGAACTTCCGGCCACACCGGGAACTTCCGGCCCTGCTTGCAAGCAGTGACTCGGGCCGAGGCCCATGTACCCTTTCGCCCTTTAGACTATAAATACTCTTCTCCTACCTACGTTTTAGGGTTATCAAAGTAGTAGCTCATTTGAGAAGCTTTGTTCTCCACTTGATCCCTTCTCCATCGGAGTTCACGACCTCTATAGAGAAGATCCCCCAAGTGGATTCAAGACCCCTCACGGGAAGACCCCTCAAGACCTCCTCACGAAGAAGAACTTGCTACTTGTATCGTCCTTTGTTGATCATGGATTGTGTATCTCTTTGTGTTCCGAGGATCTAGCACATGTGTAACCTAATCCTGTTGGTTTTAGTGATTCCTCTCGTGTTTCCCCTCGTGTTTTCCCCTCATGTTCATTGTGTTCATCACAGGATCCACTCCAATCATGAAAGATCGGGCATCTAGGGTTCCACCCTACATCATCTTGGTATCATGAGCCACATTGATCACGATTTTGGAGCCTCCCTCTTTGTTTTCTAGCCTAATTTTGTTGTGATTCATCCCAATTTTGAAAATCCCGACAAAAATATCCCTCCCATTTATTTGTGATTTGTTAGTATGATGAAGTTTTGTTGGATTTGATCTGTGGATTTCGTGTGTGGCATGTAGATCTAGCTTTCCCACCCTCCCATCCACCCAAAACTTTTCTTTCCCCCTCGGATTTGGGTTTCCCCCCAAAGTTTTTCTGCCCAAATCCATGATCCTAAATTTCCTGTTCTTGGCAGTCCGCGACCCCTGGAACTTCCGGCCCCGCCCGGAAGTTCCGGCCACTGAACCTTCCGGCCATCCCAGAACTTCCGGCCCCCGGATCTTCCGTCTTCCCCGAAACGTCGGGCCTGGACAGAAAGTCTGTGCATCCTCGACTATTTCTGCTACTTCGCCAACTCTGCCTACGGTGCAACGGCATCTTCACCAACGTACTGAAGACCGTGCACTACATCCTCGACAATGATCGCACCACCTTTGACACAATACACCATAAGCAAGGACGGTAACTTTGACAACATCTTTGTCTATACCTTGCCATTACATCAATAAACCCATAGCCTTCCTTTTGCGTCACTTACCCATCGAGACTAGCCATTGAGTATTGCCGGCAATGTTACTTGTGCACATTATTGATCTTTGCATATACCATCATCTTGGTGTCTATATCTTGGTATCATATCTTGTGTCACAAGTTTATCATAGTATATACACAATGCTATCTTGTTTCGTGAAGTTTTGCATAAGTGGCTACCGAAGGAGCTCAAAAGAGAAAGAGCCAAACAAGCTTTTAAGCAAAAGTAAAATATAAGCAAATAGCTTTTAAGCAAGAACCATAGCATCATACTACAATAAGATTTTCATACTTGCACATCTTGGATCATATCATAGGAATACCATACATATAGCATATACTTGGGATAAAAGTCGTTGCATTTTTGCTTTGTAGGTTGTGCACATGTCTGGTATCTACCTTTTGAGCAGCCGTGCTAGCATCTCTCTAGTGTTCTACAACAATGGCATTTTCCGTGGATTCCATGTTTTGAGCTCATTTTTGCTTGGAGGACTCCATTTATCCTTCCATGTGTCTGTTTCCGTGTGCTACCTATTGCTATAGGTCTACTTGTTACATCGCAAATTTGCAAATCTTTTTCAACATTACTGAGTCTTACTAACAATTGCATGAAATTTTGTGCCACCATCCTCACCAACCTCCACTAAATGCTTTTACTTGTGTAGGTGTGAGAACCGACAAGAATTGGTACCAATTTTGCTATTTACTTGTTACATCATTGAGTGATCATTGATCCATCTTCAACTTCGGTCAAGGTACATTTGGTATAGTTCTTCTCATTTCCCCACTCACATATTTGCTAGGAATTATGGATAGTCCAAGTTCTTCTACCAACCCACTCTTCATCGAGCAAGACGACGACTCGACTTCCTACGTGATGTAGAGTAGAACACTATATGCCCGATCTTTCACGATTGGAGGGGATCCAACGAAGAACACGAGGAAAAAACACGAGAGAAATCACTCAACCAACAAGATTCGGTCACACATATGCTAGATCCTCGAAACACAATGAGATACACGATGCAAATCCAACAAAGGACGATACAAGTAGCTAGTTCATATCCAAGAGGAGGTCTTGAGGGGTCTTCCCATGAAAGGGTCGTCAATCTAAAGTGGATCTTCTCCAAAGAGGGAACGATCTCTCTCGGTGGAGTAGATCCGGATGGATGAGCAAAGCTCTATCTCACAAATGAGCTAAACCAATGCAAACCCTAACTAGGAGGAGAAGGAGGTCTATTCATAGTTTTAGTGCAAATGGGGGGTGAAGTGAAGGGGTACATGGGCCTCGGGCCCGAAACTGTGCGCACACAGGCAGTGGACGTCCGGCCTTTACCGGTCGCCCGGTCGCTCGTGTGGGTCCGGACGTACGGTAGGGCTCGGACTTCCGCTATTTACATTCTATTGATGTGGCACCAGATGTCCGGAGACGTCCAGTCATCGGGTCGCCGGTCGTCCGGTCGCTTCGGACTTCCGCAGATTCGGCTCGGGTGTGGAACTGCCGGTCGTTTGGAGGAGGCCGGACATCCGCTCACTGGGAGGTGTTGCCGGTCGTCCGGTCCTGGATGGACGTCCGCTCGCTGTAGCTTGCGTCGGCTAGGACTTGGTTCGGCTGCGCCTTCAAGTGTTGGAAGTTCGGTCCTGACCGGTCGTCCGGTGGCTGGAGCTTCAGGCGACGGACATCCGGTCCCGACCGGCCGTCCAGTGACTGGAGCTTCTTTGGTAGCTCTTGTTCTTGTCCCTCATGCTCGATATCACCACCGCCGTCTTGTCCATTGGATGTAGCTGCTCTGTGGCCTTCCTGCAAGTACCTGATCACACATAGTGTTTCTGCTAGAGGTAGTGGCCATGTCTCATGTGTAGAAAGTGGTAGTTCAGAGAGGAGCGAGTTCACCTTATCTTCGATGGCCTTTGCTCGAGCTCTTGTCACTGGTACAAGTGGTGTCGTAGGAGATGTAGATGCGTCCATGTGGATGATCGTGGGATGCTCCGCATCATCTCCCTCCCTTGGAAAAGATCTGACCTCGGATCGAAAACATCATCACTATGGTAGGGAGAGAGGTCCTTGACGTTGAAGATGGCGCACACGTGGTACTTGTCCCACGGGAGGTCGATCTTGTAAGCATTGTTGTCGTAGCGTGCTAGCACCTTGAAGGGTCCATCGGTTCGGGGTAGAAGTTTGGACTTGTAATCGTTGGGGAAGCATTCCTTGCGAAGGTGTAGCCACACAAGATCTCTGATTTTAAATATCATGGGTTTATTGTTGATGTTGAGCTTGGTCGTGAGTCGTTGTACTTAGCGCTCGATCGTGTGCGTTGTACATCTTCTTGAGGTAGCTTGCTCGTGCACTCGCGTCCATATTGATGCGCTCTTGTAGTGGAAGAGGAAGAATGTCCAATGGGGACAATGGGTTGAAACTGTAGATGACCTTGAAGGGGTCTTGCCGGTAGTCGAATGTCTTGCGCGTGTAGGCATACTCGGCGATGGTAGGCATTCCTCCCACTCCTTGATGTTCCTATTGATCAACACACACAGTAGAGTGGAGAATGTTCAGTTTGTCACCTCCGTTTTGCCATCGGTTTGAGGATGGTATGCTGAAGAGAACAAGAGCTTGATTCCAAGCATGGCACATAGAGTCTTCCAACAGTAACTTAAGAACTTGACGCCGCGGTCCGAGACAATCGTCTTTGGCACTCCATGTAGGCGCAAGATTTCCCTACAACAAAGATTTGCAATATGTGAAGCATCGTCTATCTTGTTGCATGGGATAAAACGAGCCATGTTAGAGAATCAGTCCAAAACAACAAACACGGAACCCTTTCCATTTTGAGTTCTAGGCAAACCAAGTGCAAAGTCCATGCTAATTTCTTCCCAAGGTTGATATGGAATAGGAAGTGGCATCTAAAGACCGTGGGATTGAGCATTTGACTTAGCTTTGCGACATGTCGAACATCGGTTGGTGAAGCGTGAGATGTCATGGAACATCTTGGGCCAAAAATAGTTCTTGGAGAGCATAGCGAATGTCTTGTCACATCCAAAGTGTCCCATTAGTCCACCTCCATGAGCCTCTTGCAAAAGGAGCAAACGAAGAGAAGACTCGGGAATGCAAAGTTTGTTATCTCTCATAAGGTAATCATCCTTGATGTAATAGTGTTCCCAAGATGTATGCGTCAAACACTTGGCATAAGGAATTACAAAAGTAGGATCATGTGCATACAAGTCTTTTATGTGATCAAAGCCAATGACACTCAATTCAAGTTTAGAGACAAGCATGCCTATGCGGGAAAGAGCATCCGCCACAACATTTTCCTTACCTTTGATGTACTTGATGACATAAGGAAATAGGATCATGCGCATACAAGTCTTTTATGTGCTCAAAGCCAATGACACTCAATTCATGTTTATTGACAAGCATGCATATGCGGGAAAGAGCATCCGCCACAATTTTTTACTTAACTTTGATGTACTTGATGACATAAGGAAAAGACTCAATGAATTCACTCCACCTAGCATGACGCTTGTTCAACTTAGTTTGACCCTTTAGGTACTTGAGTGTTTCATGATCGGTATGGAAGATAAATTCATGAGGGCGAAGATAATGTTCCCATTCATGCAAAACTCGCACTAAAGCATATAGATCTTTGTCATAGATGGGATAATTGAGTTGCACTCCAGAAAGTTTCTCACTAAAGTATGCTACGGGGCACTTCTCTTGTGTTAACACACCGCCTAGGCCATTACCACTAGCATCGCAATGAATTTCAAAAGGTTTGTCAAAGTTGGGTAATGCAAGCACGGGACCATGAGTAAGAAAATACTTAAGCTCATTAAATGCGGTATCTTGGGATGGTCCCCAAACAAATGGCACATTTTTCTTACTCAAAGCATCCAAAAGTGCAACAATGGTGCTAAAAGCCTTCACAAAATCTACGATAGAAACCGGCTAAACCAAGAAAACTACGCACTTGGTGCAACTTGGTTGGTTGGGGACAAGTTTTAATAGCATTGATATTAGATTCATCTACATGAACACCCTTAGAAGACACAACGGAACCCAAGAAAACAAGCTTATCAGCACCAAAAATGCATTTGTCCATATTAGCATAAAGGCGCTCTTTCCTAAAGGTTTGCAATATGGTTCTAAGATGGGTGACATGATCTTTGAGGGATTTGTTAAAGACAAGAATATCATCAAAATAGACCACAACAAATACACCAATATAGGGTCGAAGAACAAAATGCATGACTCGCATGAAAGTACCGGGTGCTTTGGATAAACCCATTGAGATAACTAGCCATTCATATAAGCCAAATTTGGTCTTAAATGCGGTTTTCCATTCATCTCCTTCTTGGATGCGTATTTGATAGTAGCCACTTTTAAGATCAATTTTAGAGAAATTTACGTCTCCGCTAAGTTCATCTAGCATATCATCTAGGCGTGGAATGGGGTAACGATAACGCACGGTGATAACATTGATAGGATGACGATCGGAACACATGCGAAATGTACCATGTTTCTTGGGAACTAGGATTACTAGGATGACACAAGGGCTCAAGCTTTCATGTACATGGCCATTATCAATGAGTTGTTGTACTTGCTATTGGATCTCCTTGGTTTCCTCGGGGTTGACGCGGTAGGGAGCCTTGTTTGGTAGAGGTACTCCGGGATGAGGTCGATTCGGTGTTCGATGCCTCATAGTAGTGGTAGTCCCAGAGGTAGCTCATCGGGGAAAACGTCTTAGAATTCCTGCAAAAGAGAAGAGAACACTAAAGGTAGATTGTGAGAGGTGTTAGTTTTTAGTGCCTCGTCCTTGCACAAAGGAAATAGTGCATAACACTTGATGGGTTCTCACACACTTCTCTCATCTCACTTTTGGTGGCATATAGAACTAAGTTCTTCTTGTCGCTCATCATGGAGGCACTCAATTTTGGCTTGTGGCGCTCACTCTCTTTGTGGCGGTTCGCTCTCTCATTATTCTCTCCATGATGGGTGGCTTGCTTGTCGGCGATCACTTGACTTGGAGACATAGGTCGTAGCACATACTTGTTTCCTTTCATCTTGAAGCTATAGTGATTGGTACGCCCTGTGGATGACGCCTCGGTAAAATTGCCACGACCGTCCAAGAAGGAGGTGGCAAACGGACATTGGAATGACATCACACTCCAAAGTGTCTTTGTAAGATCCGATCTTGAAGGAAACTTTCACCGTATGCTTGACTTGGATAGTACTGGAATCGCTTAACCATTGAACCTTGTAGGGGTGCGGGTGCTTCATCTTGACCAATTGGAGCTTGGAGCATAGTTGTTCACTTTCCAAGTTATGACAACTCCCTCCATCGATGACAGCCTTCATGGACTTTCCATTGATGACGGCCTTGGTGTGGAAGATATGGCATTTTTGGTCTTCGTCTTATTGATGATGACGAGTTAAGACCTTGGAAACAACGAGAGTGGGGCTCGAATCCTCATCACAAAATACTTGATCATCTTCATTCACGCGCCGGTGCATGGCCACTTGCTCAAGGGTTTCCATTTCCTCTTCACTCATGGAGTCATAGGTTCCGTCGTTGTTGAGGATCATGGTGCGCTTGTTGGTACACTCAAAGGACTTGTGGCCTCGGCCGCCGCATGTGAAACACTTGATGGAACTTGTCCTGATGGTCTCATCAGATGGAGTAGATGATGAATCTCTCGGCTTGATGTTGCTTGTAGTAGGAGGAAGACTTGAGATTGTCGAAGTTTTATTGTAACTTGACTTGTCGCCGTTGCTTGTAGAAGGCTTGGTTGAGGTAGAAGGTGTTGGAGTCGTTGAAGCTTGGTTGTTGGAGAAACCGTAGCTCTTGGACGAGTACTTGGCGTACTTGAAGTCATATTGCACTTGAAGTTCCGCTTTGGTAGCTAGATGCACTAGCTCAATGAGCTTGGAGTAGGGTTGGAAGTCGGCAATCTTCTTGATGGGATGATTGAGGCCATTACAGAAACGGGCCATTCTTCCTTGTGTTCTTCATGTTTTTCGAGGGATCCCACTCCAATCGTGAAAGATCGGCCTACACCGGGTTTGCCCCATATCATATGGTATCATGAGCCACGTTGATCACGTATTTGGAGTCCCTCCCATCGTTTTATAGCCTTCTTTTGCTTGAATTCGTCCTCAAATTCCAAAATCCCGACTAAAAATAGCCTTCTTTTGTTTCGTTGATGTTGATCCATGGATTTGCTTGTTTTCGAGTGGATCTAGCATCTCCCCAAGTTTCCCCATCTTTCATCCATGAAATCTCATCAATTTTTGACCCCAAAATCCCCAAATTCCGCCCAAAATAGCGTCCCGGAGCTCAAATCCCGCGTTGACCCCGACCCACCGGACGACCGCCACTTTACCGGAGTCCGGAGCCCCAGGAACCACCGGACATCCGCTACTTACTGGACGTCTGGCATCCCATTACGAAACCAAATTAGCGTATTTCCGACCCGACCGGACGTCCGACGACCGGACATCCGACCTTTTCCGGATGTCCGTAACCTGTAGAAACTGACTCGGCTGGAATTTTGTTTCGGCCATAACTAATTCATCCGAACTCTGATTTTGACATTCTTTAGCTCGTTTTGAAGCTATCGACATTCCCCATCCCACAAAAATACTACCAACACTATTTGACTCCATCAAAGTTTCCAAAATTTGGCTAGTTTTCCTAGGCCTTCCACCATATCATTCGCATAACCACCATACGTTCCACAACCTAACCCATTTTGGTCCCCATTGCATTAATGGTTGCTTGAGTAGTGATTCAAGTTTCCTAAGGTGTTTCGGCTACTTAGGGACGATTTCTTGTTCATCAACAATCACCACCACTTCCGCATAACCTAGTCCACCATACACTTCCGACAACCCAACTTAACCCAAATTTCTTTGAGCTTGTTTGAGTTGAGGCTTGTGTCTCCTAAGGTGTTTCGGCTACTTAGGGATGAAAATTTCAACTCCGACACATGTATATTCCATCTTTCCACTTCTGCATTGCCAAGTGCAAACTACCACCGCTTTTTCGCTACCACTATTTGACTTTTGTCCTTGAGATTTTGAGTTGTGGTTTTTCCGTTTCCTAAGGTGTTTCGGCTAATTAGGAACGGGTCAACATCGACAACACCGCTTCTCATCATTGACACAGATGGTAACCTCGACGACACCATTGTATATTCCCCTTGCAATTGCATTGATAACCCCTAGCCCATTTTGCGTCACTTGCCTATCGAGACTAGCCTTTGAGTATTGCCGGCAACGTTACTTGTGCACAACGTTACTTGCGTAGTCGTGGAAGTTTCTTGTTGCGAATTTCACTTGATCTTCGGGAGGAACTTGATGTAGCTTGAGGTAGTCGTCCATTAGGTGCTCCCACTCGAGATAGTCCTTGGGTTCTTGAGTCCCATAGAAAGGCATCTTGTGGTCGGTGTCGAGGTCATAGTAGCTCGTGGAAGTCACAGACTTGAGCTTGGGGAGCTTCTCTTGGGCGTAGTATTGGGGTGCTTGTTGGCGAAAATGTCGTATGTCCGTAGGAGAAGATGCCTTGAAATCGCTTGGCGAAGATGCAAAGGGAGATGGTGAAGTCGTTGAGCGGTTATTGGTGTTGAGCTCTTGACCTTCACATTCTTGTTGGTGATGATGTCGATGCCGATGTGATCTTGCCGGAGATGGTAGCTCGGAAGCATGTGCTCTTGAGCGTCTTCAGGAAGATGAGGAAGATCGCTTGTAGGAATTGATGAGGGCTTTGATCTCCTCCATTTGAGCTTGCATCTTTGTGTCGGAGTTGTTTTTCGTGGCATCGAACTCATCGTTGTTGTAGACCGAAGGTGAAATGCCTTGCCTATCCATCACAAGACTCGAGTAGAGGTGAGTAGGAAATGAGATAAACAATACCAAGTTACCTTTTCCCAATGTTGAGGATGTATCCCGTTTCACTCAATGTGAAGTGAAAGAATAATGGAATTGGTACCGGACTTGTTCACTCACACCTATCAAGTAAAGTTTATGGTGGAGCTTGGTGAGGATAGTGGCAAAAAAAATTAAAGCAAAATGTTAGCAAGAGTCAATAATGTTGAAAGAGATTCACAAATTCGCAAGTGAAACAAGTAGACCAATAGCAATGAATGGCACACAGAAACACACACACGGATAGATAAATGGGGTCGTGCAACCAAGGAATGAGCAAAAAATGTGGAATCCACGAAAAACGCTCGTGTTGCAAAACTCAAGAGAGACGCTAGCACGATTTCTCAATAGGCGGATACGACACTTGTGCACAACCTATAAGATGCAAAATATAGCAACTTCTATCCCAAGTATGCTATTTATGTATGGTTTCCGGTGTTCTTCTCAAGATGATCCAAGATGATCGGATATGACAATCTTAAATGCAATGTGGTATGATGCTATGGCACTTGCTAAGATTCTTTGCTCTCTCTTTCTTTTGCTTAAAAGCTTATTCTCTTTCTTTTTTTGTATGGCCACTTTTGCACAATGCACAAACCAAGATACCAATTGTGTATGTGCGGGAACAATCTTGTGACACAAGAGATGATATGATGTTACCAATATGATATGGTATGTATGGAATGGAAGGTACGGATCACTAATGTGCACAAGTAACATTGCCGGCAATACTCAATGGCTAGTCTCGATAGGCAAGTGACACAAAATGGGCTCGGGGTTATCAATGCAAATGCAAGGGGAATATACAATGATGTCGTCGAGGTTACCATCCTTGGCGATGATGAGAGGCGGTGTTGCCAAAGTCGACCCGTTCCTAGTTAGCTGAAACACCCTACGAAACGAAGAAAAAAAACCACAACTCAAAGTCTCAAGGACAAATGTCAAATGGTGGTAGCGGAAAGCGGTGGTGGTTTTGCACCAGGCAATGTGGAAGTGGAATGATGGGTTATGCAAGTCGAAGTTGAAGTTGTCGTCCCTAAGTAGCGAAACACCTTAGGAGACATAAGCAATATCTCAAACAAGCTCAAACAAAATTGGGTTATGTTGGGTTGGTGGAAATGTATGGTGGGCAAGGTTATGCGGAAATGGTGGTGGTGATTTATGAAGAAGCAACTGTCCCTAAGTAGCCAAAACACCTTAGGAGACTTTAATCACTACTCAAGCAACCACTAATGCTATGGGGAACAAAATGGGTTAGGTTGCGGGAGTCGGTGGTGGTAATGCGGATGATATGGTAGAGGGACTAGGAAAAGATGCCAATGTTCCAAACGTTTGATGGAGTCAAATGATGTTGGAAGTATTTTTGTGCGATGGGGGATGTCAATAGCTTCAAAATAAGCTAAAGAACGTCAAAAACAGACTCCGGATGAATTAGTTATGGCCAAAACAAAATTTCAGCTGAGTCAGCTTCAGGGTTAAGCGGACATCCGGGAGGAGGTCCAGCTCATACGGGCTCTGTCCGGATGATCCGGGAGTACATCTGGATGATCCGGGTTCGTCTACTTGGGTACGGGTATTCGGGCAGGTAGGTTATCCAGACGTCCGGTAGAGGGTCCAGCGGATCCGGGAGGTGTCCGGATGATCCGGAAGAAGGTCCGAATGATCTGGGCAGGTCAAACTGCTCGGGATTTCCTCCCGGGGATGGATTTTTTGGGCGGAAAATGGATGATTTTCGGGGCAAAATTGAGGAGATTTCGTGGATGGAAGGTGGGGAAACTTAGGGAAATGCTAGATCCATTCGAAACCAAGCAAATCTATGGATCAAGATCAACAAAACATCATCAAACCAACAAATCACAAAAAAATATGGGGCTATTTTTGGTGGGGATTTTCGAAATTGGGGAAGAACACAGCAAAATTAGGCTAAAACCAAGAGGGGTAGGGGCTCCAAATTGGTTATCAACCTTGCTCTGATCCAAGATGATGTAGTGTAGAACCCTAGCGGCGCGATCTTTCACGATTGGAGTGGGATCCCTCGAAGAACACGAAGAACACGACAGGGAATAACGGGGAGAAATCACAAGGGGAATCACTCAAGAACAAGTCCAATCAAACATCCACTAGACAATCAAACACATAAGATCACAAGGTACATGAACAACAAAAGGAAGGTTACAAGGTAGAGTTCATCTCCAAGAGGAGGTCTTGAGGGGGGTCCTCCCATTAGGGGGTCTTGATGATATCCCGCAAGAGCTTCTCCTAGATGGAGGTCTTGTCCTCCGGTGGAGTAGTCTCTCTCTATCTCAAGAGAAGAGTAGTAGGAGAAAAGCTCACATACAAATGAGTTATCATTTTGCTTCTCCTAGAAAGGAGGTGGAGTAGGTCTATTTATAGACCAAGTGGAGAAAGGGTAAGTGAGGGGGCGAATGGGTACACGGGCCTCGTCCCAAGTCATGCGCGCAGGCAAGGCCGGATGATCCGGACGGGGTCACGGATGATCCGGCATTGGGGGTCCGGATGATCCGGACGGAGTCCCGGATGATCCGACTTCGGTGGAAGCCTTCGGGTGTCTTTGGCGCACTTATCCGAACGATCTGGGGGAAGGTCTGGATGATCCGGCTGGGCCCGGATGATCTGGACAGTTGTCCAAATGTCCGGCCTGGCTCCAGCAGCCACTCCATCTTCATATCCTCCTTTCTTCCATCTTCTCTTCCATGCTTCCCTCGCGGACGGTGTAGTCATTCCTTGGCGCTTGCACTCCTCCTTGACATTCGTGAAGCTCCGACAATACCTATGCATGCGCAAAGGAGAAGTGTCAAGTAGTACACCAACCTCGAAGGGGTCAAGTGAGCAAGTGTAAAGGAGATGATTCACCTTTGTGTATGCGAAGTAGATGTCGCACGTGCCACTTGCCAAACGGACTCTTGACATGGTGATGTCCGTAGGATGCTCCGTGTTAGATTGCTTGCATGATGTTGATCCACCTAGTACAATGCTTCATGCTAGTATGATTTCCCCATGCGATGATTTGCCCATTTAGGATGAGTATGATGATTCTCATGTGGAGTCTCTTAGTTGTGATGCCATGTTACGTAGGATTTCTTGTGACAATTCTTTAGGTCACATCATGTTTGACAATCCGCTTGACTTGTCATATGCTATGCATGATATCCATCATATGTCATATTTGCAATTTCATCGTAGTGACTATGCAAATGCCATTAAAATAAACCCAATTTGCACATATGGCATAGATGACAAGCCCATGGTTATTGGCATTTGTTTTTCTTGCAATAATATTGATATGCTCCATTTGCATCATTTATCTCATATGCCATGCCATGACTACCTAGCTTCGAATATTCATTGTTTTGGATGTTGTCAATTTTCTCCATATGATATTTCCGCTATTGCTCATGAGGAGACCCCCATAGTTTCCTCGTACATTTTAGGAGATTTTGATCCATCCCATTCAATGCATGATCCCAATACTTGTGTGCACCATATGCTCTCCATGAATAAACATGCCATTGATGTGCCATATACTTGCATTCTAAATTTGTGTCCCCATCGTGTCATACGCAATAACTATTCTTTCATGATGGATGACATGTTCTTATACCGCGCATCAAATTTCTTCGAGCGATGCTTATCTTGTGCTAACTCACATGTGCACATACACATCATGATGGATGATGTGTACATTTACAACACGCACAATTTCTTTGGTTTATGTCTCTTTTGTGTAGGTACCCATGAATACTTGTCAACCTCGCAATCCCACGAGTTGATAATAAGAGCTCTAGAGAGAAATGATGACTTGGCATCCCGTGGATTTCCATTCCCACCACTCTCTTCGCGCATTTTTTTCTACATGGCCCTCACTTGGCTATGGGTTATTGTCCATTACATATCATATGCCCATCTTTCCATGTTCACTTTGCATGATATGCCCATTCCTATGCCTTTGCCATGCAATGTGACCCATGGTTTGCATTACACATGATGATTGATTCTAGTACTTGTATGTGTATTTGCAAGCTTGGTGGAGATATCTCTTGTTGTTGCCATGTTCCATTTGTGACCCACCCCTATGATCTTGCTTTGTGTTCGTGCTTGCGATATGTCATGTGCATTGTCTATGCATAGTATTTACTCACATGCCATGGTTGCCATGATGTACTCTAGTGTGTTGCATCTTCGCTCCACTAGTTTGCACGACTTGATCTCTATGCTTGCTCATGTTGCATCGCCGATGATTCATGCTTGCTCATTTCATGCGGTTGATGACAATCATCTATATGCTTTGCACATGATTCAGATTGCTTCTTGTCATATATCTCCATGTGTTGCCTCTCTCATGCTAGAAGATTTGCCATGTCTTGAGGTGCAACAATGATTCTCGACTTGCTCATGAGATTGCCCCCATAACATTCTCGCATATGTTTGGATATTTTGACACATTTCTTGTGAAGCGTGCTTGTCTTACTTCTTTGCACCATATACCTAGTGCCATGAATATCGCCATTGCTGCATCATATTATTCATGCACTTGTGCTTCTAATGGTTATCTGCAAAAGATAAGAACCATCATGATGGATGATGTGTTTATCTACCATGCACATACATTCTTTGTTTTGTTGTGTGCATGTGTAGGATACTTGGACTTTGTGTCGACTTCCACTTCACGTGAGTTGACAGTTCGAGCTCTTGAGAGCAAGCCACCTTCTACCACGACGATTGTACATCGCACTTGCTTGGGTTTCGGCATTGTGAAGAATGCACAAGGACACGTCTTCAAGGTGACATCCTTCTTGAGCATGGATATTGAGGATCATACTACTTGTGTTGCTTGCACCATGAAGCTTATTGGTCATCTTGGACCACTTGATTGTGCACATGTTACAGATCTTGGCTCGACTTGCCATTTTCCCATTACCATGCCTCATGACATATATACCTTATGTGTTGCATCCAATTCTTGGAATACTTGCTACTACAATATGTTTGGTTGCAACAATGTCATCACTTCACATATGCCATGTCCCATTGATTGCTACATGCTTGACTTGATTGCCTCACACATGATGAACAATTTTCTTTCTATTGTGTTGAGTGCCACACTATATTCACTACACCCTATGCACATTATGCTTGGATTGTCTTGCACTTGACCCATGTGTTTAGACACTTCATTTTATTCGGTGTTGTGAATGATTCTTATGCCTACCATATACCTTTCATGGAGCAATTTGTGAATGCTTGCTATGAACTTGAGGTAGATGTTTTGATTTAGGGTAGAACCCTAGCGACCCGATCTTTCACGATTGGAGTGGGATCCCTCGAAGAACACGGGGAAGAACGGGGAGAAATCACAAAGGGGAAACACTCAAGAACAAGTCCAATCACACATCCACCAGACAATCAAACACACAAGATCACAAGGTACATGAACAACAAAAGGAAAGACACAAGGTAGAGTTGATCTCCATGAGGAGGTCTTGATGATATCCCGCAGGATCTTCTCCTAGATGGAGGTCTTGGCCTCCAATGGAGTAGTCTCTCTCTCAGGAGAAGAGTAGTAGGAGCAAAGCTCACATACAAATGAGCTATCAATTTGCTAACCCTAGAAGAGAGGTGGAGGAGTCATATATATAGGCTAAGGGGACGAAGGGGTACATGGGCCTCAGCCCAACACGTGCACGCAGGCGGAGTCCGGATGATCCGGGCGGGGAGCCGGATGATCTGGGCTCTGTCCGGATGATCCGGGGGATGGCACGGATGAGTCGAAGGCGAAGGGCTGGCGGCGATGACCCGGATTTCCGGAGGGGGGGTCCGGATGTCCGTCTGGTGTCTGAATGATCCGCGTGCTCATCCATATGATCCGACTTTGGGGTCCAGCTTCGAGTGTCATTGGGAGCGTCCGGATCGTCCGGGACCTTGTCCGGATGATCCGGCCAGACTGGGACTTGGCTGATTTCTTCTCCGTCTTCACGCATGTATTCCGTTTCCGATTCTCCTTGCTTCTTAGCTTCTCTGTGGCTAACTCCTTGGTACCTGAGTATGCAAAGCGTCTCTGTTTGACGTAATAGCCATGTCTTGTGTAATTCGAAAGGGAGTTGTGAGAGGAGTGATGTCACCTCGGTTTCGAGAGCTCTTGCATGTGCTCTTGTCATTGGTCCAATTGGTGTTGTAGGAGATGTAGATGCATCCATGGGGATGATCATGGGATGCTGCGCATCATCTTCCCCCTCCCCCTTGGGAAAGATCTGACCTCGGATCGAAAAATTCATCACCATGGTATGGCGAGAGGTCTTTGACATTGAAGATGTCGCTCATGTTGTACTTGTCGCGTGGGAGGTCGATCTTGTATGCGTTGTTGTTGTAGCGTGCTAGCACCTTGAAGGGTTCATCGGCTCGTGGTATAAGTTTGGACTTGCGTTCGTTGGGGAAGCGGTCCTTGTGAAGGTGTAGCCACATGAGATGTCCAATGTTGAATATCATGGGTTGCTTGTTGGTGCTGAGCTTGGTTGCGAGTCGTTATACTTGGCGCTCGATGGTGAGCCTTGTATCTTCATGCATCTTCTTAAGGTAGCTTGCTCGTGCACTCGCATCCATGTTGGTGCGCTCTTGTAGTGGAAGAGGTAGAATGTCCAATGGGGACAAAGGGTTGAAGCCGTAGACAACCTCGAAGGGGGACTTGCCGGTAGTATTATGTCTTGCGTGGTTGTAGGCGTACTCGGCGATGGGTAGGCACTCCTCCCACTCCTTGATATTCTTCTTCATCAACACGCGAAGTACAGTGGACAGTGTTCGGTTCGTCACCTCCGTTTGGCCGTCGGTTTGGGGATGGTATGCCGAAGAGAACAAGAGCTTGATTCTAATCTTGGCACATAAAATCTTCCAAAAGTAACTCAAGAATTTGACGTCGCGGTCCGAAACAATTGTCTTTGTTAATCCATGGGGGCGCAAGATTTCCCTACAAAAAAGATTGGCAATATGTGAAGCATCATCTATCTTGTTTCATGGGATAAAATGAGCCATCTTAGTGAATTGGTCCACAACAACAACACAGAATCCTTTCCATTTTGAGTTCTAGGCAAACCAAGTACAAAGTTGATGTAGGGTAGAACCCTAGATGCCCGATCTTTCACGTTTGGAGGGAATCCTACCAAGAACATGAAGAACATGGGGAAGAACAGGGAGAAATCACAAGGGTAAACACTCAAGAACAAGTCCAATCACCCATACACTAGACAATCAAACACACAAGATCCACATGGTACATGAACAACAAAGGGGAAAGATACAAGGTAAGGTTCATCTCCAAGAGGAGGTCTTGATGGTATCCTAGACGGATCTTCCCGTGAGGGGGGTCTTGACGATATCCTGCAGTATCTTCTCACATGGAGGTCTTGAACTCCATGGGAGTGGTAGTCTCTCTCTCTCTCTTTCTCAAGAGTAAAGGTAGGAGCAAAGCTCACCTAAGAATGAGCTATCATTTCTGCTTAACCTAGAAAGGATGATGGGGAGGTCTATTTATAGTCTAAGCCTCGAAGGGGTAAGTGGGCAGGGATACAAGGCCAAAGGCCTGCGACTGTGCATAGGCAGGGACTGGTCGTCCGGTGGGTAGCGGTCGTCCGGTGTCTCAGGAGCGACTGGTCGTCCGCTAGTCGTCGGACGCCCACTGGATCTGTTTTGTGATGGAACACCGATCGTCTGGTATCTTCGTACTTCCGTTAATATTACAGGTTGTCCGTTCACTAGGAGGTGCTGTAGCTGGCATTGGCTGTGCCTTCTGGCTGGTGCGGGTTCCAACCATCGGACGTCCGTTCCCGACCGGTCGTCCGGTGGCTGTAGCATGTAGCAGCTCCGTTTCTTCCATATTCTCTTCCATGCTTCCCTCGCGGATGGTGTAGTTGTTCCTTGACGCTTGCACTCCTCCTCATCGTCCGTGAAGCTCCGGCAATACCTATGCATGCACATGAGTGGAGTGTCAAGTAGTATACCATCCTTGAAGGGGTCAAGTGAACACGTGTAAAGGGGATGATTCACCTTTGTGTACGTGGAGTAGATGAGGCACGTGTCACTTGCCAAACTGATTCTTGACATGATGATGTCCATAGGATGCTCCGCATCATCTCCCCTCCCTTGGGAGAGATCCGACCTCGGATCAAAAACCAAATCACCATGTGAAAGAGATGGCTTCGCCGTGTAGAAGTGGACGTTCACCAAGTACTCATCATCTTCAAGCTGAAAATGGGCACTCTCCAATGTCGCACCATCTTGTGATTCCTTCAAAATAAACAAGAACAACAAACACTAGGAAAAACAAATGTGGTTAGCGTTAGTGCAAAACCAAGCATTCAAGAGGCGATTCACCCAACAAGTGTTATCATCAAGCATAGCATATGGTTTGACAAAGGATTGTGTCATGACATTTAAGCATATGAATTGAGCACAAGCAAAGATACCATGGGGACAAGCATGCAAATGTGAGGTAGAGATGCAAATATGTGTGACAAGAGAATAAGCATCAACCTCAAGTTCATAGCAATCATGCTTAACGTGTTCAATGAAAGGTCTATGGTAGGCATAGGAAGGATTCACAACACCAAATAAAATGAAGTGTCTAAACACATGGGTCAAGTGCAAGATAATCCAAGCATAACGTGCATAAGGTGTAGTGAAGATAGTATGGCACTCAACACAATTGAAAGAGCAATTTTTCATCATGTGTGAGGCAATCAAGTCAATCATGTGACAAGCAATGGGACATGTCATATGTGAAGTAATGACATTGTTGCAAGCAAACCATATAGTAGCAAGTAGTCCAAGAATTGGATGCAACACACAAGGTATATATGTCATGAAGCATGGAAATGTGGCAATCATGGGTGAAAGCAATATCTCAAACATGCGTGCAAATGGTGCAAGCAACACATGAAGTATGATCCACAATATCCAATATCAAGAAGGATGTCACCTTGAAAGCGTGTCCTTGTGCATTCTTCACAATTCCGAAGTGGTAGGGAATGCGGTGTAGAAGCGAGTGGTGGTAGAATATACGAGGCTCGCTCTCAAGAGCTCGAATGGTCAACTCACATGAAGTGGAAGTTGACACGAAGTCCAAGTGTCCTACACACGCACACAACAAAACAAAGAACGTATGTGCATGGTAGATAAACACATCATACATCAAGATGGTTCTCTTCTCTTGCACATAACCATTAGAAGCACAAGTGCATGAATAATATGATCCAACAATGTGGAGATTCATGGCACTGGTTATGTGGTGCAAAGAAGTAAGGCAAGCATGTTTCACAAGGAATATGTCAAAATCTCCAATATATGCGAGAATGCTATGGGGGAAATCTCATGAGGAAGACGAGAATCATTGTTGCACTCAATACATGGAAAATCATCTAGCATGAGAGAGGCAGAACATGGAGATATATGACACGAAGCAATATGAATCATGTGCAAAGCATAGTAATGGTTGTCATCAACCGCATAAAATGAGCAAGTATGAATTATGGGTGATGCAACACGAGCAAGCATAGTAAGCAAGTCGTGCAAACTAGTGGAGCAAAGATGCAACACACTAGAGTAAATCATGGCAATCATGTCATGTGAGTAAATACTAGGCATAGACAATGCACATGACATATCGCAAGCACGAGAACAAAGCAAGATGAAAGTATCATTATTGGAATGGCAATAACAAGAAATATATCCACCAAGCTTGCAAATACACACAAAAGTATGAGAATCAATCATCATATGTAAAGCAAAGCATGGGTCACAATTGCATGGCAAAGGCAGAGGAATGGGCATATCATGCAAAGTGAACATGGCAAGATGGGCATGTGATATGTAATGTACAATAACCCATTGCCAAGTGAGGGCCATGTAGAATGAATGCACGAAGTCTTTGCGAAGAGAGCGGTGGGAAAGACAATCCATGGGATCCCAAGTCATCATTGCTCTCTAGAGCTCGTTTTGTCAACTCATGGGATTGTGAGGTTGACAAGTATTCATGGGTACCTACACAAAAGAGACACAAACCAAAGAAATTGTGCATGCGATAAATGTACACATCATGCATCATGATGTGTATGTGCACATGTGAGTTAGCACAAGATAAGCATCGCTCAAAGAAATTTGATGCGTGGTATAAGAACATGTCATCCATCATGAAAGAATAGTTATTGTGCATAAAACGATGGGGACACAAATTGAGAATGCAATTATATGGCATATCAATAGCATGTTTATTCATGGGGAGCATATGGTGCACACAAGTATTGGGATCATGCAATGAATGGGATGGATGAAAATCTCCTAAGATTTATGAAGGAACAATGGGAGTCTCCTCATGAGCATTGTCGGAAACATCATATGGAGAAAATGGACAACATCCAAAACAATGCATATCCGAAGCTAGGTGGTCATGGCATGGCATATGAGATAAAGGATGCAAACGGAGCATAGAAATATCATCACAAGAAAAACAAATGCCAATAACCACGGGCGTGTCATCTATTCCATATGTGCAAATTGGCATTATTTTAATGGCATATGCATAGTCACTATGAAGAGATTGCAAATAAGAATATGGTTGATCTCATGCATAGCATATGACAAGTCAAGCGGGTTGTCAAACATGATGTGACCTAAAGAATTGTCACAAGAAATCCTATGTAACATGGAATCACAACTAATTAGACTCCACATGAGAATTATCATACTCATCATAAATGGGCAAATCATCGCATGGGGAAAGCATACTAGCATGAAGCATGGTACTAGGTGGATAAACATCATGTAAGCAATCAATGTCAAGAATGTCCACTAGTGGGACTTGAGCATCACCTTCACCTATGTTACCTTTTTCATTCCACTCAAGTGGTGTAGGTGAGTTGGGAAAGATCAAATGGTGGTCATCTTCATCTTGATGGAACCATGTGGGGGGTGCATCATATTCCACCATGGCCATCGTCTTGTCCAAAGGAAGGACAAAGTCATCAAGGATCGGTGCGTCATCATAAATGGGACCTAGAACCAAATGAGAAGACACAATAGAGGTAGAGGTCAAGTCGTTAGTGTTGAAATTGGCCTCACAAGACCTATGAAGTATCTCACTCTCTCTATGTGGTGGTTCACTCATTCCATCAAAGTAGGTGCACTCAATCTCACATATGGTGGAGTCACCCATCTCACTCAAGTGGTGGGGATTGTGGCTCTCCTCACATGGGAATTGGGGCAATTCGTCGTATATGGGGCTAGTGGTGAAGTCACTGTGACTCTCAATATGGTGGCAAAAGTCACTCAAGTCATCATACGTCGCCGTGGTCGAAGGGAAAATCCCATGCTCAACCATCTCGTCACTGTCGCCGTGGATGAAGGCCGAAGATGGCACATCATCATTCTCACCTCCAAAGATGGAAGCATCATCCTTGCTCGCCACCTTGTCGCTCACCTCCAAAGCTTGGTCCTTGAGGGTCTCCGTAGTCGTACCCGTCACCGTACCATCTTGAAAAAGAGTCGAGGTAGACTCGGCATCATCAATGCCACAAAGAGGGATGGCGGTGAAGTTGAACTTTGGAGCATCATCTTGCAGCTTGTCGGGCTTGGACATCGTGGTGGTACTAGCCTCATGCTTGTCGTAGAGCTTGGTCGCCGCGAAGTGTGCTTGGGGTGGAGAAGCCTTGGCCTTCATGAGTTCTTGTTCCGCCTTGAGAGAACCAATGTATTAGTCATTGAGGGACTTGTAGTTCTCGAGGAAGGTAGTCTTGGACATGTCGTTGTTCAATCCCATCATGAAGTGGAACTTCATCAAAATGGGGTCGTCCACGCTGGCTCGTCGCAAGGCATTCTTCATCTCCTTGAAGTACGCGTCGATGGACTTGGATTCTTGGATGGTGTTCTCCAATTGGCATCGAAGTTGTTCCGTGTAGGTTGGGGGCACGAACTCTCGCCGCAAAGCTCTCTACGTCTTGGGCCAACTCATGTTGTAGTTTTCGGAAGGTGTGTGAAGCCACCATGTCGAGGTGTAGTCGTGGAAGTTTCTTGTGGCGCACTTCACTTGATCTTCGGGAGGGACTTGATGTAGCTTGAGGTAGTCCTCCATTAGGCGCTCCCACTCGAGATACTCCTTGGGTTCGAGATACTCCGGGACGCGATTTTGGGCGGAATTTTAGGATTTTGGTCCCAAAATTGAAGATATTTCGTGGATAAAAGATGGGGAAACTTGGGGAAATGCTAGATCCACTCGAAACCAAGCGAGTCCATGGATCAAAATCAATAAAACATCATCAAACCAACAAATCACAAAAAAATTGGGGCTATTTTTGGTGGGGATTTTCAAAATTTAGGACGTAATCCAGCAAAAGAAGGCTAGAAAATGGTGGGAGAGATTTCAAATTCATGATAAACGTGGCTCATGATACCAAGATGACGTAGGGTAGAACCTTAGAGGCCCGATCTTTCATGTTTGAAGGGAATCCTACCGATAACATGAAGAACACGGGGAAGAACGGGGAGAAATCACAAGGGGAAACACTCAAGAACAAGTCCAATCACACATACACTAGACAATCAAACACACAAGATCCACAAGGTACATGAACAACAAAGGGGAAAGATAAAAGGTAAGGTTCATCTCCAAGAGGAGGTCTTGATGGTATCCTAGACGGATCTTCCCGCGAGGGGGGTCTTGATGATATCCCGCAGGATCTTCTCACATGGAGGTCTTGAACTCCATGGGAGTGGTAGTCTCTCTCTCTCTCTCTCTCTCTCTCTCTCTCTCTCTCAAGAGTAGAGGTAGGAGCAAAGCTCACCTGATGTAGGGCGGAACCCTATGGGGCCAATCTTTCACGTTTGGAGAGGATCCCTGCGATGAACAAGAAGAACACACAGAAGAAAACGAGGAAATCACGGGGAAGAACAAGAGAAATGCTCAACTGACACGAATATGATCACAGAAGTGCTAGATCATCGAGGCACAAAGTAACACGAGATCCAAAGTCAACAAGGGACGATACAAGAGTAACCGTTCTTCTCCGTGAGGAGGTCTTGACTGTCTTCTCCGGATGAAGGCCTTGAATCCGGGTGGATCTTCTCTGAAGAGGTGCGGTCCCTCCCGAGGAGTAGATTCGGTACAGATGAGCAATGCTCTATCTCAAATGAGCTAAACCAATGCTAGCCCTTGAACGTAGGTGGAGGGGAAGTATATATAGTCTACGGGGCGAAGGGTTACATGGGCCACGGCCCGGAGGCGATGCACGCAGGCAGGAGGGGGCCGGAGGTCCTGGCATCGGGCCGGATGTCCAGGCGCTCGTGAGGGGCCGGATGTTCGGGCTGTCGAGCTGGATGTCCGGGTTGTTGGAGTTGGCCTTGCTGCTCTCTGGAGGGACGGGGCTGGATGTCCGGGCGGAGGGGCCGGATGTCCGGGGCTTCGGGAGGCGCCGGATGTCTGGTGTGACGGCCGGATGTCCGGGCTGTCGGGGCAGCCTTCTGTGCTCCCTGGACGGCGTTTCCGGATGTCCGGGCTGTTGGGCCGGATTTTCGGGGCGGAGGGCCGGATGTCCGGGATGGATGCCTGATGCCCGGTCCATGTAGCTTCTGCTATAGACCCCTAGCTGCGGTGTAGATCACCAGGGGCCGGATGTCCGGGGCCATGGCCAGATGTCCGGTGCCTGGAAGCTGTTCTCGCCTTCTTCCGCTGGTTCTCTTCTTCTATGGACTTGGTGGCTTGATCATCTTCATGTGCACCGACGGGAGGGTCCTCTTGGTACCTAATCATGCACAACATTTCGGACTTAGGTAGTAGCCATGTCTCGGGAGGATTATATGAGATATTACTAAGGAGAGAGGTCACCTCGGTCCCGAGAGCTCTAGCTCATGCTGTTGTCATGGGTCCTCTTGGTGCTTGGTGAGACGATGGTAGGTCCATGGGGGTGACCATAGGATGCTCCGCATCATCAACTAAGAATGAGCTATCATATTTGCTTACTCTAGAAAGGATGAGGGGGAGGTCTATTTATAGTCTAAGCCTCGAAGGGGTAAATGGGAAGGATACAAGGCCAAAGGCCAGCGGCTGCACACAGGCAGGGACCGGTCGTCCGGTGGGTAGCGGTCGTCTGGTGTCTCAGGAGCGACCAGTCGTCCGCTAGTCGTCGGACGTCCACTGGATTCGTTCGCTGAAGGAACACCAATCGTCCGATATCTTCGGACTTCCATTAATATTACCGGTCGTCCGGTGGGGGCTGGATGTCAGCTTCCTGGGAGGTGTTGTAGCTGGCGTTGGCTGGGCCTTCTGGCTGGTGCGGCTTCTAGGCGTCGGACGTCCAGTCCCGACCGGTCGTCCGGTGGCTGTAGCATGTAGCTGCTCCGTTTCTTCCGTCTTCTCTTCCATGCTTCCCTCGCGGATGGTGTAGTTGTTCCTTGCGCTTGCACTCCTCCCTGTCATCCATGAAGCTCCGGCAATACCTATGCATGCACACGAGTGGAATGTCAAGTAGTATACCATCCTCGAAGGGGTCAAGTGAACACGTCTAAAGGACATGATTCACCTTTGTGTACATGAAGTATATGTGGCACGTGTCACTTGCCAAACGGACTCTTGACATGGTGATGTCCATAGGATGCTCCGCATCAAAAGTCCATGCTAATGTCTTCCCATGATATGGAATAGGAAGAGGCATGTAAAGACCATGGGATTGAGCTTTTGACTTAGCTTTGCGACATGTAGAGCATCGGTTGGTGAAACGTGAGACCTCACAGAACATCTTGGGCTAAAAGTAGTTCTTGGAGAGCATTGCGAATGTCTTGTCGCGTCCAAAGTGTACCATGAGTCTGCCTCCATGAGCCTCTTGCAAAAGGATCAAACGAAGAGAAGATTCGGGAAAGCAAAGTTTGTTAGCTCTCATAAGATAATCATCCTTGATGTAATACCGTTCCCAAGATGTATGCCTCAAACACTTGGCATAAGGACTAGCAAAGGTAGGATCATGCGCATGCAAATCTTTTATGTGCTCAAAGCCAATGACATTCAACTCAAGTTTAGTGAGAAGCATGCATATGCGGGAAAGGGCATCAGCCACTACGTTTTCCTTACACTGGATGTACTTGATGACATAAGGAAATGACTCGATGAATTCACTCCATTTAGCATGATGCTTGTTCAACTTAGTTTGACCTTTTAAGTACTTAAGCGTTTCATGATCGGTATGAATGATAAATTCATGAGGGCGAATATAATGTTCCCATTCACGCAAAACTCGCACTAAAGCATATAGCTCTTTGTCATAGATGGGGTAATTGAGTTGCGCTCCAGAAAGTTTCTCACTAAAATATGCTATGGGGCGCTTCTCTTGTGTTAACACACCTCCTATGCCATGACCACTAGCATCATAATGAATCTCAAAAGGTTTGTCAAAGTTGGGTAATGCAAGCATGGGAGCATGAGTAAGCAAATTCTTAAGCTCATTAAATGCGGTATCTTGGGATGGTCCCCAAACAAATGGCGCATTTTTCTTACTCAAAGAATGTAAAGGAGAAGCAATGGTGCTAAAATCCTTCACAAAGCGACGATAAAAACCGTCTAAACCGAAAAAACTACACACTTGTTGCTAGTTAGTGTGTCACATCCCCAATTCAGGCCTTGCTTGTCTTTTCTTTAGCTTCCATGCATCATGTTTAAATTCTTTTGAAACTTGAAATAGGGATTGCCTAAACCCTAGCATTAAAGGAATTCACTAGGTTCAACCAAAATATTTCCAGAAAATCCAAATGGCTTTCAAAAATGTTCATCATTCTTGGAAATGCTGGCAACAGTAACCAGAGGTGATGCACATTTTTCCATGACATATTTGGGGCTCTGAATTAAATCATACTATATTTGCATTTGGGCATTTAAATGCTATAAAATATTTCAAATGCTCAAATAATCCCAAACTAAAATGTTCCATGCTGGAAATATTCCATCTAAGGACCAAGTGCAGTTTGGTGATTTTTGGAAGTGCATAGGTATTATTAATAAAGCCCTTAAAATTTACAGAATAATAGAAAACTGTAATAAATAGAAAAGGAGAGAGAGAGAAAGGATCCAGCCACTTACCTGGCGCAGCCCACCTGGCAGCCCACTGGCCGGCCCAGCACTGTGCTGGCCTGGTGCCAGTCATCCTCTACCTCTGCCAGTAGGCAGAGGAGGGAGACAGCGCACCCGCGCGCCGTGGCGACACGCCACCTCCCTGCCTGCCTGCATCCCACGCCACCGCGGCGCCTGAACCGTCTCCTCGGCGCTGCCTCGACCCCCTGGACATCACTCTCCCCTCCTCTGGCCTCTCCCTCATCCTCTTCCGCTACGACCGACGCGTCCGTCGCCGCCGACGAGCACCGCCGTGGCCACAGCCACTGCCTCGCCTCGTCGTTGCGCCTAGAGGCTCCGCCTCGACCCCCTCTTCCTCTCCACCAACCCACGCCCCGCCGGACGCCCTCAAACGCCGGCCACACCGTCTTCTTCAACCTCGGTCCGCCGAGATCGCCTTTGCCGCCCCGTCTGCTCCGGTCATCCCCCGAGCTCGCCATCCACCCCACGACGATCACCGTGAGCTTCTGCCTATCCTCCCCCTCTCCGTTCGCTCTGCCGTGCACCGTAGCAACCACACTGCACTCACCCGGACGCGCCGTCGCCTGCACTCGTCGCCGGTGATGCTCCGGTGACCATTTGGTCTCGGGCATCGCGTCAACACGCTCCCCGCATCGCATAGAGCCTCCGTGGCACCTCGCCACGCTCGTTTGCGCACCGCAGCCCCATCCCCACTTGCACCCGAGTTTCGGCCGCCGCCAAGCTCGTCGCCGGCGCCACTCCGGCCACTCCCCGGCCGCGCTACCACCACGGTTGGATGCAGACGAGCATCCGCATCCCGTAGCTGTGCTCCGCGCGCCAAACGGCTCCCTGTAGGCAAATCCCGCGCCGCTCCGCCGCGCCTGGACTCGCCGGCGGCTAGACGCCGGCGGGTTTGACCCGATGACCGTTGACTGGGTGGGCCCAGTTTGACCCCTGGGTCAATGACATGTGGGCCACCCTTGCTAATTTTAGTTAGATTAGTTTATCGCTAATTAACCTGGATTAGTGACTAACCTAACACTAGCTAACCCTGTTTAGTTAGTCAACTAACCACTGACATGCGGGCCCAGGCCCATTGACAGTTTAGTTAGTATTAACTTAATCCTGTTAACTAGCTGTTACACTGACATGTGGGTCCCAGCGTCAGGTTTGACCTGGGCTGGCGCTTTTGACCTGATGACGTCACCCCGACGTCATGCTGACGCAATAAATATTTTCTGGATTTATTTTTATACAGAAAATTCCAGAAAATGATCTAAACTTCTAAAATTCATAGAAATTCAACCGTAACTCCAAATTAAATGATTTATATATGAAAAATGATCAGAAAAATCGAATCTTTCCATCTATACTAGTTTCATGCATGTCAGAACACTTTAACCATGCTGTTTAGGTGAAACAAGCTAATGCACTTATATCACTTATTATTTTGGGTGATCATTTGAATCCTTGGTTCAAATGGACTCAAACCTTTATGTCCCAAATTGCATTAGACCTATCACACATCATATTGCCATGTCATAGCATGCATCATATTGTCGCATTGCATTGATTGTGTTCTTCTGTGTTTGCCGGTAACTGTCCCCTCTCGGTAGACGATGTTTCAACGACGAGTTCGATGACACCGATGAAGAACTATAATATCTTCAGAAGTGCCAGGCAAGCAAAACCCCCTTGTTCATTCCGATACAACCCACTCTCTCGCTCCTGCTCTCTTTTATTGCATTACGACAACATCGATTCAACTGTTGCTTGCTGCGGTAGTTGAACCCCTTTATCCTCTGCATGACCTGTCATTCCACAGTAAATAGATGAAACCCACTAGCATGAGTAGGAGTTGTTTGAGCCCTATTGTGCCTACTCATACATGCTTGTTTGTCATGCTTGCTACTACTTAGAGTTGAGTCGGATCTGATTCATCGAGGTTGAATCAGAGGTGTGTGAACATGTCCTACTGTGCGTGTGAGCTAAGTGTGTGAACACGATTTGGTAAAGGTAGCGGTGAGAGGCCATGTAGGAGTACATGGTGGGTTGTCTCATTGCAGCCGTCCTCAGGAACTGAGTTCTGTGTTTGTGATCCATGATTCAGCTACTACCACGCATTGGGCCCGAAACCAATGGACCCTCTCGGCTTCTTAATCACCCTTGTCTTCTGTCTAGGAGTTGCAAGTAGTTTCTGGTGTTTGTAGTATGCTGGAGGCCGTGCGCAGCGCCGACCGTAGGGGTGGGCTGTGATGCGGTAGGCACGTGGCCGGGTAAACCGGGCGCCCGTTTGGTGTCACGGAACCCTGCTCACATCGTTTGGGGCTGTGAGCGAAACTTCGGCCGGATCTCCTCATGGATGGAACCCGAATAGGCAATAAACCTGGACTAGGGACTTGAGTGTTTAGGTAGGTCGTGGCCGACACCCTCGTTGAGCTTCTGCTTGAAGGTTGCCGAGTACATGCCGTGTAAACGGCGGTAAGTGGTGAGAGCGTGTGTGAAGAAGTACACCCTTGCAAGCTTAACATCATCTATTCGAATAGTCGTGTCCGCGGTAAAGGACTTCTGGGTTGCCTATAACAGTTCATAAACAAGTGAAAGTGGATACTCTAAAATACGCAAGATAAGTGTGAGTGCTATGGATGGCGTTCTCGTAGGGAGAGGGGAGCGGATCCATAGTGGTGTATTGATATGGTGAATATGTGGACTCGTGTGCGCCACCTCAAAAGAGTTACTTGCAGTCGTAGTTTAGGATAGCCACCGAGTCAAAGCTGGCTTGCTGCAGTTAAACCCCACCATCCCCTTTGTTGACAATGATGCATATGTAGTTAGTTCTGATGTAAGTCTTGCTGGGTACATTTGTACTCACGCTTGCCTATTTTATGTTTTTGCAGAGAGACTTTAGTCTCGCTAGTAGTTCCACGTGGACTTCGACATTTAGCTTGTTACCTCAGCTACGATCTTGTGCCCTCGGTAGGATCTGGTAGATAGTCAGGCTTCTAAGCCTTTTTCATTTGTAGATGTCTGTACTGAAACATGTTAGCTTCCGCTTGTGCTTTGATTTGTATGCTCTGAATGTTGGGTCATGAGACCTATGTTTGTAATATCTCGCTCCTCGGAGCCTAATGAATAAATACTTGAGTCGTAGAGTCATGTTGTGATGCCATGTTGTATTTGCACATATCGAGCATATTGTGTGTATGCTATTGAAATGCTTGGTATGTGTGGGATCTGACTATCTAGTTGTTTATCTTTAGTAGCCTCTCTTACCGGGAAATGTCTCCTAGTGTTTCCACTGAGCCATGGTAGCTTGCTACTGCTTCGGAACACTTAGGCTGGCCGGCATGTGTCCTTCTTCATTCCTGTGTCTGTCCCTTCGGGGAAATGTCACGCGTTGAGTACCAGAGTCCTGTTAGCCCGCTACAGCTCGGTTCACCAGAGTCCTGCTAGCCCAGTGCTACAGCCTGGATTCACTCGCTGATGACCGACACGTTCGATGCTGGGTCATGGATGCCTGTCCCTGTAAGTTTGTGCCACTTTGGGTTTACGACTAGCCATGTCAGCCCGGGCTCCTTATCATATGGATGCTAGCAACACTATCATATACGTGTGCCAAAAGGTGCAAACGGTCCCGGGCAAAGGTAAGGCGACACCCGTGGGAATACCGTGCGTGAGGCCACAAAGTGATATGAGGTGTTACATGCTAGATCGATGTGGCATTGAGTCGGGGTCCTGACAGCTTTGGTATCAGAGCCTAACTGCCTGTAGGATTACCAAGCCAAACTGGTCGAAGTTGAGTCTAGAAATGCTTTAGTTATATGTAGGGGAATTGATTGTGGGATGGAACGTAAGGCTCTTTTTACTCCTTATACCTCATGGCCTTCTGATCTGAGTCAACCTCTTCTCTTCTGCGGGGTTTAAGAACTAGGCCTTCTCATCTATCTATCAGGATGACGTGTTACTAATCCATCGACTTGTAGAATTGTTAGTTTCAAATCTCAGCTCAGTTTTACTACTTCTGTATGTTCATAACTGTTGATCTTGAAACCTTGATATTGTGCTTCGGAGTGGCTATGCCACCATTTTTGTAGCATGTCTCCAATCTTTTTCGAGCATTTACAGCCGTTATGCTGTCCTAGTCATCCCAGGTTTCTAAATAGTCTGATGCATTTGCAAATCCTTTCTTTCCGTTCCTGATGTCCTTTATGGTCAGAATAAGCACACTAACCGGTGCGTTGAGGTAATTTATTGCCTTGACATATATGTTGGAATTATTATAATGACCCTAGGTGTTTTAGGGAGTCACCTAGTAATCTAGCAATGTTTAGTGTTCCCAGTGTGTTGATTCTGGCTTTTGTTCTCGAAAGCATCCCGTGATGCCATTTAGTAGTAGGTATTCTATCCCTGGGTTCTTGACCCAAGATTCACTCCACTTACCTCGTGTTGATAGTGTTGCTAGTTCCTTTAGGTTATTAGCAACCTTTGCATTAGTCCTCGAGGTCCGTGGTATTTCCTTCTTCCAAATACTATGAACCACTTATGGCAGAAGTTTGTTGGATCAAAAGATCACAACAGGAGTACCCTTGATGAGCTCTCCAATTATAATTGTGACTCTGCCAGTCGACCCTTCTGCATGGGTTATCCGGAAGAAACCTGTTGAACTTGATTCGACATATTAACCTATGCATCGACAACTCAGAAAGTTATATGTTCCTCGAGTTGTCCCTCCTTAGTTGTATTCTGACCGCCGTCTATCAATTGATAGTCAGGAGTAGTCATGCACTCGTGCTCATCGGTGCCTTTATTCTTGTGGTTCGTCAAGTCATTCTATTCTGGAATGACTAGGAGAAACAAACTCCAGTACCTCATCCATATCCAGGATTGGGTCAAAGCAGTCGTACTCCGCAGATCAAATACTAACCCAGCTTTTATTCTGTTTTACCCCGAAGTATTACCGTCTTTATGTCAGGATTTTCATGAGAATTGCACCGGCTCTTGTGAATTCTTGATGTAGTGATACTTCTCGCCATCATTATTCATTCCTTGGTCCTCGTGTTGTTTAACCAGAATGCCGACAAGTGAATCGTGATGTGTGAAATCTATACTCCTAGCAACTCCGTTGCTTAGTAGTTAAAGGACAATAACCTCACTCTTAGCATGTTGATTTTTGAATCATCACCCTAAGTAGGATTGTGCTACCTAGTCCTTATTTCCGGTGCACTCTCCGATCAATGAGTTAGGATCTTGTCAAACCCTCGCTCTTTTGATCATATCATCTTGCCCTGAAAAGCAAGATTGTTCTCAAGTTTAGTAACATAGCGGTGGTTCGTGATTTTCTGAATATTTTCTCAGAAGTATTACCAGGTTGTCACCTGGCCGCTATGTTGAGTTCGTGATCAAGTTGGTTTTCTTATAAATCACTCCTTCTCCAGGAATCTGTGTTGCATGCCCCTGAGCTATTTGGTCAAGCTAAACAACAACTTGGAGAGTTGGAAGATGGAAGCTTGTACGATTTAGTTCATCTTAAGGGATATCTTGTATGTGTGTTGAAGAAAGTTGATATTCTCATCGACTGAACCTTGCCGATCAGTTAATGGACATATCATTTTATCCAACCTTGATTTGAGTATGGGCTATGTCAAATCAAATCAGAACCAACAATATTCGTAATGTTGTCTTACTCGTGGTTGATCCCTCGAGCATACACCATTATTTCCTTTGGTCTGACTGATGCTATCGCCTTGTTCACATAATTTTGGAATTCCACTTATATGGAAACCTAGATAAATTGTTGTTGAGCCCATCGATAACATCCTTGTCTTCTCCATAATTTTGTTGAACATTAAGCTAGTGTTGGAAACTTTTAAAAGCATTTGTTCATGCTAGCTCATGAAACATATGTTCGGATGTAAGAAGTGACTTCCTCTAGTTCATGTGCATTTGATGCAAGTTGCCGCCGTGGATCCGAGAAAGTCAATGTTGCCTCCTCTGGAATCATCCCAAGTCAGTCATGCATGTGCAAAGTATGCTATGGTTTGACAGGCTCGCTACCTCCATTCCACATGTATTCCCTAGTACACCAAGCCACTGATTGATTTGTTCAAGGAGAAGAAGTTCCTTCCTAAGAGCTAGACTTATGTAAGGATCTCAATATCCTCGATGATGGTTTCCCACCTGGACTCGGTAGTGTTTTAGTATAAGACTACTACGTGGACAAGCTTGTCTGGGACAATGTGTTCACATGTCTGTAGCAGAACCAGCTCATGTTTTGGAGCTTGCTATCGCAGTTCATTTCCTGAGAATCTCGCAACGTTATCTTGTCGATTTGTGTTGCAAACTTTCATTTTTCTTTCTAGACTCGATGAGTCTAGATTATTCTGACACCAACCAGATCTGAATCTCAGGCAGATATGATGGTTGGAACGTTTTCCCAGGAATTATATTATTGGTCTCTCTGTAACCCGGTAAAATGGATGTCGTGGCCAACACATCCAGCCGGAAGACCTGTTATTGTAATATCTTGATTGAAGTTGGCCACCTCTCCATAAGGACTTCGTAGGAATTATTCCTTAGTTGTGTGCCTTATGATCTTTGCACTTTCGAAGTCCGACCTTTTACTTGATGTTCTAGATATCAAACCATATCTATGAATGGGATACGCTAGTACATCAAGGAGAACATTAGAAGCGGAGTGCTAAATGTCTCTCGGTCGATCATCCAGATTTTGTTTCCTTAGACTCGCTAAGGTGAAATCTGAGAAGGTGTTATCTTCCTATGCATCTGCATCATCCATCATTATTCATCATGGTAGTATGTTGTGTTGCCAGGATCCTTGACACGGAGATTGGTAAAGCTTGATGAACATGGAAATGCTCAAGTTCTTGAGAGCACGCACAAGCACTAGGTGCTATCATAGTTACTAACCGGGATTGCTCTCAGTTTCCTCGGTTATGCTATAACTTTTCAAACAGTGGACTCACTCTCTACTGTTGAGCTTCTCCCCAGTTACTAAAATCATCCCTTGTGTTGTTTTCAACAAGGTAATCCACATCGTCTATTCTAGTCCGAGTATGCCATTCTACCGACCCCCCTCCAAACAATCCCTCGAGAATTGCCTTAGGCTGGTATAAAGAGTTTCAATGATCTCTGAATCAAAGGTAATTCTTTTTGCCACTTAAGGGGATATATCTACGAGTCACCATCCCTAAGGTGTCTTGTTGTGGTATCATGGCAACTCGACTCCTCGCTGCGTTGACAACCGATTACCAGCTTCTTAAGTGCGGAATTGTTGCCTACCTAGTGAACCTTCGACATCTGTTCCACTCCATTCCTTTGGATGAATGCTTCGTATCTCAGCTCGAGAGATGATCTTACCTCTCACTCCATGAGTTGATCCTAAATACTCGATCTTCGAGGAGATCGTTTTCTGGAGAGTCTCCTTCTGTCGTTATCGTGTTGGATGAAGACCTGGCAAGCGAAGACGTCAAGATCGATTGAGTCAACAGATCAACACCTCGAGAAGACAGTTGGATCATGAAGTTTGTGATACTTAGTGTCCCCTGTGTCTTCTTACCCTATGCTTGAATCTCGGGACGAGATTCTTGTTTAGTGGGGGTCAGTTGTCACATCCCCAATTCAGGCCTTGCTTGTCTTTGCTTTAGCTTCCATGCGTCATGTTTAAATTCTTTTGAAACTTGAAATAGGGATTGCCTAAACCCTAGCATTAAAGGAATTCACTAGGTTCAACCAAAATATTTCCAGAAAATCCAAATGGCTTTCAAAAATGTTCATCATTCTTGGAAATGCTGGCAACAGTAACCAGAGGTGATGCACATTTTTCCATGACATATTTGGGGCTCTGAATTAAATCATACTCTATTTGCATTTGGGCATTTAAATGCTATAAAATATTTCAAATGCTCAAATAATCCCAAACTAAAATGTTCCATGCTGGAAATATTCCATCTAAGGACCAAGTGCAGTTTGGTGATTTTTGGAAGTGCATAGGTATTATTAATAAAGCCCTTAAAATTTACAGAATAATAGAAAACTGTAATAAATAGAAAAGGAGAGAGAGAGAAAGGATCCAGCCACTTACCTGGCGCAGCCCACCTGGCAGCCCACTGGCCGGCCCAGCACTGTGCTGGCCTGGTGCCAGTCATCCTCTACCTCTGCCAGTAGGCAGAGGAGGGAGACAGCGCACCCGCGCGCCGTGGCGACACGCCACCTCCCTGCCTGCCTGCATCCCACTCCACCGCGGCGCCTGAACCGTCTCCTTGGCGCTGCCTCGACCCCCTGGACATCACTCTCCCCTCCTCTGGCCTCTCCCTCGTCCTCTTCCGCTACGACCGACGCGTCCATCGACACCGACGAGCACCGCCGTGGCCACAGCCACTGCCTCGCCTCGTCGTTGCGCCCAGAGGCTCCGCCTCGACCCCCTCTTCCTCTCCACCAACCCACGCCCCGCCGGACGCCCTCGAACGCCGGCCACACCGTCTTCTTCAACCTCGGTCCGCCGAGATCGCCTTCGCCGCCCCGTCTGCTCCGGTCATCCCCCGAGCTCGCCGTCCACCCCACGACGATCACCGTGAGC
Organism: Triticum timopheevii; assembly: GCA_963921465.1. Lineage (NCBI taxonomy): Eukaryota > Viridiplantae > Streptophyta > Magnoliopsida > Poales > Poaceae > Triticum > Triticum timopheevii. The sequence continues at coordinate 279,573,694 of OY997264.1, forward strand.
TTCTTCCTATCCTCCCCCTCTCCGTTCGCTCTGCCGTGCACCGTAGCAACCACACCGCACTCACCCGGACGCGCCGTCGCCCGCACTCGTCGCCGGTGATGCTCCGGTGACCATTTGGTCCCGGGCATCGTGTCAACACACTCCCCGCATTGCGTAGAGCCTCCGTGGCACCTCGCCGCGCTCGTTTGCGCACCGCAGCCCCATCCCCACTCGCACCCCGAGCTTCGGCCGCCGCCAAGCTCGTCGCCGGCACCACTCCGGCCACTCCCCGGCCGCGCTACCACCACGGTTGGATGCGGACGAGTGTCCGCATCCCGTAGCTGTGCTCCGCGCGCCAAACGGCGCCCTGTAGGCGAATCCCGCGCCGCTCCGCCGCGCCTGGATTCACCGGCGGCTAGACGCCGGCGGGTTTGACCCAATGACCGTTGACTGGGTGGGCCCAGTTTGACCCCTGGGTCAATGACATGTGGGCCACCCTTGCTAATTTTAGTTAGATTAGTTTAGCACTAATTAACCTGGATTAGTGACTAACCTAACACTAGCTAACCCTGTTTAGTTAGTCAACTAACCACTGACATGCGGGCCCAGGCCCATTGACAGTTTAGTTAGTATTAACTTAATCCTGTTAACTAGCTGTTACACTGACATGTGGGTCCCAGCGTCAGGTTTGACCTGGGCTGGTGCTTTTGACCTGATGACGTCACCCCGACGTCATGCTGACGCAATAAATATTTTCTGGATTTATTTTTATACAGAAAATTCCAGAAAATGATCTAAACTTCTAAAATTCATAGAAATTCAACCGTAACTCCAAATTAAATGATTTATATATGAAAAATGATCAGAAAAATCCAATCTTTCCATCTGTACTAGTTTCATGCATGTCAGAACACTTTAACCTTGCTGTTTAGGTGAAACAAGCTAATGCACTTATATCGCTTATTATTTTGGGTGATCATTTGAATCCTTGGTTCAAATGGACTCAAACCTTTATGTCCCAAATTGCATTAGAACTATCACACATCATATTGCCATGTCATAGCATGCATCATATTGTCGCATTGCATTGATTGTGTTCTTCTGTGTTTGCCGGTAACTGTCCCCTCTCGGTAGACGATGTTTCGACGACGAGTTCGATGACACCGATGAAGAACTATAATATCTTCAGAAGTGCCAGGCAAGCAAAACCCCCTTGTTCATTCCGATACAACCCACTCTCTCGCTCCTGCTCTCTTCTATTGCATTAGGACAACATCGATTCAACTGTTACTTGCTGCGGTAGTTGAACCCCTTTATCCTCTGCATGACCTGTCATTCCACAGTAAATAGATGAAACCCACTAGCATGAGTAGGAGTTGTTTGAGCCATGTTGTGCCTACTCATACATGCTTGTTTGTCATGCCTGCTACTGCTTAGAGTTGAGTCGGGTCTGATTCATCGAGGTTGAATCAGAGGTGTGTGAACATGTCCTACTGTGCGTGTGAGCTAAGTGTGTGAACACGATTTGGTAAAGGTAGCGGTGAGAGGCCATGTAGGAGTACATGGTGGGTTGTCTCATTGCAGCCGTCCTCAGGAACTGAGTTCTGTGTTTGTGATCCATGATTCAGCTACTACCACGCATTGGGTCCGAAACCAATGGACCCTCTCGGCTTCTTAATCACCCATGTCCTCTGTCCAGGAGTTGCAAGTAGTTTCTGGTGTTTGTAGTATGCTGGAGGCCGTGCGCAGCGCTGACCGTAGGGGTGGGCTGTGATGCCGTAGGCACGTGGCCGGGTAAACCGGGCGCCTGTTTGGTGTCACGGAACCCTGCTCACATCGTTTGGGGCTGTGAGCGAAACTTCGGCCGGATCTCCTCATGGATGGAACCCGAATAGGCGATAAACCTGGACTAGGGACTTGAGTGTTTAGGTAGGTCGTGGCCGACACCCTCGTTGGGCTTCCGCTTGAAGGTTGCCGAGTACATGTCGTGTAAACGGCGGTAAGTGGTGAGAGCGTGTGTGAAGAAGTACACCCCTGCAGGGTTAACATCATCTATTCGAATAGCCGTGTCCGCGGTAAAGGACTTCTGGGTTGCCTATAACAGTTCATAGACAAGTGAAAGTGGATACTCTAAAACACGCAAGATAAGCGTGAGTGCTATGGATGGCGTTCTCGTAGGGAGACGGGAGCGGATCCATAGTGGTGTATTGATATGGTGAATATGTGGACTCATGTGCGCCACCTCAAAAGAGTTACTTGCAGTCGTAGTTCAGGATAGCCACCGAGTCAAAGCTGGCTTGCTACAGTTAAACCCCACCATCCCCTTTGTTGACAATGATGCATATGTAGTTAGTTCTGATGTAAGTCTTGCTGGGTACATTTGTACTCACGTTTGCCTATTTTATGTTTTTGCAGAGAGACTTCAGTCTCGCTAGTAGTTCCACGTGGACTTCGACGTTTAGCTTGTTACCTCAGCTACGATCTTGTGCCCTCGGCAGGATCTGGTAGATAGTCAGGCTTCTAAGCCTTTTTCATTTGTAGATGTCTGTACTCAAACATGTTAGCTTCCGCTTGTGCTTTGATTTGTATGCTCTGAATGTTGGGTCATGAGACCTATGTTTGTAATATCTCGCTCCTCGGAGCCTAATGAATAAATACTTGAGTCGTAGAGTCATGTTGTGATGCCATGTTGTATTTGCACATATCGAGCATATTGTGTGTATGCTATTGAAATGCTTGGTATGTGTGGGATCTGACTATCTAGTTGTTTATCTTTAGTAGCCTCTCTTACCGGGAAATGTCTCCTAGTGTTTCCACTGAGCCATGGTAGCTTGCTACTGCTCCGGAACACTTAGGCTGGCCGACATGTGTCCTTCTTCGTTCCTGTGTCTGTCCCTTCGGGGAAATGTCACGCGTTGAGTACCGGAGTCCTGTTAGCCCGCTACAGCCCGGTTCACCGGAGTCCTGCTAGCCCAGTGCTACAGCCTGGATTCACTCGCTAATGACCGACACGTTCGATGCTGGGTCATGGATGCCTGTCCCTGTAAGTTTGTGCCACTTTGGGTTTACGACTAGCCATGTCAGCCCGGGCTCCTTATCATATGGATGTTAGAGACACTATCATATACGTGTGCCAAAAGGCGCAAACGGTCCCGGGCAAAGGTAAGGCGACACCCGTGGGAATACCGTGCGTGAGGCCGCAAAGTGATATGAGGTGTTACATGCTAGATCGATGTGGCATTGAGTCGGGGTCCTGACATAGTGGGTTGGGGCCAAGTTTTAATACCATTGATCTTAGATTCATCTACATGAACACCCTTAGAAGACACAACAAAACCCAAGAAAACAAATTTATCAACACCAAAAAGGCATTTGTCCACAATAGCATAAAGGTGCTCTTTCCTAAGGGTTTGCAACACGGTTCTAAGATGGGTGACATGATCTTTGAGGGATTTGCTAAAGACAAGAATATCATCAAAATAGACCACAACAAATACACCAATATAGGGACGAAGAACAAAGTGCATGACTCACATGAAAGTACTGGGTGCTTCGGATAAACCCATTGGCATAACTAGCCATTCATATAAGCCAAATTTGATCTTAAATGCGGTTTTCCATTCATCACCTTCTTGGATGCGTATTTGATAATAGCCATTCTTAAGATCAATCTGAGAGAAAAGGGCGGCTCCGCTAAGCTCATCAAGCATATCATCTAAGCGTGGAATAGGATAACATTATCTAACGGTGATAGCATTCATGGGACGGCAATCGGAAACCGTGCGATAAGTATCGTCTTTCTTTGGAACAAGTATGACCGGAACGACACAAGGGCTCAAACTTTCACGTACTTGACCGTTGTCAATTAGTTGTTGCACTTGCCGTTGGATCTCCTTAGTTTCCTCGGTGTTGATGCAGTAGGGAGCTTTGTTAGGTAGAGGTGCTCTGGGGATGAGGTCGATTCGGTGCTCAATGCCTTGTAGTGGAGGTAGACCCAGAGGTAGGGAAAACATCTTGGAATTCCTGCAAAAGAGAAGACATCACTAAAGGTAGATCATGAGAGGTGTTAGTTTTTCGTGCCTCGTCTTTGCAGACAAGGACAAAGTGCATAACACTTGATGGGTTCTCACACACTTCTCTCATCTTACTTTTGGTGGCAAATAGTACTAAGTTTTTCTTGTCGCTCATCATGGAGGCACTCGATTTTGGCTTGTGGCGCTCACTCTCTTTTTGGTGGATCACTCTCTCACTCTTTTCTCCATGATGGATGGCTTGCTTGTCGGTGATCACTTGACTTGGGGACATAGGTCATAGCACATACTCCTTTCCTTTCATCTTGAAGCTATAATGATTTGTACGCCCGTTGTGGGTGACACCACGGTCAAATTGCCATGGTCAACCAAGAAGGAGGTGGCAAACGGACATCGGGCGACATCACACTCCAAAGTGTCTTCATATGCTCCAATTTTGAAGGAGACTTTGACTATATGCTCAACTTGTATAGTACAGGAATCACTTGGCCATTGAACCTTGTATGGATGCGGGTGCTTCATCTTGACCAACTGGAGCTTGGAGCATAGTTCTTCACTTGCCAAGTTGTGACAGCTACCTCCATTGATGATGACCTTGACGGACCTTCCATTGATGCTGGCCTTTGTGTGGAAGATGTGGCATCTTTGGTCTTCGTCTTCTTGATGTTGAAGAGTCAAGACTTTGGAGACAACGAGAGCGGGGCTCGAATCCTCATTAGAAAAGACTTGATCATCTTCATCTTCATTCACGCACCGGAGCATGGCCACTTGATCAAGGGATTCCATTTCGTCTTCTCTCATGGAGTCATAGGTTCCGTCATCGTTGAGGATCATGGTGCGCTTGTTGGTACACTCCAAGGACTTGTGGCCTCGGCCACCGCAAGTGAAACACTTGATGGAGCTTGTCTTGACGGTCTCATCGGTTCGAGTAGATGATGAAGGGCGCTTCTTAAAGTTGGTTGTAGTAGAAGGAGGACGACTTGAGGTTGTCGAAGTTTTCTTGTAACTCGACTTGTCGTTGTTGCTTGTAGATGGCTTGGTTGAGGTAGAAGTTGTTGGAGTCGTTGAAGCTTGGGTGTTGGAGAAGCCGTAGGTCTTGGACGGGTACTTGGCATACTTGAAGTCATCTTGCACTTGACGTTCCACTTTGGTAGCTTGATTCACGAGCTCAATGAGGTTGGAGTAGGGTTGGAAGTCGGCAATCTTCTTGATGGGGTGTGTCGGTGTCAAATCCGGCGGATCTCGGGTAGGGGATCCCGAACTGTGCGTCTAGGCAGATGGTAACAGGAGACAAGGGACACGATGTTTTTACCCAGGTTCGGGCCCTCTCGATGGAGGTAAAACCCTACTCCTGCTTGATTGATATTGATGATAAAGAGTGGATCTACCACGAAATCAAGGAGGCTAAACCCTAGAAGCTAGCCTATGGTATGATTGTTGTTGTTGTTGTTGTTGTTGTTGTTGTGTCCTACGGACTAAAACCCTCCGGTTTATATATACACCGGAGAGGGCTAGGGTTATACAGAGCCGGTTACAATGGTAGGAGATCTACATATCCGTATCGCCAAGCTTGCCTTCCACGCCAAGGAAAGTCCCATCGGGACACGGGACGAAGTCTTCAATCTTGTATCTTCATAGTCTTGGAGTCCGGCCGACGATGATAGTCCAGCTATCCGGACACCCCCTAGTCCAGGACTCCCTCAGTAGCCCCTGAACCAGGCTTCAATGACGACGAGTCCGGCGCGCATATTGTCTTCGGCATTGCAAGGCGGGTTCCTCCTCCGAATAATTCATAGAAGATTGTGAACACCAGGATAGTGTACGGCTTTGTAAAATAAATTCCACATACCACCGTAGAGAGAATAATATTTAAACAAGTTCAATCTGCTGACGTATTTTGTGGCGTGACGTCACACCACAACCAAGCCTTTACTCGAATCATTTTTATTATACCACCTCAGTGCGTTTAGCGAAGCGGTTTCCTTGGCACGTCTTGTCGAAGCAGAGATCGTGTTCCCCTTATTCCAGGATTCCCATCAATACGGACGTGGGTAAGCCAACCGCGACATTGATTGCGGTGCTTGGGAAATAAGCTAGTTTTACCAGGCCAGTAGGGATGCATAGTTTCATCCGCCCATATATAAGGGGATAAGGATCCACCTTTTTTACCTATGCCTTCTTCCTCCTTTGCTTATCCATCTCCGCGTACTCGAGCTCCAGCGCCCAAGTCCGCACATCTCACCTCGACCTTCTCCAGCCATGTCCGGAGCAGGAGGCAAGTGGATGGCCTCCTCCGTTGCGGAGGGGCACATCGAGATGTTGCGCAGCGCCAGATATCTGTCCAGCGACATCGCACATCGGCTGCCCAACGAGGGGCAGCTCATCCCCACCCCCAGGCCCCATGAGAGGGTGGTATTCCTTCCCCATTTCCTTCACGGACTGGGCTTCCCACTCCACCCCTTTGTCCGGGGGCTCATGTTCTACTACGGCCTAGATTTCCATGATCTGGCCCTGAATTTGATCCTCAATATCTCGGCGTTTATCGTCGTCTGTGAGGCCTTCCTCTGCATCCAGCCCCACTTCGGCTTGTGGCTAAAGACCTTCAATGTCAAGCCGAAGGTTGTGAAGGGCAGCCAAGCGGAGTGCGGAGGCGCCATGGTGGGCAAAATGCCCAACGTCACTTGGCTCGAGGGTGCCTTCGTGGAATCCATCAAAGGCTGGCAATCGGGGTGGTTCTACATCACCGAGCCGCGTGACCCTAAATGGGCAGCGGCCCCCGAATTCAGATCTGGCATCCCCATGCAGCTCACCTCCTGGAAAGAGAAGGGCTTGCTATGGGGTAGTTCGGAAGAGCTGACCGGACTCCAGTCCTCTCTCCAGACCCTGGTGAACAAGAAGCTCAAGCTTGTCAATGTGATCCAGGTCATGCTCGTCCACCGGATTCTCCCCTGCCAGCAACGGGACTTCAATTTGTGGGAGTTCGATCTGACACAGCACCGGACTGTAAGCGGGCTGTTCGACACTACGTACGAAGCTGCCTGGAGGGTGCTGTTCAAGGGCGCCGAAGCTCCCGCATCCGCTACCGAAGATCGCGGATTCAGCACGCAGCGTCCGGCTGGCGAGGTAAGCTATGTTATCCTTTACGGGACTCTTGCTTTTCATAGTTTGACTCTATGCGGGATCTAAACTTCCGATACCATTAACAGGCCTGGCAGAAGACGTCCGGACAGGTTAACTGTCCGGCTCCCCTTCCAGAGGACCCAGCGGATGCCCGTTTGACAGGGCTGTTGGTCCCGGCACTTTACGTGGTGCCGGAGAAGAAGGCCAAGAAGAAGGCCACGGGAACCCGAAGGAGTTCCCGGCGTCAGGTGGTATCGGACTCATCGTCCGATGACTCCGAGGCGGACTCCTCCCACGAGGACGAGGAGGAGAAGAAAGAGGCCTCTCCCCCAGCGGGGGGAGAGAAGAAGAGGAAGGCCTCCCCAACGAGGGAGGCCGAAGGGTCTAAGAAGGGAAGGACCCTTCCCCCGGACTGTTCCGCCAATGTCGGTGACGGTGACGAGGAGTGGCCCTCAAGGGCCAAGCCCCTGGCAAGATCGTAAGTATCCGAACTCCTAGATGATTTACAATTTTTCTTTTTATCACATAGTGTCTTTCTAATGCCGCATACAACCCTGTAGTCCGCCCAAGGACGATCTTCCCGCTTCGTCGAGCGGGTCCTTGGGCACGTCGGATATGGATTCCCTTCCGACCGCCTCCACCCCCCGTAACGCTGATGACGCCGAGGTGGGATCCCAGGAGGGGACCCACCAGGAGGAGGAGGCTCCGGAGGTGCCGCAGGGCAACCTCCCGGACTTTGCACCGGACTCCGCACCGGAACCTGCAGTGGTTCCGGAGTCCAGCGGGCGGCCCCTTCGTAAGAAGGGCAAGACTGTGACACCAGCGGCCTCCGTCCAACCGGAGGCGTCGGATAACTTGCTGGAGGCGCTCAACGGCGCTTCCATCGAAGAAGAACACCGCACTATCATGAGTGCGGTGATTCAGAAGGTTCAACTTGCCAAGAGCGGGCTGACTGAAGCCTGCAGCAGCCTTCTAACAGGCTTTGAGGTAAGAATTTTAAGATATGTAATATAATACCACATAGACAGTAGCCCCTGATGCTTGGTTTGGTGTTCGGAAACAAAAGCCGGACTGAGGATCTAAAAAGATATATGCAGGAGTCTGAAAAAATGTGTCAATATGGGATTGCAGGCTACGCTGCTGACCTCTGCCACACTGACTGCGGAGGTCAATACCTTGAAGCAGAGCCTTGAGCGGTCCGAGAGCGAGCTCGGCCGTGCCAAGAAGCAGCTCGAGGACAAGGAAGGTGAGTAACACCGTATTAAAGTTGTACCTTACAGAAAAGGATTTGGTTGTAAGAGAAAGAACAAGGATAACGTGGGTACTACAGGGGCCATGAACGAGGTGGCGACCCTGAAGGAGGCGGTGTCCGCGGCTGAACGCAATGCGGCCGCAGAACGAGCCGAGCGAGAGAAGCAGGAGGCACGGGTGGAGGAGGTACAGCAAGAGCTCCAGGCTCTCGTGGAAAAGCATGAGAGTTTGGAGCGTGACTCGAAGACTCGAGAGTCCAAGCTTGCGCCGGCTCTTGAAAGTGCCAAAGCCGCTAAGGCCGATGCCCACAAGGCCCTCCAGGAAATCGAGGATTTGAAGAAAATAGCGGCGGGTAAGGCATTCTTCATGCAAAGCAAGCATGTTAAAGTGAATTACCTGTTACTTACCCAGATTCGGGGCTCTCTAGGAACGTTCGCATATCTGCCTCGCAGCGTGTCCGATGCTGCCGCTTTCTACAGAGCCAAGGAGGGGAGCTCAACGGAGAAGGTCTTATGGTCTCAGTATGCTGAGGCCGGACATCCGGTGCCCCTTAGCGACCAGCTGAAGCAGCTGGTCGAGCTCCACAAGGTGGCCGAACAGGCCATGAAGGGCCTCATAGTTCGGCTGTGGCCCAAGGAGGCCATGCCTGGGAGCTACTTCGGCCTGGTGCGGCGGCTGGTGGATGCGTGTCCCTGGGTTGAAGTCGTCAAGCACTCCGCCTGCATTGAAGGTGTCCGTCGGGCCCTTGCCCGTGCAAAGATGCACTGGGGCAGGATGGACGCTGAGAAGCTTGTGACGGACGCGCCACCGATGGGCAAGGAGTATCGCATGCCCGAGATGTATTATAAGAGTGTCCTGAAGGGTGCCCGCATGATTGCGGGTGAGTGCTCCAAAGATGTAATATTTGAGTAGACTCGCATTTTGTTATCCTGTGCGCTGAAAACTTTGTTCATATGCGCTAAGCAACGCTTGTTAATTTAAAATATTACCTTCTGTGCGGCCGTTTATCAAATCTGAGAGATGGCAAGTCGTCGACTTCAACCCCCATGCCACGAGTGCTGGGGTGTTCGGGATAAACTTGAGCGCTCTTGTTCCCATTTTTGGGTCCATCTACGGAGGCGCTCAACACAACGAACGAGGCAACCGGACTTATAATGCTTGAACACTCTCACTTAGCCATAGAATTCTATACTTTTAAATTTCGGCGAAGCCCCTAGTGTTCGGAATACCGAGTTCGGGGCGCTATCCACACCTAGGCCGGACAAAGCCGGTTCCTCGCTCTAAGCGGCATAAGTCTTTAGGGACTCGAAAAAACCTCTCGAACAGCGACTAGCTCTCGGCTTATCATGACGGTCAGTTTTTGCTTTCTCCACTGAGGCGCTCGCCCAGCTCAACTGGGGCGCAATCGCAGTGGTTCTCCCAGTGCTACCTTAGCCGATATAACGGAACGTAAGGTACCAAAACATGGGAGCCGGGGAAACCCAACTATTGACCCAAGACATGATTCGGAGCCGATGCATATAATGCTATAAGTTCGGGGTGCCGCACTTGTGAAAGTGTTCGGACTTATCACACCATAATGTGGGGAACTTAAGCCCCTGGTGTATTTAGCCGTACCAAAGTGTACGGATGCAACGTGTCATAAATGAACATATGTATAAGAAAGAAATGCAATTATAAGCAAAAAGCGATGCATTGTTTATTCAAGAAATACTGCCATGAATGCAGAACGATACAAATAGTGCCTTAAGCAAGGGATGGGACTATTAAACATGTCCCCCTCCAGGGGTAGGCTGTGGAATGGTGTATAAAACAGGTATAATGCTCGAAATGGAGACCACCTGGATACTCGTCGTAGCTTTTCTCCTTTCCTGGCTGTTGCATCGTGAGTTCGGCAGGTCTGGTGCCGGACAGGGCCTCTGGTAAATGGAGTCCTGTTGATAAGAAAAAAAGGAAAAAAGATGACACACTTGGGAGCCCCTGGTGTGGTTGAGCCACACTTTGGGCCTGTCGTGGTCGTGCCCCTCCCCCTATGCCCATGGTATTTCCAGAGCGTAATGATGTACGTGAAGGACTATTCTTGCAATTTTGCAAGGGCTGGGGTTGGGGCCGCAGTGCTACGCGCGCTCGGAACATGCCAGGTGGTCTTGTTGTATGTTACTCCGGGCGCGTTTAGCCGTGTCCGGTTGCTTAACGGCCGGACTCGAGAATTGCCTTAAGAGGCTGCTCTATACTTCTGCCGCGAGAGCCGCTGTGTGTTCCTCCGTTCGGAGGGAGCGTTCAGTATTTCCGTTGACCGTGATGACTCCTCGAGGGCCTGGCATCTTGAGCTTGAGGTATGCATAGTGCAGCACCGCATTGAACGTTGCAAACGCGGTTCGTCAGAGCATAGCATGATAGCCATTGCGGAACGGAACTATGTCGAAGATTAACTCCTCGCTTCGGAAGTTATCGGGGGATCCGAAGACCACTTCCAGTGTGACTGAGCCTGTACAATTGGCCTCTACACCTGGTATGACGCCTTTGAAGGTCGCCTTTGTTGGTTTAATCCTTGAGGGGTCTATGCCCATCTTGCGCACTGTATCCTGGTAAAGCAGGTTCAGGCTGCTACAGCCGCCCATTAGGACTCTAGTGAGGTGAAACCCATCAACGATTGGGTCTAAAACCAATGCGGCGAATCCGCCGTGGCGATACTGGTGGGGTGGTCCCTTCGATCAAAAGTGATCGGGCAGGAGGACCATGGGTTGAACTTCAGGGTGAATGGCTCCATCGCATATACGTCCCTGAGTGCACGCTTCCGCTCCCTCTTGGGTATGTGGGTTGCGTATATCATGTTTACCGTTTGCACTTGTGGGGGGAAACCCTTCTGTCCTCTATTGTTCGGCGGTCGGGTCTCTTCCTCATCATCGCTATGCAGCCCCTTGTCATTGTTTTCGGCAATTAGCTTGCCTGCCTGCTTGAATACCCAACAGTCCCTGTTGGTGTGATTAGCTGGCTTTTCGGGGGTGCCGTGTATCTGGCACGAGCGGTCGAGTATTCGGTCCAAATTGGACGGACCCGGAGTAGTTCTTTTGAATGGCTTTTTCCGCTAACCGGGTTTGGAGCCTCTGAATCCGGCGTTGACTGCCGTATCCTCAGTGTTATCGCCGTTAACGCGGCGTTTGTTTTTGTTGCGACGCGACCTGCCATTGCGGTCCTTGGTATCCAGACTGCCAGAATTTTTGCTGAGGTTGTTACTGCGGGCTAGCCAGCTGTCCTCTCCCGCGCAGAAGCGGGTCGTGAGTGATGTGAGGGCTGCCATGGATTTCGGCTTTTCCTGTCCTAGGTGCCGGGCAAGCCACTTGTCGCGGATGTTATGTTTGAAGGCTGCGAGGGCCTCTGCATCCGGACAGTCGATGATTAGATTTTTCTTTGTTAAGAACCGTGTCCAGAATTGTTTGGCCGATTCGTCTGGCTGCTGAATTATGTGGATTAGGTCGTCGGCGTCTGGTGGTCGCACATACGTGCCCTGGAAGTTATCAAGGAATGCGGCTTCCAGGTCCTCCCAACACCGAATTGATTCTGCTGGCAAGCTGTTAAGCCAATGCCGAGCTGGTCCTTTAAGCTTGAGTGAGAGATATTTGATGGCGTGAAGATCATCGCCGCGGGCCATGTGGATATGAAGGAGATAGTCTTCGATCCAAACCGCGGGGGTCTGTTGTGCCATCATAGGATTCAATATTCACGGGTTTAAACCCTTCGGGGATTTGATGATCCATTACTTCATCTGTGAAGCATAGTGGGTGTGCGGCGCCTCTATATTGGGCTATATCATGACGTAGCTCAAACGAGCTTTGTCTACTGTGTTCGGCCCAGCCGGACTTGCTGTGTCCGGCACGACGGTTGTCGTCGCGTATCATGGGGCGCCCACGCGATCCGTAGATCGATCTTGATTGTCTTGCCTTATCCTCCAATGTATCTCACAAGTCCGGCACATTCCCCGGTGGCTTCGTACTTTTCGAGCGGTGCCGGGGTACGGTTCTAGTGGAGGGCCTAGTGGCCTCTCTGTTGCGGCCACGAGGTGGTCGGTCAGCCGTATTGTGCGCTGGTGATGTAGGTTTATGTGCCTCCTCCTCTAATCGGGGGAGCAGCTTGCGTTTGGGGTAGCTTTTGGAGGGGCGTTCGAGTTCATGCTCTTTGGCCGCAAGGACTTCAGTCCATTTGTCGGCTAGCAGATCTTGATCAGCTCTAAGCTGTTGCTGCTTTTTCTTGAGGCTATTCACCGTGGCCATAAGCCTGCGTTTAAAACGCTCTTGTTCGACGGGATCCTCATGCACGACGAATTCGTCGTCATCGAGGCTTGCCTCGTCTCCGGAGGGAGGCATGTAATTATCATCCTCTACCTCTTCGTCTGCCGCTCTCTCATCAGGGCTGGCTTCTCCATCCTCCTATGCTGAATTTTGCTGGAGGGGGTTGTCTTCGGCACTCTCTGGGGTGTTATTGTCTCCGGTGCCGGAATCTCCATTCTTGCTGTGGCGGGATTTAGAGCGGCGCCGCTGACGCCGACGCTTGGGCTGTTTCTTGGAGGGGTCTTCCTCCGCCGTTCCTTCGCCATTCCCATCCTTTGGGATATCCACCATGTATATGTCATATGACGAGGTGGCTTTCCAGTGCCCAGTAGGTGCTGGTTCTTGGTCGTCTCCGGCATCGTCGTCCATACCGTCGGTGTCTTCGGAGTCGAAGTCTAGCATGTCGGTTAGATCGTCGACAGTGGTTACTAAGTGGGTGGTGGGTGGGGTTTGAATTTCTTCGTCGTCCGCATCCCAACCGTCCTGACCGCAGTCTGGCCAGGGCTCTCCTGATAATGAGAGATAGTTTAGCGAATTCAGGATGTTGCCGAAAGGTGAGTGTTGAAAGATGTCCGCAGCGGTGAACTCCATGATCGGTGCCCAATCGGATTCGATTGGAGGGGGCGCAGGAGGTTCGGAGTCCGGCGAGGAGTCCGGCACCTCGGAGTCACGAGTTTCACAAGGGACAAGGTCAGTATTCGGCTCCATCGCTGTAGGGGTTGCAGCCCCCGAGGCGGTGTCTAGCCACCCATCCTCGATCTGCGTAGTCAACTCCGAATTAAGGGTCGGAGTGGACTCGTGTGCGGCCTCCAGGGCACTGTCCGGCAGCAGAGCTAAATCATGCCCATCGTGACAGTGCGGCGCGCTCGGCTGTGGCTCGAATCCATCGAAAATCAAGTCTCCGCGGATGTCAGCCATGAAGTTCAGACTTCCAAATCTGACCTGATGGCCAGGGGCGTAGCTTTGAATCTGCTCCGGATGGCCAAGAGAGTTGGCCCGCAGTGCAAAGCCGCCGAATACGAAGATCTGTCCGGGGAGAAAAGTCTCACCCTGGACTGCGTCGTTGGTGATGATCGAAGGAGCCATCGGGCCTATATGCGACGGCACAGAGGAACTCTCAATGAAAGCACCAATGTCGATGTCAAAACCGGCGGATCTCGGGTAGGGGGTCCCAAACTGTGCGTCTAGGCAGATGGTAACAGGAGACAAGGGACACGATGTTTTTACCCAGGTTCGGGCCCTCTCGATGGAGGTAAAACCCTACTCCTGCTTGATTGATATTGATGATATGGGTAGTACAAGAGTGGATCTACCACGAGATCAAGGAGGCTTAACCCTAGAAGCTAGCCTATGGTATGATTGTTGTTGTTGTTGTTGTTGTGTCCTACGGACTAAAACCCTCCGGTTTATATAGACACCGGAGAGGGCTAGGGTTACATAGAGTCGGTTACAATGGTAGGAGATCTACATATCCGTATCGCCAAGCTTGCCTTCCACGCCAAGGAAAGTCCCATCCGGACACGGGACGAAGTCTTCAATCTTGTATATTCATAGTCTTGGAGTCCGGCCGACGATGATAGTTCGGCTACCCGGACACCCCCTAGTCCAGGACTCCCTCAGGGTGATTGAGGCTATTCAACAAACATGTCATAGTTTGCTCATCATCTTCCGTTAAATTGGCTCTTATCATGGCTATCTCCATTTCCTTGTAGTATTCTTCAACAGTCTTTGTTCCTTGCTTGAGGAGTTGGAGCTTCTTGAAGAGATCGCGGTTGTAGTAGGTCGGCTCAAAGTGTGCGCCCGTGACATCTTTCATTTGAGCCCGAGTGGTGATTGGTGGTTCACCTCTTGCTTCTCGGCACTTAAGGACTTAATCCCACCATATGAGCACATAGTCTTGGAACTCAAGTGATACCATAGCGATCTTCTTCTCTTCCTCATAGTTGTGCAAATGAAAGATTTTGTCGACCTTCAATGCCCATGATAGGTACTCTTCGGGATCATTGTTTCCATTGAACTTGGGCATGGTGAACTTTAGCTTGCCGTAGCGTTGCTCTTCATTGTGTTGGGGTCGAGGGTGATGATGACGCCCTTGACATGGAGGATTATCAACCTCATGTTGCTCTTGGCATGGAGGTAGTCCATCGTCTTCTTGCTCTTGTTGAAATTGAGGTTGTGGAGGAGCTTGTCGAGCTTGTGGAGGAGCTTGTCGAGCTTGGGGAGGAGCTTGAGTAACTTCACGATGCACTCTTGGTTTGTAGTTCCGTTCTTGGATTTCTTCGCGAAGTGCTTCCTCCTGATTGCGCCTATCTCGGTTGCGTTTGGCAATGGCTCGACTTGATTCTTGTAGGGCACATTGCGCCTCAAGAGCTTGTTCCTCATGTTGTTGTTGTTTAAGACGTTGAGCCTCAGCATCTTGTTCATCTTGATGTGGTCGCGCTCGCTCTTCCTCTTGGTGACATTGACGTTGTCGTTCTTGAGCTTTTGCAAGAGGAGCTTGGTGTTGGCAATGACGATGTTCTTCCTCGTCGACTTGCTCTTGTGGATGATTGCTGTGCAGAGGATTACGGGATGCTTGACGGTCTTGATGCACGGCTCGACGCAGAGTGTTGGGTGTCGGTGTACTTGAGCCGGACAGGGTGTCGCTTGTGTGTCGACTTGAGCGGCTCCGTCTTGAGTAGGAAGAAGTGAAAGAATGACGGTTCACCAACAAGGCACGGATCTCGTCCATTCTTGCATCGTTCTCTTGTTTGTGAGCGTCGAGCTTGTTGTCAAAGTAGTCTCTTGTTCGTTTCTCGGAGAGTTGCAAGTCGGTGGCGAGATTGTCGATGCGTTTGCTCATTGCTTGTTGCTCTTGATGCAAAGCTCGTTGTGCACCGAAGAGGCGGCTCTTGGTGACGTATGATGACATGATGTCGTCTTGCTCGATGAAGAGTGGGTTGGTAGAACTTGGCCTATCCATCATTCCAAGCAAAAATGTGAGTGGGAGAAAGAGAAGAAGTTATGTGACGCCCTCGATTCAATCGTACACAAATCATACACGCAAATGTATATGATCAAGATCAAGGTCTCACGGGAAGATATCACAACACAACTCTAGACACAAATTAAAATAATACAAGCTTTATATTACAAACCAGGGGTCCCGTGGGCTCGAATACATAAGCTTGAATACACAAGAGTCAGCGGAAACAACAATATCTGAGTACAGACATGAGTTAGACAAGTTTGCCTTAAGAAGGCTAGCACAAAAGCAACATCGATCGAAAAGGCAAGGCCTCCTGCCTGGGAGCCTCCTAACTACTCCTGGTCATCGGCGGTCTCCACGTAGTAGTAGGCACCAACAGTGGCATTTGGCTCCTGGGCTCCGACATCTGGTTGCATCAACCGGAAAGAAAAAGAAAGGGGGAAAAGGGGGAGCAAGGCAACCGTGAGTACTCATCCAAAGTACTCGCAAGCAAGGATCTACACTACATATGCAACATTATCAAAGGAAGGTTGTATATGTGGACTGGGCTGCAGAAATGCCAGAACAGAGAGAAGGCCTAGTCCTATCGAAGACTAGCATCTTCTGGAAACCACCATCTTGCAGCAAACAGGAGGGAGTAGAGTAGCATAAAGTAAAGTAGTAGTAGTGTTATCAACCTCGGCCAGAGATCCTTTCTCGACTCCCTGCGAGAAAGCAATCCTAGAGCCATACTATCCAGTTCTCATCACAATCCAATTCTCATCACAAGTATCCAGTTCTAGTTGTATCGATCGGGATACAACTCTGAGTGTCCGTTACCGTAGGACAGGCTATCGATAGATGTTTTCTTCCCTGCAGGGGTGCACCAACTTACCCACCACGCTCGATTAACTCCAGCCGGACACACTTTCCTGGGTCATGCCCGGCCTCGACCAAACAATACGCTGCAACCCGACCTAGACTTAATAGAGAGGTCAGCACGCCGGACTAAACCTATGTCCCCAGGGGTCATGGGCCATCTCCTCGGGAACTCCTGCACGTTGCATGGGCGGCCGGTGAGCAGACCTAGCTACCTCCTTAAAAAAGGAAGGAGCTTACCAGTCCATCCCGGCGCGCGCTGCTCAGTCACTGACGTCTATTAAGCTTCGGCTGATGTATACGACGCAGAACACCCATACTATGCCCACGTGATGGTTAGTGCTATCAGGCCAGAGGCCCCTCTGATCAAATATCCAAATCGTAGTGGATTAGGAACGCACGTTAACAAGCAGAGACTCACGAAAGATGTGACCCCGTTGCCCCGTATCGAGGACTTGGGGCAAGGGCTAAGAATGCCCGGCCACACCACGTATTCAACTCTCGGGTACCCTCCAGGTCAACCCGCCTCCACATCACTCACAATTATGCTCGCGCGGGTACCCCTCAGGGTCGACCCGTCTTTAGTAACATGGTTCAGTGTAAAGTCATGGTAATCATAGTAACTGTGTGTTTAAACATCAAGGGGAAAACCCGAGGAATCACCCCCGGTGAATTCCACTCGATGTAATCATCAAGGTGAACGTAAGAGGAATCACCCCCGAGGTTCACACTTAGGGGTTGCACGATAGAGTCGTATCAGAAGTGGTTAAGGCGGAATCACCCTCGATGACCACGACCGAATAGCTACACTACCGAGTTAACATCAGAAGTGCTGTAGAGGTCTCACCCTCGGCACTCGATAGTAACCCAGCAGTGTCCAGCAACTAAGGGGAAAGTGATGTGCAGTGCCGGGGCCTAGTCTTCGATCCCGTTGATCGGCTCTTCAATGATGAAGCAGGGGCAACAAGGATAAGGTGGGGGTCACTGATGGATCACTAACCAACCTACACTAAGCATTTTAGGATAAGCAGGTACGGTACAACAGCAGACACAATAGCAGGCTATGCATCAGAATAGGAGCAATCAATAACAGTAGCAAAATCTAATGCAAGCATGAGAGAATGGAATGGGTGATATCGGGATGATCAAAGGGGGGGCTTGCTTGGTTGCTCAGGCGAGAAGGAGGGGTCGTCGGTGACGTAGTCGATCACAGGGGCATCAACATCGTCACGGGGTCTATCAATGAGAAGAGGGGGGAGAAACAGTAAATACATAGCAAGCAAGTGCATAACAGGACAACAGGCAGAGCTAGACGTGTTCTAACGCAGTGCTACACGATACCGGCGAAGGGGGAAGTCAACCGGGAATGTTTTCCCAGTTCCGGACCTGTGTCAGACAGATGACCGAAGGGGGAAAGTTCCATGTTCAGATAGTTAGAGGCATCTGACAGGTAAACGGACCGCGTGTTTGGATTCGTCTCGTCGTTCTGAGCAACTTTCATGTACAAAATTTTTCCATCCAAGTTACGGATTATTTGTTATTAATTTTCAAAGATTTAAACAATTTCTGGAATTCTAGAATATACCTAAATTCGAATTTAAACAGTGTATTAGTTTTTTATACACCCAGGCAGCTAGCCTATTAGAAGGAAAGGTGGGTCCATGGGCTGAGTAAGCATACACAGTCAGCAAGTCAACAGTCAATGTTTGACTTGGTCAAAGTGTGAATAGTGGCCATGGGGCCTACTTGTCATTGACTGCTGTTTTAACTAAAGTGATAAACAGATTTATTTAGCAAGGGGATCCACATGTCATCTACACATAGGCTAATGTAACCACTAATTATCATCTACTGGTCTGTCTAAACAGGGGCTATCCCCATCGGCCATGGCCCAAGCCGGCCACTAGTGTGCTTGGGCATGCACGCACGGGGTGCTTGGCCAAGCCGGCCACTAGGGCACCACAGCCAGCAGCTACAACAGCAGTAGAGCAGCGATACTAGCGGCCGTATGCATCAGCAGCAGAGGCGGCACCTAGCAGGAGTTGCAGCAAAGCAGCAGCACCGGCGAGGCAAGCAGAGCAGCAGGTACAGGCAGCGGGCGACAGCAGTAGCGCACGGGAGCAGCAGGAAGGAGGAACGACAGCAGTGCAACGGCAACAGCAGGAAGCAGCAGCACACGCAAGCAGTAGCAGTGCGACAGCAACGGCGGTAGGCAGAGTAGGGGGGTCGCGGGCGGCTGCGGGGGAGCACCTTGGACGCGGCCAAGGTGAGCGACGGCCAACGCCGGGCGTGGCGGACGCACGCACAAGGGCGTGGGGCACCGGGGAGTGCGGCCGGGGTGAGGCAAGGCGCGGCCCGGGCGGGCGCGCTGGGGCGCAGTTGGTCGCGGCCAGAGGCCGGTGAGCGTGGCTAGGGAGTGCGAGTAGCGCAACTCCGGGCAGGGAAGGTCGGGCGGCGGCTTACGTCGACGAAAACTATGGGGAAAGGCGGGGGGATCGGCACTGCTCACCGAGAGGAGGTCGGTGGTGAGCTCGTACGAGGCCGGGGTGGACGAGGTGATGCGGATCGACGGCGAGGCCACGGTGATGTACAAGATGAAGATGGTGGCGATGGCGAGTGTACGGGCCTTCCCCACTCGATTTGGTCCTCGGGATGGATGAAGTGGACCGTTGCGGTCCTTCTGGGCGTCTTCTCGTGGCGCGGGGAGCACGATGGTCGCGGCCATGGCGACGACAGCGGCAGTTTCACGCGGGGAGAAGAGAGAGAGCGAGGGAAAGGGGGGAGTGGGGGGGGGGGGCTAGGGTTCGTCCATGGGCAGAGGGGAATCGGGTGACATCCTTATCCTCGCGGGGGAGACGGCGGATGCTCGGCACGCGGCCATCTGATCAATGGACGAGTGTTGTGCACATTGGGCCTAAATGCTGGGGTGGGCTGGGCCTGTGTTGTGCACATTGGGCCTAAATGCACATTGATAGGAGATAGGAGAAGGTGCTGGGGTGGGCTGGGCCTGTGTTGTGCACATTGGGCCTAAATGCACAGTGATCCACCTCATCTTTTCTATTATCTTTCTGCTCTCAACTGTTAGGCACTGTTTCACATTTTAATTAAATTCAAAAGAATTTTGTTGCACATGAAACTTATCACGTAAATACCTTGCAATGCTTTGGTATCTTACCACAAAGTATAGGGGCATTTTGTAGCGTACAATTAATCCTTTATTTTTGAAAGGGCCAATTTATTTGCTGTTGGAACACTTATAAAATTCCTAGGGATTTATCTGTGAGTCAAATGAAGTTAGTTCCACAAGAAAATGATCTGGGGTATTTATAGAACTATTCGGACATTTTAGTTTTATAGTTCGAGGGAAAATAATTTGACTTGTCTTTTTAAAAAAAATGAATTTAAGGTCGGTTTGGAACAAAGGGAAGATTAGCAAAAATTAATTATGATGACGTGGCACCATTAATAGGAGTTTACTATAGCGTGACACCTGGGGTGTTACAACTTATACCAAATATACCTTGACCGATGTTGAAGCTGGATCAATGATCACTCAAATGTGGAAGAGGAAAGAGCACAATTGGTACCAATTCTTGTCGGTTCTCACACCTACACAAGTAAAAGCTTATGGTGGAGCTCGGTTAGGATGGTGGCACAAAATTTGATGTGATTGTTAGTGAGACTCAAAGACGTTGAAAAAGATTCGCAAATTCGCAAATGCAACAAGTAGACCAGGCATGTAGCGGTACACGGAAACACACAGGCAAATAGATAAGTGGGATTATGCAAACGAAAAATGAGCCAAAATGTGGAGTCCACGAAAATGCTCTTGTTGCACAACACTAGAGAGACGCTAGCACGATTACACAATAGGCGGATACGGAACTTGTGCACAACCTACTCAGCAAAAATGCAATGACTTCTATCCCAAGTATGCTATATGTATGGTATTTCGGTGGTATGATCCAAGATGATCGGATATGACAATCTTAATGTAATATGATGCTATGGTTCTTGCTTATAAGCTCTTTGCTTATCTTTCTCTTTTTGCTTAAAAGCTTGTTTGGCTCTTTCACTCTTGAGCTCTTTTTTCATGCAAAACTTCACGATGTATGCGATGACAAATTCGTGACACAAGAGATGATATCAAGATATGCACCACGATGGTATGGTATGTATGCTATGGGAAGTATGATCACTAATGTGCACAAGTCACATTGCCGACAATACTCAAAGGCTAGTCTCGATGGGTAAGCAATGCAAAAGTAAGGCTAGGTGGTTATCAATGCAATGGCAAGGCGTAGACAAATATGTCATCGAGGTTACCGTCCGTAGTGATGATGAGTACTCGGCGAAGATGAGCGGTGGTGATGTTGATGTCGAGTCGTACCTATGTAGCCAAAACACAATAGGACACGGAAACCACAACTCAAATTCTCAAATGCAAAGTTAAATGGTGGTACGGTGGGGTATGTCGTGGGGTTGGCGGAGTTTATGTGGTGGTGGTTGAAGTCGGTATGCGGAGGCGTAGGTGGCGGTGGACAAAAACTACAAAAAATGTAATTTCGGCAGAGGTAGTCGGATGATCCGGGCCAGGCGCCAGATGATCCAGGTCAAGTCCGGATGATCCGGGTCAAGGTCCGGATGATCCGGGCAGGTCAACTACGCACGGGAATGGCTCGGGATGAACTCAAAAACGGGGAGAAATTCTAAGATTTCGTGGATTTTGGATGGAGTTCGAGGGTGATGGTGGGGAAAGGCAAGATCCACTTGCAACACAACGAATCCACGGATCAAAATCAAGAAAACATCATACCAACAAATCACAAAAACAAATTGGGGGCTATTTTTGGTGGGGATTTTTGGATTAGGACGAAAAACAACAAAATCAAGCTAGAAAACAAAGGGTAGGGGCTCCAAAAACGTGATCAACATGGATCATGATAGCAAGATGATGTAGGGTAGAACCCTAGCGGCCCGATCTTTCAGGATTGGAGTGGGCTCCCTCGAAGAACACGGGGAAGAACGGGGAGAAATCACAAAGGGGAAACACTCAAGAACAAGTCCAATCACACATCCACTAGACAATCAAACACACAAGATCACAAGGTACATGAACAACAAAAGGAAAGATACAAGGTAGAGTTCATCTCCATGTGGAGGTCTTGATGAGGGTGTCCTCCCGTGAGGGGGTCTTGATGATATCCCGCAGGATGTTCTCCTAGATGGAGGTCTTGGCCTCCAATGGAGTAGTCTCTCTCGCTCAAGAGAAGAGTAGTAGGAGAAAAGCTCACATACAAATGACCTATCACTTTGCTAACCCTAGAAGAGAGGTGGAGGAGTCATATATATAGGATAAGGAGCCGAAGGGGTACATGAGTCTCCGGCCCAACACAAGCACGCAGGTGGGATCCGGATGATCCGGGCGGGGAGCCGGATGATCTGGGCTCTGTCCGGATGATCCGGGTGATGGCCTGGATGAGTCGAAGGCGCAGGCGGTGGCGGCGATGGACCGGATGTCCGGAGGAGCGTCCGGATATTCGGCTGGTGTCCGGATGATTCGGGTGCTCGTCCGAATGATCCGGCTTCGGGGTCCAGCTTCGGGTGTCATTGGGCGTGTTATCCGGATCATCTGGGCTCTGCCCGGATCATCCGGGACCTCGTCCAGATCATCCGGCCAGCCTGGGACATGGCTGTTTTCTTCTCCATCTTCACGCATGTCTTCCTCTTCCGCTTCTCCTTGCTTCTTAGCTTCTCCATGGCTAACTACTTGGTACCTGAGTATGCAAAGCGTCTCCGTTTGAGGTAGTAGCCATGTCTCGTGTGATTCGAAAGGGAGTTGTGAGAGGAGTGATGTCACCTCGGCTTCGAGAGCTCTTGCACGTGCTGTAGGAGAAGTAGATGCGTCCATGGGGATGATCGTGGGATGCTCTGCATCATGTTTATTCTCTTGTCACACATATTTGCATCTCTACCTCACATTTACATGCTTGTTTCCATGATGACCTTGATTTTGCTCAATTCATATGCTTACATGTCATAAGACAATCCTTTGTCAAACCATATGTTATGCTTGATGACAACACTTGTTTGGTGAATCACCTCTCGAATGCTTGGTTTTGCACTAACGCTAACCACATTTGTTTTTCAATTGTTTGTTGTATTTTCTCATTTTGAAGGAATCACAAGACGGTGCGACATTGGAGAGTGCCCATTTCGGGCTACTAGACGATGAGTGCTTGGTGATCGACCACTTCGACACGGCACCGCCATCTCTTTCCCATGGTGATTTGGTTTTTGGTCCAAGGTCAGAACTTTTCCAAGGGGGAGGGGCTGATGCGGAGCATCCTACGGGCATCACCATGTCAAGAGTCCGTTTGGCAAGTGACACGTGTGACCTCTACTTCTCATACATAAAGGTGAATCTTCTCCTCTACACGTGTTCACTTGACCCCTTTGAGGATGGTATACTACTTGATACTCCACTCGCGTGCATGCATAGGTATCGCCGGAGCTTCACGGACGATGAGGAGGAGTGCAAACGCCAAGGAATGCCTACACCATCCGCAAGGGAAGTGTGGAAACAAAGACGCAAGAAGAAGAGCTGCCAAAGAAGCTACAGCGAGTGGACGTCCGATCCCCACCGGACGACCAACGCCTGAAGCCCATCCAATGCCAGCTACAGCACCTCCCAGCGAGCGGACGTCCGGCCCCCACCGGACGACCGGTAATATTAACGGAAGTCCGAATATACCGGGCGACCGGTGTCCCTTCATAGAACAGATCCAGCGGACGTCCGACGACTAGCGGACGGACGGTCGCTCCTTAGACACCGGACGTCCGCTACCCATCGGACGACCGGTCCATGTCTACGCCCAGTTTCGTGTCAAAGCCCATCTACCCCTTCACTCCGCCCCCTCTTGTTGCACTAGGACTATAAATAGAACTCCCCCTCCTCCTAGCTAGGGTCAGCAAAGTGATAGCTCATTTGTATGTGAGCTTTGCTCCTACCTTCTCCTCTTGAGAGAGAGAGAGAGACCACTACTCCATTGGAGGCCAAGACCCCCTCGTGGGCAGATCCATCTAGGATACCATCGAGACCTCCACTTGGAGATGAACTGATGCGGAGCATCCTACGAGCATCACCTTGTCAAGAGTCCGTTTGGCTAGTGACATGTGCGACCTCCACTTCTCATACATAAAGTGATGAGGACATCAATACCATTGTTACACCCACAGCCCCTGCTGCTATTCATACTGGACCAATTACTAGAGCTCGCGCATGCCAATTAAATTACCAGGTACTTTCGTTTCTTGGTAATCATTCTAATGTTCATGAGAATATGATGCTGCCTAAATTGGATACATTTGTTTTGCTTACAAATGAAGGGCCTAGGTTGGAGAAGGATGAACATTGGAGCAAGAACAAGCATGGAGATGATGGTATGTGCAAGGGGAACAAGAACGGAGTTACAAGTGATGATTTCAAGATGTTGAAGCCACCATAATGAGTACATGAAGCCTTGGACGAAATATACAAGATGCTAATTCATAACTTTCGTCCAGAAGCTATTCTAGGTGCTCCGTCACCTTATTATTGGGCCAGGCCCATGTATTTTCTAAATACTTGAGTATAGGATGTTTTTAGAGTCCGTATGTGTGGGCAAACAAGAGATAGGGTTGGTTTCAGACCCCTTCCCCAAGGGCCACGAAATTCCCCCCTCTTCCTCTATATATACACAGCCCTTAGGGCGTCGCTTAGACTTTGGGTTTTGTTTAGATTAAAGTTTGCCATAGCTGCAACTTCGCGTACTTCGTTTGTGTTCAACGACCAGACAAAGGCGTCGTAGAACCCCACCTTCATTGATAAGGCTTTCCTCTGTTATTTGCAATATCTAGATCGCAATCTTAGTTTCTTGGTTGTTCTTCGTTTGCTTGCAGGAAATAGACTTTCGTGGTCAGGTTGATCGTGCTCCGGCGTGGTCAATAACCTCTCAAAGTTGGTTTAGCGATTGCTAAGGCGCGACGTCCTCGCACGTACATAGTCGGATCGTCACAGTCTACTCCTCAGAAACGATAATGACCATTTCATCGAAAGACGGGACACCTTTGCCTCTATCAAGTGGTATCAGATTTCCAGGTTGCTCGGTGAGATTTTACAGTTTTTTGTAGTTTAGATCGAGTCTGTTCTTCATACCTATAGTCCACGAAAAAGCCACAAAAAAATTAGGGTCAGTTCATCCTATCCGAACCAGTCTAAGCCATTGCATAGTCTTTTCAGTATTTTGCTTTGTTGATTTTGCGGTTGTATCGTTGTGTCTAGTTGCTGGTCTTAGCGTCTAGTCTTTTAGAGTTTCGAGTTCTATTCACGGGTTTTCACGCCGCCGCCGCACCATCAATATCCGCAGTCATATACGACCACCACACCAGATCCATCATCCGCTGCCATATACTACCACCACACCAGATACATCGCCCCTACCATCTACCATCACCATTTTTCCGCCACCGCTTTGAGTCCATATACCATCACTGATCCGAGTCCATATACCACCACCGATCCGTTTCCATATATCACACCACTCCGAGTCCATCTCTTATTAGGTTTACTTTCGAGATCTATTTACTTCCAGATTTGTGTTTCCTTGTCTGAGTAGGTTTCAGATTCCAACAATCTTTTGCCATCCATAGAAGAGGTTGGTTTCCAAAAAAAAATAGGCCCAAAATTTAGAGTCCGGAAACCACCCTCCGTTTAGGCCCAAAATTTTCCAAAAACGCACTTGACAAAAAAATTCTGGCTATCCTATTTTTAGGTGTTTCCAAGCGTATTGAGACAGCCGCCATTATAGAAAGTTTTTTTTTACTCGTTTCTAGTTTTTGGGTCCGGGCAGTCGAAAAAAAATTGGTCGAAAAAATTTTGTGTCTATCCTGTTATCTTGAGTTGGTAAGAGTTTTGATACACTCGCCATTATAGTGATTTTCGGCAAAAAAAGTGCAAAAAAAAGAGCGAAAAAAATTCAGAGTGTGCTTCTCCCTTGTTTCCGTGCAGTGTCGTGATTTTGTTAGTGTTCTAGGCTCGCGTCTCTAGCATAGTCTAGCCTAGGACCAGCACAGTACCGTCGTTGAGCGTTTATTCAACTTTGCATCTCTAAATTGATTATTGCTGACCCTTTTTGCTACCATATTATAAGCCTTCCCAGCTACACATACATCTACGTCGTGCGTTTGACTCTCCCTGGTAATCGCTCTATCCAAGCTTTGAGAGTTTTGACTACAGCGGTAGCCGATCACCACGTACTGCTGGGTAAGAACTGGTAAGAATTTGAGATTCGCTTGAAGGATTTGTGACACACCACCACCACCACCGCTTCCTAGTAGTCTGTAGGATCATATTTTTGTGTTTCTACTGCTGCGAACCATGGCAGGATCACAAGCCGACGAGATTGATTGGGAGAACATGACGAACAAGGAGCTTCATGATAAGTTTCATCAAATGTTGGGTCAACAGGTGGAAGACGTGACGGCCAGTTTTGGAAAGGCATTGGAGAGGATTGATGACATTGAGAAGACAATTGACACCAAGTTGGAGGCCAAGTTTGATGAATTACTCAAACCTCTCCCACAACTAGTTCTACGCTGCGATACAGTAGGGCGAGCACGGCGTGTTCCTATTGAGCCAGGACAAAATTTTGGTGCCGCTGCTACTGCTGTTGGTGCTTCTGTAGCTCCTACTGCTACTCCACAGGTGGAGGACTATTACGAGGATGAGGTTGATCAAAATCAGAACTACCAGCACCATCACCATCAGGTCGACCTCAGGTGTTTATTCGCAATGGTAGGCCTGCACCACCACCTTAGGTACGAGATAATGACCATATTCCTAAACTGAAATTGAATATTCCACCATTTGAGGGTACATATGTTCCTGATATATATCTTACTTGGGAGTTAGAAACTGAACAACGTTTTACATGTTTACAATATCCCGAGGAGAGACGGATTGCTGCTGCTATTTGTGCTTTCACTAGTTTTGCATGTGTATGGTGGTCTGAACATTGTAGATTATATACTATTCCAACTACTTGGGCTGCTTTGAAAACTACTATGCGTACTCATTGAGTTCCACCATATTATCAACGTGAATTGCTTCAAATATTGCAGCGTTTAAGACAAGGGAAAAATTCTGTAGAAGAATATTATCAGGAATTACAAACTGGCATGATTAGATGTGGTATTGTTGAGGAGAATGAAGCTATCCTTACACGTTTTATGGGTGGATTATATAGAGAGATCCAGACCATTCTAGAGTATAAGGAGTATACTAATATCACTCGTTTATTCCATTTGGCTTGTAAAGCTAAACGTGAAGTGCAGGATCGACAAGCATTGTCGCGAACTCATTTTTCTGCAAGACGACCTTCATCATGGACACCACGTGTATCTTCTACTTCAACTGCACTAGCACCTCCATCAGGTGCCACCTCCAGCCGTGATACAAGAAAGCAGGCACAACCACCATTATCTGCCAAGAGCGCACCTGCCAGACCTGCACAAAGTTCTTCTTCTTCCATGGCATCAACAGGGCACACAAGTGATATTATTTGTCGTTGTTGTAAGGGAAGAGGTCATTATGCGAGAGAATGCAAATCTCACTGTGTGATGATTGCTACTGAGGATGGTGGGTATGAGTCCGCTAGTGACTATGATGAGGAGACTTTGGCTCTTATTACACGTGAAGAACATGGTGGAGATGATTCTGATCATGAGACGCAATACATGGCTCCTGAAGACGCTGACAGGTATGAATGTTTAGTTGCTCAACGTGTTTTGAGTGTGCAGGTCACACAAGCTGAGCAAAATCAGAGGCACAATTTGTTCCATACAAAGGGAGTTGTGAAGGAACGTTCTGTGCACGTCATCATAGAGGGACGGAGCTGCAACAACTTGGCTAGCATGGAGATGGTGGAGAAGCTATCTCTCACCACAAGACCACATCCACATCCTTACTACATCCAATGGTTCAACAACAACGGCAAGGTTAAGGTAACACGTACTGTTCGTGTGCATTTTAGTATCTCTACATATGCTGATTATGTTGATTGTGATGTGGTACCTATGCAAGCATGTTCCTTATTACTTTGTCGACTATGGCAATTTGATAAAAATTTTGTACACCATGTTAGAAACAATCTGTATACTCTTGTTAATAAGGATAAAAATATTACTCTGCTTCCTATGACTCGCGATTCCATTTTGAGAGATGATATTAATAGAGCTAATAAAGCAAAATAGGAGAACAATAAGAGTGAAAATCAGATTGTGGCAAAAGAATTTGAGCAACAAATGAAGCCTAATAGTAAACCATGTAGTGTTGCTTCTGAAATTAAATTGAAAAGTGGATGTTTAATAGCCACTAAATCTGATATTGATGAGCTAGATTTCAGCAAATCTATTTGCTATGCTTTTGTGTGCAAAGAGGCATTATTTTCATTCGAGGATGTGCCTTACTCTTTGCCTCCTGTTGTCACTAACATTTTGCAGGAGTTCGCCGACGTCTTTCCACAAGACGTGCCACCGGGATTACCTCCTATTCGAGGGATTGAGCATCATATTGACTTAATTCCTGGTGCATCATTACCCAACCGTGCACCATACCATACCAATCTAGAGGAGACGAAGGAGATTATGCGTCAAGTGCAGGAGCTCCTCGACAAAGGTTATATACGCGAATCCCTTAGTCCTTGTGTTGTTCCTATTATTCTAGTGCCGAAAAAGGATTGTACATCACGTATGTGTGTTGATTGTAGAGGCATTAATAATATTACTATTTGTTATCATCATCCTATTCCTAGGCTAGATGATATGCTTGATGAAT
Organism: Triticum timopheevii; assembly: GCA_963921465.1. Taxonomy (NCBI): domain Eukaryota; kingdom Viridiplantae; phylum Streptophyta; class Magnoliopsida; order Poales; family Poaceae; genus Triticum; species Triticum timopheevii. The sequence continues at coordinate 279,602,104 of OY997264.1, forward strand.
TGAGTGGCTCTACAATATTCTCCAAAGTTGATTTGCGTAGTGGATTCCATCAAATTCGTATGAAATTGGGAGATGAATGGAAAACAGCATTTAAAACTAAGTTTATTATATGAGTGGTTAGTCATGCCTTTTGGGTTAACTAATGCACCTAGTACTTTCATGAGATTAATGAACGAAGTTTTACGTACTTTCATTGGACGATTTGTGGTAGTTTACTTTGATGACATGTTGATTTATAGCAGATCTTTGGAAGAACATTTGGAACATTTACGTGCTGTTTTTATTGCTCTACGTGATGCACATTTGTTTGGTAACCTTGGGAAGTGCACCTTTTGCACCGACCGAGTATCTTTTCTTGGCTATGTTGTTACTCCACAGGGAATTGAAGTTGATAAAGCCAAGATTGAAGCTATTGAGAGTTGCCCGCAGCCCAAAACGGTCACACAAGTGAGGAGTTTTCTTGGCCTCGCTGGATTCTATAGGCGTTTTGTGAGAGATTTCAGCACGATTGCTGCACCTCTCAATGAGCTTACAAAGAAAGATGTGCCTTTTCTATGGACTTTGTTTTAGGTTTACCTCGAACAAGGAAGGGGAGGGATAGCATATTTGTTGCCGTGGATAGATTCTCTAAAATGGCACACTTTATACCATGTCATAAAAGCGATGATGCTGTTAATGTTGCTGATTTGTTCTTTCGCGAAATTATTCGCTTGGATGGTGTGCCAAATACTATTGTTTCAGATCGTGATACTAAATTTCTTAGCCACTTTTGGAGATGTTTATGGGCTAAGTTGGGGACTAAACTGCTTTTTAGTACTACTTGTCACCCCCAAACTGATGGACAAACTGAAGTAGTCAATCGAACATTGTCTATGCTTAGGGCTGTTTTCAAGAATAATAAGAAAATGTGGGAAGAATGCTTGCCTCATATTGAATTTGCTTATAATCGTTCATTGCATTCTACTACTAAGATGTGCTCTTTTGAAATTGTGTATGGTTTCCTACCTCGTGCACCTATTGATTTGTTGCCTCTTCCATCTTTGGAGAAGGTTAATTTTGATGCTAAACAACATGCTGAATTGATTTTAAAAATGCATGAGTTAACTAAGGAAAACATTGAGCGTATGAATGCTAAATATAAACATGCTGGAGATAAGGGTAGAAAACATGTTGTGTTTGCACCTGGAGATCTTGTTTGGTTACATTTGCGTAAGGATAGATTTCCTGATTTGTGCAATTCAAAGCTAATGCTACGTGCTGATGGTCCTTTTAAGGTGTTAGAGAAAATAAATGATAATGCATATAAACTTGAGCTGCCTGCAGATTTCGGGGTTAGTCCCACTTTTAACATTGCGGATTTGAAGCCTTATTCGGGTGAGGAAGATGAGCTTCCGTCGAGGACGACTTCATTTCAAGAAGGGGAGGATGATGAGGACATCAATACCATTGTTACACCCACAGCCCCTGTTGTTATACATACTCGACCAATTACTAGAGCTCGCACACGCCAATTAAATTACCAGGTACTTTCGTTTCTTCGTAATGATTCTAATGATCATGAGAATATGATGCTGCCTAAATTGGATACATTTGTTTTGCTTACAAATGAAGGGCCTAGCTTGGAGAAGGACGAACATTAGAGCAAGAACAAGCATGTAGATGATGGCATGCGCAAGGGGAACAAGAACGGAGTTACAAGTGATGATTTCAGGACGTTGAAGCCACCATAATGAGTGCACGAAGCCTTGGACGAAATATACAAGATGCTAATTCATAACTTTTGTCCAGAGGCTATTCTTGGTGCTGTGTCACCTTATTATTGGGCCAGGCCCATGTATTTTCGAAATACTTGAGTATAGGCTGTTTTTAGAGTCCGTATATGTGGGGAAACAAGAGATAGGGTTGGTTTCGGACCCCTTCCCCAAGGGCCACAAAATTCCCCCTCTTCCTCCATATATACAGCCCTTTGGACGCCGTTTAGACTTCGGGTTTTTTTAGATTAAAGTTCGCCATAGCTGCAACTTCATGTACTTTTTTTGTGTTCAACGACCAGACAAAGGCGTCACAGAACCCCACCTTCATTAATAAAGCTTTCCTCTGTTATTCGCAATATCCAGATTGCAATCTTATTTTCTTGCTTGTTCTTTGTTTGCTTGCAGGAAATAGACCTTCGTGGTCAGGTTGGTCGTGCTCCGGTGTGGTCAATAACCTCTCGGAGTTGGTTTAGCGATTGCTAAGGCGCAACGTCCTCGCACGTTCGTAGTCGGATCGTCAAAGTCGACTTCCACCAAAACGATAGCCACCATCTCATTGAAATACGGGACACCTTTGCCTCTATCACAAAGGTGAATCTTCTCCTTTACACGTCTTCACTTGACCCCCTTCGAGGATGGTATACTACTTGACACTCCACTCGCGTGCATGCATAGGTATTGCCAAAGCTTCACGGACGACGGGAAGGAGTGCAAGCGTCAAGGAAAACCTACACCATCCGCGAGGGAAGCAAGGAAGAGAAGACCGAAGAAGACAGAGTTGCAGAGTCTATAGCGGCCGGACGTCCGACGTGCCACCGGACGTTCGACACTCTACAGCACCCGGACGACTGACGTCCGACACGACCATGCTAGGACCAGCTAGGAGATCTACAGCGGTCGGACGATCGACATCCTCCGGACGACCGACAAGTCCCAGTGCACGGACGACTGAGCCGACCGGACGACCGGCACCACTTGTCCAGAGCCAAAACGTCGGAAGTCCGACGACCTTCGGACGTCTGGACCCCCGCGAGTAACCAGACGTCCGACACTGCCTGTGCGCAACCAGGCCTTTGGCCTTGTATCCCTCTTCCACTTACCCCTTTGTGGCTTAGACTATAAATAGACCCCCCCCCCTCATCCTTTCTAGGGTAAGAAAATATGATAGCTCATTCTTAGGTGAGCTTTGCTCCTACCTCTACTCTTGAGAGAGAGAGACTACCACTCCCATGGAGTTGAAGACCTCCATGTGAGAAGATCCTGAGGGATTCAAGCCCCCTTCGTGGGAAGATCCTTCTAGGATTCAAGCCCCCATCTCCTTTGGATTTGGGATGAACTCTACCTTGTATCTTTCTCTTTATTGTTCATGTACCTTGTGGATCTTGTGTGTTTGATTGTCTAGTGGATGTGTGATTGGACTTGTTCTTGAGTGTTTCCCCTTGTGATTTCTCTTCGTTCTTCCCCGTGTTCATCACGTTCTTCGCGGGATCCCACTCCAATCGTGAAAGATCAGCCTACATCGGGTTAGCCCCGTATCATATGGTATCATGAGCCACTTTTATCACAAATTTGGTGTCTCCCCCACCGTTTTGTAGCCTTCTTTTGCTTGATTTCGTCCTAAATTTCAAAAATCCCCACCAAAAATAGCCCCAATTTTTTTTGTGATTTTTTGGTTTGATGAGGTTTTGTTGATTTTGATCCATGGGTTTGCTTGGTTTCGAGTGGATCTAGCATCTCCCCAAGTTTTCCCTTTTTCATCCAGGAAATCTCATCGATTTTGACCCCGAAATCCCCAAATTCCGCCCGAAATCGCGTCCCGAAATTCGCATCTCGCGTTGACCCCGAACCACCGGACGACCGACGTCTTTTCGGACGTCCGGACCCCCCAGAACCATCGGACGACCGATCATCATCGGACGTCCGATACACCCGATCCAGTACCAAAACAGCGGATTTCTGGCCATTTCCGGACGTCCCTCCCGCGCTTCAGCCACCGGTCGTCCGACCATTATCGGACGTCCGACACCGGTAGTTTTAGACTACGGCTGATTTTTGTTTTGCCCATAACTAATTCATCTGAACTCCGATTTTGACGTTCTTTAGCTCGTTTGGAAGCTATTGACATCCCCCATCCCACAAAAATACCACCAACATCATTTGACTCCATCAAAGTTTTGGAATTTTGGCATCTTTGCTTAGGGCTTCCACCCCATCATCCGCTACACCACCACCGACTTCCACAACCTAACACATTTTTATTCCACATAGCATTAGTGGTTGCTTGAGTAGTGATTTGAGTCTCCTAAGGTGTTTCGGCTACTTAGGGATGATTATTTCTGTATCAACCACCACCACCTCTTCCACATAACCTTGCCCACCATACACTTCCACCACCCCCCACATAACCCAATTTTGTTTGAGCTTGTTTGAGTTGTGGCTTGTGTCTCCTAAGGTGTTTCGGCTACTTAGCGATGGCAACTTCAACTTGTACTCGCATAACCCATCATTACACTTTGGATATTTTCCTGAGTGCAAACCACCACCGCTTTCCGCTACCACTATTTGACATTTGTCTTTAGAGATTTTGAGTTTGCGGTTTTTTCCGTTCCTAGGGTGTTTCGGCTAACTAGGAACGGGTCGACATCGGCAACATCGCCTCTCATCATCGCCACGGACGGTAACCTCGATGGCACCATTGTATATTTCTCCTTGCACTTGCATTGGTAACCCCTAGCCCATTTTGCGTTACTTGCCTATCGAGACTAGGCATTGAGTATTGCCGGCAATGTTACTTGTGCACATTAGTGCTCTACACCTCCCATTGCATACATACCATATCATATTGGTATCATCATATCATCCCTCGTGCCACAAGATTGTTCCCGCATATACACAATTGCTATCTTGGTTTGTGCATGCCGCATAAGTGGCCATATCAAAAAAAAAGAATAAACTTTTAAGCAAAGAAAAAGAGCAAAGAGCTTGTAAGAAATAGCCATAGCATCACAATATATCATATAGTATCATACTCGATCATCTTGGATCATCTTGTGCTAAAGCACCGGAACATAGGTACATAGCATACTTGGGATAGAAAGTTTATCCCTTTTGCATCTTATAGGTTGTGCACAAGTGTCATATCCGCCTATTGAGCAATCGTGCTAGCGTCTCTCTTGAGTTGTGCAACACGAGCGTTTTCTGTGGATTCCACATTTTGTGCTCATCCCTTGGTTGCACGACCCCATTTATCTATCCGTGTGTGTGTTTCCGTGTGCCATTCATTGTATTGGTCTACTTGTTTCACTTGCAAATTTGTGAATCTCTTTCAGCATTATTGACTCTTGCTAACATTTTGCATCAAATTTTGTGTGCCACTATCCTCACCGAGCTCCACCATAAGCTTTACTTGATAGGTGTGAGTGAACAAGTCTGGTACCAATTCCACTATTCTTTCATTTCGCATTGAGTGATACGAGATACATCCTCAACTTTGGAAAAAGGTAACTTGGTATTGTTTATCTCATTTCCTACTCACCTTTGCTCGAGTCTTGTGATGGATAGGCAAAGCACACCTCCTTCGGTCTACAACAACGACGAGTTCGATGACACGAAAAACAACTTCGACGCCAAGATGCAAGCTTAAATGGAGGAGATCAAAGCCCTCATCAAGTCCTACAAGCGATCTTCCTCATCTTCGAGAAGACCCTCAAGAGCACATCCTTTCGAGCTACCATCTCTGGCAAGATCACATCGGTATCGACACCATCACCAACAAGAACGTGAAGGTCAAGAGCTCAACACCAACAGCCGCTCACCGACTTTCACCATCTCCCTTGGCATCTTTGCCAAGCGACTTCAAAGCATCTTCGCCTACGGACATACGACATCTTCGCCAACAAGCACCCCAAGACTACGCTCAAGAGAAGCTCCCCAAGCTCAAGTCCGCGACTTCCGCGAGCTACTACGACCTCGACATTGACCACGCGATTCCTTTCTATGGGACTCAAGAACCCGAGGAGTATCTCGAGTGGGAGCGCTTGATGGACGACTACCTCAAGCTACATCAATTCCCTTCCGAAGATCAAGTGAAGTGCGCCACAAGAAACTTCCATGACTACGCGTCAACTTGGTGGCTTCACACACCTTCGGAGACATACAACATGAGTTGGCCCAAGATGAAGAGAGCTATGCGGTGAGAGTTCGTGACTCCAACCTACACGGAACAACTTCAACGCCAATTGGTGAACACCATCCAAGGTTCCAAGTCCATCTACGCGTACTTCAAGGAGATGAAGAATGCCTTGCGACGAGCCGGCGTGGACGACCCCATTTCGATGAAGTTCCACTTCATGATGGGATTGCACACGGACATCTCCAAGACTATCTTCCTCGAGAACTACAAGTCCCTCGATGACAACTACATTGGTGCTCTAAAGGCGGAACAAGACCTCATGAAGGCCACAACTTCTCCACCCCAAGCACACTTCTCGAAGACCAAGCTCCCAGATGACGAGCAAGAGGCTAGTACCACAATGATGTCCAAGACGGACAAGCTCCAAGACGATGCTCCCAAGTTTGACTTCACCTCCATCCCTCTTTGTGGCATTGATGATGCCGAGTCTACCTTGACTCTTTTTCAAGATGGTGCGGCGATGAGTACGACTAAGAAGACCCTCAAGGACCAAGCTTTGGAGGCATGCGACAAGGTGGCGAGCAAGGATGATGCTTCCATCTTTGGAGGTGAGAGTGATGATGTGCCATCTTCGGCCTTCATCCACGGCGACTATGATGAGATGATCGAGCATGGGATTTTCCCTTCAGTCATGGAGGAGAGTGATGACATGCCATCTTCGGCCTTCGTCCACGGCGACAGCGACGAGATGGTTGAGCATGGGATTTCCCTTCAACCACGGCGGTGTATGATGACTTGAGTGAATTTTGCCACCATATTGAGAGTGAGAGTGACTTCACCACTAGCCCCATATATGACGAGTTGCCCCAACTCCCATGTGATGAGAGCCACAACCCCCACCACTTGAGTGAGATGAGTGACTCCACCATATGTGACTTTGAGTGCACCTATTTTGAGGGAGTGAGTGAACCACCACATAGAGAGAGTGTGATAGTTGATAGGTCTCGTGAGGCCATTTGCATTTCTAACAACTTGACCTCTACCTCTATTGTGTCTTCTCATTTGGTGCTAGGTCCCATTTATGATGACACGCCGATCCTCGACGACTTCGTCCTCCCTTTAGACAAGACGATGGCCATGGTGGAATATGATGCACCCCCACATGGTTCCATCAATGATGAGGACATCAATACCATTGTTACACCCACAGCCCCTACAACTACATATATTTGACCAATTACTAGAGCTCGCGCATGCCAATTAAATTATCAAGTACTTTCGGTTCTTGGTAATGATTCTAATGTTCATGAGAATATGATGTTGCCTAAACTGGATAAATTTGTTTTGCTTACAAATGAAGGGCCTAGCATGGATAAGAGGGAAGAACACTGGAGCAAGACCAAGCATGGAGATGATGGCATGCGCAAGGGAAACGAGAACGGAGTTACAAGTGATGATTTCGGGACTTTGAAGCCACCATAATGAGTGCATGAAGCCTTGGACGAAATATACAAGATGCCACTTCATAAATTTCATCCAGAGGCTATTCTAGGTGCTGCATCACCTTATTATTGGACCAGGCCCATGTAATTTTGAAATACATAAGTATAGGCTATTTTTAGAGTCCGTATGTGCGGGGAAACAAGAGATAGGGTTGGTTTCGGACCCCTTCCCCAAGGGCCACGAAATCCCCCCCCCCCTCTATTCCTCCATATATACAACCCTTAGGGCACCGTTAGACTTTGGGTTTTGTTTGTGTTCAACGACCATAGCTGCAACTTCACGTACTTCACGTACTTCATTTGTGTTCAACGACCAGACAAAGACGTCACAGAACCCCACGTTCATCAATAAAGCTTTCCTATTACATGCGCAATATCCAGATTGCAACTCAGTTTCTTGCATGTTCTCCATTTGCTTGCAGGAAATAGACCCTCGTGGTCAGGTTGATCATGCTTAGGCGTGGTCAATAACCTCTCGGAGTTGGTTTAGCGATTGCTAAGGTGTGATGTACTCGCACGTTCGTAGTCAGATCGTCGAAGTCTACTCCACCCAAAACGATACCACCATCTCATCGAAAGACGGGATACCTTTGCCTCTATCATGTGGTCTCAGATTTCCAGGTTGCTCGGTGAGATTTTACAGTTTTTTGTAGTTTAGATCGAGTCTATTCTTCATACCTTTCGTAGATTAGGGTTAGTTCATCCTATCCGACCAATCTGAGCCTTTGCATAATCTTTTTAGAATTTTTGCTTTGTTGAATTTGCGGTTGCATCGTCATGTCGAGTTGCTGGTCTTAGTGTCTAGTCCTATAGAGTTTCGAGTTCTGTTCACAATTTGTCACGCTGCCGCCTTTACATCGTCATCACCACTGCCATATACCACCATCGTCATCACCGCTGCCATATACCACCATCATCATCACCGATGCCATATACCACCATTGTCATCACTGCTGCCATATACCACCATCGTCATCACCGCTGCCAAATACCACATATTCACCGCCATCACGATAATCCGAGTCTAGCTCCATCACTGATTCGCCACCAGTTCATGCTCCACCGCCCATCATATACCATCATCACCAGTCCGAGTTCCACCAGATTCATCTCCGCCACCAGTCCTAGTTCGAGTCCAGTATTTGTTCCTTTATTTTTGATTTCCAGATCACGCCATACTCTGAGTCATGACCAAGTCGGACTCCCCAATTTCCTGCTACCCGCAGTACAAAAATAGTTCCAGTTTCAAAACAAAAACTAAGTCTCGAAAATTCTGGCTAGGCAGTTTTTAGACCGTTTGTAGACTTTTCTAAAAAAATTGTTGCGGAGCAAAAAAAAGAGGAAAAAAAGTGAAAAAAAATTCTGAGTGTGCTCCTCCCTTGATTACGTGCCGCACTGTGATTTTGTTAGTGTTCTAGGCTCGCGTCTCTAGCACGGTCTAGCCTAGGACCAGCACGGTACCGTTATTGAGAGTTTATTCAACTTTGCATCTCTGAATTGATTATTGCTGACCCTTTTCGCTACCATATCATAAGCCTTGCCAGCTCCACATATATCTACGTCGTGCATTTGACTCTTCCTGGCCATCGCTCTATCAAAGCTTTGAGAGTTTTGACTACAATGGTTGCCGATCACCACTTGCTGCTGGGTAAGAATTTGAGATTTGCTTGACGGGTTTGTGACACACCACCACCACTTCCTAGTAGTCTGTAGAATCATATTCTTATGTGTTTCTATTGCTGCTAACCATGGCAGGATCACAAGCCGACAAGACTGATTGGGAGAACATGAAGAACAAACAACTACATGATAAATTTCAGCAAATGTTGGGTGGATAGGTGCAAGTTGTGCTAAACAGATTTGAAGAGGCCAGGGAGAAGATAGATGGCATTGAGAAGTCGTTTGAGACAAAGCTGGATAATAAGTTTAATGAATTACTCAAGTGTCGTCCCCAATCACCACCGGCTGCACCTATCGCACCTCTGCAACGACAACAACAAACCCCCCTTGTGAATCAGTTTGGACGAGCGAAGCGTGTTCCTCGTGAGGATGGCCAAACTTCTCATGCTGCTGTACCTACGGTTGATGCTTCTTTGTCTCCTGCTACTACTGCTGCTGGTGCCGAGGAGGATGAGGATTATGCGGGTGATTACGAGAATGAGGTTGATCAAAATCATAACTACATGCAACCACCAGCACCAGGTCGTCCACAGGCATATAATGGTAATCGTAGGCCTGCACTACCACCTTAGGTACGAGATTATGACCATATTCCGAAACTGAAGTTGAATATTCCACCATTTGAGGGTAGATACATTCCTGATGTATATCTTACTTGGGAGTTAGAAACTGAACAACGTTTCACATGCTTACAATATCCTGAGGAGAAACGTGTTGCTGCCGCTGTATGTGAATTCACTAGTTTTTCTTCTGTTTGGTGGTCTGAACATTGTAGATTATATCCTATTCCAACTACTTGGGCTGCTTTGAAAACTGCTATGTGTACTCGTTGGGTTCCACCATATTATCAACGTGAATTGCTTCAAAAATTGCAGCGTTTAAGACAAGGAAAAAATTCTATAGAAGAATATTACGAGGAATTACAAACTGACATGATTAGTTGTGGTATTGTTGAGGAGAATGAAGCTATGCTTGCACGTTTTATGGGTGGATTAAATAAAGAGATTCAAACCATTCTAGAGTATAAGGAGTATAATAATATCACTCGTTTATTCCATCTTGCTTGTAAAGCAAAACGTGAAGTGCAGGATCAACAGGCATTGGTGCGAACTAATTTTTCTACAGGTTGATCTTCATCATGGACACCACGTACATCCTCTACTCCCACACGTCCTACTACAGCACCACTGACTTCAGCCACCAATTCCAACCGAGATACAAGAAAATAGGCACCACCACCACCATCTGCCAGGAGTACACCTTCCGGTCCCGTATAGAGCTCTTCTTCATCCATGGCATCAACAGGGCAAACATATGATATTATTTGTCGCTGTTGCAAGGGTGCAGGTCATTATGCGAGAGAATGTCCATCTAAGCGTGTGATGGTTGCTGCTAAGGATGGTGGGTATGAGTCCGCTAGTGACTATGATGAGGAGACTTTGGCTCTTATTACAAGTAAAGAACACGGTGGAGATGGTTCTGATCATGAGACAAAATACATGGCTCCTGAAGATGCTGACAGGTATGAATGTTTAGTTGCTCAACATGTTTTGAGTGTGAAGGTCACACAAGCTGAGCAAAATCAGAGGCATAATTTGTTCCATACAAAGGGAGTTGTGAAGGAAGGTTTTGTGCGCGTCATCATAGATGGAGGGAGCTGCAACAACTTGGCAAGCATAGAGATGGTGGAGAAGCTATCTCTCACCACAAGACCACACCCACATCCTTACTACATCCAATGGTTCAACAACAGTGGGAAGGTTTAGGTAACACGTACTGTTCGTGTGCATTTTAGTATCTCTACATATGGTGATTATGTTGATTGTGATGTGGTACCTTTGCAAGCATGTTCCTTATTACTTGTTAGACCATGGCAATTTGATAAAAATTCTGTACACCATGGTAGAAACAATCAGTATACTCTTGTTCCTAAGGATAAAAAATATTACTTTGCTGCCTATGACTCCTGATTCTATTTTGAAAGATGATATAAATAGAGCTAATGAAGCAAAACAGGAGAAAAATAAGAGTGAAATTAGATTGTGGCAAAAGAATTTGAGCGACAAATGAAGCCTAATAGTAAACCATCTAGTGTTGCTTCTGAAATTAAATTGAAAAGTGCATGCTTACTTGCCACCAAATCTGATATTGATGATCTAGATTTCAGCAAATCTGTTTGCTATGCTTTTGTGTGCAAAGAGGCATTATTTTCTTTCAAGAATGTACCTTCCTCTTTGCCTCCTGCTGTCACTAACATTTTGAAGGAGTTCACTGACATATTTCCACAAGATGTGCCACCGAGATTACCACCCATTCGAGAGATTGAGCATCAGATTGACTTAATTTCTGGTGCATCGCTGCCAAACTGTGCACCATACCGTATCAATCCAGAGGAGACGAAGGAGATTATGCGTCAAGTACAGGAGCTACTCGACAAAGGTTATATACGTGAATCTCTTAGTCCTTGCATTGTTCCTATCATACTAGTGCCAAAGAAGGATGGTACATCTCGTATGTGTGTTGATTGTAGAGGCATTAATAATAGTACTATTCGTTATCATCATCCTATTCCTAGGATAGATGATATGCTTGATGAAATGAGTGGCTCTACAATATTCTCCAAAGTTGATTTGCGTATTGGATACCATCAAATTCATATGAAATTGGGAGATGAATGTAAAACATCATTTAAAACTAAGTTTGGATTATACGAGTGGTTAGTCATGCCTTTTGGGTTAACTAATGCACCTAGTACTTTCATGAGATTAATGAACGAAGTTTTACGTGCTTTCATTGGACGATTTGTGGTAGTCTATTTTGATGATATACTGATTTATGGCAGGTCGTTGGAGGAACATTTGGAACATTTAGGTGCTGTTTTTATTGCTTTACGTGATGCACGTTTGTTTGGTAACCTTGGGAAGTGCACCTTTTGCACCGACCGAGTATATTTTCTTGGCTATGTTGTTGCTCCACATGGAATTGAAGTTGATAAAGCCAAGATTGAAGCTATTGAGAGTTGGCCGCAGCCCAAAAGAGACACACAAGTGAGGAGTTTTCTTGGCCTCGCTGGATTCTATTGGCATTTTGTGAGATATTTCAGCACCATTGCTGCACCTCTTAATGAGCTTACAAAGAAGGATGTGCCTTTTGTTTGGGGTATTGCACAGGAAGAAGCCTTCACGGTATTGAAAGATAAGTTGACACATGCTACTTTACTCCAACTTCCTGATTTTAACCAGAGTTTTGAGCTTGAATGTGATGCTAGTGGAATTGGATTAGGAGGTGTCTTAATACAAGATGGCAAACCAGTTGCATACTTTTCTGAAAAATTAAGTGGGCCTATTCTGAACTATTCTACTTATGATAAAGAATTGCATGCTCTTGTTTGGACTTTAGAAACATGGCAACATTATTTATGGCCCAAAGAATTTGTTATACATTCTGATAATGAATCTTTGAAACACATTAAAAGTCAAGCAAGACTGAACCGTAGACATGCTAAATGGGTCGAATTCATTGAGAATTTCACTTATGTCATTAAGCACAAGGAGGGTAAAGAAAATGTTATTGCTAATGCATTCTCTCATTGTTATACTATGCTTTCACAACTTGACTTCAGAATTTGTGGTTTGGAGACCATCAAAGATCAATATGTGCATGATTATGAATTTAAAGATGTATTGTAGAATTGTAAAGAAGGGAGAACATGGAACAAGTTTGTCATTAACAATGGATTTGTGTTTCGTGCTAACAAGCTATGCATTCCAGCTAGCTCTGTTCATCATTTGTTGTTGCAGGAGGCGCATGGAGGAGGATGGGACACTTTGGCATGAAGAAGACAGAGGATATACTTGCTACACATTTCTTTTGGCCAAAGATGAGACAGGATGTTGAGCGTTTTGTTGCTCGCTGCACTACATGTCAAAAAGCTAAGTCACGACTCAATCCTCATGGTTTATATATGCCTTTGCCTGTACCTAGTGTTCCTTGGGAGGATATATCTATGGACTTTGTTTTAGATTTACCTCAAACAAAGAAGGGGATGGATAGCATATTTGTTGTCGTGGATAGATTCTCAAAAATGGCACACTTTATACCATGTCATAAAAGCGATGATGCTATTAATGTTGTTGATTTGTTCTTTCGTGAAATTATTCACTTGCATGGTGTACCAAATACTATTGTTTCAGACCATGATACTAAATTTCTTAGCCACTTTAGGAGAATTTTATGGGCTAAGTTGGGGACTAAACTGCTTTTTAGTACTACTTGTCACCCCCAAACTGATGGACAAACTGAAGTAGTCAATAGAACATTGTCTACTATGCTTAGGGCTGTTTTGAAGAATAATAAGAAAATGTGGGAAGAATGCTTGCCTCATTTTGAATTTGCTTATAATCGTTCATTGCATTCTACTACTAAGATGTGCCCGTTTGAAATTGTGTATTGTTTTCTACCTCGTGCACCGATTTGTTGCCTCTTCCATCTTCGGAGAAGGTTAATTTTGATGCTAAACAACATGCTGAATTGATCTTAAAAATGCATGAGTTAACTAAGGAAAACATTGAGGGTATGAATGCTAAATATAAACTAATGGTAGGCGTCGCTGGTGTATGATTGATAGCTTAATCATCAATAATGTCACGGTGTCTGATCATGACCTTATCATGTCGCATGTGGTCGACTTCTTTTCCTCTCTCCTTTTTGCTAAGCCCGAGGTGGGCTTTAGGCTGGCTAACTTCTTTTGGGCGTCTCAGGACAAGGTTTCTAGTGCTGAGAACGGGGCCTTGTTGATCCCCCTTTATGAGGATGAGATCTTTGATACGATCCGCTCCGCTAATTCCAATGCGGCCTCGGGCCCAAACGGTTTCTCCATCCCCTTCTTTAAACACTTTTGGCCCCAGTTGCGGGGCCTTGTCCAGGCAATCATCCAAGGCTTCTGGTTGGGTACTGTTGACATTTCTAGGTTAAACTACGTTGTACTTACTCTCATCCCTAAAGTTGAAGGGGCAGATCTAATCACTCAATTTAGACCTATAGCCCTGAGCAATAACTTTGCCAAGTTTCCCGCAAAAGGCTTTGCTACTAGGCTCTCCCCCATTGGTCATCGCACTCTTAGTCCTTTTCAATTGGCTTCCGTTAAAGGCAGGGTCATTCTAGATGGTATTTTTGTCTTCATGAAATAGTTCATGACTTGCGTGTTCGGGGTTCCAAAGCGGTGATTTCAAAACTTGACTTCGAAAAGGCTTACAACTCGATCAGCTGGAATTTCCTCCGGCAAGTTTTGCTTGCAAAGGGCTTTGATGGGGCTGTGGTTCACAAACTTATGCAGTTGGTCATGGGTGGCCGCATTGCAATCTTGGTCAACAAAAACATTAGTCATTTCTTTGCCAATGGCAGGGGCTTGAGGCAGGGTCACCCGGTTTTCCCCCTTCTCTTCAACTTCGTGGCTGATTCCGTATCTCATATTCTATCGTGGGCTGCGGCAACGGGTCACATCACTCCTGTCAGCTCCCACCTCGTCCCTAATGGCATCTCTCATTTACAATATGCGGATGATACTATCATTATGGTGGAGCTGAATGAGGCTAGCATTGCCCACCTAAAGTTCCTTCTTTGTTTTGAAGCTCTCTCTCGTCTCAAGATTAACTTGTGCCAAAAGTGAAGTCATAGTTACCGGGGTCTCGGATGCTGAGGCCCAAAGAGTTGCTCACCTTCTTAACTGCTTGCTAGGCTCCTTCCCCTTCCAATATCTTGGTCTCCCGAGCTCTCCCGACAGGCTGTTGGCCAAAGATTTCGCTCCCGCTATTGCGAAGGTGGGCAATCGAGTTTTGCCGTGGAGAGGTCGCTACAACACCCAAGAGGGCAAGGTTGCCCTAACCAACGCCTGCCTGTCCTCCCTTCCCATGTTCCTGATGGGTTTCTACCTCCTTTCGGGAGGGTTCCACGATGGCTTTGATAAACACCGGGGTGCCTTTTACTGGAATTCGTCGGATAATAAGCGCAAATATCGGATGGTGAAATGGAAATACATTTGCAGACCCAAAAACCTGGGTGGGTTGGGTATCATTAACACGGCTGTCATGAACAAGTGCCTCATTTTAAAATGGTGGTGGAAAATTATGTTTTTCGAGGAGCCCCCCTTTGGCTAACCATTCTCAAGGCTAAGTACTTCCCTTCGTCAAGTCCCATGTTGGCCTCGTCCTCTGGTGGTTCCCAGTTTTGGCGCCAACTTGTTAAAGTTCGACCGGATTTCCAACCCTTGGTTAAATTCATCGTTAGGAATGGAAAATCTACCCGTTTTTGGCTAGATTGGTGGTGTGGGGAAGCCACCCTTGCGGTGTCGTTCCCTACCCTGTTCTCTTACTTTCTAACCCGTAGATCTCTATCTCCGAGGTCTCGCTTAATAATTGGGATCTTGACTTCCATAGATCACTTTCTCCAGAAGAGTTAGAAGACTGACATCATCTTATTGCCTGCTTCCCTTTGCTCTCGGAGGAAGAGGACCCGGTGGTCTGGCCTCATTCTTATTTAGGTAGATTTCGGTCAAGTCTGCTTACTCTAAACTCATATCTGGCTCCCCCACGTCCAAGTTCAAATGCATCTGGAGTGCCCGGATCCCCCCAAGATCATAATTTTCTTGTGGCAAGCCTTTCGTTGGAAGCTTCCCGCGGCGGATCAAATCAGGAAAAGGAATGCCCGGGTTCTGATAGATGTGCCTTATGTGGGGCTTTTGAAAATACTGATCATATCTTCTTTCTATGCTCTTTGGCTAAGTTTATGTGGTGCTACATTCGTTATTGGCTGCAAGTGAATTGGAACCCTTCGTCTTTTGGCGATGTGAGGAGACTGGTCAGCAGCCTTCCGATGGATTCTAAAAGGATTTTCTGGGCGGGGTTTGCAACGATTTGTTGGTCGCTGTGGGCCACTAGAAACAAGTTTACCATTGAACATATCATCCCAGCTAATCCTGTTGGTTGCTTATTTAAAACTAGTGTATTCCTGCAGCAGTGGAGATCATTGATTAAGGAAGCAGACCACGAGGCCTTCGACGCTATGCTATCCAAGATTCAGATCACAGCTTCTTCCTTGGCGCGCTCACAACGGGAGGCGACTTAATCCTATATCTTTCTATCTTATCTGTTTAGGGCTGGCCTGCGTGCCATGACTGGCTGGGTTGCCATGTACGCGTTCCTATTCTTATGTTGTTCTGCGACTGTGTTTGGATGTTGTTGGCTGTGGTACTCTACCTGGTGGCTTTATTTATAAAGTCGGGCGTATGCCTTTTATCTAAATATAAACTTGCTGGAGATAAGGGTAGAAAACATGGTGTCCTTGCACCTGGTGATCTTGTTTGGTTACATTTGCGTAAGGATAGGTTTCCTAATTTGCGCAAATCAAAGCTAATGCCACGTGCTAATGGTGCTTTTAAGGTGTTAGAGAAAATAAATGATAATGCATATAAACTTGAGCTGCCTGCAGATTTTGGGGTTAGTCCCACTTTTAACATTGCAGATTTGAAGCCTTATTTGGGAGAGGAAAATGAGCTTCCATCGAGGACGACTTCATTTCAAGAAGGGGAGCATGATGAGGACATCAATACCATTGTTACACCCACTGCCCCTACAGCTACATATACTGGAGCAATTACTAGAGCTCACGTACGCCAATTAAATTGTCACGTACTTTCGTTTCTTGGTAATGATTCTAATGTTCATGAGAATATGATGCTCCCTAAATTGGATACATTTGTTTTGCTTACAAATGAAGGGCCTAGCATGGATAAGAGGGAAGAACACTGGAGCAAGACCAAGCATGGAGATGATGGCATGCACAAGGGGAACAAGAACGGAGTTACAAGTGATGATTTCAGGACTTCGAAGCCACCATAATGAGTGCATGAAGCCTTGGACAAAATATACAAGATGCGACTTCACAAATTTCGTCCAGAGGCTATTCTAGGTGTTGCGTCACCTTATTATTGGTCCAGGCCCATGTAATTTCAAAATACATAAGTATAGGTTATTTTTAGAGTCCGTATGTGTGGGGAAACAAGAGATAGGGTTGGTTTCAGACCCCTTCCCCAAGGGCCACGAAATCCTCCCACCTCTTCCTCCATATAGACATCCCTTAGGGCACCGTTAAGACTTTGGGTTTTGTTTAGATTAAAGTTCGCCATAGCTGCAACTTCGCGTACTTCGTTTGTGTTCAACGACCAGACAAAGACATCACATAACCCCACGTTCATCAAATAAGCTTTCCTCTTATATTCGCAATATACAGATTGCAATCTTAGTTTCTTGTTTGTTCTTTGTTTGCTTGCAGGAAATAGTTCCTCGTGGTCTGGTTGATCATGCTTCGACGTGGTCAATAACCTCTTAGAGTTGGATTGGCGATTGCTAAGGCGTGACGTACTCGCACGTTCGTAGTCGGATCGTCGAAGTCTACTCCACCCAAAATGATACTAGCATCTCATTGAAAGACGGGTCACCTTTGCCTCTATCAATTAAGTTGATGATGATGACCACAATTTGGTCTTTCCCACCTCACCTACACCACTTGAGTGGAATGACAATGGTAACATAGGTGACGGTGATGCTCTAGTCCCACTAGTGGACGTTCTTGACATTGATTGCTTGCATGATGTTAATCCACCTAGTACCATGCTTCATGCTAGTATGATTTCCCCTTGCGATGATTTGCCCATTTATGATGAGTATGATGATTCTCATGTGGAGTCTCTTAGTTGTGATGCCATGTTACACAGGATTTCTTGTGACACTTCTTTAGGTCACATCATGTTTGATAATCCGCTTGACTTGTCATATGCTATGCATGAGATCAACTGATGTGGAGCATCCCACGATCATCCCCATGGACGCATCTGCATCTCCTACAACACCACTTGGACCAATGACAAGAGCACGTGCAAGAGCTCTCGAAACCAAGGTGACATCACTCCTCTCACAACTCCCTTTCGAATCACACGAGACATGGCTACTACCTCAAACGGAGATGCTTTGCATACTCAGGTACCAAGGAGTTAGCCATGGAGAAGCTAGGAAGCAAGGAGAATCGGAAGTGGAAGACATGCGTGAAGACGAAGAGGAAAACAGCCAAGTCCCAGGCTGGCCGAACGATTCGGACGAGGGCCCGGACGATCTAAACAGAGCCCAGACGATCCGGACCCCGGTCCGGATGATCCGGCTAACTCGCCCAACGACACCTGAAGCTGGACCCCGAAGCTAGATCATTCGGACGAGCACCCGGATCATCCAGGCACCAGCTGGACATCGGGACCCCCATCCGGACATCCGGGCCTACGCCGCCACCGCCTGCATCATCAATTCATCCGGGCCATCCCCCGGATCATCCGGACAGAGCACGGATCATCCGGCTCCCTATCCGGATCATCCGGACCCCACCTGCATGCGCGTGTTGGGCTGAGGTCCATGTACCCCTTCGCCCCCTTAGCATATATATATGACTCCTCCACCTCTCTTCTAGGGTTAGCATTGTGATAGCTCATACTTTGAGATAGATCCTTGCTGATCCATCCGGATCTACTCCATTGCGAGGGACCGATACCTCTTCGGAGAAGATCCTCATTGGATTAAAGACCTCCTCTCGGAGAAGACCCTCTTTAAGACCTCCTCTCGGAGAAGAACCGGTTACCCTATGTATCATCCTTTGTTGGATTCGGATCTTGTATCACTTTTTGTCTCGATGATCTAGCGCATGTGTGACTATATTATTGTTGGTTGAGAGTTTTCTCATGTTTCCCCCTCGTTTCCCCTCTCGTGGTCTTCGTGTTCTTGGTAGGATTCCCTCCAAACGTGAAAGATCAGCCTCTAGGGTTCTACCCTACATCATCTTGGTATCATGAGCCACGTTGATCACATTTTTGGAGCCCCTACCCTTTGTTTTCTAGCTTGATTTTGTTGATTTCGTCCTAAATCTGAAAATCCCCACCAAAAATAGCCCCAAATTATTTTTGTGATTTGTTGGTTTTGATGATGTTTTGTTGATTTTGATCAGTAGATTAGTTGTGTAACTAGTGGATCTTGCCTTTCCTACCATCTCACCCTCGAAATCCATCCAAAATCCCCAAAATTTTCAAATTTATCCCCATTTTCGAGTTCATCCCGAGGAAATCCCATGCGCAGTTGACCTGCACAGATCATCCGGACCCGCTCAGATCATCCGGCTCCTGGCCTGGATCATCCGGCTTCCTTCGCCGAAACTGCATTTTCTGCAGTTTTGTCCACCGCCACCTACGCCTCCGCATACCCCACTTCGACCACCACCACCTTAACTCCGCCAACCCCATGACAGACCCCACCGTACCACCATTCGACTTTGGGTTTGAGAATTTGAGTTGTGGTTTCCGTGTCCTATTGTATTTCAGCTATATAGGTACGGCGCGACATCAACATCACCACCTCTCATCTTCGCCGACTACTCATCATTGCTACGGACGGTAACCTCGACGACATCTTTGTCTACGCCTTGCCATTGCATTGATAACCACCATAGCCTTACTTTTGTGTTGCTTACCCATTGAGACTAGCCTTTGAGTATTCCCGGCAACGTGACTTGTGCACATTAGTGATCATACTCTCCATAAGCATACATACCATATCATTGTGGTGCATATCTTGATATCATCTCTTGTGTCACAAAGTTGTCATCGCATACACAATCGCTATCTTGGTTCGTGAAGTTTTGCATGAGAAAAGAGCTCAAAAGTGAAAGAGCCAAACAAGCTTTTAAGTAAAAAGAGAAATATAAGCAAAGAGCTTATAAGCAAGAATCATAGCATCATACTACATTAAAATAGGATTCCCTCCAAACGTGAAAGATCGGCCTCTAGGGTTCTACCCTACATCATCAACCATATGTCTTATTTGCAATCTCTTCATGGTGACTATGCATATGCCATTAAAATAAACCCAATTTGCACATATGGCATAGATGACAAGACCATGGTTATTGGCCTTTGTTTTTCTTGTGATGATATTGATATGCTCCCTTTGCATCATTTATTTCATATGCCATGCCATGACCACCTCAGATATGCATTGTTTTGGATGTTGTACATATTCTCCATATGATATTTCCGCTATTGCTCATGAGGAGACCCTCATAGTTTCCTCATACATTTTAGAAGATTTTGATCCATCCCATTCATTGCATGATCCCAATACTTGTGTGCACCATATGCTCCCCATGAACCATATCCTTGGATTCTCAATTTGTGTCCCCATCGTGTCATACACAATAACTATTTCTTCATGATGGATGACATGTTCTTATACCATGCATCAAATTTCTTTGAGCGATGCTTATCTTGAGCTAACTCACACGTGCACTTACACATCATGATGGATGATGTGTACATCTACCACGCGCACAATTTCTTTGGTTTGTGTCTCTTTTGTGTAGGTACCCATGAATACTTGTCAACCTCACAATCCTATGAGTTGACAAAACGAGCTCTAGAGAGCAACTATGACTTGGGATCCCATGGATTGTCCTTACCACCATTCTCTTCGCGCCAAGACTTCGCACATTCATTCTACATGGCCCTCCATGTTCACTTTGCATGATGTGCTCATTCCTATGCTTTTTCCATGCATTTGTGACTCATGCTTTGTATTACATATTATGATTGATTCTCATACTTGTATGTGTATTTGCAAGCTTGGTGGAGATATTGCTTGTTATTTCCATGTTTGCTTTGTGCAATATTCCTATGATGATACTTTCATCTTGCTTTTTGTTCGTGCTTGTGATATGTCATGTGCATTGTCTATGCCTAGTATTTGCTCACATGACATGATTGCCATGATTTACTCTAGTGTGTTGCATCTTCGCTCCACTAGTTTGCACGACATGATTGATATGCTTTCTTGTGTTGCATCACCAATGATTCATACTTTCTCATTTCATGTGGTTGATGACAACCATCTACATACTTTGCACATGATTGTTATTTGCTTCTTGTCATATCTCTCCATGTGTTGCCTCTCTCATGCTAGATGATTTGCCATGTATTGAGTGCAACAGTGATTCTCGTCTTGCTCATGAGATTGCCCCCATAGCATTCTTGCATATATTTGGAGATTTTGACATAATTCTTGTGAAGCATGCTTGTATTACTTCTTTGCACCATATACATAGTGCCATGAATATCGCCATTGTTGCATCATATTATTCATGCACTTGTGCTTATAATGGTTATGTGCAAGAGAAGAGAACCATCATGATGGATGATGTGTTTATCTACCATGCACATATGTTATTTGTTTTTTTGTGTGCATGTGTAGGATACTTGGACTTTGTATCGACTTCCACTTCACGTGAGTTGACCATTTGAGCTCTTGTGAGCGAGCCACCTTCTACCACGACGAATCTACATCGCACTTGCTTGTGTTTCGGCATTGTGAAGAATGCACAAGGACACGCCTTCAAGGTGACAGCCTTCTTGAGCATGGACGTTGAGGATCATACTACTTGTGTTGCTTGCAGCATGAAGCTTATTGGTCATCTTGGACCACTTGATTGCGCACATGTTAGAGATCTTGCCTCGACTTGCAATCTTCGCATTTCCATGGCTCATGAAATATATACCTTGTGTGTTGCATCCAATTTTTGGACTACTTACTACTATAATATGTTTGGTTGCAACAATGTCATCACTTCACATATGCCATGTCCCATTAATGGCTACATGCTTGACTTGATTGCCTCACACATGATGAACAATTGTTCTTTCTATTGTGTTGAGTGCTACACTATATTCACTACACCCTATGCACGTTATGCTTGGATTGTCTTGCATTTGACCCATGTCTTTAGACATCTCATCTTATTTGGTGTTGCGAATGATTCTTATGCGTACCGTAGACCTTTCATTAAGCAATTTGTGAATGCTTGCCATGAACTTGAGGTAGATGCTTATTCTCTTGTCACACATATTTGCATCTCTACCTCACATTTACATGCATGTTTCCATGATGTCCTTGATTGTGCTCAATTTATGTGCTTACATGCCATGTCACAATCCTTTTTCAAACCCTATGCTTTGCATGAGGACGACACTTGTTTGGTGAATCACCACTTGAGTGCTTGGTTTTGCACTAACGCTAACCACATACGTTTCCCCAAGTGTTTGTTGTCTTTGCCCCTTTTGAAGGAAACACTAGATTGTGTGACATTGGAGAGTGCCTATTTCGAGTTTCAAGATGATGAGTGCTTGGTAATCGACCGCTTCAACACAGCAACACCATCTCTTTCCCATGGTGATTTGGCTTTCGATCCGAGGTCGGATCTTTTCCAAGGGGGAGGGGATGATGTGGAGCATCCTACGGGCATCACCATGTCAAGATTCCATTTGGCAAGTGACGCGTGCGACCTCCACTTCTCATACATAAAGGTGAATCTTATCCTTTACACATGTTCACTTGACCCCGTCGAGGATGGTATACTACTTGACACTCCACTCGTGTGCATGCATAGGTATTGCCGGAGCATCAAGTACAACAGGAAGGAGTGCAAGCGCCTAGGAACACCTACACCATCAGCGATGGTAGCATGGAAGAGAAGACGGAAGAAGTCTAAAGCGGCCGGACGTCAAACGTGCCACCGGACATCCTACACTCTATAGTGCCTGGACGACCGATGTCCGACACGACCACGCCAGGACCAGCCAGGAGATCTACAGCGGCCGAATGACTGACATCCTCCGAACGACCGACAAGTCCCAATGCACGGACGACTGGCACTGACCGGACGACCGGCGCCACCTGTCCAGAGCTAAAACGTCGGAAGTCCGACGCCCTCTGGACGTCCGGACCCACGCGAGTGACCGGATGTCCGACCCCAATCGGACGTCCGACACTACCTGTGCGCAGTCGGGCCTTTAGCCTTGTATCCCTCTCCCACTTAACCCTTCATGGCTTAGACTGTAAATAGACCTCCCCGTCATCCTTTCTAGGGTAAGCAAATATGATAGCTCATTCTTAGGTGAGCTTTGCTCCTACCTCTATTCCTGAGAGAGAGAGAGAGAGACTACCACTCCCATGGAGTTCAAGACTTCCATGTGAGAAGATCCTGAGGGATTCAAGCCCCCCTTCATGGGAAGATCCTTCTAGGATTCAAACCCCCATCTCCTCTGGATTTGGGATGAACTCTACCTTGTATCTTTCTCTTTGTTGTTCATGTACCTTGTGGATCTTGTGTGTTTGATTGTCTAGTGGATGTGTGATTGGACTTGTTCTTGAGTGTTTCCCCTTGTGATTTCTCTCTGTTCTTTCCCATGTTCATCGTGTTCTTCGAGGGATCCCACTCCAATCATGAAAGATCAGCCTACACCGGGTTAGCCCCGTATCATGAACTCTACCTTGTATCTTTCCTTCCTTTGGTTGTTCATGTACCTTGTGGATCTTGTGTGTTTGATAGTCTAGTGGATGTGTGATTGGACTTGTTCTTTAGTGTTTCCCCTTGTGATTTCTCCCCGTTCTTCCCTGTGTTCTTCGAGGGATCCCACTCCAGTCGTGAAAGATTGGCCTACACCGGGTTAGCCCCGTATCACCATCATAATCATCACGCTGCTAATTTTGTTGGCGATCAACAGACTGTTGGAACGCAGCCAAAGCTTGCTGCAAGGTAACTAGAGTCCCCTGAATTTCTGTAACTTGTCGTTGTGTTGCTGTGATGGTTTCTGTGGCATCCTTTAGGTCCAACTCCCTGTTCTGCACATTCTCATTTATAGGATCGGTTGCACACTGAATTTGTCACTGAAGATGATCACGAAGGGCTTCATATTCATTCCAATGCACCATAGATTTAGAATCCTTTTTCTGTTGTACATCAAAAGACTCGTCGGACATGATTAGGTGATCAGTGCTCACAGAAAATATAGTGTATGTGGAAAACTCTCAACTCACTGAAAACTGAAAGAAACAAGGTATCTTACCGTTCCAAAGTGAATTAGAAAAGCTTACCAACTTGTATGGGAAGAACGTGCACGGATGTGATGTAGCAAATACTGAGGGTGAAAACTATCACACAACAAACCAGGGTATATGGTGGAGCTTGGTTGGAATACCTATCAACACCAATTCACAAATCCTAGTGCTGATCGTATGATAAAAAGACCCACGGAAACACACACGGTGGAGATAAGTGGGGCAAATGCAACTCTGAAACTGAGCTCAAAATTCTGGAATGTCGGAGTAATGCACATGTTGCAAACACACATGAGAGATGTTAGCAAATCGCTCAATTTATACGGGCACAAGGTTGCTCAATCTACTAGTGCAATGAACGTGGTAGAAAAACTGAGCAAACTCTCCAAAAATATATGCAACTTTCACGTTTAGCTTTTTTTCTCCTTTTTTCGTTTTCTTTTCCTTTCTCTCTTTTTTTTCTTTCTTTTTTTATCGGTAACCTGAGCAATTAGTAACCAATCTGATTTTGTCAAAACAAAAGATGCACTCTCCAAATTCTTATATGAGCAGCCTGTAGAGCAAAGGATATGCTAGTCTCAATAGGAAAGTGTTACGCAAAAGAAGAAAGGCTGACTATGGTTATCAAAGGAAACACAATCTGATTCGGATAGTTAATCTAACTAAACTAATTCTGACTCGAACGAACAGACTTGACAGCAACCAAATGACTCTGACATGAAAAAAGGAAAACCTAGACAAGCTACAACGACTTAGATAGAATGTAAGTTACGCAAATAAAAGAGTACGATCAGCAAGTAAAACTTGGAACCGAGGCTATCTAAGCTATGGAAAAAACTCTAAACCCTAATATTTTTGTATGGCTTTTTTGTATAGGACGAAAACAAAAGTAATCTAAGGGATTGGTGGATGCTCACCGAGTAAACGCTGGAAATCTGATACCAAGATGATAAGGGGTGGCCCGATCTTCTCAGTGAGCGGATGATCTCGATGATGAACTTACTAGATAACTTGTGAGATGCTCTCGAACTCTCCAGCTGTTCCGACATTGCCAATGCAACAGATCTTCAACCCTATGGATATTCGCAACACCACACACTTGCGCACGTAGCTGCCGACCACGAAGCGGTTCTGCAATCTCCCAATTCCCAATGGAACGACAGATAGCACTTTACTTTCAGTAGAAAATACACCCTATCAAAACGAATTTGGTGTAGGTAAATATTCCCAATCGATGGAAAGAGGAATATGAGTACAGAGGAATGCTTAAAGCAATTCAGTCTAGTATGAGTTTAATCAAAACGTGGTCTAACCCAAAAATCCATGACTTACAAGGGTATATGAAGACCCCTGGACGTCCAAAATAGTGTTAGGGTCGAAAACCAACATATATCTAACTTTCCTAACTTAAACGAATCTATGTGGAAAACTAGCAGAAATAACCGCCCTATTGTTTTGGTGACTGCGACTTGGTCACCGCGAATCGCGGGCTGAAAGTATACAATTTGGAATGCACACGAGTCTAGCTTTCCAAACTGTATTTAAACGCCTTATTTGGAGTAAGGACACGGATTCTGCATATATATCAATTCCGGGCTTCCTGACTGTCAATCCGAGTCCGGTTCTGATTTTCCTTCTGTTTATGTTGTGCAACGGCCTCCCTCTCCTCCCTCGTGCACTTGTTGATATTAGACAGCGGGCATTCTTCTTGCTGCAGTTCTTCATCTCCACGTGCCAAGCTTGTCTTCTCTTCAAATATGATCATACAAATATGCAAATACTTAGGAAGTATAAAATTCTGGTTAACACAAATGTCAGATTCAACTAAGAGTGAATTCACCTATTGTTCAAGTAGTTTTGCACGTGCTCTTGTAATTGGTCCTATTCTGATTTCATTGGACTTGTCATGTGCTGCAACATCATCAATGGAAAAGGATGGTAAAAGACTAGGGATGTCCTCATCAGTACTTGGCGTACTTGAAGTCATCTTGCATTTGATGTTCCGCATTGGTAGCTTCATGCACTAGCTCAATGAAGTTGGAGTAGGGTTGGAAGTCGGCAATCTTCTTGATGGGGTGATTGAGACCATTTAAGAAACGGGTCATAGTTTGCTCATCATCTTCCATGGCATTGGCTCTTATCATGGCAATCTCCATTTCCTTGTAGTATTCTTCAACGCTCTTTGTTCCTTGCTCGAGGAGTTGGAGTTTCTTGAGGAGGTTGCGGTTGTAGTATGTTGGAACGAAGCGTGCTCTCATGACATCCTTCATTTGATCCCATGTGGTGATTGGTGGTTCACCTCTTGCTTCTCGGCGCTCAAGGACTTGTTCCCACAATATGAGCACATAGTCTTGGAACTCAAGGGATGCCATAGCAATCTTCTTCTCTTGCTCATAGTTGTGCAAGCAAAAGATCTTGTTGACCTTCAATGCCCATGATAGGTACTCTTCGGGATCATTGCTTCTGGTGAACTTGGGCATGGTGAACTTGAGCTTGCCATAGTGTTGCTCTTCATTGTGTTGGGGTCACAGATGATGATGACGCCCTTGACATGGATGATTGTCAACCTCATGTTGCTCTTGGCATGGAGGATTTCCATAGTCACCATCCTCTTGGTGAACTTGAGGTTCTTGTCGAGGTTGAGGAGGAGCTTGTCGAGCTTGTGAGGGAGCTTGTCAAACTTGACGATCCACTCTTGCTTGGTAGTTTCGCTCTTGAATTTCTTCGCGAAGTGCTTCTTGGTGCTCGCGATTTTGCCGGCTGCGCTTGGCTATGGCTCACTTGACTCTCGGAGGGCACATTGCGCCTCAAGTGCATGCGTTTCGCATATTTGTTGTTCTTGGTGTTGAGCCTTGGCATCTTGTTCGTCTTGGTGTTGTCGCGCTCACTCTTCCTCTTGCTGACGTTGACGTTGCCTTTCTTGTGCTTGTGCAAGAGTAGCTTGGTTTAGGCGATGTTGATGTGCTTGCTCGTCGAATTGCTCTTGTAGGTGATTGTCACGAAGAGGATTGCGGTTAGCTTGACGGTCTTGGCGCGCGGCTCGACGTAGAGTGTCGATGTCCATGTACTTGAGCCAGAGAGGGTGTCATCGGAGTGTCGACCCGAGCGGCTCCATCTTGAGTAGGACGGGGTGGTAGAAGAGCGGTTTACCAACAAGGCACGAATCTCGTCCATTCTTGCATCGTTCTCTTGTTTGTGTGCGTCGACTTGTTGTCGAAGTAGTCTCTTGTTCGTTGCTCGGAGAGTAGCAAGTCGATGGCGAGATTGTCGATGCGCTCGCTCATTGCTTGTTGTTCTTGATGCAAAGCTCTTTGGGCACCGAAGAGGTGACTCTTGGTAACATAGGATGACATGTCGTCGTCTTGCTCGATGAAGAGTGGTTTGGTAGTAGAACTTGGCCTATCCATCATTCCAAGCAAATATGTGAGTGGCAGAAAGAGAAGAACTTATACCAAATGTACCTTGACCGATGTTGAATATGGATCACTGATCACTCAAATATGTAACAAGGAAATAACACAATTGGTACCAATTCTTGTCAGTTCTCACGCCTACACAAGTAAAAGCTTATGGTGGCATGTGGAAGGTGCTCTTCAAGGCCAACAAGATGCCACCGCCCACGGATGACGACCGTGGGCATGACTTGACTCACCCTACTAATCCGGTAAGTTCTTTCTAGGATGGAGGCACAAAAATAGATGCAATTGTTAGTGAGCTTCAAAAATGTTGGAAAAGATTCAAAAATTTTAAAATGCAACAAGTAGACCACTAGCAAGATATGGTAAGAGGAAACACACACTGATAGAGGCAAAGGTGTCCCGATGTTTTGATGAGATGGTGGCTATCGTTTTCTGTGGTAGACGACCTTGACGATCTGACTATGAACGTGCGAGACGTCGCGCCTTAGCAATCACTAAACCAACTTCCGAGGGGTTATTAACCACGCCGGAGCACGATCAACCTGACCATGAGGGTCTATTTCCTGCGAGCAAACGAAGAACAAGCAAGAAACTGAGATTGCAATCTGGATATTGCGAATATAAGAGGAAAGCTTTATTAATGAAGGTGGGCTTCTATGACGTCTTGGTCTGGTCGTTAAACACAAACGAAGTACGCGAAGTTGCAGCTATGGCGAACGTTTAATCTAAACAAAACCCTAAAGTCTAAACGACGCCCTAAGGGCTGTATATATGGAGGAAGAGGGGGGGATTTCGTGGCCCTTGAGGGAAGGGTCCGAAACCAACCCTAACTCTTGTTCCCCCACACAAACGAACTCTAAAAATAGCCTATAATCAAGTATTTCGAAATTACATGGGCCTGGCCCAATAATAAGGTGAGGCATCACCTAGAATAGCCTCTGGACAAAAATTATGAAGTAGCATCCTGTGTATATCGTCCATGGCTTCACGCACTCATTATGGTGGCTTCAATGTCCTAAAATCATCACTTGTAACTCCGTTCTTGTTGCCCTTGTGCACGCCATCATCTCCATGCTTGTTCTTGCTCCAATGTTCATCCTTCTCCAAGCTAGGCCTTTCATTTGTAAGCAAAACAAGTGTATCCAATTTAGGCAGCATCATATTCTCATGAACATTAGGATCATTACCAAGAAACGAAAGTACCTGGTAATTTAAT
Organism: Triticum timopheevii; assembly: GCA_963921465.1. NCBI lineage: Eukaryota > Viridiplantae > Streptophyta > Magnoliopsida > Poales > Poaceae > Triticum > Triticum timopheevii. Next base: position 279,630,782 of record OY997264.1, read on the forward strand.
TGGCGTGCGCGAGCTCTAGTAATTGGTCCAGTATGTATAGCAGCAGGGGTTGTGGGTGTAACAATGGTATTGATGTCCTCATCATCCTCCCCTTCTTGAAATGAAGTCGTCCTTGAAGGAAGTTCATCTTCCTCTCCCAAATAAGGCTTCAAATCTGCAATGTTAAAAGTGGGGCTAACCCTAAAATCCGCAGGTAGCTCAAGTTTATATGCATTATCATTTATTTTCTCAAACACCTTAAAAGGTCCGTCAGCACGTGGCATTAGCTTTGATTTGCGCAAATCAGGAAATCTATCCTTACGCAAATGTAACCAAACAAGATCTCCAGGTGCAAACACAACATGTTTTCTACCCTTATCTCCAACAAGTTTATATTTAGCATTCATATGCTCAATGTTTTCCTTAGTTAAGTCATGCATTTTTAAAATCAATTCAGCACATTGTTTAGCATCAAAATTAACCTTCTCCGAAGATGGAAGAGGCAACAAATCAATAGGTGCACAAGGTAGGAAACCATACACAACTTCAAAATGGCACATCTTAATAGTAGAATGCAATGAATGATTATAAGCAAATTCAATATGAGGCAAACAAGCCTCCCACATTTTCTTATTATTCTTCAAAATAGCCCTAAGCATAGTAGAACATATTCTATTGACTACTTCAGTATGTCCATCAGTATGGGGTGACAAGTAGTAAAAGCAGTTTAGTCCCCAACTTAGCCCATAAATAACTCCAAAAGTGGCTAAGAAATTTAGTATCACGATCTGAAACAATATTATTTGGCACACCATGCAAGCGAATAATTTCACGAAAGAATAAATGAGCAACATTAATAGCATCATCGCTTTTATGACATGGTATAAAGTCTGTCATTTTCGAGAATCTATCCACGACAACAAATATGCTATACCACCCCTTCTTTGTTCGAGGTAAACCTAAAACAAAGTCCATAGATATATCCTCCCAAGGAACACTAGGTACAGGCAAAGGCATATATAAACCATGAGGATTGAGTCGTGACTTAGCTTTTTGACATGTAGTGCAGCGAGCAATAAAACGCTCAACATCCCATCTTAGCTTTGGCCAAAAGAAATGTGTAGCAAGTACGTCCTCCATCTTCTTCACGCCAAAGTGTCCCGTTAATCCTCCTCAATGCGCCTCCTGCAATAGCAAAAGGTGAACGGAGCTAGCTGGAATGCATAGCTTGTTAGCACGAAACACAAATCCATCGTTAACGACGAACTTGTTCCACATTCTTCCGTCTTTACAATTCTGCATTACATCTTTAAAATCAGCATCATGCACATATTGATCTTTGATGGGCTCCAAACCAAATATTTTGAAGTCAAGTTGTGAAAGCATAGTATAGCGACGAGACAATGCATCAGCAAAAACATTTTCTTTACCCTTCTTGTGTTTAATGACATAAGGGAAAGTCTCAATGAATTCAAACCATTTAGCATGTCTATGATTCAGTTTAGTTTGACTTTTAATATGTTTCAAAGATTCATGATCAGAATGTATAACAAATGCTTTGGGCCACAAATAATGTTGCCATGTTTCGAAAGTCCGAACAAGAGCATATAGTTCTTTATCATAAGTAGAACAATTTAGACTAGGCCCACTCAATTTTTCAGAAAAGTATGCAATAGGTTTGCCATCTTGTAATAACACACCTCCTAATCCAATTCCACTAGCATCACATTCAAGTTCAAAAGTCTTATTAAAATCAGGAAGTTGGAGTAAAGGAGCATGTGTCAACTTATCTTTCAATACCGTGAAGGCTTCTTCCTGTGCAGTACCCCAAATAAAAGGCACATATTTCTTTGTAATCTCATTGAGAGGTGAAGCAATCGTGCTGAAATCTCTCACAAAACGCCTATAGAATCCAGCAAGGCCAAGAAAACTCCTCACTTGTGTGACCGTTTTGGGCCGTGGACAACTCTCAATAGCGTCAATATTGGCTTTATCAACTTCAATTCCCTGTGGAGTAACAACATAGCCAAGAAAAGATAGTCGGTCGGTGTAAAAGGTGCACTTCCCAAGGTTACCAAAAAACGTGCATCACGTAGAGCAATAAAAACAACACGTAAATATTCCAAATGTTCCTCCAAAGATCTGCTATAAATCAATATGTCATCAAAGTAAACTACCACAAATCATCCAATGAAAGCACGTAAAACTTCGTTCATTAATCTCATGAAAGTACTAGGTGCATTAGTTAACCCAAAAGGCGTGACTAACCACTCATATAATCCAAACTTAGTTTTAAATGTTGTTTTCCATTCATCTCCCAAATTCATACGAATTTGATGGTATCCACTACGCAAATCAACTTTGGAGAATATTGTAGAGCCACTCAATTCATCAAGCATATCATCTAGCCTAGGAATAGGATGAAGATAACGAATAGTAATATTATTAATGCCTCTACAATCAACGCATATATGCGAAGTACCATCCTTTTTCGGCACTAAGATGATAGGAACAGCACAAGGACTAAGGGACTCGCGTATATAACCTTTGTCGAGCAGCTCCTGTACTTGATGCATAATCTCCTTCGTCTCCTCTGGATTGGTATGTTATGGTGCATGGTTGGGTAATGATGCACCGGGAATTAAGTTAATCTGATGCTCGCCCTCGAATGAAAATAATGCCTCTTTGCACAAAAAAGCATAGCAAACAGATTTGCTGAAATCTGGCTCATCAATATCAGATTTGGTGGCAAGTAAACATGCACTTTTCAATTTAATTTCAGAAACAACACTAGATGGTTTATTATTAGGCTTCATTTGTGGCTCAACTTCTTTTGCCACAATCTGATTTTCACTCTTATGTTTCTCCTGTTTTGCTTTACTAGCTCTATCAATATCATCCTTCAAAATGGAATCAGGAGTCATAGGAAGCAAAGTAATATTTTTATCCTTATGAACAAGAGTATACTGATTGTTTCTACCATGGTGTACAAATTTTTTATCAAATCGCCATGGTCTACCAAGTAATAAGGAACATGCTTGCATAGGTACCACATCACAATCAACATAATCAGCATATGTAGAGATACTAAAATGCACATGAACAGTACGTGTTACCTTAGCCTTGCCGCTATTGTTGAACCATTGGATGTAGTAAAGATGTGGATGTGGTCTTGTGGTGAGAGATAGCTTCTCCAACATCTCTATGCTAGCCAAGTTGTTGCAGCTCCCTCCATCTATGATGATGCGAACAGAACGTTCCTTCACAACTCACTTTGTATGAAACAAATTATGCCTCTGATTTTGCTCAACTTGTGTAACGTGCACACTCAAAACACGTTGAGCAACTAAACATTCATACTTGTCAGCGTCTTCAGGAGCCATGTTGTGTCTCATGATCAGAAACATCTCCACGTATTGTTCACTTGTAATAAGAGACAAAGTCTCCTCATCATAGTCACTAGCAGACTCATATGCACCATCCTCAGTAGCAATCATCACACGCTGAGATTTGCATTCTCTCGCATAATGACCTCTTCCCTTACAATGACGACAAATAATATCACTTGTGTGCCCTGTTGATGCCAAGGAAGAAGAGGAGCTATGTGCAGGCCCGGCAGGTGCGCTCTCGGCAGATAGTGGTGGCTGTGCATGCTTTCTTATATCACGGCTGGAGGTGGCACCTGATGGTGGTGCTGGTGCAGTGGAAGTAGGAGATGCACGCGGTGTCCATGATGAAGGTCGACCTGCAGAAAAGTCAGTTCGCGCCAATGCTTGTCGATCCTGCACTTCACGTTCAGCTTTACAAGCAAGTATACTCCTTATACTCTAGAATGGTCTGAATCTCTCTATTTAATCCACCCATAAAACGTGCAAGCACATCTTCATTCTCCTCAACAATACCACATCTAATCCTGCCAGTTTGTAATTCCTGATAATATTCTTCTACAGAATTTTTCCCTTGTCTCAAACGCTGTAGTTTTTGAAGTAATTCACATTGATAATATGGTGGAACCCAACGAGTACGCATAGCAGTTTTCAAAGCAGCCCAAGTAGCTGGAATAGGATATAATCTACAATGTTTAGACCACCATACACATGCAAAACTAGTGAAAACACAAACAGCAGCAGGAACAGGTCTCTCCTCAGGAAATTGTAAACATGTAAAACATTGTTCAGTTTCTAAATCCCAAGTAAGATATATATCAGGAACATATCTACCCTCAAATGGTGGAATATTCAATTTTAGTTTAGGAAAAAGGTCATGATCTCGTACCTCAGGTGGTGGTGCAGCCCTACTGCTGCGATGATATGCATGAGGACTACCTGGTGGTGGTGGTGCTGGTGGTTGCACGTAGTTCTGATTTGATCAACCTCATCCTTGTACTAGTCCTCCACCTCTTCAATAGCAGTAGAAGCTATAGAAGCATCAACAGTAGGTACAACGGCACCAGAATTTTGACCAGGCTCAAGGGGAACGCGCACTGCTCGTCCCACTTGATTTGGAAGGTGATGTTGTTGTTGTTGCTATAGAGGTGCGACAGGTGCAGCGGGCGGTGGTTGTGGAAAACGCGCGAGCAATTCATTAAACTTGTTATCGAGCTTTGTTTCGAACGCCTTCTCAATGCGGTCTATCTTCTCCATGGCCTCTTCAAATTTGTTTACCAAATCTTCCACCTGTCCACTCATCATTTGCTGAAACTTATCATGAAGCTCCTTGTTCGTCAAGTTCTCCCAGTCAATCTCATCGGCTTGTGATACTGCCATGGTTAGCAGCAATAGAAACACACAAGAATATGATCCTACAGACTACTAACAAGTGGTGGTGGTGGGTGTCACAAATCCGTCAAGCAAATCTCAAATTTTTACCAGTTCTTACCCAGCAGTAGGCGGTGATCGGCACCCGTAGTAGTCAAAACTCTCAAAGCTTGGATAGAGTGATTACCAGGGAGAGTCAAACGCACGACATAGATGTATGTGGAGCTGGGAAGGCTTATATATGGTAGCACAAAGGGTCAGCAATAATCAATTCAGAGATGCAAAGTTGAATAAACGCTCAACGACGATACTGTGATGGTCCTAGGCTAGAGCGTGCTAGAGACGCGAGCCTAGAACACTAACAAAATCACGAAGCTGCATTTAAACAAGGGAGGAGCACGCTATGCATTTTTTTTCCTTTTTTTTCACTTTTTTTGCACTTTTTTCCTCTTTTTTTTTGCTCCGCAACAATTTTTTTCCGAAAAAGTCTACAAATGGTCTAAAAACTGCCAAGACAGATTTTCTTTTGAGTTTGGAACTATTTTTCTATTACGGGTACATGAAAGTTTGGGAGTCCTACTCTGTCACGACTCGGAGTATGGCGTGATCTCGAAATCCAAAACAACATAACAAAATACTGGACTCGGACTAGGACTGGTGGCGGAGATGAATCTGGTGTAACTCGGACTGGTGGCGGAGATGAATCTGGAGGAACTCGGACTGGTGGCGAATATATTTTGCAATTGGACTCGGATTGGCGTGATGGCGGCGGATATGTGGTGGTGTATTTGGACTCGGATTGGCGATGAATATGTGGTGGTGGTATATGGCAGCGGCGATGAAGTTGGTGCGGTGGTGTTATATGGCAGCAACAAGCATGAAGATGCGGTGGTGATATATGGCAGCGGCGATGTGACAACCTGTGAACAGAACTCGAAACTCTAAAGGACTAGACGCTAACACCAACAACTTGACATGATGATGCAACTGCAAATTCAACAAAGCAAATATAGAAAATATAATGCAGAGGCTCAGATTGGTTTGGATAGGATGAACTAACCCTATTTTTTTGGCTTTTTCGTGGACTATAGGTATGAAGAAACAGACTCGATCTAAACTACGAAAAACTGTAAAATCTCACCGAGCAACCTGAAAATTTGATACCACTTGATAGAGGCAAAGGTGTCCCGATGTTTCGATGAGATGGTGGCTATCGTTTTCTGTGGGCGTCCACCTTGACGATCCGACTACGAATGTGCGATACGTCGCGCCTTAGCAATCGCTAAACCAACTTTCGAGGGGTTATTGACCATGCCGGAGCACAATCAACCCGACCATGAGGGTCTGTTTCCTGCGAGCAAACGAAGAACAAGCAAGAAACTAAAATTCCAATCTGGATATTGTGAACACAAACGAAGTACGCGAAGTTGCAGCTATGGCGAACTTTTAATCTAAACAAAACCCCAAAGTCTAAACGACGCCCTAAGGGTTGTATATATGGAGGAAGAGGGGGGGGGGGATTTCATGGCCCTTGAGGGAGGGGTCCGAAACCAACCCTAACTCTTGTTTCCCCACACATACGGACTCTAAAAATAGCCTATAATCAAGTATTTCGAAATTACATGGGCCTGGCCCAATAATAAGATGACTCAACACCTACAATAGCCTGTGGACGAAAATTATGAAGTAGCATCTTGTATATTTCGTCCAAGGCTTCATGCACTCATTATGGTGGCTTCAATGTCCTAAAATCATCACGTGTAACTTCGTTCTTGTTCCCCTTGTGCACGCCATCATCTCCATGCTTATTCTTGCTCCAATGTTCATCCTTCTCGAAACTAGGCCCTTCATTTGTAAGCAAAACTAATGTATCCAATTTAGGTAGCATCATATTCTCCTGAAGATTAGAATCATTACCAAGAAACGAAAGTACCTGGTAATTTAATTGGCGTGCGCGAGCTCTAGTAATTGGTCCAGTATGTATAGCAGCAGGGGCTGTGGGTGTAACAATGGTATTGATGTTCTCATCACACACGCAAATAGATAAGTGGGGTCGTGCAACCAAGGAATGAGCCAAAATGTGGAATCCATGAAAATGCTCTTGTTGCACAACACTAGAGAGACGCTAGCACGATTGCACAATAGGAGGATATGAAACTTGTGCACGACCTACTAGGCAAAAATGCAACTACTTCTATCCCGAGTATGCTATATGTATGGTTTTCCGGTGATATGATCCAAGATGATTGAGTATGACAATCTTAATGTAGTATGATGTTATGGTTCTTTCTTATAAGCTCTTTTCTTATCTTTCCCTTTAGCTTAAAAGCTTGTTTGGCTCTTTCTCTTTTGAGCTCTTTTCTCATGCAAAACTTCACGAACCAACATAGCAAATGTGTATGCGATGACAACTTTGTGACACAAGAAATGATACCAAGATATGCACCACGATGATAAGGTGTGTATGCTATGGGAAGTATGATCACTAATGTGCACAAGTCGCATTGCCAACAATACTCAAAGGCTAGTCTCGGTAGGCAAGGTACGCAAAAGTAAGGCTATGTGGCTATCATTGCAATGGCAAGGAGTAGACAAAGATGACATTGAGGTTACCGTCCTTGCTTACGGTTGAAGGTGTCAAAATTGTCGAACGGTTGTTGTCGCTGACGAGTCCCTGGCGAAGATGAGCGGTGGTGATATTGATGTCGAACCGTACCTATATAGCCGAAACACAATAGGACACGGGAACCACAACTCAAGTTCTCAGAGAAAACATGTCAAAATTGTCGTAGTTGATAGCGGGTAAGTGATGGTGGTGCTTTCAGAAAGCGGTGGTGGTATTGGAGTGCGAATGCGGTTGTGGAATGGGAGTTGTAGTGCGTATGCGGAGGTGGTGGCGGTGGACGAAAATTTTCAGGCGAAAAAGATTAATTTTCTTTAGGAAACAGCGAACGTCCGGAGTGGAGCGGTCGTCCGGCCGTCGGACGCCCGGTGGCTAGTGGACGTCCGGTGCCTGAGCGATTTCGGGCACGGGATGAACAACTAGAGTTCATGGTGGAGGTGGCGAATTTGGTCAAATCCAAGCGATTTTGTGGATGGAAAAGGTGGAGATGATGGGGGAAAGCTAGATCCACTCGTGGCAAAGAAAATCCATGGATCAAATCCAACATAACTTCATCACACCAACAAATCACAAAAAAAAATTGGGGCTATTTTTGGTGGGGATTTTCGAAATTAGGGAAGAACACAACAAAATCAAGCTAGAAAACAAGGGGAGGGGCTCCAAATACTTGATCAACGTGGCTCATGATACCAAGATGATGTAGGGTAGAACCCTAGATGCCCGATCTTTCATGATTGGAGGGGATCCTACGAAGAACATGACGAACACAAGGAGAAATCACGAGGGGAAACACGAGGGAAATCACTCAACCAACAAGATTTGGTCACACATATGCTAGATCCTCAAAACACAAAGAGAGATACACCATTCAAATCCAACAAAGGACGATACAAGTAGCTAGTTCATCTCCAAGAGGAGGTCTTGAGGGGTCTTCCCATGAAGGGGTCTTGAATCCAAAGTGGATCTTCTCCGAAGAGAGAACAGTCTCTCTCGGTGGAGTAGATCCGGATGGATGAGCAAAGCTCTATATCACAAATGAGCTAAACCAATGCTAGCCCTAACTAGGAGGAGGACGACGTCTATTTATAGTCTAAGTGCAAATGCAGGCGAAATAAAAGGGTACATGGGCCTCGGTCCCGAAGCTGTGCACACACAAGCAGCGGACGTCCGGTCTCTACTGGTCGTCCGGTGGCTCTCGGGGGTCCGGACGTCCGGTAGGACTCAGACTTCCGCTAATTTCGTTCTATAAAAGTTGTACCGAATGTCCGGAGACGGCCGGTCGTCCGGTCGCTTCGGACTTCCCTAGATTTGGCTCAGGTGTGGAACTGCCGGTCGTCCGGTGGGGGCCGGACGTCCGGTCCTGGGCGGACGTTCGCTCGCTGTAGCTGGCGTTAGCTAGAACTTGGGTCGGATGGGCCTTCAGGCGCCGGACGTCCGGTCCTGGTCGGACGTCCGCTCGGTGTAGCTTCTTTGGTAGCTCTTCTTGTTGTCCCTCGTACTTGGTGTACTCACCGTCTTGTCCATTGGATGTAGCTTTTCTGTGGCCTCCCTCCTAGTACCTAATCACACATAGTGTTTCTGCTTGAGGTAGTAGCCATGTCTCATTTGTAGAGAGTGGGAGTACGGAGAGGAGCGAGTTCACCTTATCTTCGATAGCCTTTGCTCGAGCTCTTGTCATTGGTCCAAGTGGTGTCGTAGGAGATAAGATGCGTCCACAGGGATGATTGTGGGATGCTCCGCATCATTATGGGAAGAGGGATTGGTTCATTGTGTAGCATTCTGCATCTTATCTCCCTCGCCCACCATTTACTAAAAAAATACCATATCTATATTTAATTTTACCAAAAAGTTGAATACACAGACAATGCCAGTGCAGAAGTGTAGCCCATTGCTCTTATCAATACATTTTGTCATCTAATGCTTGTACTTCCAGGGATTGGTAGTTGATTATGTAGGATCAATCTTCATCTTATCTTCATTATCCTCTATCCCTTCCACTATTATCATATCTATAATAACTCTCTACAAAATGTAGAGTACAGGCAATGCTTATCAAGAAGATTATGTGCTGAAATTGTTGAGTTATCCTTCCCTTCACATGGAGAAGGGCATTATAAAGCCGGTGTTAACTGTAAATGTAAGTCAGTCTGATGCGGAGCATCCCATGATCATCCCCGTGGACGCATCTACATCTCCTACAACACCACTTGGACCAATGACAAGAGCACGTGCAAGAGCTCTCGAAACTGAGGTGACATCTCTCCTCTCACAACTCCATTTCAAATCACACGAGACACGGCTACTACCTCAAACGGAGATGCTTTGCATACTCAGGTACCAAGGAGTTAGCCATGAAGTAGCTAAAAAGCAATGAGAATCGGAAGCGGAAGACATGCATGAAGACGGGGAAGAAATGAGCCAAGTCCCAGGCTGGCCGGACGATCCGGACGAGGTCCCGGACGATCCAGACAGAGCCCAAACGATTTTGACCCCGGTCCGAACGATCCGGATAATGTGCACAACGACACCCAAAGCTGGACCCCGAAGCCGGACCATCCGAACGAGCACCCGGATCATCCGGACACTAGCTGGACATTCGGACCCCCCCTCCAGACATCCGGGCCGTCACCGCCACCGCCTGCGCCTTCAACTCATCTGGGCCATCACCCGGATCATCTGGACAGAGCACAGATCATTCGCCTCCCCGCGCGGGTCATCTCAACCCCGCCTGTGTGCGCGTGTTGGGCTGAGGCCCATGTACCCCTTCGTCCCCTTAGCCTGCTTTGTGAAGGATTTTAGCACCATTGTTTCTCCTTTACATTCTTTGAGTAAGAAAATTGCGCCATTTGTTTCGGGACCATCCCAAGATACCGCATTTAATGAGCTTAAGAATTTGCTTAATCATGCTCCCGTGCTTGCATTACCCAACATTGACAAACCTTTCGAGATTAATTGTGAAGCTAGTGGTCATGTCATAGGATGTGTGTTAACGCAAGAGAAGCGCCCCATAGCATGTTTTAATGAGAAACTTTCCGGAGCACAACTCAATTACCCCATCTATGACAAAGAACTATATGCTTTAGTGCGAGTTTTGCATCAATTGGAACATTATCTTCGCCCTCATGAATTTATCATCCATACCGATCATGAAACGCTAAAGTACTTAAAAGAACAAACTAAGTTGAACAAGTGTCATGCAAAATGGAGTGAATTTATACAGTCTTTTCCTTATGTCATCAAGTACATCAAGGGTAAGGAAAACATAGTGGTGGATGCCCTTTCCCGCATATGCACGCTTGTCACTAAACTTGAATTGAATGTTATTGGCTTCGAGCACATAAAAGACTTGTATGCAAATGATCCTACCTTTGCTATTCCTTATGCTAAGTGTTTGACGCATACATCTTGCGAACGATATTACATCAAGGATGATTATCTTATGAGAGCTAACAAACTCTGCATTCCCGAGTCTTCTCTTTGTTTGCTCCTTTTGCAAGAGGCTCATGGAGGCGGACTCATGGGACACTTTGGATGCGACAATACATTCACCATGCTCTCGAAGAACTACTTTTGGCCCAAGATGTTCTGCGATGTCTCACACTTCACCAACCGATGCTCTGCATGTCGCAATGCTAAGTCAAAAACTCAATCCTATGGTCTTTATATGCCTATTCCTATTCCTTATCAACCTTGGGAAGACATTAGCATGGATTTTGTACTTGGTTTGCCTAGAACTCAAAATGGAAAGGATTTCGTGTTTGTTGTTGTGGACCGATTCTCTAAATCGCTCATTTTATCCCATGCAACAAGATAGACGATGCTTCACATATTGCAAATATCTTTTGTAGGGAAATCTTGCGCCAACATGGAGTGCCAGACGATCGTCTCGGACCGCGATGCCAAGTTCTTGAGTTACTTTTGGAAGACTCTATGCGCCAAGATCGGAATCAAGCTCTTATTCTCTTTGGCATACCATCCCCAAGCCGACGGCCAAATGGAGGTGACGAACTGTACACTCTCCACTCTACCTTGTGTGTTGATCAAGAGGAACATCATGGGGTGGGAGGACTGTCTACCCATCGCCCAGTACGCCTACAACCGCACAAGACATTCGACTGCCGGCAAGTCCCCTTTCGAGGTCGTCTACGGCTTCAACCCATTGTCACTATTGTACATTCTACCTCTTCCACTACAAGAGCGCACCAACATGGACACGAGTGCACGAGCAAGCAACCTCAAGAAGTTTCATGAAGATACAAGGCTCACCATCGAGCACCAAGTACAACGACTCGCGACCAAGCTCAACATCAACAAGCAACCCATGATATTCAACATAGGAGATCTTGTGTGGCTACACCTTCGCAAGGACCGCTTCCCCAATGAACGCAAGTCCAAACTTCTACCCGAGCCGATGGACCCTTCAAGGTGCTAGCACGCTACAACAACAATGTATACAAGATCGACCTCCCATGCACCAAGTACAACGTGAGCAACATCTTCAATGTCAAAGACCTCTCGCCATACCATGGTGATGAAGTTTTCGGTCTAAGGTCGGATCTTTCCCGGGGGGGGGGGAGGGGGGGAGATGATGCGGAGCATCCCATGATCATCCCCATGGATGCATCTACATCTCCTACAACACCACTTGGACCAATGACAAGAGCACGTGCAAGAGCTCTCGAAACCAAGGTGACATCACTCCTCTCACAACTCCCTGTCGAATCACACGAGACATGGATACTATCTCAAATGGAGATGCTTTGCATACTCAGGTACCAAGGAGTTAGCCATGGAGAAGCTAAGAAGCAAGGAGAATCGGAAGCGGAAGACATGCATGAAGACGGAGAATAAATCAGCCAAGTCCCAGCTGGCCAGACGATTCGGACAGAGCTCGGACGATCCAGACCTCAGTCCGGACGATCTAGATAACGCGCCCAACGACACCCGAAGCCGGACCATCTGGACGAGCACCCGGATCATCCGGGCACCAGCTGGACATCCGGACATACGGGCCGTCACCGCCACCGCCTGCGCCTTCGACTCATCCGGGCCATCACCCAGATCATCCGGACAGAGCCCGGATCATCCGGCTCCATGCCCGAATTATCCGGACCCCACCTGCGTGCGCATGTTGGGCTAAGGCCCATGTACCCCTTTGTCCCCTTAGCATATATATATGACTCCTCCACCTCTCCTCTAGGGTTAGTATTGTGATAGCTAATACTTTGAGATAGAGCCTTGCTCATCCGTCCGGATCCACTCCACCACGAGGGACCGACACCTCTTCGGAGAAGATCCACTTGGATTCAAGACCTCCTCTCGGAGAAGACCCTCTTCAAGACCTCCTCATGGAGAAGAACCAGTTACCCAATGTATTGTCCTTTGTTGGATTTGGATCTTGTATCACTTTGTGTTTGGAGGATCTAACATATGTGTGACCTTATTCTCGTTGGTTGAGTGTTTTCTCTTGTGTTTCCCTCGTTTCCCCTCTCGTGTTCTTCGTTCCCTCCAAACGTGAAAGATCGGGCGTCTAGGGTTCTACCCTACATCACAGTCCTCTAAAGCCTTTATCCTCAACTGCTATTTAATTTGCTCATACTCCCTATCGTTAACTGCTGTTCAGTTTGCTTTTTTTTAATAAAAATTCATGTTTGCAACAACCGTAAGTTCCAAGTTTTACTTGTAAAACCAAATTCCTTATTCATACCATGCACATTACTCAATACTCCCTATATGTATGCTTGTTTTTGTGGATCTATAATCCAGTTGTGGTGAAGCAGCCCACGTTTGCACCTGGTCATCTCCTGTTTTATCTTACTAATGTGGCTGATGACATGAACAACATGCCATGCACATTAACCAAAATAGATACAATGATTGTCTTTGCCCTTCATCTATGCTTGTTATGTTGTCATGGTAATCCAGTCGTGTGGTGAAGCTCCCCGCATTATGAACAATGCCAAATTATGCTATTGATATTTTGAACTTACTCTTTGTTTTCTAATTTCAAATTGGATGGAAGTAACAACAGATTTATCATCTTTGTTTATACACATGCAAAACCTGTCATCTTTCTGCTTGTTTTAGCGTGATATACCTGATGGCATGCACAAGTCTGCTGAAGGTTGTGAGATAAACCCAAAATATATTGCAGCAAAGAAGGCAAAACATCTTGAAGATAGCGAGACAACCGCAAAGTCTTTTATTGATGCATTGTTCAAGTTACATGAGACTAGCAGTCAGACAAGCTCACATAATTCACTGTCTGAATTAGTTCGACTTCTTCGGTCCCAAGTTCTAGCAGAAAGGTATTCTACAACTCAACTTTGATTTGAAGTCCTATCTCCAAGAAAGATCGCGGAGAACACCAATGAGAACCTCATTGCTAAACAGCTACAGCTGGAAGCTATGACCGACATACTAGGCCGGTCTCACAACCTTGCTCAGCAGCTTGCGCAGCAGTTCCTGCACAAGGCTAACCTTTCTTGAACTGTCTTGGAAGTGGTCTTGCTTCAGTATTATTTTGTTACGCTGCAATGGCACCCAGTTTTTGTAATTTGCTTCTTTGTTCCGCTTTATGATCACTGGTGGCGAACTTCCATGCCCAATGGATGTAATATACCATAAATCCTTTATTGTATTGTGTAGGTTTATTATAAGTTACTATACCGTACTTTCTTTATTGTATAGAGTAGGTTTGTTCTTAATCCCTACTAGTTACTGCCATCATTTGCTATCTGAAAAAATGGAGAAAATTTGATGTAGTCGACCGGGACGAAACGTTCGCCTCTAATTGGCCTGCTTTTTAGTGGGCCACAATTGGGCCGGCCTGCAACTTTCTTGGGCCCGAAAGGCCATTGGGGCCTTCACACTTTGCGCCAGACCCACAACTTACACGGGCCTATATTTCGCCCAAAGTTTAGTTGGTCCTTTAGTGGACCCATCACTTAGTTGGGCCCATGTAGCTTTGGGCCATTAACAAGTTGAATATTTTGCAGGCTTTATACGGCCCAGAAGAAATCATGGGCCTTTAGCAGGCCAAAATCCATGTTGGGCCTCAATTTTCACTAGTCGTCGACGGGCCTTCAGCAGGATGAAATGTAGACCAGGCCTTTTTTGCCCAGTCATATGACATGCCATTACCAGGCCGAAACATACCTCGGTCCTTAGTTGGCCCACTGATATCATGGGCCTTTAAGTGGCCGAAAGCTTAGTCGAGGCCTCAACGGGCCGAATTATGCGACAGGCCTTTAAAAAGCCCAAAGTCACGTTAGGCTGAATTGTTGCCACCTTTATCATAGGTCGTTAGAGGGACAGATGTCGCGTCGGACCATATATGGCCCATGGGCAACACAGGACATTCCCAGGCCGAAAGACATACCGGGGTGAAATGGGCCCATGTCTACATCGGGCCTCTAACATGTGGTAATGTCACTGGACCGTAATTGGGCCCAAATACTCGGCGAACAATTAACGGGTCAGATCTGGCTCCGGGCCGTAAATGGACCATGTTTAAATAGGCCGTTATTGGGCTAGCCCACTAGTACCTGAGTAACTACTACGTGCCTTTAACTGGGCCGGCCTTTTTAACCTATATGGGCCTCGATTGGGCCCTGCCACGTGTCAACGTATCATAGGCATGTCTCCTCCATTGGACAGACGACATCTGGCCCAACGAGGAGCCGACACATGTTTCCTCCAGCTAATGATGATTTTACGTATGGAAAATCCCCATTGGTCTGGGCTATTGACGGGTTATCAGATCCAAAGAGGAACCCGATCGCTTAACGGTGACCCATTACGGTGGATGCCACATGTCGGTTACCCTTGACGAAAGCACTTCCATGATGTGACATTTATCATCATGGAAGTTTGTCATGTAACACTTCTACGACAACACATGTATGACTATCTTGATTATGTCATAAAACCGTCATGGATGTAGATGCATGACAAAAAACGTGACCTACTGTGACAAAGACGTATCATCACGGAAGTGTATTTTTTTGTAGTGCATGTACCGGCGAGTGAATGAAGATGGAGACAATCAAGTCTTTTGTGAAAATGGTTCGAGCCCCGCTCTTGTTGTCTCCAAGGTCTTGACACTTCAACACCAATAAGACAAAGACCAACATTGCCACATCTTCCATACCAAGGCGGGCATCTGTGGACGTTCTATGAAGGTCATCATCGACGAAGAAAGTTGCCACAATTTGGAAAGTGAAGAGCTATGTTCCAAGCTACATATGGTCAAGATGAAGAATCCTCATCCCTACAAGGTCTAATGGCTTAGCAACTGCGGTAGCATTCAAGTGGAGCACACCGGTCAAGTCTCCTTCAAGATTGGAGCAACCGAGGACACCAGTGTGTGTTTTCCTATTCCCGCTTCAAACACCAAGTGCTCCAAATTGCTGCATTTTCACACCCCCATCGTTTTGCACTAGTAATGCTATCCTATTATATTATTTTCCTATTATTGTGTATTTTCTAAGCATCCAAAACGAATAGGTCCTATGTATACAAAACAAATTGGGCACAATAACATCATACTGTACGATACTCAAGGAGGAAGTAGCACAAGGGTTATTTCTAGCATGATATCTTTGTCCAAAGGGCTATATTTAGGCTTACCACTCCCGCATCCTCCAAGCTATTCTCCATATAGGTATCCCTCCATATATAGGTGAAAAAGGACATCCAACACCGATGCATGGTTGAAAGGAGAGGACTCAGATGATTCTTGGCCATACACAAAATTAGACATAAGATAGAACTCCTCCTCCCACCCTTGGAATTCCATTGACGAGATGCACCCTCCGGTGAGCTCCGCATAAGTTTAGGAAGCATATGCCCAATGACATGCGAGACCTCGCAATATCGAGCTAGCATAATTCTAGGACAAAGAGACAAAGAGAAAAGGAAACATGCTACTACCTCATTGAGGAGGAAGTGAGAGAATTGGTTAACAAGGTTGGAAACCAATTTTCATTTTTGTTGCGAGTGACATTTGAGATTCATAAGAAAGTAAGGATTCCAATCTAACAATCTTTTATTTTCAATACTTAATTTCATGTTTAGTTTAATCATTTTTGTAGATCTCTATGTTATTTCATAATCATATAGTAGTATTTTCATTGAAAGATTTATTGTGCATTATATTTCCATAATTTGTAGATTCAAGAAGACTGCTTGGTAACGAATAAGTAGAAAAGGGTACTTTATAAAGGACATGAGCACAAAGATGAAGAAGGGGATCCTGAGGCCCTTCCGCTACTTCTCAAACATAATGGGTACATAACACTTAGTTATTTGTAAAGCAAAGTCAAAGAAACTTTGACTTGCACATTTTATCACAATAAGTATGTATGATCCCTTGTATAATTTCTTAACTCTAACATAAACTTTTTCTCATACTAATATTGGTAACTAGATGCTAAGGAACAAGAATTGCAAATTGGTTTCCCAACGGATGTGAAACATGTGGCACATATCGGATGGGACGGACCTAGTGTCCCAAATAAGGAGAAGGAGGCAGGAGCACCTAGTTGGGTAAGTTCACGTCTTTCCTGGAAATAATTATCATAACGAGGTTAAGAACGAAATTCAAGGATTTTCACAATATTTGTTTTGCAAGACTCTTATTAGAGTAATCATAATCTGCTAAGATTGGCTCATTATACAACATCATGGTTGTTCCGTGTCATCTCTAAAATTACATCCATAGAGTCAATGTGAATTGAACAACCAAACTTTTGTCGAACTAAAAGCATGCGGCTTACATTTGCACACTCACCTCGCATTAGCCACATTCTCAAAATGCCACCCTTTGTTGTCGTATGCATCCTTGCTTACACTAGGAAAGGTCACCTAAGGTACCAGCAAACTAACCTATAGTACACTTACGAGGGCTTGTGTATGCTAATTGTGTACCCTCGATGTTTTTATGACAAACACAATTAATGCAACATGTAGTCATTTATCAATGCTATGGTATGGTGAGTGTTGGATACCAAAGACGAGAAAGAGGAATTTGAAGGATACCTTGGGCAGTGCTTTCCGAGGCTATGTGACAATGTCAATTCCGCTAGGTTCTCGAAGACCA
The DNA here is from genome assembly GCA_963921465.1 of Triticum timopheevii. Classification (NCBI taxonomy): domain Eukaryota; kingdom Viridiplantae; phylum Streptophyta; class Magnoliopsida; order Poales; family Poaceae; genus Triticum; species Triticum timopheevii. The sequence goes on from OY997264.1 coordinate 279,648,243, forward strand.
GCATAACAACGACATTAAATGCCTTGCGGGTGAGGGGGGTCTACATATCCTGATGCAACAGGGGTGTAATGTATCGACTCTGTTATGCAAGAAACAGGGAATACCTAGGCAGTGCATACTTTTAGTGTTAGTGTTTAATATGCTGCAGCACGAAGGTTTCCTTCCAACCCTAAATGACTTTCCTTAGCATGTTCTTCAAAATACTTAATTTCAATGACTTCAATGTCTCACACATCATTTGTTTCACATGAGTCGATATGAATCTTAACTTTTCTAGACAAACCATAGTTATAATATTATTTGCCCATGGAAAGGTCCACAAATTATTTTGCAATGCTAATATTGATTATTAGACATTAATGTATGCGGCAGTGCGTGGGCACATTACTATTATAATTGTATTTTCGAAACACAATTGGGCAAGAAAGTCAACTAGCTCGATTCCAATAAAAAAATTAATGAGTAGAACCAAAACAAGAAAATATTTGTATGTAGTTGACTTATTTGCAAGATCCCTTACCCATTTTCAAATGCAAATGGAAGAGAGGCAAGTGAAACCAATCAACGGATTTTTTCTAATCGCTAGATGACACTATTGTGGTAAATGTTATAATTCTAGAGGAATCATTACTACAAGGCATAGAAGAGGACGTCATGAATTCAGTCTGCATCTTCCTTCCAAGAGTAACTTTCTTAAGACAGTAATCCTAGTTCATATTCCAAGATCACCTTTGGGGGTGCCTATACAGTAAAATTTATTTTCATTGAAATCAAAAAGAGAGATCTGGTAGAACCATGAGCATGGAATTCTGCCGTAATCAACATGAATTTATCTTATACACTATAGGGAGGTGAGAAGAGATATATTTTACATCCCAAAAGGGCTATAGATGGTGCATCCGCTACCTTTGAGTGATTTAAGATATTTGATTTTGAAAGTACCAATTCAATTTGTACTAAACAGATGAAAGACTACCACTCAGCACCACTGGATTCAGCCTCGTTTAGGAGTGACAGGGGAGGTTCTGCTGCCTCTAACCCATGGGCTTCTCAAGGTTAAGTTCTCACCCCCTTACCTTTCTTTAATTCGATTACATGAAACCTTTCATAAAAATCATGTGCAACATTAATTTAAATGACCCATTGACTAGAATATATTACCATTCAAATAATGTACTATATTTTATACAAAATGATGCTAAAAACTAAAATTTCTTCTCTTCTAATGACAGAAATAGTTCTAGATGGAGCGGGCCTGGCAGATACCTCTTTTGGCGATACTAAAAGTGAAGCCAGTGGAATCGACGTCACTGTTGGTGACTCCCCTCCGTCCCCGGGCTCTCGCCGGTCAAGGCGAAACCGCTCCCGGGGTTCTGACACCTCCTCTATGGATGTCACAACAGGCAGTACTGAGATCTCGGAAAAGAAGGAGAAGGCCAAGAAAGGGACTCGAAAAAATAGAAAGAAAGAGAAGGACAAGGCAGCTGAGGACACTGCCAGTTCCACCTGTCAGGACCTCCCCGCGGTGCCGAAGAAGTCCAACCGCAGAAAAAACAAAGGAAGCTCTGAAGGAAATGGTGGTGCATTGACCAAGGATGGTGGAGGTGCACCGGAGGTGGGTACAATACCGCTAACTCTGGTAGCCGACGAAGAAAAGGATCACGAATTGTAAACTGCTGACAGGCAAGCTACTGTCGTTTGGGGATGAAAGCATATGCTCGTTAAAAGCTAGAGTACTTTGAGTTTAATTAGCTTTATCAAGTGGTGATTGATATAAAATAAAGTACTCAAATCGAATGACACAAGCATGTAGGTGTTGAAGGTTACATGCTGTTTTAGCATTAACAGGAATGGGTTTGCACACCCTAACACAACTCTTTTCCTCTATTTTCTTTGTAACACTGTTCATTTTTAAAACCCATTGTCCTGTTCCAGATATATATATATATATATACATATATATATATATATATATATATATATATATATATATATATATATATGATGTGTATTGCATCGTATGCCTCATGTGTATTATATGTATGACATTCTGATGTACTGTAAAAGGACACAAAAGTCAATATATAGACTGAAGGGTTGGCGCACAACTACCACGCACCATTATGCATGTGTGAGTGAACTTGAATGTAGTGATTAGTACCCGATTGGTTTGAAACCCAGTCCAGGTTTTTGGGGGGGATGCTATACGGTGCACTTTACCAGAGCTACATCATTCAACACATATTGTAGGATTAAAGAAGGGGATCACAGTATCAAAAAGCAGGAGTAGATGTACTAAATGTGTGTTTCACAAGTTTACGGCTATGTAATAACCCAGATCTTTATGTAGACTAGAATCTCCATGCTTACCATGCCAGTCCCTGAATCAGTTGATAGCACATACAATTTACAATGAAATATCAATGTAATCTCTTGTCATATGCATTACATCGCAGATCCAATCTTTCATACATCACACACCTACTTAGTTGTAACATCCCAAAATTTCCTAGTTTTGGAATGTGAATAATAAGATCGGTGCTTTGATTAGGGGAACTTGGAACTTTTTGAGTACTTGTTTAAGAATTTTCAAACCATGTCATAAAAGTTTGTTGATTATTCATCCAATAAAGAAAACTATGGCTGGGGAGTTTATTCGATAATTCAAAGGGCGTTCATTTGTTTTTAGTCCTTTAAAATATTTTTGAGACCACATTTAAATTTATGAAGTGAGAATAAAATGACTTTCTCGAATGTGGTCGATGCATATATAATAAAGGATCTATTTGAAAATTTGATTTGTTTCCAAATTTTGAATTTAATCAAGTATTTGAAGGCCAATTAAATATTTCAAATAAAGAAAATATTATTAATGAGAGGAGATAAAATGACTTCTCCAAAAATATAATTGGAATAATTGATATTTCTTAATTGTCATCTTTGTGAATTTATAAAACCTTAAAATAAATTTTAGGAATATGAAAAAGCTCAGTAATTCTGTTTCCTATGCTGCAGATAATTGAACAAGAAAAGTGAATATCTTTTATTTTGATTATTTAATGTTTATCTGCATTACGTAAAAGAAATTAATGAAACAAAAAAACAAAACCTACAGCCATGGGGCCAGCCCAATTCCAATCCGCACTAGTTTTCTCTCTCTTTTACCTTTGGGCCTCATAACTAGGGCCGGCCCAACTAACAAAGCCGGCCCAGCAAGCGACCGTTGGTCTTGCCCCTCCCACTTGCATGTTCATGTACACGAGAGAAATGCCATGGCTGCCCTTCTTCACCCGTTAGTTCCCTTCCTCATTTCAACTCGTCATCAACATGAAAATTTTGGAGAGCATTAAGAGGAATATATTTACTGAAATAAAACCTCACTTTAATGTATTAATTGTCTGGAAATCAAGCCTCCACTAAAGGCCAAATTGAGCTTGCTTGATCTACTTGAACCGACCTCGTCACGCCCTATAAAACACCCTGGGGTATTCCCCTAAATCCCCTCGTCTGAAGCCGTCTCCTACAAAAGCTTCTCCCCCACCACATCTCGTGAATTTCATCACCAGAATTCACCCACTTTGCCCCAACTCAGGCCGCTCCTCTCTGAAGTCTGAGACGAACCCGAGGAGACCATCCTGTTCCCCGAGACCTCCCTTCCCTCCCGTAAAGCATGCACTTCTCGCCCCTCGATAGAGCATGCCGATCCTCCATGATGTAGAGCATCCTACGGTCATCCCCATGGACCTACCATCGTCTCACCAAGTGCCAAGAGGACCCATGACACGAGCACGAGCTAGAGCTCTCAAGACCGAGGTGACTTCTTTCCTTAGTGATATCTCATATGATCCGCTCGAGACATGGCTACTACCTAAGTCCAGAATGTTGTGCATGATTAGGTACCAAGAGAACCCTTCCGAGGATGCACATGAAGATGGTCAAGCTCCCAAGTCCACGGATGAAGAGAACCAACAGAAGGAGACAAGAACATCTCCCAGGTCCCGGACATCCCGCCATGGCCCCGGACATCCGGCCCCTGGAGGTGTCGCCTGGAGCCAAGGACCAACGGCCAAAGCTATAGGGCCCGGACATTCGGCGGCCAGCCCAGACATCCGGACCGTCACCTTGGAAATCCGGCTCCCAGCCCGGACATTCGGACAAGCCGTCCATGGAGTACCGAAACCTGCCCCACCAGCCCGGACATCCGTCCACAAACCTGGACATCCGAACGATGCCCGGACATCCGGACCAGCTCCATCCAGGGAGCTCCAAGACGGCTCCAGGCCAGCCCGGACATCCAGCGCCTCGCGAGCGCCCGGACATCTGGCCCGACGCTCGTAGGCCTTCCTTGTGATGAGGTTATCAATATCATTGTTACACCCACAGCCCCTGCCGCTATACATACTAGACCAATTACTAGAGCTCGCGCATGCCAATTAAATTACCAGGTACTTTCATTTCTTGGTAATGATTCTAATGTTCATGAGAATATGATGTTGCCTAAATTGGATACATTTGTTTTGCATACAAATGAAGGGCCTAGCTTGGAAAAGGATGAACATTGGAGCAAGAACAAGTATGGAGATGATGGCATGCGCAAGGGGAACAAGAACGTACTTACAAGTGATGATTTTCAGGACGCTGAAGCCACCATAATGAGTGCATGAACCCTTGGACAAAATATACAAGATGCTACTTCATAACTTTTGTCCAGAGGCTATTGTAGGTGCTGCATCACCTTATGTTTGGGCCAGGCCCATGTAATTTTGAAATACTTGAGTATAGGCTATTTTTAGAGTCCGTATGTGCGGGGAAACAAGAGATAGGGTTGGTTTCGGACCCCTTCCCCAAGGGCCACGAAATTCCCCCCCCCCCCCTCTTCCTCCATATATACAACCCTTAGGGCATCGTTTAGACTTTGGTTTTGTTTAGATTAAAAGTTCGCCATAGCTGCAGCTTCGCGTACTTCGTTTGTGTTCAACGACCAGACAAAGGCGTCACAGAACCACACCTTCATTAATAAAGCTTTCCTCTTATATTCGCAATATCCAGATTGCAATATCAGTTTCTTGCTTGTTCTTCATTTGCTCGCAGGAAACAGACCCTTGTGGTCAGGTTGATCGTGCCATGGCATGGTCAATAACCCCTCGGAAGTTGGTTTAGCGATTGCTAAGGCGCGATGTCTCGCACGTTCATAGTCGGATCGTCAGGGTCGACTCCCACAGAAAACGATTGCTACCATCTCATCGAAATGTCGGGACACCTTTGCCTCTATCACCCTGTCTGCGCACAGTGTAAAGGGCCGAGGCCCACGTACCAGTTCGCCCCCTAGACTATGTATACTCCTCCTCCGCCCTCTTTCTAGGGTTAGCATTGTGATAGCTCATATTTGAGATAGAGCTTTGCTCATCCACTTGGTTACTTCTCCTCGGAGCTCACGACCTCTTCAGAGAAGATCCCCCAAGCGGATTCAAGACCCCTTCATGGGAAGACCCTTTAAGACCTCCTCACGAAGAAGAACTGTTGCCACTTGTATCATCCTTTGTTGGATTTGAATCGTGTATCTCTCGTGTTTCGAGGATCTAGCACATGTGTGACCATATCTTGTTGGTTTGAGTGATTCTCTCATGTTTCCCCTCGTGATTTCTCCTCGTGTTCTTTGTGTTCTCTGTAGGATCCCCTCCAATCTTGAAAGTTCGGGCATCTAGGGTTCTACCCTACATCATCTTTGTATCATGAGCCACGGTGATCACGTATTTGGAGCCCCCACCCTTTGTTTTCTAGCTTGATTTTATTGTTTTTCGTCTTAATCCAAAAATGCCCACCAAAAAAGCCCCATTGTTTTTTGATTTGTTGGTGTGATGAAGTTTTGTTGGATTTGATCCATGGATTTGCTTTGCCACGTGTGGATTTAGCTTTCCCCCATCATCTCCGCCTTTTTCCATCCACAAAATCCCCCGAATTTTGCACGGATTTGATTTTTTCCCCGCGGAGTTCATCGAGGTCATCCACGGATCCTGAGCCCGGACATTCGGCCCGTGACCCTCGGACATCCGCCCCGTCCCGGACATCCGGCCTCCTGGCCCGAACATCCGGCCACTGATAGAAAAAACTCCATCCACCACCCCATTTTCCGCCTAACTTTTGCCAAGTTTTGTTCGGGTGCCCACATACACTTCCGCATACCACCATCACTTGCGATGACCGACACCGCTTTCCGCAAGCACCACCATCGCTCACCCGCTATCAACTCCGACAATTTTGACCCGTTTTGATCTTTGGGAATTTGAGTTGTGGTTCCCGTGTCTTATTGTGTTTCGGCTATATAGGTACGGTGCGACATCAACATCACCACCGCTCATCTTCGCCAAGGACTCATCATCTTTGACATCGACAGCTACACAATTTTGACACCTCGACCGTAAGCAAGAACGGTAACCTCTATTTCATCTTGGTATCGTGGTATCCTTTCATGGTACATTCCTTGCCATTATATTGATAACCACCATAGCCTTATTTTTGCGTTGCTTTCCCATCGAGACTAGCCTTTGAGTATTGCCGTCAATGTGTCTTTTGCACATTAGTCATCATATTTCCCATAGCATACTTACCATATCATAGTGTTGCATATCTTGGTATCATCTCATGTGTCACAAAGTTGTCATCGCATACACAATTGCTATCTTGGTTCGTGAAGTTTTGCATGAGAAAAGAGCTCAAAAGAGAAAGAGCCAAACAAGCTTTTAAGCAAGAAGGAAAGATAAGCAAAGAGCTTATAAGCAAGAACCATAGCATCATACTACATTAAGATTGTCATATACGATCATCTTGGATCATACCATTGGAATACCAATACATATAGCATACTTGGGATAGAAGTTGTTGCATTTTTTCCTAGTAGGTTGTGCACAAGTTCCATATCCACCTATTGTGCAATCCTGCTAGTGTCTCTCTAGTGTTGTGCAACAAGAGCATTTTCGTGGTTTCCACTTTTTGGCTCATTCCTTGGTTGCACGACCCCACTTTTCTATTTGCATGTGTGTTTCCGTGTAACATATCTTGCTATTGGTCTACTTGTTGCATTTGCAAATTTGTGAATCTTTTCCAACATTATTAAGGCTCACTAATAATTGCAATAAATTTTGTGCCACCATCCTATCCGAGCTCCACCATAAGCTTTTACTTGCGTAGGTGTGAGAACCGACAAGAATTGGTACTAATTGTGATAATTCCTTGTTCCACATTTCAGTGATCATTGATCCATCTTCATCAATGTACATTTGGTATAAGTTCTGCTCTTTCTCCCACTCACATATTTTGCTTGGAATGGTTGATAGGCCAAGTTCTTCTACCAACCCACTCTTCATCGAGCAAGACAATGACATGTCATCCTATGTCACCAAGAACCACCTCTTCGGTGCACAACGAGCATTGCATCAAGAACAACAAGCAATGAGCAACCGCATCATGATGAGGACATCAATACCATTGTTACACCCACAGCCCCTGCTGCTATACATATTGGACCAATCACTAGAGCTTGCGCACGCCAATTAAATTACCGAGTACTTTTGTTTCTTGGTAATGATTCTAATGTCATAAGAATATGATGCTGCCTAAATTGGATACATTTGTTTTGCTTACAAATGAAGGGCCTAGCTTGGAGAAGGATGAACATTGGAGCAAGAACAAGCATGAAGATGATGGCATGCGCAAGGGGAACAAGAATGGAGTTACAAGTGATGATTTCAGGACTTTGAAGCCACCATAACGAGTGCATGAAGCCTTGGACGAAATATACAAGATGCCACTTCATAAATTTCGTCTAGAGGCTATTCTAGGTGGTGCGTCACCTTTTTATTGGGCCAAGCCCATGTAATTTCGAAATACATAAGTATAGGCTATTTTTAGAGTCCGTATGTGTGGGGAAACAAGAGATAGGGTTGGTTTCGGACCCCTCCACTAAGGGCCACGAAATTCCCCCCTCTTCCTCCATATATACTGCCCTTAGGGCACCATTTAGACTTCGGGTTTTGTTTAGATTAAAAGTTCGCCATAGCTGCAACTTCGCGTACTTCATTTGTGTTCAACGACCAGACCGAGACGTCACAGAACCCCATCTTGATCAATAAAGCTTTCATCTTACATTCGTAATATCCAGATTGCAATCTCAGTTTCTTGCTTGTTCTTTGTTTGCTCACAAGAAATAGACCCTCATGGTCAGGTTGATCGTGCTCCGGCATGGTCAATAACCTCTCGGAGTTGGTTTAGCGATTGCTAAGGTGCGACGTCCTCGCACGTACGTAGTCGGATCATCAAAGTCTACTCCTCAGAAACGATAATGACCATCTCATCGAAAGACGAGCACCTTTGCATCTATCAAGTGGTATCAGATTTCCAGGTTGCTCGGTGAGATTTTACAGTTTTTTGTAGTTTAGATCGAGTCTGTTCTTCATACCTATAGTCCACAAAAAAATTAGGGTTAGTTCATCCTATCCGAACCAGACTGAGCCATTGCATAGTCTTTTTAGTATTTTGCTTTGTTGAATTTGCGGCTGCATCATCGTGTCTAGTTGCTGGTCTTAGCGTCTGGTCTTTTAGAGTTTTGAGTTCTGTTCACGGGTTTTCACGCCGCCGCCACACCATCAATATCCGCATTCATATACCACCACCAGACAAGATCCATCATCCGCTGCCATATACTACCACCACACCAGATACATTGCCCCTGCCATCTCCATCATAGTTTGTCCGCCACCGATCCGACTCCATATACCACCACTAATCCGAGTCCATATACCACCACCGATCCATATCCATATATCACCACCACTCCGAGTCCATCTCATATTGTCGGTGTACTAGAGTAGGGGTACCCTAGCATCCCGAACTTGTGCACGGGCAGTCGCAGCACCCCGCGGCAAGGCTTGCCGGGTCACCGCCAAGGTCCTCCGTGGTTCCTTTGGAGCCATTCAAGAACAAAGTGTTCAAGCCCAGGAGACAAGACCCCAGCAAGAAGAGCTTGCCGGGAGGCCAACCGAGGCATCTCAAGGAACTTGCCGCGACGCGCCACGCGTCCCGGCAAGACCCGGTGAGCGACAAGCTTCCGGACGCGACAAGACAACGACCGCGGCAAGGCGCTTGCCGCGGCAAGCTACCACTCTGTACCTGCGCTCCAGCACATCCACCAACGTGTCGCCCTGGGACCTTTCCAGGCGCGCGTGGCAAGAGGTTGTGCAGCCAGCGGTGCGCGGTGGAAAGCGACGCTGACAAGATTGCCATCGTGGCAAGCGGTGGCGTCCCTGACGGTCCCTTTTCGCACTATTTGGGCGACGCAGACGGGCATTTAATGCCTTTGTCCCCTGCCGTCAGGGTTAGGTATGGCACACTGTACAAGTAGTTGTACCAACCGCAACACTTTTCCATTTTTACCCTTGTCAACGTTGCCACCTGTAGGTGACCCCTTGAGCATATAAAAGGAGGCCCATGCGCAACGTAGAGGGGGGTTCGAAGGCAGAAAACACTCACGCTCGGTCTCGTTAGCAGCTAGTGTATACTGTAGCACTCAGCGCTCCCGAGCAAGAACTCAATACAATCAGACATGCAGCAGTAGGAGTATTATCTCTCCGGAGAGCTTCGAAGCTGGGTAAACTGCTCGTGTGCTTCGCCTCGATCCGCTCTTCGCGCGATCTCCGCCCCCCGCCGAACCGAAAGGGGCTCGGTCCGCCGGTCCCATAGGTGTCCGTGGATCAATTTCCCACGACATCTTTGGCACGCCAGGTAGGGGGCGTCGAGGCTGTGTGAACCTGATCCGGCGTTCACACGAGCTAGATCTTCATCTTCTTCATCGACATGCCACCGAAGAAGAAGGCTTCGGAAGTGGCTGCTCCGTCCGCGTCGAACCCACCACCACCGGAGCAAACAGGTGGTGGGGTAGACGCCGGCGGAAGAACGGGCGTCGACGAGGGAGCTCACAGTGCTGCCAGGTCCATGGACAAGGCTGCGCAGACCTCGGCGTCCGTGCATGCACCGCGCCCATCTCAGGAGGCGCGGGACCGACAGCGTCATGGTACACGCGGTACCATACGTTCGTTGGACCAAGATCGAGCTGGTGGATCTCGGGGCGCTCAAGACCAGCATGCACGCCAACATGCTGGCACGAGCAAGACACGGTCGCCTGGATGGGATACTGCTCCTTCTAACATTGTTAGAAGTCCGAGCATATCCCGCTCCTCGCACCGTTCGCCACTGCCACCCACCACCTCAGCAGAAGCTTTAGCGCGAGCTCAACTGCTCCTGGATTACCCTCCAATGGCAGACAAGATCGACGAATGGAGGGCCACCATTCAGAGTCTCATCGGCTTCGCCAACGGCGACACCCCACGGCAGCCGAGTACATCGCAGCCGCGGCAAGATTGCCAGCCACGGGCCGACAGCGACAAAACCGGTGGGGGTGCAACCACCGTGCACTCTCCACCCCGAAGGCCAAGATCGCCGACTCGCCGGATCTACCTCGACAATGACTCCACCGCATCATCAGATCCACGAGCTCGGCGCTATCAGCGCCAAGTTCTTCACGAACGACAGCAAGAAGACGCTCGTACTCGCATCGAGCGCCGAAGAGAAGCGCGGCGTCAATCGGACCAGCGCGCTGGGCCCTCTGTCGACATGCATGCGCAGGGGAACCTGGCGACTTGCCGTACGCGGTAGGTTGCCCTGCGTTCACTCGTGAGCTGCGGCAAGTCCAGTGGCCCAGCATGAAGAATTTCAAGCCAGACGTACCAGAGAAGTACGACGGCAAGTCGCATCCGTCGGAGTTCCTCAGCATCTACACCATCGCGGTGCAAGCTGCCGGGGGCGGGACGATAAGATCCTTGCCAACTACTTCCCGCTGGTGCTCAAGCCCAATGTCAGGTCCTGGCTCATGCACTTGCCGGATAACTCCATATCCTCCTGGGCTGACCTATGCCATCAGTTTGTCGGTGCCTTTACAGGCGGCCACAAACCTCATGGCCAAGAGAGTGACCTTCATCTGCTCGCCCAGAAGGAAGGAGAGCCCCTGCGCAAGTACATTCAAAGATTCAGCCATGTACAGCACAACATCCCAGATGTCCACCCTGCCGCGGTCATCAGCGCGTTCCATCAGAACGTGCGAAACCGCAGGATGCGGGAGGAGATGGCGATGTGCAAGATCAGAGACGTCAGTGAGCTATATGCCCTGGCCGACAAGTGTGCACGTGCTGAGGAAGGGAGGAAACTCCCTGGAGAGAATACAGGAGCAGGAGGATCCGACAGCGAGGATGCTGCCCCGGCAAAGAGAAACCGGCGGCGGAACAACAGGAAGAAGAAAGGCAAAGATGTGCTAGTCGTTGAGCAGTCCGGCAACAAAGGGGGCGCCATGGATGCTATGGCGGTCGCCGACAAGCAGGACGGCACCAACAAGCAGTACTGCAAGATCCACCGCACCAAGGGCCATGACCTCCAGAGCTGCAAGAAGGTCGAGCATCTTGTCAAGCAGCAAAGGGCTGAATACGAGCGACACGACAAGGAGAAGGCCCAAGAAGGTACTGGAGGATCCGGCAAGAAACGCCCCGGCCGAGGAGGACGCCGCGGCAAGGCCAAGCAGCGGCAAGGAGACAGACCTCCCCGCGACCGCGACAAGGATGAAGATGACGACGACGATGAAGATATGGATGATGACGAGATCGGTGAGCAGGAGTTCCAGAAAGCCACAGAGGTCCTGTGCGTTGACGGCGGTGCTTCTCTGCATACTTCACACCGCCAGCTCAAACAGTGGGTGCGGGAAGTCAATGCGGCAGAACCACCCGTCGAGTCACGCAAGCCTCTGAAATGGTCCAGCACGCCTATCATCTTTGATATTGAGGACCACCCTGATCGCATAACTGCGGTCGGGTGCTTGCCGATGTTGGTTTCACCAACTATCCGCAACCTCAAGGTCACTAAGATGCTAGTTGATGGCGGTGCCGGCTTGAACCTGATCTCCTCCGCGGTACTCCAGAAACTCCAGATCCCTGATAGCGAGCTCGAAGAGACCGGCACATTCCAAGGAATCAATCCGGGGAGGAGCAAGCCGAAGGGAAAGATCACGTTGCCGGTGACATTTGGCAGCGAGTTGAACTTCAGGACTGAGAAGGTCACTTTTGACGTTGCTGATTTTCCATTTCCTTACAATGGGATACTTGGCTGTCCAGCACTCGCCAAATTCATGGCAGCCTCTCACTACGCATACAACATGCTGAAGATGCCAGGCCCGATAAGTGTCATCTCTGTCCCTGGCGACAAGAAGGATGCTCTTATCTGCGCCGACAAGTTCTACCGGGAAGCAGCAGCCGCAACAGATTGCAAGTCACTTGCCGTTGAAGCTCCCGGGGGGAAGAAGAAGACCAAGTCCGGCAAGAGTTCTGATGCCCACTCCGGCAAGCGCACCTCTTCGGAGTGCTGCGCTACCGTCGAGGACGCACCATCGAGCTCCACCGGTAAGTGTAAGAAGACAATGGCAGCTCCGTCAGAGACCAAGAAGGTGTCTGCCAAGGAGGACGGCACTGGTGGTACCTTCACCATCAGTGCCACTCTTGACCGTAAATAGGAAAGCGCGCTCGTTGCTTTCCTGCGGGTGAACGTCAACGTGTTTGCGTGGCAACCGTCTGACATCCCCGGTGTTCCCAAGAAAGTAATCGAGCACCATCCTGCCGTGTGTCCTCATGCGCGGCCCGTCAAGCAGAAAGTCAGGAAACAAGCAGTGGAGCGCCAAGAATTCATCGCAGAAGAAATCAAGAAATTGGAAGCAGCAGGCCTTGTCAGAGGAGTGCTCCATCCAATGTGGTTGGCCAATCCTGTAGTCGTGCGCAAGGCAAACGGGAAATGGAGGCTTTGTATCGACTTTACCGATGTCAATAAAGCTTGTCCCAAAGACCCATTTCCCTTACCGCGCATTGACCAGATTGTTGACTCCACAGCTGGATGTGACTTGCTTTCATTTCTTGATGCATATTCAGGATACCATCAGATCTTCATGGCAGAAGAGAATGAGGAGAAGACCGCATTCATCACTCCATGTGGCACATACTGTTTCATACGGATGCCTTTCGGTTTAAAGAATGCTGGTTCAACATTTGCAAGGGTAGTCCATGACGCTTTTGAGCCACAAATGCACAGAAATGTGGAAGCCTACATGGATGACATAGTGGTCAAGAGCAAGGACAGAGCAACTCTGATTCAGGATTTAGACGAAACCTTTGCAAATCTGCGCAAGATCAACCTCAAGCTTAACCCCGAGAAGTGTGTGTTTGGAGTCCCCTCCGGCAAGCTTCTCGGGTTCTTCGTGTCTCAGCGGGGAATTGAAGCCAATCCCGACAAGATCAAGGCCATTGAGCAGATTGAAGCACCAAAGCGCATCAAGGATGTACGAAGACTTGCCGGTTGCGTGGCTGCTCTCAGCAGGTTTATCTCTAGGTCTGCTGAGCGCGCCCTGCCATTTTTCAAAATATTGAAAAAGGCAGGTCCAATGAAATGGACTCCGGAAGCGGAGGCTGCGCTGCAGGACTTGAAGAGATACCTGTCCTCCACTCCAACACTTGTCGCACCTAAGCCACAAGAGAAGTTGCTGCTGTATATAGCGGCAACCAATCAAGTGGTTAGTGCTGCGTTAGTAGCGGAGAGGGAGGCGGATGATGAGCCAGCAGCCATGGCAGATGCATCCAGCGACAAGCAGGGGGCTTCGCCGACAAGCTCTGGTCCCGACAAAGATGGATCTGCGCAGGCGCGTGAGGAGATACAGAAGAGAATGGTGCAGCGCCCAGTTTACTTTGTTAGTTCCCTTCTGCAGGGGGCTAGGTCAAGGTATTCTGGTGTGCAGAAATTGCTTTTCTGCCTTCTCATGGCCTCGAGAAAGCTGCGCCATTACTTCCAAGCACATGTGATCACAGTTGTCACTCGTTTTCCGCTGAAAAGGATACTGCAGAATCCAGAAGCAACAGGCAGGATTGTCGAGTGGGCACTGGAGCTATCAAGCTTTGGCCTCAAGTTTGAGAGCACTTCAACTATCCAAAGAAGAGCATTGGCAGAATTCATAGCAGAATGGACGCCAACACCAGATGAAGAAATTCCAGAAACGAGCATCCCCATCAAGGAAGCAAGCAAAGAGTGGCTGATGTACTTTGATGGTGCCTTCTCGCTGCAAGGCGCCGGTGCGGGCGTGCTACTTGTTGCGCCCACCGGAGAGCACCTCAAGTACGTCATCCAGATGCACTTTCCCAAGGAGCAAGCAACAAACAATACCGCAGAGTATGAAGGTTTGCTTGCCGGTCTCAGGATCGCAGCAGACCTTGGGATCAAGAAGCTCATTGTCAGGGGTGACTCGCAGCTTGTCGTCCGCCAAGTGAACAAGAATTATCAGAGTCCGTTGATGGAAGCTTACGTTTATGAAGTGAGAAGGTTAGAAGAGCACTTTGACGGCCTACAGATGGAACATGTTCCAAGAGCTCAGAACGACATTGCCGATGGCCTGTCAAAGTGCGCCGCACTTAAGTTACCTGTGGAACCAGGGATCTTTGTGCTCAAACTGACTCAACCGTCTGTAACGCCATCAACTGGATAGAGCAAGAAGAGGAAGTTGATTTCTGGTGACTATTTTCCGGCAGAGCTCCCCGAAGCCGCCGCCAAGAAGGTCCCCAAGATCAACACCAAGAGTGTTGAGGAGCAGTCTGCTCCGGCAAGCCCTAGGGTTTGTTCCGTTGAAGCAGACGCTCCCGACAAGTTTTGCTCCAGCAAGCTTGCCGGGGAACATCAAGCTCCGGCTGACCCACAGGTTCTCGCCGTAGAAGCGGATGTTCCCGCAGCAGCAGATGTGCCTTTAGTCCTTGTTGTCGAGCCGCAAGCTCCAGCATGGGCACAACAGATTGTCCGTTTCCTTCAGACAGGAGAACTTCCCGAAGAGCAAGAAGAAGTGGAAAGAGTAGCCCGACAGTCAAGTATGTACCAGTTTGTCGATAACACACTGTACAGAAGAAGACTCGACGGTGTGAAATTGAAGTGTATTCACCAGGAAGATGGACAAAAGCTGTTGGCAGAGATACATGGAGGCATATGTGGTCACCACATTGGCGCAAGAGCGCTTGCCGGCAAAGCATTCCGGCAAGGTTTCTTTTGGCCGACAGCCCTCCAGGATGTAACTGCACAAGTAACCAAGTGTGAAGCGTGCCAGTTCCATTCCAAGCAGATACACCAGCCAGCTCAAGCTCTCCAGACGATCCCTTTATCCTGGCCATTTTTGGTCTGGGGGCTCGATATCCTCGGCCCCTTTCCCCGAGCTGTCGGGGGCTTTGAGTACTTGTACGTTGCAATCGACATGTTCACAAAGTGGCCGGAAGTGGAAGCAGTGAGGAAGGTGACAACACAGTCAGCAGTCAAGTTCTTCAGGTCGATTGTTTGCCGCTTCGGGATCCCTAACAGGATCATCACCGACAACGGCACGTAATTCACGAGCCGCACCTTCATGTAGTACGTCCAAGATCTTGGTGCCAAGGTATGCTTTGCTTCTGTTGCTCATCCGAGAAGCAACGGTCAAGCAGAGAGGGCAAATGCTGAAGTGTTGCGCGGGCTCAAGACCAGGACTTTCGACAGGCTGCGCAAGTGTGGAAAGAACTGGATTTAGGAGCTGCCGGTGGTTCTTTGGTCGATCAGGACGACGCCAAATCGAGCCACTGGCCAGACACCTTTCGCTCTAGTCTATGGAGCAGAGGCACTTCTCCCCACGGAACTCGTATACGGGTCACCTCGGGTGCTCGCTTATGATGAGCTCAAGCAAGAGCAGCTGCGACAAGATGACACGCTGCTCCTTGAGGAAGACCGTCTTCAGGCTGCTGTACGAGCTGCTCGCTACCAGCAAACTTTGCGCCGCTACCATAGCCGCAAAGTTAATGCCAGAAGTCTCGAGGAAGGCGACCTTGTTCTTCGGCGCGTTCAGTCCGCCAAGAATTCAACAAGTTGACGCCGAAGTGGAAAGGCCCTTACTGGGTGAAACAAGTCACTAGGCCTGGCGATGTCCGCCTTGAGACCGAAGATGGCACTCCGATGAGCAACTCCTGGAACATTGAGCATCTTCGTAAGTTTTACCCGTAAGGTGCGATTGCCAGAACCTGTTCCGGCAACCACCTTTTGTACAAGTCTTGCCGCTGTTGCATGTAATCCTTTGTACAAAGCCGGGCGCAGACCCCGTGCATAAGTAAAGCTCATGAGCTCTGCACATCTTGTCAATTTCATGCTTTCTATTTTTTGCATGTGTTATCTGACACTTTGTGCAGCGCCTACCCTCGGTAAGCAATAACGAGCCATAAGGCTCCATATCTTTATTTTCTCTTCTTTCTCTTTCTCAAAGAAAGGAAGGTTCCCACGCCCACAAGTTTGCCGGGGGGAAAGGAGAAGATAATGGTGTGGACCAGGCGTCGTTCAAGAAAGTTTAGCCATACCGGGACGCAAACGACAGAAAAGCTAAGTTGCCAAAGTTTGAGCAATCAGTTTTAAATTTTTTAAGTTATCTTCCTCGAACGACCGTGCTTTGTATGGAAAACCTATGCGCGGAGGAACCAACTCGTAGCTAGTTGCGCCCTTACTTTGTTTCGAGTCCGCTCAACAACTTAAGTGAGCTGCGACTAGTTGCGACAAGGTTTCTTGCCGGTAGCAGCACCGCCAGCAGGCTGCTGACGTTCCGCACTCAGCACTCGCGGCTAAGGTGCCTGCACCGGCAAGTTCCCTAAAAGCGTAGGGCAAAAACATACAAAGGAAGGAGTCGAGTAAAGGAAATAACATAGCAATCGATACCCAAAATAGAGTTATATTACAAGATAGCTTGTCGCAGCTCTAATAGATTGTTCTCATAACATGACCAGCAGCGGCAAGAATAGGAGAAAACGGGCGGCCTAATCTACGCGATCGCCCTCAACCCTCTTGATCTCGCTCACCTTGTCCACAATGGGTGCGACAAGGGCCTTGAGCGCTTCCAGATCAGCATCCGGCGGCAGGGTCTTGAGGACGTTGGTGAGGTTGAGGCCTGGGTTGCGGAAGGCCACCTTCACCAACACCTTTTGAAGAGCTCCTGCGCAGATCTTGCACGACTCGTCGGCCAGCTGCTTTGGGATCTTCTCCCGGAGTCGCTGGAGGGCCGTCGCCACGCCTTTGAAGAACAAGGTGAGCTTGGCGCTGGGTTGGAGGTTCTCATCGGAGGAATACCCGAAATCCTGCATCCCCAGCTGCGCCAGCTCCCTGTCGATGGCTGCGGCAACATCCACGAGACCCTCCGTCCAGTGCTCCACATTCTCCCTAAAAGTGTTCTGGGTGGCAGCAGCACTCGCCAGCAGCGCCTCGTCGGCCTTGATCTGCTTCTTCAAGGCCACCTCCTGCTCCCTAGCGCCGTCCAGCGTCTTGGTCAAAGTAGTCAGCTTCAACTCAAGATCTGCGTTGGAGTCCTTGGCGGCGCTAAGCTCCTTGCCCTTCTCGATGATACGACCCTGCAGCTCGCCAAGGGTGTAGGCGTCCTTCTCGCGCTCATGCTTGAGCGCGGCAAGCTCTTCACCCCTCGCCTTGAGATTGGCCTCCAGCTGCGCCACCTTCGCCTCTAGCTCCTTCTTGGCGGCCTCGGCAGCTGCGGCAGCATCCTCTGCTTCCTTGAGAGCCCCGCCGAATGTTTGATCACGCACGGCAAGCTCCTCCTCGTGGCTGTCAAGGTTGACCTTCCGCTGCGCCAACTCGCCCTCCCGGGCAAACAGCTCCTCGGCGGCAAGCCGTTGTTGCTCTTCAACTTCAGCCTTCTCGAGGAGGAAGGCTTTCTGCTCCTCGGCGAGTTGCTCCCGCTTCTCTGCCAGGGACCGAAGAGCTTCCTGGTTGCAACCCCGGAGCTCCTCCGCGCGCTTCTCGATGTCCACTCCCGCCTTCGCGACAAGTGCTTCTCGGGATTCCACCTTGGCCTGCCGAGCGCGGTAGAGCGACACCAGCTTCCGTAGCAGTTGCTCCTCCTCAGGCTCGCCGCTATTGCTGCTCGGTGCATCAACCAGCGTCAGCCCAGCGGAGGCGAGCACCTCTCCATCCAGGATTTCTCCTTCGACCGGCGCCCTGGAGCTTGACGCCCAGGGGAGCTTGATGAAGACGCCATCGCCGGCCTTCAAATAGGCGTCGGGCTGGGGCTCTTCGGAGCCTGACGCTGCGGCTGCGGCGGAGGGATCGGCGGTCGGCGTAGCGCCTTGCGCTCCTGCGGTCTCGGGACCGTCAGTGCGATCGCCAGACCCCTCGCCGGCTTCTGCGGCGGCAGCTTTGGCAGCCTCTTCGCCGGCGGGATCATCAGCATTAGCTGCTTCTTCGGTGGCAGCGGCGTCGTCGGTATTGCCGCGCGCGTTCTCCTCGCCGGCGACCTCGGTCTCTATCGGCTCCGTGGCAGAGGGATCTGACGGCCGGAAAAGGGAGAAAAGTCAAGCAAATATCCAAAAAGAAAATCAGAAGAAGAAGAACCCAAGGGAAGTTTTCAAGAAAGAGGATTACCTGTGCTGGGTTCTACAGTCGCGGTCTCCACCACCGGGGGGTCGCTGGTGCTCTCCCTTGCCGGAGACTTCTCCCTTGCCGGAGAACGCTCCCTTGCCGGAGAACGCTCCCTTGGTGGTGTAGTCGAAGCAGATAGCACGTCGGGGGCGGCTTCCGAGCGCTCCTGGTGAGGCTACTCTGCTCCTAGACAAACCAATAGTCAGATGTCAGCCAAGAAAAAGCACCCATGCGCGCCTAACAGCAGGAAGTAAACCATATACTTACGCTGGGCGCTGCGCTGGGGGCTGCTTTGGGGAATAGTTGCCGGGTCCGGCAAGGTGGTCTCGGGCGCACCCCCTGCTGTCGCGGTGGGTTCGTCCTCGATGAAAATCACCGGGACCTTGGCTCTCTTAGCTGCTCTCTGGGCCAGAGTCTTGAAAAGGAATGAGTTCGGAGTAAAGCAAATCAGATACAAGACAAAACAGCAAGAATTGAAGAACTACAAGTACAACAAAGAATCTTACTCTTCTTCTTCCTCATCGGAGCTGAGCGCGGAGAGGTCGAAGTCCGGCTCACCTCCGGCGCGACGAGGCGGAGGAGTAGTTTCCTTTAGCCGCTTGGCGGGGGCAGTGGCGGTGGTTTGAGATGACCCAGCTCCGGCCGCCGCCGCGGCATGAGGAGCGGCAGGAGCAGAAGCGGTGATCCGGGAGGACCCCGCTCCAGTTGCCGCAGCGGCGTGAGGTGCTCCCACGGCAACAGTGCTTGCCGCGGTGGAGCGTGTCGCACGGCACGGCGGCTGTTGACTCGTCTGCCTCCCCGCTACGTCCCCGGCCTTGCGGAGACGCCTTCTTGGTTGATCTGGGGGCTCTGCTTGCGGCGAGCTGTCTGAAGATGAGGAGGAAGAGGAGTCGGTCTTCAACGAGCCGCTCGCACCCTCGGCGGGCTCGCTCGACTCGGCTTTAGGCTCGGCAAGCTCTCCCTCGCCGGCAAACTCCTCTCGCTCGGCAAGGCTTGCCGGCTCTGCTGCCTCTGCCTCCTCCATGGTGAATCCAAACTCGCCCGCGGCAGTGGCTACCGCCGCCTCTTCCAGCCTAGTGGCGATGCGCTGCATCTCCGCGTCGGTGGTGTCGCGAGTAAGGCTCTTCTGTTCATCGGATCAGACCGCCACTTCTACCAAGCCGTCGAAGAACTCCTGCACGACGTCGTCGGCAGGCTCTTGCCAAGTTGGGACAATTCCATGCGAATCGCACAGCGGCATCATTGCACAGATGCGGTCGAGCGAGGAATTGTTGCACAGCGGGACGACATCCTTCGGCAACCTGAACACTTCGGGATGTTGACGGTCGTACTTAAACAGTTCCTAGAGCATCGCCTCCAGTTCCAGGACAGTAAAGTTGAAGTTGAGGCCCGGGCGCAGCCTCATGATGTCCGCCGCATTCTGGAACTCCCAGGCGGGTCTCCTCCTCTCCTACAGGGGGGCGATGCGGCGGCGAAGAAAATCTGCGCCAACGGCGCCTACAGTGAGCCCGGCAAGCCTGAGGCGTAGGATCCGGGTGACGGCGATCTTCAGCCTATCGTCTTCCGGGGCCACGCCGATCCAATCGTTGCCGCGCGCTACTGGGGCTTGGCGCTGGGCGGTAAATGGCTGCGGGTTCTCCTCGACAATCCAGCACTAGTCTGCTCTCCATTCCTCCCACTTGTCGCGGAGCTCTCCCTCCAGATAAGCTTCCTTCTTGCCGGCTCTCGAGATCCAGGCGATTCCGCCGGATAAAGGCTCTCCTCTCTCAACTCGGGGCATAAAGAAGTGGCGAAAAAGAGCTAAATTTGGATGGACTCCGACAAAGTTTTCGCAGAGATGTGCGAAAACTGCCATGGTCAGAACGGCATTGGGGTGAAGTCAAGGAGGTGGAACCCGTAGGTGTTCATAATGTCGCAGAAAAATTCAGAGAAAGGCGGGCAGAGCCCGCAGTAGAAGAACAACGCGAAGAAGGGATATCCATTCGGAGCCCGTTCCGAAGCGGCGGCGGAGAGTACCTTCGTGCGCGGATGCGCTCGCGTCTCCGTCGACCAGAAGAGGTAGTAGTACTCCCTCAGCTCCTTCGCGGCGAGCTTGGGGGGAAAGGTTGTCCGCTCCTTTCGCAGCGCCGCGAGCCGCTGCGCCTCGGTCGACTTCACAGCCTTCCCCTTGCCGGTTTTTGGAGCCATGGCGGAGGTGGTGGGGGAGATCGACGGTGTTGGTGGTGCTGGTGGCAATGGGGGGCGGAGCGCTACTCTCTTTCAGCTTTGGGAAGAAGGGGGGAGCGGCGGAAGTTTCTGAGATTGGAATAGCAACAGGCGAGATGGGCGAACTGTCCCTGTTTCCCCTGCTTATAAAGAGGGAGGGGGCGGACGTTCCGTCTTTCCGAATAAAGAAACCACCCACGATCTCTCCCACGACGCCGCATTCGACGTGTGCCATTCGGGGAGGGCGCGGTGGATACGGAGTAAGATACGGCGTAACCCAGGCCGCACGTGCCCGTGCCCTGTTTTGGGCCTGGCCCAACAGCGCTCGGCACCGTGTGTGGCCCAGGCCCAGGGGCTCCTGTCGGTGTACTAGAGTAGGGGTACCCTAGTATCCCGAACTTGTGCACGGGCAGTCGCAGCACCCCGCGGCAAGGCTTGCCGGGTCGCCGCCAAGGTCCTCCGTGGTTCCTTAGGAGCCATTCAAGAACAAAGTGTTCAAGCCCAGGAGACAAGACCCCGGCAAGAGGAGCTTGCCGGGAAGGCCAACCGAGGCATCTCAAGGAACTTGCCGCGACGCGCCACGCGTCCCGGCAAGATCCGGTGAGCGACAAGCTTCCGGACGCGACAAGACAACGACCGCGGCAAGGCGCTTGCCGCGGCAAGCTACCACTCTGTACCTGCGCTCCAGCACATCCACCAACGTGTCGCCCTGGGACCTTTCCAGGCGCGCGTGGCAAGAGGCTGTGCAGCCAGCGGTGCGCGGTGGCAAGCGACGCTGACAAGATTGCCATCGTGGCAAGCGGTGGCGTCCCTGACGGTCCCTTTTCGCACTATTTGGGCGACGCAGACGGGCATTTAATGCCTTTGTCCCCTGCCGTCAGGGTTAGGTATGGCACACTGTACAGGTAGTTGTACCAACCACAACACTTTTCCATTTTTACCCTTGTCTATGTTGCCACCTGTCGGTGACCCCTTGAGCATATAAAAGGTGGCCCATGCGCAACGTAGAGGGGGGTTCGAAGGCAGAAAACACTCACGCTCGGTCTCGTTAGCAGCTAGTGTATACTGTAGCACTCAGCACTCCCGAGCAAGAACTCAATACAATCAGACATGCAGCAGTAGGAGTATTATCTCTCCGGAGAGCTCCGAAGCTGGGTAAACTGCTCGTGTGCTTTGCCTCGATCCGCTCTTCGCGCGATCTCCGCCCCCCGTGGAACCGAAAGGGGCTCGGTCCGCCGGTCCCATAGGTGTCCGTGGATCAGTTCCCCACGACACATATTAGGTTTACTTTCGAGATCTATTTATTTCCTTGTCTGAGTAGGTTTCGGATTCCAGCAATCTTTTGCCATCCGTAGAAGAGTCCGGAAACCACCCTCCGTTTAGGCCCAAAATTTTCCAGAAACACACTTGTCAAAAAAATTCTGGCTATCCTATTTTTAGGTGTTTCCAAGCATATTGAGACAGTCGCCGTTATAGAAAGTTTTTTTTATCCGTTTCCAATTTTTGGGTCCGGGTAGTTGAAAAAAAATTCAAAAGAATTTCGTGTCTATCCTGTTATCTTCACTTGGGAAGAGTTTTGAGACAGTCGCCATTATAGTGATTTTCGGCAAAAAAAAGAGCGCAAAAAAAGAGCGCAAACAAAATTAAAACAATTCAGAGTGTGCTTCTCCCTTGTTTCCGTGCAGCGTCGTGATTTTGTTAGTGTTCTAGGCTCGCGTCTCTAGCGCAGTCTAGCCTAGGACCAGCATAGTACCGTCGTTGAGCATTTATTCAACTTTGCATCTCTGAATTGATTATTGCTTATCCTTTTTGCTACCATATCATAAGCCTTCCCAGCTCCACATATATCTACATCGTGTGTTTGACTCTCCCTGGCCACCGCTCTATCCAAGCTTTGAGAGTTTTGACTACAACGGTTGCCGATTACCACCTACTGCTGGGTAAGAACTGGTAAGAATTTGAGATTTGCTAGACGGGTTTGTGATACGCCACCACCACTTCCTAGTAGTCTGTAGGATCATATTCTTGTGTGTTTCTATTTGCTGCTAACCATGGCAGTATCACAAGCCGATGAGACTGATTGGGAGAACCTGATGAACAAACAACTACATGATAAATTTCAGCAAATGATGAGTGGACAGGTGCAAGATGTGCTAAAAAGGTTTGAAGAGGCCATGGAGAAGATAGATGGCATTGAGAAGACGTTCGAAACAAAGCTTGATAACAAGTTTAATGAATTGCTCGCACGTCTTCCACAACCACCGCCGGCTGCACCTATCGCACCTCTGCAACGACAACAACAATGCCCCCTTCCGAATTAGTTTGGATGAGCGAAGCGTGTTCCTCTTGAGGATGGACAAACTTCAGGTGCTGCTGTACCTATTGTTGATGCTACTTTGGCTCCTGCTACTGCTACTGCTGGTACCCAGGAGGATGATGATTATGCAGGCGATTATGAGGATGAGGTTGATCAAAATCAGAACTACGTGCAGCCACCAGCACCACCACCAACAGGTCGATCTCAGGTATATAATTGCAATGGTAGGCCTACACCACCACCTAAAGGTACGAGATCATGACCATGTTCCTAAACTGAAATTGAATATTCCACCATTTGACGGTAGATATGTTCCTGATATATATCTTACTTGGGAGTTAGAAACTGAACAACGTTTTACATGTTTACAATACCCTGAGGAGAGATGGGTTGCTGCCGCTGTTTGTGCTTTCACTAGTTTTGCATGTGTTTGGTGGTCTGAACATTGTAGATTATATCCTATTCCAGCTACTTGGGCTGCTTTGAAAACTGCTATGCGTACTCGTTGGTTTCCACCATATTATCATCATGAATTGCTTCAAAAATTGCAGCATTTAAGACAAGGAAAAAATTCTGTAGAAGAATATTATCAGGAATTACAAACTGGCATGATTAGATGTGGTATTGTTGAGGAGAATGAAGCTATGCTTGCACGTTTTATGGGTGGATTAAATAGACATTTAGACCATTCTAGAGTATAAGGAGTATACTAATATCACTCGTTTATTCCATCTTGCTTGTAAAGCTGAACGTGAAGTGCAGGATCGACACACATTGGCATGAACTAACTTTTCTGCAGGTCGACCTTCATCATGGACACCGCGTGCATCTTCTACTTCCACTGCACCAGCACCTCCATCAGGTGCCACCTCCAGCCGTGATACAAGAAAGCAGGCACAACCACCACTATCTGCGAAGAGCGCATCTGCCGGGCCTGGACATAGCTCTTCTTCTTCCATGGCATCAACTAGGCACACAAGTGATATTATTTGTCGTCGTTGTAAGGGAAGAGGTCATTATGCGAGAGAATGCAAATCTCAGCGTGTGATGATTGCTACTGAGGATGGTGGGTATGAGTCCGCTAGTGACTATGATGAGGAGACTTTGGCTCTTATTACACGTGAATAACACGGTGGAGATGATTCTGATCATGAGACACAATATATGGCTCCAGAAGACGCTGACAGGTATGAATGTTTAGTTGCTCAATGTTTTTTGAGTGTGCAGGTCGCACAAGCTGAGCAAAATCAGAGGCATAATTTTTCCATACAAAGGGAGTTGTGAAGGAACGTTCTATGAGCGTTATCATAGATGGAGGGAGCTGCAACAACTTGGCTAGCATGGAGATGGTGGAGAATCTATCTCTCACCACAAGACCACATTCACATCCTTACTACATCCAATGGTTTAACAACATCGGCAAGGTTAAGGTAACATGCACTGTTCGTGTGCATTTTAGTATCTCTACAAATGTTGATTATGTTGATTGTGATGTGGTACCTATGTAAGCATGTTCCTTATTACTTGGTCGACCATGGAAATTTGATAAAAATTCTGTACACCATGGCAGAAACAATAAGTATACTGTTGTTCATAAGGATAAAATATTACTTTGCTTCCTATGATTCCTGATTCCATTTTGAAAGATGATATTAATAGAGCTAATAAAGCAAACTAGGAGAAGAGTAAGGGTGAAAATCAGATTGTGGCAAAAGAATTTGAGCAACAAATGAAGCCTAATGATAAACCATCTAGTGTTGCTTCTGAAATTAAATTGAAAAGTGCATGTTTATTTGCCACCAAATCTGATATTGATGAGCTAGATTTCAGCAAATCTGTTTGCTATGCTTTTTGTGTGCAAAGAGGCATTATTTTTCATTTGAGGACGTGCCTTCCTCTTTGCCTCCTGCTGTCACTAAAATTTTGCAGGAGTTCGCTGACGTCTTTCCACAAGACGTGCCACCAGGATTACTGCCTATTCGAGGGATTGAGCAACAGATTGACTTAATTCCCGGTGCTTCACTGCCAAACCGTGCGCCATACCATACCAATCAAGAGGAGACGAAGGAGATTATGCGTCAACTACAGGAGCTTCTCGACAAAGGTTATATACGCGAATCCCTTAGTCCTTGTGTTGTTCCTATTATTCTAGTGCCGAAAAAGGATGTTACATCGCGTATGTGTGTTGATTGTAGAGGCATTAATAATATTACTATTCGTTATCATCATCCTATTCCTAGGCTAGATGATATGCTTGATGAATTGAGTGGATCTACGATATTCTCCAAAGTTGATTTGCGTAGTGGATACCATCAAATTCTTATGAATCGGGGGATGAATGGAAAACAACATTTAAAACTAAGTTTGGATTATATGAGTGGTTAGTCATGCCTTTTGGGTTAACTAATGCACCTGGTACTTTCATGTGATTAATGAACGAAGTTTTACGTGCTTTCATTGGACGATTTGTGGTAGTTTACTTTGATGACATATTGATTTATAACAAATCTTTGGAGGAACATTTGGAACATTTACGTGTTGTTTTTATTGCTCTATGTGATGCACGTTTGTTTGGTAACCTTGGGAATTGCACCTTTTGCATCGACCGAGTATCTTTTCTTGGCTATGTTGTTACTGCACAGGGAACTGAAGTTGATAAAGCCAAGATTGAAGCTATTGAGAGTTGGCCGCAGCCCAAAACGGTCACACAAGTGAGGAGTTTCCTTGGCCTCGCTGGCTTCTATAGGCATTTTGTGAGAGATTTCAGCACCATTGCTGCACCTCTCAATGAGCTTACAAAGAAAGATGTGCCTTTTGTTTGTGGTACCACACAGGAAGAAGCCTTCTCGGTATTGAAAGATAAGTTGACACATGCTCCTTTACTCCAACTTCCTGATTTTAATAAGACATTTGAGCTTGAATGTGATGCTAGTGGAATTGGATTAGGAGGTGTGTTATTACAAGATGGCAAACCTGTTCCATACTTTTCTGAAAAATTGAGTGGGCCTAGTCTGAATTATTCTACTTATGATAAAGAATTATATGCTCTTGTTCGGACTTTAGAAACATGGCAACATTATTTATGGCCCAAAGAATTTGTTATACACTCTGATCATGAATCTTTGAAACATATTAAAAGTCAAGCTAAACTGAATCGTAGACATGCTAAATGGGTTGAATTCATTGAGATTTTCCCTTATGTCATTAAACACAAGAAGGGTAAAGAAAATGTTATTGCTAATGCATTGTCTCGTCGCTATACTATGCTTTCACAACTTGACTTCAAGATTTTTGGTTTGGAGACCATCAAAGATCAATATGTGCATGATGCTGATTTTAAAGATGTATTGCAGAATTGTAAAGAAGGGAGAACATGGAACAAGTTCGTCGTTAACGATGGATTTGTGTTTCGTGCTAACAACCTATGAATTCCAGGTAGCTCTGTTCGTCTTTTGTTGTTGCAGGAGGTGCATGGTGGAGGATTAATGGGACACTTTGGCGTGAAGAACACGGAGGATATACTTGCTTCACATTTCTTTTGGCCAAAGATGAGACGGGATGTTGAGTGTTTTGTTGCTCGCTGCACTACATGTCAAAAAGCTAAGTCACGACTCAATCCTCATGGTTTATATATGCCTTTGCCTGTACCTAGTGTTCCTTGGGAGGATATATCTATGGACTTTGTTTTAGTTTTACCTCGAACAAAGAAGGGGAGGGATAGCATATTTGTTACCGTGGATAGATTCTCGAAAATGGCACACTTTATACCATGTCATAAAAGCGATGATGATGTTAATGTTGCTGGTTTGTTCTTTCGTGAAATTATTCGCTTGCATGGTGTGCCAAATACTATTGTTTCAGATCATGATACTAAATTTCTTAGCCACTTTTGGAAATGTTTATGGGCTAAGTTGGGGACTAAACTGCTTTCTAGTACTACTTGTCACCCCCAAACTGATGGCCAAACTGAAGTAGTGAATAGAACATTGTCTACTATGCTTAGGGCTGTTTTGAAGAATAATAAGAAAATGAATGCTTGCCTCATATTTAATTTGCTTATAATTGTTCATTGCATTCTACTACTAAGATGTGCCCTTTTGAAGTTGTGTATGGTTTCCTACCTTGTGCACCTATTGATTTGTTGCCTCTTCCATCTTTGGAGAAGGTTAATTTTGATGCTAAACAACGTGCTGAATTGATTTTAAAAATGCATGAGTTAACTAAGGAAAACATTGATCGTATGAATGCTAAATATGAACTTGCTGGAGATAAGTGTAGAAAACATGTTGTGTTTGCACCTGGAGATCTTGTTTGGTTACATTTGCGTAAGGATAGATTTCCTGATTTGCGCAAATCAAAGCTAATGCCACGTGCTGATGGTCCCTTTAAGGTGTTAGAGAAAATAAATGATAATGCATATAAACTTGAGCTGCCTGCAGATTTTTGGGTTAGTCCCACTTTTAACATTGCAGATTTGAAGCCTTATTTGGGTGAGGAAGATGAACTTCCGTCGAGGACGACTTCATTTCAAGAAGGGGAGGGTGATGAGGACATCAATACCATTGTTACACCCACATCCCCTGCTGCTATACATGATGGACCAATTACTAGAGCTCGCGCACGCCAATTAAATTACCAGGTACTTTCGTTTCTTGGTAATGATTCTAATGTTCATGAGAATATGATGCTGCCTAAATTGGATACATTTGTTTTGCTTACAAATGAAGGGCCTAGCTTGGAGAAGGATGAAGATTGGAGCAAGAACAAGCATGAAGATGATGGCATGTGCAAGGGGAACAAGAACGGAGTTACAAGTGATGATTTCAGGACTTTGAAGCCACCATAACGAGTGCATGAATTCTTGGACGAAATATACAAGATGCCACTTCATAAATTTCGTCCAGAGGCTATTCTAGGTGTTGCGTCACCTTTTTATTGGGCCAGGCCCATGTAATTTCGAAATACATAGGTATAGGATGTTTTTAGAGTCCGTATGTGTGGGGAAACAAGAGATAGGGTTGGTTTCGGACTCCTCCACCAAGGGCCACGAAATTCCCCCTCTTCCTCCATATATACAGACCTTAGGGCATCGTTTAGACTTTGGGTTTTGTTTAGATTAAAAGTTCGCCATAGCTTCAACTTCGCGTACTTCATTTGTGTTCAACGACCAGACCGAGACGTCACAGAACCCCATCTTGATCAATAAAGCTTTCATCTGATATTCGCAATATCCAGATTGCAATCTCAGTTTCTTGCTTGTTCTTCATTTGCTCGCAGGAAATAGACCCTCGTGGTCTAGTTGATCGTGCTCCGGTGTGGTCAATAACCTCTCGGAGTTGGTTTAGCGATTGCTAAGGCGTGACGTCCTCGCACGTACGTAGTCGGATCATCAAAGTCTACTCCTCAGAAACGATAATCACCATCTCATCGAATGATGGGACACCTTTGCCTCTACCAAATCAAAAATCTCGCCACCGACTTGGGACTCTCCGAGCAACAGACAAGAGACTACTTCGACCACAGTCTCGATGCTCACAAACAAGAGAACGATGCAAGAATGGACAAGATTAATGCCTTGTTGGTGAACCGCCATTCTACCACTTTGTCCTACTCAATACGGAGCCGCTCGAGTCGACACTCCGACGACACCTTCTCCGGCTCAAGTACACCGACATCAAACACTCTACGTCGAGCCACGCGTCAAGACCGTTAAGCAACTCGCAATCCTCTACACGGCAATCATCCACAAGAGCAATTCGACGAGCAAACACATCGTCATCACCAAAACCAGGCTCCTCTTGCACAAGCACAAGAAAGGGAATGTCAACGTCTCCAAGAGGAAGAGCGAGCGCGACAACATCAAGAGGAACAAGACACCGAGGCTCAACGTCTTCAACAACAGCAACGTGAAGAACAAGCTCTTGAGGCGCAACATGCCCTTCAAGAATCAAGTCGAGCCATTGCCAACAGCAACCAAGATAGGCGCAATCAAGAGGAAGCACTCCGCAAAGAAATTCAAGAGCGAAACTACCAAGCTAGAGTGCATCATCAAGTTCCTCAAGCTCCTCCACAAGCTCGACAAGCTCCTCCACAACCTCAAGTTCATCAAGAGCAAGATGACTTTGGAAATCCTCCCTGCCAAGAGCAATATGAGGTTGACAATCCTCCACGCCTAGGGCGTCATCATCACCCTCGACCACAACACAATGAAGAGCAATGCTATGGCAAGCTCAAGTTCACCATGCCTAAGTTGCATGGAAGCAATGATCCTGAAGAGTACCTTTCATGGGCATTGAAGGTCGACAAGATCTTACGTTTGCAC
The DNA here is from genome assembly GCA_963921465.1 of Triticum timopheevii. NCBI lineage: Eukaryota > Viridiplantae > Streptophyta > Magnoliopsida > Poales > Poaceae > Triticum > Triticum timopheevii. Next base: position 279,677,630 of record OY997264.1, read on the forward strand.
AACTATGAGCAAGGGAATAAGATCGCTATGGCATCCCTTGAATTCCAAGACTATGTGCTCATATGGTGGGAACAAGTCCTTGAGCGCCGAGAAGCAAGAGGTGAACCACCAATCACCACATGGGAGGAAATGAAAGATGTCATGCACGCACGCTTTGTGCCAACCTACTACAATCGCGATCTCTTCAAGAAACTCCAACTCCTCAAGCAAAGAACAAAGAACGTTGAAGAATACTACAAGGAAATGGAGATTGCCATGATAAGAGCCAATGTCACGGAAGATGATGAGAAAACTATGGCCCGTTTCTTGAATGGCCTCAATCATCCCATCAAGAAGATTGCCGACTTCCAACCCTACTCCAACCTCATTGAGCTCGTGCATCAAGCTACCAAAGCGGAACGCCAAGTGCAATATGACTTCAAGTACGCCAAGTACTCTTCGAAGAGCTACAGTTTCTCCAACACCCAAGCTTCAATGACTCCAACAACTCCTACCTCAACCAAACCATCTACAAGCAACGACGACAAGTCGAGTTACAAGAAAAGTTCGACAACCTCAAGTTGTCCTCCTACTACAAGCAACTTCAAGCCGCACATTTCATCATGTACTCCAACTGATGAGACTGTCAAGACAAGTACCATCAAGTGTTTCGCATGCGGCAGCCGAGGCCACAAGTCCTTTGAGTGTACCAACAAGTGCACCATGATCCTCAACGATGACGGAACCTATGACTCCATGAGTGAAGAGGAGATGGAAGCCCTTGAGCAAGTGGCCATGCACCGGCGTGTGAACAAAGATGAAGATGACCAAGTCTTTTGTGATGAGGATTCGTGCCCTGCTCTCGTTGTCTCCAAAGTCTTGACTCTTCGACACCAACAAGACAAAGAGCAAAGATTCCACATCTTCCACACCAAGGCCGACATCAACGGACGGTCCGTCAAGGTAATCGTCGATGGAGGGAGTTGTCACAACTTGGCAAGTGAAGAACCATGCTCCAAGCTCCAATTGGTCAAGATGAAGCACCCGCAGCCCAACAAGGTTCAATGGCTAAGCGATTCCGGCACTATCCAAGTTGAGCATACGATCAAGGTCTCCTTCAAAATCGGAGCATATGAAGACACTTTGGAGTGTGATGTGATGCGGAGCATCCGACGATCATCCCGATGTACACTATGACTACTCCCCAAGCCCCAAGTGGACATACGACAAGACGTCTAACATATGCCATTGGACACAAGGTGAACCCGTTCCTAAATGCTTCCCCTTTCCACTGTGCGAGACATGGTTGCCACCTAATGGAAAGACACTATGTATGCTCAGGAACCGAGGAGACAACCATGGAGATGCTTGAAGCATAGGACAAGTCCACACGGAAGTGGATCAAGAAGTGCCTCAAGTGGAGTCGCCGCGGAGCTACAGTGGACGGACATCCGGTAGGAGCCCGGATATCCGGCGCCACCAACCAGAAGAAGACCAGAGAGAGACGAACACCAGGCGACTCTACAGCGGCCGGACATCCAGCCGACCCCCGGACATCCGGCGCCCCGCGACGGGCCGGACATCCGGCACCTGCCCGGAAATCTGGCGCAGGCTATCCAGAGAGCACCGAGACCGACTCCACCAGCCCGGACATCTGGCCCACTAGCCCTGACATCCAGCGTCTCTGGAAGGCCCGGACATCCGGCCTGACGCCCGGACATCCGGCCCCCCTGCCTGCATGCAGAGCATTTGGGCCAAGGCCCATGTACCCCTTCGTCCCTTAGACTACATATACTCCCCCACCTCATCCTAGTTAGGGTAGCATTGATTTAGCTCATTTCTGAGATAGAGCCTCGCTCATCCATCCGGATCTCCTCCTCGTGAGAGACTGCGGCCTCTTCGGAGAAGATCCACCTGGATTCAAGACCCCTTTACGGGAAGATCGTGGATTCAAGACCTCCTCTCAGAGATGAGCTACTGCCACTTGTGTCGTCCTTTGTTGGATTTGGACCGTGTATCTCTTTGTGTTTCTTGGATCTAGCACATGTGTGACTTTACTCTTGTTGGTTGAGTGTTCTCTCGTGTGTTTCCCTCGTTCCCCTCCTCGTGTTCTTCGTGTTCCTCGTAGGGATCCGCTCCAAACGTGAAAGATCGGCCCCTAGGGTTCTACCCTACATCATCTTGGATCAGAGCAAGGTTGATCACGAATTTGGAGCCCCTACCCCTTGTTTTTCTAGCCTGATTTTGTGTGTTCTTGCCTAAATTCGAAAATCCCCACCAAAAATAACCCCCAATTTTTTTTAGCTTTTCGGCATCCATCTTCGCCCAGTGCACTTTGGCGCGGGCGAAGGCCATTCGCGCACCTTCAATACAAATGGACCGCTTTATGACCTCAAGTCATGGGCAGGCACTCACAAGCCACTTCACATGACCGAAGTAGCTGCTGGGCATAGGCTCCGCAGGCCACAGCCGGACTATGAGGTCCTTCATGGCCAGTTCGGCTGCCTTGTGCAGCTCGACCAGTTGCTTCAGCTGGTCGCTCAAGGGCATCAGATGTTTGGTCCCAAGATACTGAGACCAGAACAACTTCTCCGTTGAGCTCCCTTCTTCAGCTCGGTAGAACTCTGTGGCATCAGATATGGATCATGGTAGATCTGCGAACACTCCTGGAGGGCTCCAAATTTGGGTAAGTAAAAGGAAAAGTCTCCTTCACATGCTTGCTTTGCATAAAGAATGCCTTACCCGCCACAATCTTCTTGGCCACCTGAATCTCCTGGAGGGCCTTCTGGGCTTCGGCTTGGGCGTCTTGCACGCTCTGGAGGGCCTTAGCAAGCTCGGACTCTTGAGTCTTAGAGTCACGCTCCAAGGACTCATATTTTTGGATGAAATCGTGGAGCTCTTGCTGGACCTCATTGACCCGGGCCTCTTGCTTCTCGCGCTCGGTGCATTCCTTGGCCGCTTTGTCTTCGGCCTCGGTCAGCGCCTTCTTAAGGGCCACCACTTTGGTCGTGGCCCCTATTAAAGTTCAGGAAGCTCCTATCAGCAGAAACCATTTATCCTTTATAAATATATAAATGGGGTATCGCGTACCTTGACTTTCCTCGAGCTGCCTCTTCACGAGGCCGAGATCTCCCTTGGTCTACTCTAGGTCCTGCTTTAGTCCAGAGAACTCCGCAGTACGAGAGATAGCGGCCAGCAGCGATGCCTGCTTATTCACATAGACATCTACTGTTAGACTCCTGCGAACATTATTTGATCCTCTATTCGACCTTTTCTTTCCGAAACACCAAACAGAGCATCAGGGGCTACTGTCTACACTGTGATATTCTCTTACAATTTTCTCTCTTACCTCAAAGCCTGTTAAAAGGCTGGCGCAAGCTTCGGTCAATCCGCTTTTGGCAGACCGGACCTTCTCAATCACCGTATTCATAAGAGTACGGTGTTCTTCATCAATGGAAGCGCCGCGAAGCGCTTCCAGCAAGTTGTCTGGTGCCTCTGGATGGACGGAGGTCATCGGTACAGGCGGCTCGCCCTCCTTAGATAGAGGTTGTCTGCCTGAATTCGGAGCCACTTGGGTTTCCGGAGCCGTATTCGGCTGGGGGCCAACTTGGTTGCGGCCCCCATTATTGGAGTCCATGGGGGCCTTCCCTCCAATTTGCCCGACGACTAGGATTTTGCCTGGGGGCGTCTCCGGAACTGTCTCCGCTTGGCCCGGTATCCTTCGAGACAACACCTCAGTGTCGTCCACGGGCTTGGGGGAGGAGCCTGTCAGAAGTGAATCACTGTTCATCGCCGACGGGCCCAGAGACCCCTCCGAAGAGGAGGATACCTTGATGTGGGATTTGGCCGGACTGCAGGTGCATGTTCGGCATAATAAGAAGCGATAAAGCAAACATACCGGAAGTTTTATTGTGTCTAGATACTTACGACTTAGCCAGGGGCTTGTCCCTGGGCTCCCACTCCTTGCTGCTATTGGTGGCTGCTGTGGAGTGGTCCGGAAGGAAGGATTTTCCCTTCTTGGGCACCTCGGCCTCTCCATGCGGGGCGGCCTTCCTCTTCTTCCCCCCTGGTGGGGGGATGGATTTCCTCCTCCTCCTCCTCGCCTTCGGTGGAGGAGTGCGTCTTGGTGTTTTCGGACGTCACGTCCGATGCAACCTTGCGCCGGAGACCTTTCCTGGTCCCCGCGGCCCTCTTCTTGGCCTTCTTCTCTGGCACCTCATAGGGTGCCGAAAACAACATCTTCGTTAGAAGAGATGATTCTGGATCTTCAGGTAGCAGAGCCAGACAGTCAACCCGCTCCGCTATCTCTACCCATTCCTGATCAAATCGGCATGGAGGCATAGATTCCTCCCGCGGATGTGCTGGTAAAAGGTGCATCTTGCAAAATATAAAAACTCACCGGATGGGCTTGGCGTTTCATGCTGAGTCCGCAATCTTCGGTTATGGGTGGTGGGACCTCGTTGGCCTTGAAGAGCAGCTTCCACACGTCTTCGTGCATCGTGCCGAAGAGCTCTCGCAGCATCTGGTGTTCGGTCGGGTCGAACTCCCACAGATTGTAAGCCCGTCTCTGACATAGAACAATCCAGCGGAGGAGCATGAACTGGACCACGTTGACAAGCTTGATTTTCTTGCCTATCATATTTTGGATGCAGGTCTGAAGTCCGGTCAGCTCCACCACTAACCCCAGGCTAAGCCCTTCTCTTTCCAGGAGGTGAGCCGCATGGGGACGCCGAATCGAAATTCGGGGGTCGCCGCCCAGTCAGCGTCGCGTGGCTCGGTGATGTAGAACCACCCCGATTGCCACCCCTTCATAGTCTCCACAAAGGAGCCTTCGGGCCAAGTGACATTGGGCATCTTGCCCACCATGGCGCCCCCGCACTCCGCTTGTTGGCCTCCCACCACCTTTGGATTTACATTGAAGGTCTTCAGCCATAGGCTGAAGTGGGGCGTGATGTGGAGGAAGGGCTCACACATGATGATGAACGCCGAGATGTTGAGGATGAAGTTGGGGGCCAGATCATGGAAGTACAGCCCATAGTAGAACATTAGTCCACAGACAAACGGGTGGAGGGGAAATCCCAGCCCGCGGACGAAGTGAGAGAGGAATACTACCCTTTCCTGGGGTTTCGGGGTAGGGATGATCTGCCTTCGGCCGTAAGCCGATGCGCGATGTTGGAGGACAGGTATCCGAACTCCTGAAGCTTCTCGATGTCCTCCTTCATGATGGAGGAGGCCATCCACTTGCCTCCCGCACCGGACATGTTCGGAAAGATGCTGCATAGAAGGTGCAAACTTGGGCGTTGGAGCTCGAGAGTGGATGAGCAGAGGAAGAAGAATGCGTGGGTGAAAAAAGGGGAATCCTTATCTCCTTATAAAGGTAACAGCGGTCGTGCGCCTCCCCACTTGCCCTAGAAACTCGCTTATTCCCCAAGCGCCATGCTAATGGCGCGGTTGGGTTACCCACACCCATATTGATGAGAATCACATGATAAGGGGACACGAACTCTGCTTCGACAAGACGTGCCAATAAAACCACCTCGCAAGGTGTGCAATAGCAGGTTGAGAAAAACGGTTTGAATAATGACCAGGCCGCGGCGTGATGTCACGCTATGAAAAAGTTGTCAGTAGATTAGATTTATGGAATATTGTGATCTCTTCGGTGGTATGTGGAATTTGTTTTGCAGAGCCGGACACGATTCTTGTGTTCAAGATCTTCTTTGGAGTATTCGAAGAAGGAACCCGCCTTGCAATGCCGAAGACAATCTGCGCGCCGGACTCATCGTCATTGAAGCCAGGTTCAGGGGCTACTGAGGGAGTCCAGGATTAGGGGGTCCTCGGACAGCCGGATTATATGCTTATGTCGGACTATTGGACTATGAAGATACAAGATTGAAGACTTCGTCCCGTGTCCGGGTGGGACTCTCCTTTGTATGGAAGGCAAGCTTGGCAATTCGGATATGTAGATTTCCTTCTCTATAACCGACTCTGTGTAACCCTAGCCCCCTCTAGTGTCTATATAAACCGGAGGGTTTAGTCCATAGGACAACAACAGTCATAATCATAGGCTAGCTCCTAGGGTTTAGCCTCTACGATCTCGTGGTAGATCAACTCTTGTAATACTCATATCATCAAGATCAATCAAGCAGGAAGTAGGGTATTACCTCCATAGAGAGGGCCCGAACTTGGGTAAACATTGTTTCGCCCGCCTCCTGTTACCATTAGCCTTAGACGCACAGTTCGGGACCCCCTACCCGAGATCCGCCGGTTTTGACACCGACAGAGTTGGGGAGTTCGACTTGGTCACGACTCGTAGTATCGCGTGATTTGGAACTCGAAAATAAAGGAACAAATACTGGACTCGGACTTGTGGCGGAGATGAATCTGATGGAACTCGGACTGGTGATGATGGTGTATGATGGGCAGTGGAGCACGGACTGGTGGCGAATATGTGATGGAGGTGCACTCGGATTATCGTGATGGGGGTGAATATGTGGTATATGGCAGTGGTGATGACGATGGTGGTACATGGCAGCGGTGATGACAATGGTGGTATATGGCAGCGGTGATGACAATGGTGGTATATGGCAGCGGTGATGACGATGGTGGTATATGACAGCGATGATGACGATGGAACGGCCGCAACGTGACAACTTGTGAACAGAACTCAAAACTCTAAAGGACTAGACACTACGAGCAGCAACTCGACATGACGATGCAACCGCAAATTTAACAAACCAAAAACTAAAAAGATTATGCAAAGGCTCAGATTGGTTCGGATAGGATGAACTAACCCTAAATTTTTTTTGGCTTTTTTGTGGACTATAGGTATGAAGAACAAACTCGACCTAAACTACAAAAAACTGTAAAATCTCACCGAGCAACATGGAAATTTGATACCACTTGATAGAGGCAAAGGTGTCCCGATGTTTCAATGAGAAGGTGGCTATCATTTTCTGTGGGAGTCGACCTTGACGATTCGACTACGAACGTGCGAGACGTCGTGCCTTAGCAATCACTAAACCAACTTCCGAGGGGTTATTAACCACACCAAAAGCACGATCAACCTGACCACGAGGGTCTATTTTCCTGCGAGCAAACGAACAACAAGCAAAAAATTGAGATTGTAATCTGGATATTGCGAATATAAGAGGAAAGCTTCATTAATGAAGGTGGGGTTCTGTGGTGCCTTTGTCTGGCCGTTGAACACAAACAAAGTACGCGAAGTTACAGCTATGGCGAACTTTTAATCTAAACAAAACCCGAAGTCTAAACGACGCCCTAAGGGCTTTATATATGTAGGAAGAGGGAGGGGTCTGAAACCAACCCTAAATCTTGTTTCCCCACACATACGGACTCTAAAAACAGCCTATAATCAAGTATTTCGAAATTACATGGGCCTAGCCCAATAATAAGGTGACGCGGCACCTAGAATAGCCTGTGGATGAAAATTATGAAGTATCATCTTGTATATTTCGTCCAAGGCTTCATGCACTCGTTATGGTGGCTTCAACGTCCTGAAATCATCACTTGTAACTCTGTTCTTGTTCCCCTTGCGCATGCCATCATCTCCATGCTTTGTTCTTGCTCCAATGTTCATCCTTCTCCAAGCTAGGCCCTTCATTTGTAAGCATCGCAAATGTATCCAATTTAGGCATCATCATATTCTCATGATCATTAGAATCATTACCAAGAAAGGAAATTACCTGGTAATTTAATTGGCGTGCGCGAGCTCTAGTAATTGGTCCAGTATGTATAGCAGCAGGGTCTGTGGGTGTAACAATGGTATTGATGTCCTCATCAAGGGGGAGGAGTATCTATAGTCTAAGCCACGAAGGGGTATGTGGGAAAGGGATACATGGGCCTTTGGCCCGACTCTGCACGCAGGTAGGCGCCGAATGTCTGGGCTGGGGGCCGGATGTTCGCGCTCTCGTGGGACGCCGGATGTCCCGCCCGAGCGAGGTGACCTTGTGACTTGGGTGCCTCATGCCGGATTTCCGGTGGCAACGCCGGATGTCCAGGCTGTGGCGTTGCGCCGGATGTCTGGGCACACGGGCCGGATGTCCGACCGCTGATGCTTCAGCCGTCTGTTGGTGCAGCTCGTGGGGGACTGCACAGGCGCCAGATGTTCGGCCTCTAGCCCCGATGTCCGGCCGCTATAGCTTTAGCAGCTTCGTCTTCTTCCGTCATCGCTTCCATGCTTCCCTCGCGGATGGTGTAATTGTTCCTTGGCGCTTGCACTCCTCCTCCTCGTCCATGAAGCTCCGACAATACCTATGCATGCACACGGGAGAAGTGTCAAGTAGGATACCATCCTCTAAGGGGTCAAGTGCGCACATGTAAAGGAGATGATTCACCTTTGTCTATGTGAAGTTGATGTCGGACGTGTCACTTGCCGAACGGACTCTTGACATGGTGATGTCCATAGGATGCTCCGCATCAGATGGTCTCCAAACCAAATATTTTGAAGTCAAGTTGTCAAATCATGGTATAGCAATGAGACCATCCATCAACAATAACATTTTCTTTACCCTTCTTGTGTTTAATGACATAAGGGAAAGTCTCAATGAATCCAACCCATTTAGCATGTCTATGATTCAGTTTAGCTTGACTTTTAATATGTTTCAAAGATTCATTATCTGCATGTATAACAAATTCTTTGGGCCACAAATAATGTTGCCATGTTTCTAAAGTCTGTAGAAGAGCATATAATTATTTATCATAAGTAATAATTCAGACTAGGCCCACTCAAATTTTGAGAAAAGTATGCAACAGGTTTGCCATCTTGTAATAACACTCCTCCTAATCCAATTCCACTAGCATCACATTCAAGCTCAAAAGTCTTATTAAAATCAGGAAGTTGGAGTAAAGGATCATGTGTCAACTTATCTTTCAATACCGTGAAGGCTTCTTCGTGTGCGGTACCCCAAACAAAATGCACATCCTTCTTTGTAAGATCATTGAGAGGTGCAACAATGGTGCTGAAATCTCTCACAAAACGCCTATAGAATCCAGCGAGGCCAAGAAAAATCCTCACTTTGTGTGACTGTTTTGGGCTGCGGCCAACTCTTAATAGCTTCAATCTTTGCTTTATCAACTTCAATTCCCTGTGGAGTAACAACATAGACAAGAAAAGATACTTGGTGGGTGCAAAAGGTGCACTTACCAAGTGATGAGGACATGGCTACCACAGTTACACCCATATCCTATGCTGTTTTACCTCTTGGAACAGTTGCTAGATCTCAGATACACCAATTAAATTATCAGGTACTTTCGTTTCTTGGTAATGTTTCTAGTGTTCATGGGAATATGATGCTGCCTAACTTAGATGCATTTGTGTTGCTCGCAATTGAAGGGCCTAGCATGGAAAAGAATGATGAACATTGGAGCATGGTCAAGCACGGAGATGAAGGTGCATGCGAAGAGAACAAGAACAAAGGTTCAAGTGGAGATTTCCGAACTTTGAAGCCACCATGATGACATACAAGAAGATGGAAGAAATATACAAGACGGCCTTTCATAAATTTCATCCATAGCTTATTGTTGGTGTTGCTGATGAGGACATCAATACCATTGTTACACCCACGGCCCCTACTGCTACTTATACTGGACCAATTACTAGAGCTCGCGCACGCTAATTAAATTATCAGGTACTTTCGTTTCTCGGTAATGATTCTAATGTTCATGAGAATATGATGCTGCCTAAATTGGATACATTTGTTTTGCTTACAAATGAAGGGCCTAGCATGAATAAGAGGGAAGAACACTGGAGCAAGACCAAGAATGGAGATGATGGCATGCGAAGGGGAACAAGAACAGAGTTATAAGTGATGATTTCAGGAGTTTGAAGCCACCATAATGAGTGCATGAAGCCTTGGACGAAGTATACAAGATGCGACTGCATAAGTTTTGTCCAGAGGCTATTCTAGGTGCTGCGTCACCTTATTATTGGGCCAGGCCCATGTAATTTCAAAATACATAAGTATAGGCTGTTTTTAGAGTCCGTATGTGTGGGGAAATAAGAGATAGGGTTGGTTTCGGACCCCTTCCCCCAAGGGCCACAAAATTCCCCCCTCTTAATCCATATATACAGCCCTTAGGGCGTCGTTTAGACTTTGGGTTTTGTTTAGATTAAAAGTTTGCCATAGCTGCAACTTCGCGTACTTCGTTTGTGTTCAACGACCGGACCAAGACGTCACAGAACCCCACCTTTGTTAATAAAGCTTTCCTCTTTTATTCGCAATATCCAGATTGCAATCTTAGTTTCTTGCTTGTTCTTCGTTTGCTTGCAGGAAATAGACCTTTGCGGTCAAGTTGATCGTGCTCCAGCGTGGTCAATAACCTCTCGGGGTTGGTTTAGCGATTGCTAAGGCGCAACGTCCTCGCACGTTCGTAGTCGGATTGTCAAAGTCGACTTCCACCAAAAGTATAGCCACCATCTCATCGAAAGATGGGACACCTTTGCCTCTATCAAGTGGTATCAGATTTCCAGGTTGCTCGGTGAGACTTTACAGTTTTTCATAGTTTGGACCAAGTTTATTCTTCATACCTACAGTCCACGAAAAAGCCAAAAAAAATTAGGGTTAGTTCATCATATCCGAACCAATCTGAACTTTGCATAATCTTTTTAGTGTTCTGCATTGTTGAATTTGCGGTTGCATTGTCGTGTCTATTTGCTGGCCTTAGTGTCTAGTCCTTTAGAGTTTTGAGTTCTGTTCACAAGTTGTCACGTCGCCGTCGCACCATCGTCATCACCCCTACCATATACCACCATCGTTATCACCGCTGCCATATACCACAATCATCATCACCGCTGCCCTACATATTCACCACCATCACGACAATCCGAGTCCACCTCCATCAGAGATTCACCACCAGTCCGTGTTCCATCGCCCTACATATATCCACCACAAGTCCGAGTTTCCACCAAATTCATCTCCGCCACCAGTCATAGTCCGAGTCTAGTATTTGTTCCTTTGTTTTTGATTTACAGATCGCGCCATACTCTGAGACATGACCAAGTCGGACTCCCCAACATCAGTGCCACCCGTACAAGAAAAATAGTTTCAGTTTCAAAAAAAGAGAGGAAAAAAGTGCAAAAAAGAGGAAAAAAAAGTCTGGAAAATTATGGCTAGGCAGTTTTTAGACCATTTTGTAGACTTTTTCGAAAAAAATTGTTGCGGAGCAAAAAAAGAGGAAAAAAAGTGCAGAAAAAAAGTGAAAAAAATAAAAAAAATCAGAGTGTGCTCCTCCCTTGATTACGTGCCGCGTCGTGATTTTGTTAGTGTTCTAGGCTCGCGTCTCTAGCACGGTCTAGCCTAGGACCAGCACAGTACCATCGTTGAGTGTTTATTCAACTTTGCATCTCTGAATTGAATATTGCTGACCCTTTTTGCTACCATATCATAAGTCTTCCCAGCTCCATATATATCTACGTCGTGCGTTTGACTCTCCCTAGCCATCGCTCTATCCAACCTTTAAGAGTTTTGACTACAAGGGTTGCAAGTCACCACCTGCTGGTGGATAAGAATTGGTAAGAATTTGAGATTCGCTTGACGGATTTGTGACACCCCGCCACTTTCCAGTAGTTTGTAGGATCATATTCTTGTGTGTTTCTATTGCTGCTAACCATGGCAGGACCACAAGCCGATGCGATTGACTGGGAGAACATGACAAACAAGGAGTTGCATGATAAATTTCAGCAAATGATGAGTGGCCAGGTGGGGGATGTGCTAAACAGATTTGAAGAGGCTATGGAGAAGATAGATGCCATGGAGAAGTCGTTCGCGACAAAGCTGGATAAGAAGTTTAATAAATTGCTCAAGTGTCTTCCCCAACCACCACCGGCTGCACCTATCGACTTCTGCAACGACAACAACAACGCCCCCTTCCGAATCAGTTTGGACGAGAGAAACGTGTTCCTCTTAAGGATGGCCAAACTTCTGGTGTTGTTGTACCTACTACTGATGCTTCTTTGGCTCCTTCTCCTGCTGCTGCTGGTGCCGAGGAGGATGACGATTATGCGAACGATTACGACGATGAGGTTGATCAAAATCAGAACTACGTGCAACCACCAGCACCAGGTCGTCTACATGAATATAATCGCAATGGTAGGCCCGCACTACCACCTCAGGTATGAGATTATGACCATATTCCTAAACTAAAATTGAATATTCCATCGTTTGAGGGTAGATACATTCCTGATGTATATCTTACTTGGGAGTGAATAATTTTTCACATGCTTACATTATCCTGAGGAGAGATCATGAGGATATGACTACCTTGGATACGACCAAAAATATTGCATACATGTATATTTTTTAGGTGATTTCTAATGCAAACTATGCAATAATTTATTTATGTCATCCAGGACAAAAATACTTCACAAAGTTTTGTGTCATATCTAATTGCAGGTGTATGAAACATTCATACAATTCACACATGAAGATAAGAGTAAAATATATGTTTATGTGCTGTTCAAAAAGTCCTCTCACATCACTTTTGGGCCAAGAGAAGATAGAGTCCAAGTCTCTCCTGTTTTGGATCCAGATTCAGACTGCGCAGACATACCCGACTCGAAACGCCAAGAACTCTTTCATACTGACTCCAAATTGGGTGATTCTTTTTTTGTTGGAAAGTAGATTTCGTGCTCTTTCCAACCCAATTAGAATCACTTTAAAATACGTACGGAGAGTAGAGTTATCGATGAAACAATATGACGCTGCAACAGAATCCAAGTAAAACTACAAGTCCACAGGTGTTGCATCACCTCCACTTGGGCCCATGATCCTTGTACGACCTAGGGTTAGTTTTAGATTGCCTTGGGACGTCCTCCCACCTCCCAGGCCGCCACCCCTTTCTCCTATGTAAGAAGATCCATCTAATAGTTTTTTCCTTGGGATTTATTTAGTTAAAAGTTAGCCATTGCAACTTTGTGTACTTCGTTTGTGTCCAACGACCAGACCAAGACCGCTCTCGGATCCCCACCTTTATCAATTCTTCATCTATATTCGCAATATTTAGATTGCTTTATCATATTCTTGCTTTTTCTTTGATTGCTTGTAGGAATAGATATTCGTGGTCAGGTTGATCGTGCTCCGGCATGGTCAATAACCTCTCGAAGTTGGTTTAGCGATTGCTAAGGCGCAACGTCATGCATGTTTGTAGTCGGATCGTCAAAGTCGACTCCACCAAATCGATAGTTATCATCCATTCGAAAGATCGGGCCCCTCACCTCTATCAAGTGGTATCAATTTTCAAGTTGCTCGGTGAGAATTTCCAGTTTTCCCTAGATTAGATTTATTTTCTTACCTATTGTCCAAGAAAAAGCCACAAAGAAAAGTTAGATCTATTCATCCTTTGTCCAAGCCAGTCTGAGCCTTTGCTATTTTCTTTTCATTGTTTGCTTTATTGAATTATCGGTTGCATCGTCGTGTCGCGTTGCTTGTCTTAGTGTCTAGTTCGTTTAGAGTTTCGAGTTCTATTCACAGTAGTCATGCTGCCGCTGCATCGTTATCCCTTTCACTATCCACCACCCATCCATCAATTGTCATCACGTCCTACCCATTGTTCATGGTCATAATCATAGTTGAGGTTGTTGACATCTTCGCTTTATCCGATCTGCATCTTATCTATTTTGTTTTGGAAAGAGGGAGAAAAAAAGACAGAGAAAAAAAAGAAAGATAAAAGTAAAAAGAAGTCAAAAAAAAAGGAGAGAAAGAAAAAGAAAAAAAAGTGTGAGAAAAAAGAGAAAAAATTTCGGATCTATCTAGAATCAATCTCGTATCTGAATTCGGATTGGAATCTGTTTAGCGCATTGTTCAGTAAAACAGGTTTATCTTCATCATACGAAGTCCGTTTTGGCTCAGTGAGCACTCAAACTAAAGCTAGCCACGAGATGCATCTAAATAGTTGCATAAGCTAGTTCAATATTTGACACCTCAAAATCGGCTTCTAAATAGGTCTTTTCGCCCTCCGAAGTTCGTGAACACAGCTTGTTCCAGTTTTAGAATTTTTTGACTCCTCATGTCAACTCGGAATTGAGTGTTTCTTTTTGCGTTTGAAAACTTGAATCAGTGTCATTCTTGAGAACCATTACCCAGAAAATTGGCACAAAATCTTCCGGAGGAAAGTTGGAGAGGAAGTTGTTGGTATATCCTTCTTGGCAGTTGTTTCATATCATTATCTTTACTTCTATTGTGATCTTCACTTTTATCTTGCTGTCCAGAGCTACTTCATATCCTTTATTGATGCTAGTTGTGCTACGCCGTGACCTCATTAGTGTTCTAGGCTCGCGTCTCTAGTCTAGTCTAGCCTAGGACTAGCATAGTACCGTCGTTGAGTGTTTATTCAACATTGCATCTCTGAATTTATTATTGCTAATCTTTTGCCACAAAATATTTAAGCCTTCCAAGCTCCACATATTTCTACACCGTGTATATGTACGTTCCCCTGGCAATCGCTTTACTCAATCTTCGGAGTTATTTGACACCACTGGTTGCCTATCACCACCTGCTGCATATTAAGAATTTGTAAGATATTGATATTTGCTACATGTGAGCATTTACCACCACATCCTAGTAGTTCATAGGAACATTATTCTCGGATTTTGTTTCTTTTTTTACTAACTATGGCAGGTTCCGGAGTTGTTAGTTCTTGGTCTTCATCGATCGTGGGAGATTTGCGACCACCTAAGAAAATACAACAACCATCACAAGAGGAGCAACAACATCAGAATGCACATAATCTCGTTAATGTTTTCATGCCACCATTTATTGGTCGTTTTAGGCCTGATTTATATATTGAATGGGAGTAAGAAATAAATGTTATATTTGCTTCCCTTAATTCTGATGAGCGTGGAAAATTTCAAGCTGCGGTTAGTACTTTCAGTAGCTTTGCTTTAGTTTGGTGGAGTGAATATTTTTCGGTTAAACCCTGATTTTATACCTACTACTTGGAATGATTTAAACTTGTCATGAGAGATAGATTCATTGATGTTTATTATATTCTTGGCATGATTAAAAAATTACAACATCTAAAACAAGGCACTGACAAGGTAACAAAATATTATGATGATTTACAAACCGCATTATTGCACTCATTTTTAGAAGAAAGTGAAGAAGATATTATGGATAGATTTTGGGGAGGATTAAAACGTGATATTCAAGAGATACTAATTCATGAAGAGTGTTATCCTATGGAACATTTGTTTCCTCTTGCTTGCGAAGTTGAATAGGAAATAAAATGATGTGTTGCCCATAAGGAGAACAAGCGCACAATGCACATTCCAAGTGTTGATACAGATGTTTCTTCAACTAGTAGGCGTACTATGACGACCACATCTGTTGTTGCGAGGACTACATCATCTCCACCATGTGACACATCACCATTGAGAGTGCCTTCATCAAATGAGTTGATCGTAAGACGCAATGACAAAGGTACATATTTTCCACTTTCACATGAGAATGATGCATGCCTAGTTAACTTGAATACACCATGTGTTGAGTTACCTATTGATTTTGGCACACCACCTATTTTAGAGAATTGTGTTACTATCATGAGTGCGTCATGTAATCAAACAACTAAAATACCAACAATTTTGAGTGCACCCATTGAATTAACTGCTGATGCAAAAGAACCAATGTTTAATCATTTTGATATGACCTCTAATCTTGGTGCTGATTTTGTGACCAATGACTTATTGCATGTTTGCTTATTTAAGAATGTTGTAGCATGTAAATTTGATGCAAGTAAGGTTTATTCACCAACGTTAGGATGGTTTAATGATGAACATAGTCAACCTTTTGAAATGAATAAGAGCTTCGCTTATATGTGCAAACTGAGTTGCAATATTTTCATGCCTTCTACTTCTTGTGATAATATTTCGGCTTTAGATTTTATGAACGATGTAGATTACTATGTATACATATACAACATGTACACCTTATCTCTTTTGTTAGCCATATTTCAGATTAAGCAACACCGAGGACGGCTTTTTTTTCAAGAAGGGGGGATGATGAGGACATGACTACCTTGGATATGTCCAAAAATATTGCATAGATGTATATGTTTTAGGTGATTTCTAATGAAAACTATGCAATAATTTATTTATGTCATCCAGGACAAAGATACTTCGCAAACTATTGTGTCATGTCTAATTGCAGGTATATGGGACATTCGTACAATCCACACATGAAGATAAGAGGAAAAGATATGTTTATGTGTTGTTCAATAAGTTCTCTCACGTCACTTTTGGGCCACGAGAAGATAGAGTCCAAGTCTCTGACGTTCTGGACTCAGATTCGGACTACATAGACATACCTGACTCAAAACGCCAAGAACTCTTTCATACTGACTCCAACTTGGGTGATTCTTTTTGGACCTCGATATATGCCGAACATTCGGGCCGGGACGCGAGCGGTCCGAACTGAAGTTCGGTATGAGGAATCGATCCCCATGAACGTTGTCGTTCGGGAGGAGAGCCCCTGAGCGCGAACGCCCGTCCAAAATTAGTTTTTTTGTGACAAATTAAAGCCCGGATTTGTTTTTCTTTTCGTTAACCAACTGACATTCGCTCTGGGGTACATCATGACGGGTCATCCCGAAAAGAATTATTCAATAAAGTTGCCATCACGAACAATGAGAAGAAAAATAATTTGCCATGGTCCAATGGTATAATACATAAAAAATAAAACTGCCATGGTAATCAAATAAAATCGCCATCATAGTAAAAAAACAGGAAAACATAATTTTTATTGTTATTAGAGAAAAAATTACCATGTTTTATTTCAAAAATAATTTACGTAAAAAGGAATTTATTGAAAAATTGAAAAAAGGAGGATGTATGCACAAAAATGAGCTTGCCATGGTAGACAACTTTTATCGTCCATGTTACAAGAAAAACTTAGCGACGTAACTAAATAAAGTTGCCATCATGATAAGTAAAGAAAAAGAAAAAAATTGCCATGGTCCAACAGAATAATTTGCCATGTTACAAAAAATATAATTGCCATGGTGGTAAAATAAAAATGCCATCATGCTAAAAAAATAATAGAAATGGAAAAAATGCCTTGGTGGGAAAATAAAATTTTCCATGATACAGAAAATAAAATTGCCATGGTAGAAAATATAATTTCGCCAACATGGAAAATCAAGAAAAAAATGAATTGCCGTGTAAAAGCAAAACAAGGAGTAAAATTTTGCCATGTATGTTGAAGTACTTTTGCCTTGACAGTAGACATGAATTTGTCCAGTGGAACAAAAGGGAAAATTGCCATGGCAAAACTAAAAAGGGAAATTTTGCCATGTATGTCAAAATAAAATTGCCATGGCAATAAATGTAAGTTTGCCATGTCAATTAATGAAAATATTGCCATGGCAAAACCAAAAAGCAAAATGTTGCCATGTATGTTGAAGTAAATTTGCCGTGATAATAAATGTAAATTTTCCATCTCAATGAATCAAAATATTGTCATGGGAAACAAAAGGTGAAAATTGCCGTGTCAATGAATCCAAAATTTGCCATAACAAAGCAAAAGGAAATATTTCCATGGCAAAATAAAAAAAATTGCCATGTCAAGATATGTAATTTTGCCATGGCAGTAAAGGTAAATTTCCCATGGGTAAGAAAAAGAAAAATTTGCAATAGCAAATGCAAAATGAAATTTTCCATGGTAATAAAAAAGTAAATCAACCATGCTACTAAAAGGAAAGTTTCCATGTTCTTTAGGCCTACAGACTGAAAATAACCATGGGAAAATGCGGGTTGAAAATTGCCATGATCGAATAGTATAATTTGCCATGACAGAATAGTACTATTTGCCATGTTCTACAAACATGGAAATTTCCATGATCGAATAATACATTTTGCCATGGTACTAAAATAAACTTGCCATCATGAAAAGAAGATAGAGAAGAAGCCATGGTACAAAAAATAAATTTGCCATCATGAAAAAGAAAAAAAAGAAAATCACCATGGAACAACTAATTTTGCCATTTGATTTTACTTAATAAAAAATTCCTTATTACTTGCCATGTGGTTTTAACAAGAATTTCCATGTTGCTTAACGAAATTGCCATGTTTTCACATAAAACATGTTCTACTTTATTTTTGCCATGTACAAAGTAAAAACAAGCTAAGAAAATTGCCATGTTTTCTAGAATAACATGGCAAAAAGGATATACAATGTGCATAGGGGTTGCCATGATTGAAAATACTACAAATTAACGAGTTTGTTCTCTAAAAAAACACGGCAATTTTTCCGAATTTGTAAATGGTGACATGAAAAATTTAGTCATTATATTCTCGAGGAGATGATGGCAAACTAACAGAAGCTAGATCCATTTTCCTTTTTTTGTGACATGAAGCGGAAGCTGCATTCATGGAAGGTGGTTCATGTAATTGGTTACCTAGAAAAACGGGGGAAAGGATGCAAGCGAGCTCACACACGGTCCAGCACACGAGGTGGACAGGATCCTCGTAGCGAGAAGGGTGTTGCCTCTGCTTCAAAGTGGACAGGATGCAAGCGAGCTCACACACGGTCCAGCGCGCGAGGTGGACAGGATCCTCATAGCGAGAAGGGTGTTGCCTCTGCTTCAAAGTGGACAGGATGCAAGCGAGCTCACACACGGTCCAGCGCGCTAGGTGGACAGGATCCTCGTAGCAAGAAGGATGCACCCCATGGCCTAGCTCATCGCGGCTGCAGACGGGCAGATAGCGCCGGCGCGACCAATCATGCATCACCACCACCTCCACCCCACTGTATAAGTGTAGGGCCGCAAGGCTAGCAAGGGATGCAGTGAGCGGGTGATCAGGTCCGGGCCGTCGGCACGGAATTGAATCTAAACACTCTTATATTAGTTTACGGAGGGAGTATACAGTAAGGAGCTTATCTTAAATTTTCCATTTACCATTAATTAAAAAATTCAGAAATTTCCCATGTTTTTGTAGATGCACATTGCAAAAATCTGGAAGAGCATCGAGGGATAGACATGGCAAGGATTGAGGGATGCACGTGGCAAAATCATAGTGTGTTTTGTTAAATAAGAAAAAAACATTACAACTCAAGATGAGATGCACCATTGCACAAAAGGAAGCTCCTAGAAATGATTGGACAGAGGAATCAACACTGCAGACTATGCCACTCTACTGTGTGTACTGAATGTATCAACATAAGAAAGCTCCTAACGCCGCGTCCACAAAGCAGCATCTAGTAGTTACAAGCAAAAAAGAGAGGTGGGTGCTCACCGGATAGGGCCACAGTCGATGATGTTTGGGGGGGATGCGGCAGATGATGTAAGATCCAAAGCGACAGGAACTGGCGGCGGAGCTCTTGCTGGCGCGCACGAGCGGAGCTGCCGCAGCGACGACGGGCACACACAACTACACAAGAGCGTCTCCCTCCCGGCTTCAGATCGGGCGCGGGCACCCGAGAGCCTGATCTCCTACCCTCCAAAACAGCAGCACGACCAGGCATACAGTTGGTCTATCTGCCGCCGTCGACACGAGGCCGCGCACCGAGAAACTGTCGGTGAGACTTGAGACCGCCCCTCCACCAAGGGTCGAGGTGGCTGACGGAGACAACGCGCGGAAAGGAGCACTTCCGGTCCTCACCCCCGGCAACTCCGGCCCACTGGAATCACGACACCAGCAAGCGTGGGTCCCTCGCCTCCGCCGCCGTCGACATGGCCGCAGCAGCCGAGATCCACCAACCGCATGATGCGCGTGAGCCTCCATCTCCACATCGCTCCACTGAACCATGCTAGGATCACCGCCAACACCATCGCCAAAGTAAACGAAATGGCAGGACGAAGGAATCGGCGACGGGTAGATGGGGTGACTGTGTGGCAGAGAAATGGGGAAGGAGTGGCTGCGACGGGGAAACAGATGAGTGGTGGTGGGGGCGTTCGCGGCGGTAGTCAATTTCCCCGAACGAAATAAAAAGCTGACCTGGCTAATTTCCTCTGCTCTAAGATTTGTACCTGAATCCAATGATGAAAAGCACGTTCGGCCCAAAAGCTTAAAATACTGGTCGTTCGGAAGTTATTGATTCTGTTCTTTTTTTGTTGAAAAGTAGATTTCGTGCTCTTTACAACCCAACCGGAATCACCTTAAAATTCGTCTGGAGCGTTAAGTTATTGACGAAACAATCTGACGCTGCAGCAGAATCCTAGTCAAACTACAAGTCTAAAGGTGTTGCATCACCTCCACTTGGGCCCATGAGCCTTGTATGACCTAGGGTTAGTTTTAGGCTGCCTTGGGATGTCCTCCCACCTCCTTGGCCGCCATCCCTTGCTCCTATATAAGTAGATCCATCTAGTAGCTTTTTCCTTGAGATTTGTTTAGTTAAAAGTTAGCCATTGCAACTTTATGAACTTCATTTATGTCCAACGACCAGACCAAGACCGCTCTCGGATCCCCACCTTTATCAATACTTCATATATATTCGCAATATTCAGATTGCTTTATCATATTCTTGCTTGTTCTTCGATTGTTTGCAGGAATAGACCTTCATGGTCCGGTTGATCGTGCTCCGGCGTGGTCAATAACCTCTCAGATTTGGATAGCGATTGCTAAGGCACAATGTCATGCATGTTTGTAGTCGGATCATCAAAGTCGACTCCACCAAATCGATATTATCATCTCATCGAAAGATCAGGCCCCTCGCCTCTATCAAGAGACGTGTTGCTGTTGCTGTTTGTGAATTCACTAGGTTTGCTTCTGTTTGGTGGTCAGAACATTGTAGATTATATCCTATTCCAACTACTTGGGCTGCTTTGAAAACTGCTATGCATACTCGTTGGTTCCACCATATTATCAACGTGAATTGCTTAAAAAATTGTAGCGTTTAAGACAAGGAAAAAAATTCCGTAGAAGAATATTATCAGGAATTACAAACTGGCATGATTAGATGTGGTATTGTTGAGGATAATGAAGCTATGCTTGCACATTTTATGGGTGGATTAAATAAAGAGATTCAAACCATTCTAGAGTATAAGGAGTATAATAATATCACTCGTTTATGACATCTTATTTGTAAAGCTGAACATGAAGTGCATGATCGACAGGCATTGGCGCGAACTAAGTTTTCTGCAGGTCGATCTTCAGCATGGACACCACGTACATCCTCTACTCCCACACGAACTACTACATCACCACTGACTTTAGCTGCCAATTCCAAACGATATACAAGAAAATAGGCACCACCACCACCATCTGCCAGGAGTACACCTTCCGGTCCCATACAGAGCTCTTCTTCATCCATGGCATCAATAGGGAAAACACATGATATTATTTATCGTCGTTGCAAGGGTGGAGGTCATTATGCGAGAGAATGCCCATCTAAGCGTGTGATGATTGCTACTGAGGATGGTGGGTATGAGTCCGCTAGTAACTATGATGAGGAGACTTTGGCTCTTATTACAAGTGAAGAACATGGTGGAGATGGTTCTGATCATGAGACGCAATACATGGCTCCTGAAGACGCTGACAGGTATGAATGTTTGCTCAACGTGTTTTGAGTGTGCAGGTCACACAAGCTAAGCAAAATCAGAGGCATAATTTGTTCCATACAAAGGGAGTTGTGAAGGAACATTCTGTGCGCGTCATCATAGATGGAGGGAGCTGAAACAACTTGGCTAGCATAGAGATGGTGGAGAAGCTATCTCTCACCACAAGACCACATCCACATCCTTACTACATCCAATGGTTCAACAACAGCGGCAAGGTTAAGGTAACACGAACTGTTCGTGTGCATTTTAGTATCTCTACAATGCTGATTATGTTGATTGTGATGTGGTACCTGTGAAAGCATGTTCCTTACTACTTGGTAGACCATGGCAATTTGATAAAAAATTTGTACACCATGGTAGAAACAATCAGTATACTCTTGTTCACAAGGATAAAAATATTAATTTGCTTCCTATGACTCCTTATTCTATTTTGAAAGATGATATTAATAGAGGTAATAAAGCAAAACAGGAGAAAAATAAGAGTGAAAGTCAGATTGTAGCAAAAGAATTTGAGCAACAAATGAAGCCTAATAATAAACCATCTAGTGTTGCTTCTGAAATTAAATTGAAAAGTGCATGTTTACTTGCCACCAAATCTGATATTGATGATCTAGATTTCAGCAAATCTGTTTGCTATGCTTTCGTGTGCAAAGAGGTATTATTTTCTTTCGAGGATGTACCTTCCTCTTTGCCTCCTGCTGTCACTAACATTTTACAGGAGTTCGCTGATGTCTTTCCGCAAGACGTGCCACCGGGATTACCACTCATTCGAAGGACTGAGCATCAGATTGACTTAATTCCCGGTGCTTCACTGCCATACCGTACCAATCCAGAGGAGACGAAGGAAATTATGCCTCAACTACAGGAGCTGCTCGACAAAGGTTATATATGCGAATCTCTTAGTCCTTGTGCTGTTCCTATCATACTAGTGCTAAAAAAGGATGGTATATCGTGTATGTGTGTTGATTGTAGAGGCATTAATAATATTACTATTTGTCATCGTCATCCTATTCCTAGGCTAGATGATATGCTTGATGAATTGAGTGGCTCTACAATATTCTCAAAAGTTGATTTGCGTAGTGCATATGATGTGGAGCATCCTACGGACATCACCATGTCAAAAATCCATTTGGCAAGTGACACATGCGACATCTACTTCGCATACACAAAGGTGAATCATCTCCTTTACATGTGCTCACTTGACCCCTTCAAGGATGGTATACTACTTGACACTTCTCCCGTGTGCATGCATAGGCATTGTCGGAACTTCACGGATGTCGACGTGGAGTGCGAGCGCAAGCGTACGTCTACACCATCCGTGAGGGGAGCATGGAAGAGAAGACGGAAGAAAGGATAAGAGGAAGACGGAGCGGCTGTTGGAGCCAAGCTGGACGTCCAGACCACCGTTCGGATCATCCGGGCTCAGCTGGATCATCCGGACCCCACCCCAGATCGTCCGGGTAACTGCGCCGAATACACCCGTAGGCTTCCACCCCGGATCATTCGGACCGCACCCCGGATCATCCGGGCTCAGCCGGATCATCCGGATCACCGACGCCCGGATCATCCGGGACCCCGTCCGGATCATCTGGCCTTGCCTGCGCGCATGACTTGGCCGAGGCCCGTGTACCCATTCGCCCCTCACTTACCTCTTTTCCCCTTGGGCTATAAATAGACCTCCTCCACCTCCTTTCTAGGGTTAGCACAGGTTTAGCTCATTTGAGATAGAGCTTTGCTCATCCATACGGATCTACTCCTCGTGAGAGACCGCGGCCTCTTCGGAGAAGATCCATCTTGGATTCAAGACCCCCCTCATGGGAAGATCTGTCTAGGATACCATCAAGACCTCCTCTTGGAGATGAATTTTACCTTGTATCTTTTTCTTTGTTGTTCATGTACCTTGTGGATCTTGTGTGTTTGATTGTCTAGTGGATGTGTGATTGGACTTGTTCTTGAGTGTTTCCCTTTGTGATTTCTCTCCGTTCTCCCCTGTATTCTTCGTCTTCCTCGTAGGGATCTAGGGTTCTACCCTACATCATCTTGGATCAGAGCCAGGTTGATCACGAATTTGGAGCCTCTACCCCTCTTTTTCTAGCCTAATTTTGTTGTGTTCTTCCCCGATTTCGAAAATCCCCACCAAAAATAGCCCGATTTTTTTTTTGTGATTTGTTGGTTTTGATGACTCTTTGTTGATTTTGATCCATGGATTTGCTTGGATTCAAGTGGATCTAGCATTTCCCCAAGTTTGCCAACCTTCCATCCACGAAATCCATCAAATTTTTGCCCCGAAATCGTCCAATTTCCGCCCAAAATTTTGTCCCCGGGAGGAAATCCCGAGCAGTTTGACCTTCCCGGATCATCCGGACCTTCTCCCGAATCAGCTGGACCCTCTCCCGGACGTCTGGATAACCCACCCGCCGGAATACCCGTACCCGATTTGACAAACCCGGATCATCCGAACATAGCCCGGGTGAGCTGGACCTCCTCCCAGATGTCCGGTTAACCCTGACACTTACTTGGCTGAAATCTTGTTACGGCCATAACTAATTCATCCGGAGTCCGTTTTTTACGTTCTTTAGCTCGTTTTGAAGCTATTGACATCCCCTATCCCACAAGAATACCGCCACCATCATTTGACTCCATCATATTTTATGAAATTTGGCAAGTTTGCCTAGGCCCTCCACAATATCATCCGCATTACCACCACCGACTTCCGCAACCTAACCCATTTTTTTCACCATAGCATTAGTGGTTCCTTGAGTAGTGATTCGAGTCTCCTAAGGTGTTTCAGCTACTTAGGGACGGTTACTTCTTCATCAACCACCACCATTTCCGCATAGACGTGCCCACCATACACTTACACAACCCCAACTTAACCCAATTTTGTTTGAGCTTGTTTGAGTTGTGGTTTGTGAATCCTAAGGTGTTTTGGCTACTTAGGGACGGCAACTTCAACTCCGACACGTGTATATCCCATCATTCCACTTCCGCATTGCCAAGTGCAAACCACCACCGCTCTCCGCTACCACCATTTCACTTTTGTCCTTGAGATTTTGAGTCGTGGTTTTTCCATTTCCTAAGGTGTTTCGGCTAATTAGGAACGGTTCTACATCAAGAACACCGCCTCTCATCATTGCAAAGGACGGTAACCTCGACGACACCATTGTATATTCCCCTTGCAATTGCATTGATAAACCCTAGCCCATTTTGCGTCACTTGCCTATTGAGACTAGCCATTTGAGTATTGCCGGCAAAGTTACCTGTGCACATTAGTGATCCGTACCTTCCATTGCATACATAACATATCATATTGGTATCATCATATCATCTCTTGTGTCACAAGATTGTTCCCACATATACACAATTGCTATCTTGGTTTGTGCATTGTGCAAAAGTGGCCATACAAAAAAAAGCAAGAGAATAAACTTTTAAGCAAAAGAAAGATAGAGCAAAGAAGCTTGTAAGCAAGTGCCATAGCATCATACCACATTGCACTTAAGATTGTCATATCCGATCATCTTGGATCATCTTCAGAAGAACACCGGGAACCATGCATACATAGCATACTTGGGATAGAAGTTGCTACATTTTGCATCTTATAGGTTGTGCACAAGTGTTGTATCCGCCTATTGAGCAACCATGCTAGCGCCACTCTTGAGTTGTGCAACACGAGCTTTTTCCGTGGATTCCACATTTTGTGCTCATTCCTTGGTTGCACGACCCCATTTATCTATCCGTGTGTGTGTTTCCATGTGCCATTCATTGTTATTGGTCTACTTGTTTCACTTGCAAATTTGTGAATCTCTTTCAACATTATTGACTCTTGCTAACATTTGCATTAAATTTTTGTGCCACTATCCTCACCGAGCTCCACCATAAGCTTTACTTGATAGGTGTGAGTGAACAAGTCGGGTACCAATTCCACTATTCTTTCACTTCACATTGAGTGAAACGGGATACATCCTCAACTTTGGGAAAAGGTAACTTGGTATTGTTTATCTCATTTCCTACTCCCCTCTACTCGAGTCTTGTGATGGATAGGCAAGGCATTTCACCTTCGGTCTACAACAACAACGAGTTCGATGCCATGAAAAACAACTCTAACGCCAAGATGCAAGCTCAAATGGAGGAGATCAAAGCCCTCATCAAGTCCTACATCGATCTTCCTCATCTTCGAGAAGACGCCCAAGAGCACATCCTTCCGGGCTACCATCTCCGGCAAGATCACATCAGCATTGACACCATCACCAACAAGAACGTGAATGTCAAGAGCTCAACACCAACAACCACTCGATGGCTACACCATATCCCTTGGCTTCTTCGCCAAGCGACTTCAAGGCATCTTCGCCTACGGACATACGACATCTTTGCCAATAAGCACCCCAAGACTACGCTCAAGAGAAGCTCCTCAAGCTCAAGTCCGCGACTTCCACGAGCTACTACGACCTCGACACCGATCCACGGATTCCTTTCTATGGAATCAGAACCCGAGGAGTATCTTGAGTGGGAGCGCTTAATGGACGACTACCTCAAGCTACATCAAGTTCCTCCAGAAGATCAAGTGAAGTGCGCCACAAGAAACTTCCACGACTAGGCCTCGACTTGGTGGCTTCACACACCTTCAGAGAGCTACAACATGAGTTGGTCCAAGACGAAGAGAGCTTTGCGGCGAGAGTTCGTGCCTCCAACCTACACGGAACAACTTCGACACCAATTGGAGAACACCATCCATGGATCCAAGTCCATCGACAAGTACTTCAAGGAGA
Source organism: Triticum timopheevii (assembly GCA_963921465.1). Taxonomy (NCBI): domain Eukaryota; kingdom Viridiplantae; phylum Streptophyta; class Magnoliopsida; order Poales; family Poaceae; genus Triticum; species Triticum timopheevii. Next base: position 279,703,882 of record OY997264.1, read on the forward strand.
TGAAGATTGCCTTGCGACAACTAGCATGGATGAGCCCATTTCGATGAAGTTACACTTCATGATGGGATTGAACAACGACATCTCCAAGACTATCTTCCTCGAGAACTACAAGTCCTTCGACCACTACTACATTGGTGCTCTCTAGGCGGAACAAGAACTCATAAAGGCCAAGGCTTCTCCACCCCAAGCACACTTCATGGCGACCAAGCTCTACGACCAACTTGAGGCTAGTACCACCATGATGTCCAAGCCCGACGAGCTCCAAGACGATGCTCCCATGTTCGACTTCACCACCATCCCTCTTTGTGGCATTGATGATGCCGAGTCTACCACGACTCTTTGTCAAGATGGTGCGGCGATGAGTACGACTATGGAGACCCTCAAGGAACAACCTTTGGAGGCAAGCGATAAGGTGGCGATCAAGGATGATGCTTCCATCTTAGGAGGTGAGAGTGATGATGTGCCATCTTCGGCCTTCATCCATGACGACGGTGACGAGATGATCGAGCGTGGGATTTTCCCTTCGGTCATGGAGGAGAGCAATGATGTGCAATCTTCGGCCTTCATCCACGGCGACAACGATGAGATGGTTGAGCATGGGATTCTCCCTTCGACCACAGTGATGTATGATGACCTGAGTGACTTTTGCCACCATATTGAGAGTGAGAGTGACTTCACCACTAGCCCCATCTATGATGAGTTGCCACAATTCCCATGTGAGGAGAGCCACAACCCCCACCACTTGAGTGAGATGAGTGACTCCACCATATGTGAGATTGAGTGCACCTACTTTGAGGGAGTGAGCGAACCACCACATAGAGAGAGTGTGATAGTTGATAGGTCTCGTGAAGCCATTTGCAATTCCAACAACTTGACCTCTACCTCTATTGTGTCTTCTCATTTGGTGATAGGTCCCATTTATTATGACGCGCCGATACTCGACGACTTCATCCTCCCTTTGGACAAGACGATGGCCATGGTGGAATATGATGCACCCCCACATGGTTCCATCAAGATGAAGATGACCACCATTTGGTCTTTCCCACCTCACCTACACCACTTGAGTGGAATGAAAAAGGTAACAAAGGTGACGGTGATGCGCTAGTCCCACTAGTGGACATTCTTGACATTGCTTGCTTGCATGATGTTGATCCACCTATTTCCATGATTCATGCTAGTGCGACTTCCTCAAGTGATGATTTCTTGCCCATTTATGATGAGTATGATGATTCTCATGTGGAGTCTATTAGTTGTGATGCCATGTTACATAGGATTTCTTGTGACAATTCCCTTGGTCACATCATGTTTGATAATCCGCTTGACTTGTCATATGCTATACATGAGATCAAACATATGTCTTATTTGCAATCTCTTCATAGTGACTATGCATATGCGATTAAAATAAACCCAATTTGCACATATAGCATAGATGACAAGCCCATGGTTATTGGCATTTGTTTCTCTTGTGATGATATTGACATGCTTTTGCATCATTTATCTCATATGCCATCCCATGCCCACCCAGCTTCGGATATGCATTGTTTTGGATGCTGTCCATTTTCTCCATATGATGTTTCCAATGTTGTTCATGAGGAGACCCCCATAGTTTCCTCATACATGTTAGGAGATTTTGATCCATCCCATCCTTTGCATGATCCCAATAATTGTGTGCATAATATGCTCCCCATGCATGAACATGATATTGATGCTCCATATATTTGTATGCTCAATTTTTGTCCCCATCGTGTCATACATAACAACTATTATTTCATGATGGATGACATGTTCTTATACCATGCATCAAATTTCTTTGAGCGATCCTTATATTGTGCTAACTCACACATGCACATACACATCATGATGGATGATGTGTACAGTTACCACACACACAATGTCTTTGGTTTGTGTCTCTTTTGTGTAGGTACCCATGAATACTTGTCAACCTCGCAATCCCACTATTTGACAAAACGAGCTCTAGAGAGCAATGATGACCTGGGATCCCATGGATTGTATTTCCCACCGCTCTCTTCGCGCCAAAACTTCGCGCATTTCTTCTACATGCCCCTCACTTGGCTATGGGTTATTGTCCATTATATATCCTTTACCCATCTTGCCATGTTCACTTTGCATGATATACTTATTCCTATGCCTTTGCCATGCATTTGTGACCCATTCTTTGAATTACACATGATGATTGATTCTCATACTTGTATGTGTATTTGCAAGCTTGGTGGAGATATTGCTTGTTATTGCCATGTTTGCTTTGTGCACCATTCCTATGATGATACTATGATCTTGCTTTGTGTTCGTGCTTGTGATATGTCATGTGCATTGTCTATATATACTATTTGCTCACATGACATGATTGCTATGATTTACCCTAGTGTGTTGCATCTTCACTCCACTAGTTTGCACAACTTGATATCTATGCTTGTTCATGTTGCATCACCCAAGATTCATACTTGCTCATTTCATGCGGTTGATGACAACCATTTCCATGCTTTGCACGTGATTGTTCTTGCTTCTTGTCATACTTATACATGTGTTGCCTCTCTCATGCTAGATGATTTGACATGTATTGAGTGCAACAATGCTTATAGTCTTTCTCACGAGATTTCCCCCATAGCATTCTCGCATATGTTTGGAGATTTTGACATATTCCTTGTGAAGCATGCTTGTCTTCCTTCTTTGCACCATATGCATCGTGCCACGAGCGTAAAGATTGTTGCATCATATTATTCATGTACTTGTGCTTCTAATGGTTATGTGCAAGAGAAGAGAACCATCATGACAGATGATGTGTTTATCTACCATGCGGATATGCTCTTTCTTTTGTTGTGTGCATGTGTAGGATACTTGGACTTTGTGTCGACTTCCACTTCACGTGAGTTGACCATTCGAGCTCTTGAGAGCGAGCCTCATACATTCTACCACGACTCGCTTCTACACCGCATTTGCTTCCACTTCGGCATTGTGAAGAATGCACAAGGTCATGCCTTCAAGGTGGCATCTTTCTTGAGCTTGGATATTGTGGATCATACTTGATGTGTTGCTTGCACCATTTGCACACATGTTCGACATATTGCTTTCACCCATGATTGCCAAATTTCCATGCTTCATGACATATATACCTTGTGTGTTGCATCCAATTCTTGGACTACTTGCTAATATCATATGGTTGGTTCCACCAATATCATTTCTTCACATATGCCATGTCCCTTTGCTTAGCACATGATTCACTTGATTGCCTCACACATGATGAACAATTGCTCTTTCTATTGTGTTGAATGCCACACTATATTCACTACACCCTATGCACATTATGCTTGGATTGTCTTGCACTTGACCCATGTGTTTAGACACTTCATTTTATTTGGTGTTGTGAATGATTCTTATGCCTACCACAGACCTATCATTGAGCAATTTCTGAATGCTTCCTATGAACTTGAGGTAGATGCTTATTCTCTTGTCACACATATTTGCATCTCTACTTCACATTTACATGCTTGTTTCCATGATGTCCTTGATTGTGCTCAATTTATGTGCTTACATGCCATGTAACAATCCTTTGTCACACCATATGATATGCTTGATGACGACACTTGTTTGGTGAATCACCACTTGAATGCTTGGTTTTGCACTAACGCTAACCACATTTGTTTTTCCAAGTGTTTGTTGTCCTTGCTCATTTCGAAGGAATCCCAAGACGGTGCAACATTGGAGAGTGCCCATTGCGAGCTTGAAGATGACGAGTACTTGTTGAACATCCACTTCTTCACGGCGAAGCCATCTCTTTCCCACGGATGATGCGGACCATCCTACGGACATCACCATGTCAAGAATCCATTTGGCAAGTGACACGTGCGACATCTACTTCGCATACACAAAGGTGAATCATCTCCTTTACACGTTCTCGCTTGACCCCTTCGAGGATGGTATACTACTTGACACTTCTCCCGTGTACACGCATAGGCATTGTCGGAACTTCACAGATGTCAAGGAGGAGTGCGAGCTCAAGTGTACGTCTACACCATCCGAGAGGGAAGCATGAAAGAGAAGACGGAAGAAAGGAGAAGAAGAAGATGGAGCGGCTGCTCGAGCCAAGTCGGACGTCCGGACCGCCGTTCAGATCATCCGGGCTCAGCCGGATCATCCGGACCCCACCCCGGATCATCCGTGTAACTGCACCGAAGACACCCGTAGGCTTCCACCGAAGCAGGATTATCCGGGACTCCGTCCGGATCATCCGGACCCCGACGCCCGGATCATCCGGGACCCCGTACGGATCATCCGGTTGCCTGCGCGCATGACTTGGGCGCGCCCCGTGTACCCATTCATCCCTTGGGCTATAAATAGATCTCCTCCACCTCCTTTCTAGGGTTAGCACAGGTTTAGCTCATTTGAGATAGAGCTTTGCTCATCCATATGGATCTACTCCTCGTGAGAGACCGCGGCCTCTTTGGAGAAGATCCATCTTGGATTCAAGACCCCCCTCGTGGGAAGATCCGTCTAGGATACCATCAAGAGCTCCTCTTGGAGATGAACTTTACCTTGTATCTTTCTCTTTGTTTTTCATGTACCTTGTGGATCTTGTGTGTTTGATTTTCTAGTGGATGTGTGATTGGACTTGTTCTTGAGTGTTTCCCCTTGTGATTTCTCTCGGTTCTCCCCCGTGTTCTTCTTGTTCCTCGCAGGGATCCACTCTAATCGTGAAAGATCGGCCTCTAGGGTTCTACCCTACATTAGGATGCCATCAAATTCGTATGAAATTGGGACATGAATGGAAAACGACATTTAAAACTAAGTCTGGATTATATGGGTGGTTAGTCATGCCTTTTGGGTTAAATAATGCACCTAGTACTTTCATGAGATTAAGGAATGAAGTTTTACGTGCCTTCATTGGACGATTTGTGGTAGTCTATTTTGATGATATACTGATTTATAGCAGATCTTTGGAGGAACATTTGGAACATTTGCAAGCTGTTTTTATTGCTTTACGTGATGCACGTTTGTTTGGTAACCTTCGGAAGTGCACCTTTTGCACTGACCGAGTATCTTTTCTTGGCTATGTTGTTACTCCACAGGGAATTGAAGTTGATAAAGCCAACATTGAAGCAATTGAGAGTTAGCCGCAGCCCAAAATAGTCACACAAGTGAGGAGTTTTCTTGGCCTCGCTGGATTCTATAGGCGTTTTGTGAGAGATTTCAGCACCATTGTTGCACCTCTCAATGAGCTTACAAAGAAGGATGTGCCTTTTGTTTGGCGTACCACACAGGAAGAAGCCTTCACGGTATTGAAAGATAAGTTGACAGATGTTCCTTTACTGCAACTTCCGGATTTTAATAAGACTTTTGAGCTTGAATGTGATGCTAGTGGAATTGGATTAGGAGGTGTGTTATTACAAGATGGAAAAACCAGTTGCATACTTTTCTAAAAAAATTAAGTGGGCCTAGTCTGAACTATTCTACTTATGATAAGGACTTTAAAAAGATGGCAACATTATTTATGGCCCAAAGAATTTGTTATACATTCTGATCATGAATCTTTGAAACACATTAAAAGTCAAGCAAAACTGAACCGTAGACATGCTAAATGGGTTGAATTCATTGAGACTTTCCCTTATATCATTAAACATAAGAAGGGTAAAGAAAATGTTATTGCTGATGCATTGTCTCGTCGTTATACTCTGCTTTCACAACTTGACTTTAAAATATTTGGTTTGGAGACCATCAAAGATCAATATGTGCATGATGCATAATTTAAAGATGTATTGCAGAATTGTAAAGAAGGGAGAACATGGAACAGTTTTGTTGTTAACGATGGATTTGTGTTTCGTGCTAACAAGCTATGCATTCCAGCTAGCTCCGTTCATATTTTGTTGTTGCAGGAGGTGCATGGAGGAGGATTAATGGGACACTTTGGCATGCAGAAGACAGAGGATATACTTGCTACACATTTCTTTGGCCAAAGATGAGATGGGATGTTGAGCGTTTTGTTGCTCACTGCACTACATGTCAAAAAGCTAAGTCATGAATCAATCCTCACGGTTTATATATGCATTTGCCTGTACCTAGTGTTCCTTGGGAGGAAATATCGGTGGACTTTGTTTTAGGTTTACCTCGAACAAAGAAGGGGAGGAATATCATATTTTTTGTCGTGGATAGATTCTCAAAAATGGTGCACTTTATACCATGCGATAAAAGCGATGATGCTGTTAATGTTGTTGATTTGTTCTTTCGTGAAATTATTCACTTGCATGGTGTGCCAAATACTATTGTTTCAGATCGTGATACTATATTTCTTAGCCACTTTTGGAGATATTTATGGGCTAAGTTGGGGACTAAACTGCTTTTTATTACTACCTGTCACCCCCAAACTGATGGACAAACTGAAGTAGTCAATAGAACATTGTCTACTATGCTTAGGGTTGTTTTGAAGAATAATAAGAAAATGTGGAAGGAATACTTTCCTCATATTGAATTTGCTTATAATCGTTCTTGCTTGTTCTTCGTTTGCTTGCAGGAAATAGACCTTCGTGGTCAGGTTTATCGTGCTCCAGCGTGGTCGATAACCTCTCGGAGTTGGTTTAGCGATTACTAAGGCACGACGTCCTCGCACGTTCGTAGTCGGATCATCCAAGTCGACTTCCACCAAAAGGATAGCCACCATCTCACCAAAAGACGGGACGCCTTTGCCTCTATCAGTTGCTCCACCTTATTTTGGGCCAGACCGATGTAATCTATTTCGAGAGTCCACATTGTAGGGGAAACGACTTAGGAGGTGTTTTAGTCCTAGCTTGCCAAGGGTGGACGAAATCCCCTCTCTTTTCCCTATAAATACAACCCTTAAGGCATTGTTTAGACTTGGGATTTGTTTAATTAAAAGTTAGCCAAGGCAACTTCGTGTACTTCGTTTATGTCCAACAACCAGACCAAGACCACTTTCAGATCCCCACCATTATCAATACTTCATCCATATTCGCAACATTCAGATTGCTTTATCATATTCTTGCTTGTTCTTTGATTGCTTGCAGGAATAGACCTTCGTGGTCAGGTTGATCGTGCTCCGGCCTGGTAAATAACCTCTCGGATTTGGTTTAGTGATTGCTAAGGCGCAACGTCGTGCACGTTTGTAGTCGGGTCGTCGAAGTCGACTCCACCAAATTGATAGTTATCATCTCATCGAAAGATCGGGACACCTCCATCTCTATCAAGTGGTATCAGTTTTCAGGTTGCTCGGTGAGATTTTCCAGTTTTCATAGTCTAGTTTGCATTTGTTCTTCGTACCTAGTGTCCAAGAAAAAGCCACAAAAAAGAGTTAGAATAGTTCGTCCATGTCCCAGACAGTCTGAGCCTTTATGCCATTACCACTTAGTTCTTGCATTGTTGAATTTTCAGTTTCATCATGTGTTGAGTTGCTTGTTTTAGTGTCTAAACTTTTAGAGTTTCGAGTTCTAGTCATGTTTTGTTTACAACGCATCCGCATCTGCATCCATATACACTATCGTCCACTTCTTTGACATCTTCCGCTGCCACATATATTGTTCGCCACCATCACCACTATACATCCACTTTCACTGTTTGTCGTCATCGTCTCTTGGTTCATCTTGGAGAGAGATAAAGAAAAAGTCCTGATCGATTGTGCATGCATATTTGGAAGTTGAGATCGCAGTAGAAAAAGAGAAAAAAAAAGGAAGGAATGAGTAAAAAAAGGGTTTGGCCGAATCTGTATTGGGATTGTTTTCGTTGGAAACTGAGGTGTACTCACTCATGAAGTTAATACAAGTGAGGACGGATTTCTGTCATTCATATAATTCAGAAGAGGAAGGCTGGTTGAGTGCTTTCCGCGTAAGACTATTGAGTTTCCAGCTGATTGCCCATATTTTCCAGGATAGGATTTGTCCACTTGATTGAATTCATGTCATTGAAGTAATGAACTTGCTAGCAGCATGCCAAAAAGGTTGCTGACTTTGGGTACACAGAGTAGTGGCGAGAAAAGGGCTTGCGCCTCAGCCGTTTCGCTAAAGGAAGATACCAGATTCGTTTGCCCACATAGAAAAAAAAGAACAAGATCCGGTTGGAGGTTTCCCTTTTCTCGACGTGTCCTTGGAGAAAAAAAATACAACAAAAAAGAGAGAAAAGATTTGGAAGAAATAGATCACGTCGGTGCTTGGAAGGAAAGTTGAATCTGCAATTAGTGAGGAATCTGTTTGTTGCGGAAATTTGGTGCGTATCACAAGGAATTTTTTTAAAAGGCAAGTGCCAATCGGTTTGGTTGCTAGCCATTTTTGTTGGGAAATTTTCTTTGAAATTAAAGGGAAAGAAGGAAAGAAGGAAGGACGTGACTTGTGTGCTACTAATGGGAAGGTAATAAAAACAAATCGTCCAACAAAAAGAAAAAAGGGAAATACTTACTTTTTGTAGTCTGATAGGAGACGAGCGCCAGACCACTCGATGGCCATCGATTCAGTTCGAATCGCACGCTCACGGAACGTGCTTCACATTAAAAAAGCAAAAAGGGAAATCCCTTTGGCCTGGAATTAACATCCCGCAATCCTCGCATGCAATCTCTCCCTAATCACTTGCCTCCCATACCTCCTGATTCCACTCGCGGCCAACTGCACGCACAATCCCGAGCTCGCCTCGCCCAGATCGCCTCCTACCGCCGCCTCCGACGCACCCGTCTCGATCTCCCGTCGTCATTGAGCAACACGATTGACCACCTCACCGGCCAGCCTCCTTCCCCTACTCCTCCCCACCACATCGTCTTGTACAACGATCTACCGAGATGCTAATTCTCCATGACACCATGACCGCAGTCCGACACGGAAGATGATAGCTGGCACCGGCGGCCGTGAGTAAGAAGTTTGATGGCCAATCCCACGGTGAGTGGAAAGTCACAATGGGAGTTGATTCTATTGTGTGTTGCTCACTGATTTTCCGATCACATTACAATGATTTAATTCTCTTATGACTGATTCTTGTGTGCTTGATTAGTAGGTGGCCGTGATGCCTATCCCAGCAAGGAGGTTGAAATAGGTATCGAGCAATGACCAAGTGACATCAGATTGCTTCCTTCTCCTCTAGCGCCATCCCTTCTCTACAGCGATGGGAGCACTCCAAGCCGGCTGCACAAAATGGTGGCTCGCATAGTCGGTTGACCTAGTTTTAATTTGATTTCAGTTGTCCTACTTTGCTGTAAAGGAGGTCTCGGCTAATGGTGCACCGTTGCTGCAGTACCGCTCCATACATGTCAATCCTTCTTAATGTTGCTAACCATGGCAATAGAAGGAAGCACGACCACCACAGGAAGGACGCACACCTACCATCACAAGGAAGCATGGCCGATATCGGAAGGAAGCACAACGACCATGCATGGCCAGCATTGGAAGGATGCACGCCCGCCATCAAAATAGACTCCTGACTATGATTGCAATGAAGCACTACCAACTTCGAAACGAAGCTTGGTGACCATCGGCCATTGGTGTTTGAGTGTTTGAACTGTGCCTAGATTCCACGTTTTGTTTTATGGAACCAAATTCTGATTTTTTGGATGCAAATTCTAGTTTATTTGATAGTATTTGCTACAAATGTTACCTGCGTCTCATTTTACAATTTTAGCAATTGTCTTTACTATCAACGCTGAAAGATGCCACGCAGCCATATTATACACCATACATATGTTTCTTCGTTTTAGGTAGTTTCTCTTCCATAGTTATAGCCTCCAAATTTTGTCTATGCCATTCTCTCATGTAAAGATTCTCTTCATTAATACTGTAGGTACATATAGTAACAATTGTTGCTTCCGACATCCGATACATATGCACCATGCTTAACCAATGCATGCTTCAAGCAGTTGTGTGTGCTCTCTTCATGGTCGATCGGTGTCGTGAGACAGGTATATATGGAGGCAAGTAGTGCATGCACTAAGAAGCATGGAAAAATGTGGATCCACCTTACAATGAGCACGTCCACCCTGCTCGATGAAGGGAAGCAAGTCCATAGTCTTTAGAAAATATACAATAAGTACTTAGGAAACATTGTACTATTTGTGTCTAGAAGGAAGCAAATTTGTAGCATATCCGAAACATGTTGTATGTACGGACAAAGCACAGAGAAAACTTATGTTTGGTTACAAGAAAATTATTTTTACAGTGGAAACACTTATGTAGTGGATGAAAGCAAAAATTTCTTGTGTTGGAAACACGTACAATGAAAAGAGTAAATGATGGGACACAAAATTTCCCTTGTGAAAATAAATACTTGGATGCAAGATTTTGATCTTTGCTCTACTATGAGTGTTTTACCACCACATCCCAATAGTTCATAGGAACATTATTCTTTGATTTTTTTTTGTTTCTACTAATCATGGCAGGTTCCAGAGTGAATTGGGCTTAATCGATCATGGGAGACGTGCCATCACCTCAGAAAATACAAACACCATCTCAAGAGGTACAAAGACATCAGAATGTGCACAAACAGGTTCTTGTTTCCATGCCACCTTTGAATGGCCGTTTTAAGCTTTATTTATATATTGAATGGGAGCTCGAAATAAATGCTATATTTGCTTCCCATAATTATTCTGAACGTCAAAAAGTTAAGGTCACGGTTGGTACTTTCACTGGTTTTGCTACTATTTGGTGGAGTGAACATTGTCGGTTATACCCTGATTATGTACCTACTACTTGGGATGATTTAAAACATGTCATGAGAGAGAGATTCGTTGATGTTTATTATACTCGTGGCATGATTAAAAAACTACAACATTTAAAACAAGGTAGTGACACCGTAACAAAATATTATGATGATTTGCAAACTACCTTGTTGCACTACTTTTTAGAGGAAACTGAAGATGATTTTATGGATATATTTTGGGGAGGATTAAACCGTGATATTCAAGAGATACTAATTCATGAAGAGTGTTATCCTATGGACCATTTGTTTTGTCTTGCTTGCAAAGCTGAATAGGAAATAAAACAACATGCTGCCCACAAGGAGAACAAGCGCGATGTGCACATTCCAAGAGTTGATACGGTTGTCCCTTCAACTACTAGGTGTACTTTGACAACCACATTCATTGTTGTGAGGACTGCATCACCTCCATCATGTGACACATCACCATCAATAGTGCCTACATCATCTGAGTTGATCATAAGAGGTAATGACAAAGGTACTGATCTTCCATCTCCACATGAGTATGATGATTGTCTTGTCAATTTAAATGCACCATGCGTTGAGCTACCCACTACTTCGATCGCACTAGCTATTTTAGAGGTCTATGTTGATGATTTGACTTTGCCATGTGATCAAACAATTTTAAGTGAACACATTGAATTAACTATTGATGCAAAAGAATCATGTGAATCAGGGAATAAATCAGATCAAATACGTTTGAAAATAATTGTGCCAATGTTTATATTTTTACTGATCTCAGTTGGAGCACATGTGCTCCTACTGAGATGAGTAAAAATGGATGACATATACATATACAACGTGTACACCTTGTTTCTTTTTGTTAGCCACATTTCAAATTAAGCAACACTGATGACGGCTTTGTTTTCAAGAAGGGGAGGATGATGAGGACATGGCTACCACAGTTACACCCATATCCCATGTTGTTTTACCTCTTTGAACAATTGCTAGAGCTTAGATACACCAATTATATTATCAGGTACTTTCGTTTATTGGTAATGTCTCTAGTATTCATGAGAATATGATGCTGCCTAAGTTAGATACATTTGTGTTGCTGCAATTGAAGGACCTAGAACGGATAAGAAGGATGAACATTGGAGCATGGTCAAGCACAGAGAAGAAGGTGTTTGCGAAGAGAACAAGAATGGAGGTTCAAGTGGAGATTTTCGAACTTTGAAGCCACCATGATGACATACAAGAAGATGGACGAAATATACAAGACGCCCTTTCATAAATTTCGTCCATAGCTTATTATTGGTGTTGCGCCACCTTATTTTCGGCCAGGCCCATGTAATCTATTTTTAGAGTCCACGTCGTAGGGGAAACGACTTAGGAGGTGTTTTAGTCCCACCTTGCCAAGGGTGGACGAAATCCCCTCTCTTTTCCCTATAAATACAACCCTTAAGGCATCGTTTAGACTTGGGATTTTTTTAGTTAAAAGTTAGCCAACGCAACTTCGTTGTACTTCGTTTGTGTCCAACAACCAGGCCAAGACCACTTTCATATCCCCACCATTGTCAATACTTCATCCATATTCACAATATTCAGATTGCTTTATCATATTCTTGCTTATTCTTCGATTGCTTGCAGGAATAGACCTTCATGGTCAGGTTGATCATGCTCCGGCGTGGTCAATAACCTCTCGGAGTTGATTTAGCGATTGCTAAGGTGTAATGTCGTGCACGTTTGTAGTCAGATCATCGAAGTCGACTCCACCAAATTGATAGTTATCATCTCATCAAAAGATCGGGACACCTCCCCCTCTATCACCAAGGGTACCAAACAAACGTGCATCATGTAGAGCAATAAAAACAACACGTAGATGTTCCAAATGTTCTTCCAAAGATTTTCTATAAATCAGTAAAAAAAGGGCAACCTGGTGCATGTAGCTCCCGCTTGAGCAGGGTCCAGGGAAGGGTCCGACCACTTTGGGTCTATAGTACGCAGCCTTTCCCTACATTTCTGTAAGAGGCTCTTTCCCTACATTTTCTATAAATCAGTATATTATCAAAATAGACTACCACAAATCATCCAATGAAAGCACGTAAAACTTCATTCATTAATCTCATGAAAGTACTAGGTGCATTACTTAACCCAAAAGGCATGGCTAACCACTCATATAATCCAAACCTTAGTTTTAAATGTTCTTTTCCATTCATCTCCCAATTTCATACAAATTTGATGGTATCCACTACGCAAATCAACTTTGAAGAATATTGTAGAGCCACTCAATTCATCAACCATATCATCTAGCCTAGGAATAGGATGACGATAACGAATAGTAATATTATTAATGCCTCTACAATCAACACACATATGCGATGTACCATCCTTTTTCGGCACTAGTATAATAGGAACAACACAAGGACTTAGAGATTCGCGTATATAACCTTTGTCGAGCAGCTCCTGTACTTGACGCATAATCTCCTTCTCCTCCTATCGATTGGTACGGTATGGTGCACAGTTGGGTAGTGATGCACCGGGAATTAAGTCAATCTGATGCTCAATCTCTCGAATAGGTGGTAATCCCGGTGGCACATCTTGTGGAAAGACGTTAGCAAACTCCTGCAAAATGTTAGTGACAGCAGGAGGCAAAGAAGAAGGCACATCCTCGAATGAAAATAATGCCTCTTTGCGCACAAAATCATAGCAAACAAATATGCTGAAATCTATCTCATCAATATCAGGTTTGGTGGCAAGTAAACATGCACTTTTCAATTTAATTTCAGAAGCAACACTATACGATTTATTATTAGGCTTCATTTGTTGATCAAATTCTTTTGCCATAATCTGATTTTCACTCTTATTTTTCTCATGTTTTGCTTTATTAGCTCTATTACTATCATCTTTCAAAATGGAATCAGGAGACATAGGAAGCAAAGTAATATGTTTATCCTTATGAACAAGAGTATACTAATTGTTTCTACCATGGTGTACGGAATTTTCATCAAATTGCCATGGTCTACCAAGTAATAAGGAATATGCTTGCATAGGTACTACATCACAATCAACATAATGAGCATATGTAGAGATACTAAAATGCACACGAACAGTATGTGTTACCTTAACCTTACCGCTGTTGTTGAACCATTGGATGTAATAAGGATGTGGATGTGGTCTTGTGGTGAGAGATAGCTTCTCCACCATTTCAATGCTAGCCAAGTTGTTGCAACTCCGTCGATCATTGATGACGCGGACAGAACGTTCCTTCACAAGTCCCTTTGTATGGAACAAATTACGCCTCTGAATTTGCTGAGCTTGTATGGAAAGAACAAATCAGCAACATTAATAGCATCATCGCTTTTATGACATGGTATAAAGTGTGCCATTTTCAAGAATCTATCCATGACAATAAATATGCTATCCCTCCCCTTCTTTGTTCGAGGTAAACCTAAGACAAAGTCCATAGATATATCCTCCCAAGGAACACTAGGTACAGGCAAAGGCATATACAAACCATGAGGATTGAGTCGTGACTTAGCTTTTTGACATGTAGTGCAGCGAGCAATAAAACACTCAACATCCCGTCTCATCTTTGGCCAAAAGAAATGTGTAGCAAGTATGTCCTCCGTCTTCTTCACGCCAAAGTGTCCCATTAATCCTCCTCCATGCGCCTCCTGCAACAACAAAAGACGAACAAAGCTAGCTGGAATGCATAACTTGTTAGCACGGAACACAAATCCATCATTAACGACGAACTTGTTCCACATTCTTCCTTATTTACAATTCTGCATTACATCTTTAAAATCAGCATCATGGACATACTGATCTTTGATGGTCTCCAAACCAAATATTTTGAAGTCAAGTTGTGAAAGCATAGTATAGCAAAGAGACAATGCGTCAGCAATAACATTTTCTTTACCCTTCTTGTGTTTAATGACATAAGGGAAAGTCTCAATGAATTCAACCCATTTAGCATGTCTAAGATTCAGTTTGGCTTGACTTTTCAATTTAATTTCAGAAGCAACACTAGATGGTTTATTATTAGGCTTCATTAGTTGCTCAAATTCTTTTGCCACAATCTGATTTTCACTCTAATTCTTCTCCTGTTTTGCTTTATTAGCTCTATTAATATCATCTTTCAAAATGGAATCAGGAGACATAGGAAGCAAAGTAATATTTTTATCCTTGTGAACAAGAGTATACTAATTGTTTCTACCACGGTGTACAAATTTTTTATCAAATTTCCATGGTCTACCAAGTAATAAGGAACATGCTTGCATAGGTACCACATCACAATCAACATAATCAGCATATGTAGAGATTCTAAAATGCACACGAACAGTACGTGTTACCTTAACCTTGCCGCTGTTGTTGAACCATTGGATGTAGTAAGGATGTGGATTTGGTCTTGTGGTTAGAGATAGTTTCTCCACCATCTCCATGATAGCCAAGTTGTTGCAGCTCCCTCCATCTATACTGACGTGAACAAAAAGTTCCTTCACAACTCCCTTTGTATGGAACAAATTTTTCCTCTGATTTTGCTCAGCTTGTGTGACCTGCACAATCAAAACACATTGAGCAACTAAACATTAATACCTGTCAGCATCTTCAGCAGTCATGTATTGCATCTCATGATCATATCCACCGTGTTCTTCACTTGTAATAAGAGCCAAAGTCTCCTCATCACAGTTACTAGCAGACTCGTACCCACCATCCTCTGTAGCAATCATCACACGCTTAGATGGACATTTTCTTGCATAATGACCTCCACCCTTGCAACGAAGACAAATAATATCATGTGTTTGCCCTGTTGATGCCATGGATGAAGGAGAGCTCTGTACGGGACCGGAAGGGGTACTCCTGGCAGACGGTGGTGGTGGTGCCTGTTTTCTTGTATCTCGGTTGGAATTGGCAGCTGAAGTTAGTGGTGCTATAGTAGGACATGTGGGAGTAGAGTATGTACATGGTGTCCATGATGAATATCGACTTGCAGAAAAATTAGTTTGCGCCAATGCCTGTCGATCCTGCACTTCACGTTCAGCTTTACAAGCAGGATGGAATAAACGAGTGATATTATTATACTACTTATACTCTAGAATGGTCTGAACCTCTTTATTTAGTCCACCCATAAAACATGCAAGCATACCTTCATTATCCTCAACAATACCACATCTAATCATGCCAGTTTGTAATTCCTGATAATATTCTTCTTCATAATTTTTTCCTTGTCTTAAACACTGCAATTTTTGAAGCAATTCACGTTGATAATATGGTGGAACCCAACGAGTACGCATAGCAGTTTTCAAAGAAGCCCAAGTAGCTGGAATAGGATATAATCTACAATGTTCCGACCACCAAACAGAAGCAAAGCTAGTGAATTCACAAACAGCAGCAGCAACACGTCTCTCCTTAGGATATTGTATGCATGAAAAACGTTGTTCAGTTTCTAACTACCAAGTAAGATATACATCAGGAATGTATCTACCCTCAAACGGTGGAATATTCAGTTTCAGTTTAGGAATATGGTCATAATCTCATACCTGAGTTGGTGCTGCAGCCCTACCATTGCGATTATATGCCTGAGGTCGACCTGCTGGTGGTGGTGCTGGTGGTTGCACGTAGATCAAATTTTGATCAACCTCATGCTCGTAAATGTCCTCCACCTCTGCAGTAGTAGCAGGAGCTACAGAAGCATCAACAGCAGTAGCAGCGGTACCAGAATTTTGTCCTAGCTCAAGGTGAACGCACAATGCTTGTCCCACTTGATTTGTAAGGCGACGTTGTTGTTGTTGTAGTGGTGCGATAGGTGCAGCTGGCGGTGGTTGTGGAAGACGCGCGAGCAATTCATTAAACTTGTTATTGATCTTTGTTTCGAACGTCTTCTTAATGGCATCTATCTTCTCCATGGCCTCTTCAAATCTGTATAGCACATCTTGCACCTGTCCACTCATCATTTGCTAAAATTTATCATGTAGCTATTTGTTCATCATGTTCTCCCAATCAGTCTCATCGGCTTGTGATCCTGCCATGGTTAGAAACAAGAGAAACACACAAGAATATGATCCTACAGACTACTAGGAAGTGGTGGTGGTGGTGGTGTGTCACAAATCCGTCAAGGAAATTGCAAATACGTACCAGTTCTTACCCAGCAGCGGGTGGTGATCGACAACCGTTGTAGTCAAAACTCTGAAAGCTTGGATAGAGCGATTACCAGGGAGAGTCAAACACATGACGTAGATGTATGTGGTAGCAAAAAGGGTCAACAATAATCAATTCAGAGATGCAAAGTTGAATAAACGCTCAACGACGGTACTGTGCCGGTCCTAGGCTAGACCGTGCTAGAGACGTGAGCCTAGAACACTAACACAATCACGGCGCGGCATGTAAATTAGGGAGGAGCACACTCTGAATTCTTTTTCCTTTTTTCACTTTTTTTCCTCTTTTTTTTGTTCCGCAACAAAATTTTTTTAAAAGGTCTACAATTTTTTTTAAAACTGGAACTATTTTTCTACTAAGGGTAGCACTAAAGTTGGGGAGTCCAACTTGGTCACGACATGGAATATGTCATGATCTGGAAATCAAAAACAAAGGAACAAATACTGGAATAGGAGCAGGACTGGTGGCGGAGATGAATCTAGTGGAAACTCGGACTGGTGGCGGATATATCTAGGGCGGTGGAACACGAACTGGTAGCGAATCTTTGATGGAGGTGGACTTGGATTATCATGATGGCGGTGAATATGTAGTATATGGTAGTGGTGATGACGATGGTGGTATATGGCAGCGGTGACAACGATGGTGGTATATGGCAGCGGTGATGATGATGGTGGTATATGGCAGCATTGATGACGATGGTGCGGCGGCGGTGTGACAACTTGCGAACCAGCCTCAAAACTCTAAAGGACACGACACTAAGACCAGCAACTAGACACGACGATGTAACCGCAAATTCAACAATGCAAAATCGATGAACTAATCCTAATTTTTTGGATTTTTCGTGGACTGTAGGTATGAAGAACAAATTCGATCTAAACTACAAAAAACTGTGAAATCTCACCCAGCAACCTGGAAATCTGATACCACCTGATAGAGGCGAAGGTGTCCTGATGTTTCGATGAGATAGCTATCGTTTTCTGTGGGAGTCGACTTTGACGATCCGACTACGAACATGCGAAGACGTCGCGCCTTAGCAATCGCTAAACCAACTTCCGAGGGGTTATTGATCACGCCGGAGCATGATCAACCTGACCACGAGGGTCTATTTCCTATGAGCAAACGAAGAATAAGCAGGAAACTAAGAATGGAATATGGATATTGCGAATATAAGATGAAAGCTTTATTGATCAAGATGGGGTTCTGTGACATCTTGCTCTGGTCGTTGAACACAAACGAAGTACGCGAAGTTGCAGCTATGGCAAACTTTCAATCTAAAGAAAACCCAAAGTCTAAATGACGCCCTAAGGGCTATATATATGGAGGAGTAGGTGGGAATTTCGTGACCCTTGGAAGATGGGTCCGAAACCAACCCTATCTCTTGTTTCCCCACACATACGGACTCTAAAAACAGCCTATACTTACGTATTTTGAAATTACATGGGTCTGGCCCAATAATAAGGTGATGCAGCACCTATAATAGCCTCTGGACGAAATTTGGGAAGTGGCATCTTGATGCGGAGCATCCTACGGGCATCACCATGTCAAGAGTCCGTTTGGTAAGTGACACATGCGACCTCTACTTATCATACATAAAGATGAATCTTCTCCTTTACACGTGTTCACTTGACCCTTTCGCGGATGGTATACTATTTGACTCTCCACTCGTGTGCATGCATAGGTATCGCCGGAGCTTCACGGATGAGGAGGAGGAGTGCGAGCGCAACGGATCAACTACACCATCTGCGAAGTAATCTTGGAAGAGAAGACGGAAGAATACGGAGTTGCAGCGTCTACAACAGCCGGACGACCGACGTGCCACCAGACGTCCGACACTCTACAGCGCCCGGACGACCGGCGTCCATCGGACGTCCGACACACCTTCCACACAGCCAGATGAAGACACTACAATGGCCAGACGACCAATTTCCACCGGACGTCCGACAAGTACCAGGGACCGGACGACCGACGCCGACCAGATGACCGACGCCGACCGGACGACCGGTGCCACATGTCCATAGAAGAAACGTCGGAAGTCCGACGCCCTCCGGACGTCCAGACCCCCGCGAGCGACCAGACGTCCGACACTACCTATGAGTAGTCGGGCTTTTGGCCTTGTATCCCTCTCCCACTTACACCTTCGACCCAGCCAGACGAAGACGCTACAGCCGCCAGATGACCGATGACCACCGCACGTCCGACAAGTACCAAGGACCGGACGGCCGGTGCCACCAGTCCAGAGAAGAATCGTCGGAAGTCCAATGCCCTCCGGACCCCGGCAAGCGACCGGACGTCCGGCCCCAACAGGACGTCCGACACTGCCTGTGCGCAGCCGGGCCTTTGGCCTTGTATCCCTCTCCCACTTACCCCTCCATGGCTTTTACTATAAATAGACCTCCCCCTCTTCCTTTCTAGGGGTAGCAAAGTGATAGCTCATTTGTATGTGAGCTTTGTTCCTACCACTCCTCCTCTTGAGAGAGAGAGAGAGAGAGACCACCACTCCCATGGAGTTCAAGACCACCATGTGAGAAGATCCTGCGGGATATCATCAAGACCCCCATCACGGGAAGATCAATCTAGGATACCATCAAGACCTCCTCTTGGAGATGAACCTGACCTTGTATCTTTCCATTTGTTGTTCATTTACCTTGTGGATCTTGTGTGTTTGATTGTCTAGTGGATGTGTGATTGGACTTGTTCTTGAGTGTTTCCCCTTGTGATTTCTCCCCGTTCTTCCCCGTGTTCATCGTGTTCTTTGAGGGATCCCACTCTAATCGTGAAACATCGGCCTACACCGGGTTAGCCCCGTATCTTATGGTATCATGAGCCACTTTGATCACGTATTTGGAGTCCCTCCCACCGTTTTCTAGCCTTCTTTTGCTTGATTTCGTCCTAAATTTCGAAAATCCCCACCATAAATAGCCCCAATTTTTTTGTGATTTGTTGGTTTGATGATGTTTTGTTGATTTCGATCCATGGATTTGCTTGGTTTCGTGTGGATCTAGCATTTCCCCAAGTTTCCCCTTCTTCCATCCATGAAATATCATCAATTTTGACCCCAAAATATTTATTTTCCGTCCAAAATCGCATCCCGAAACTCGGATCTCGAGTTGACCCCGACCCACCGGACGACAGACGTTTTTACGGACGTTCGGAGCCCCTGGAACCATCGGACGACCAACACTTACCGGATGTCCGACACCCCCGAGCCAGTACCAAAACATCGGATCTCCGGCCATTTCCGGATGTCCGTCCCGTGCTCCAGCCACCGGTCGTCCGACCCTTATCGGACGTCCGACCCCTGTGAAAATTGACTTCGGCTGATTTTTGTTTCGGACATAACTAATTCATCTAAACTCTGATTTTGACGTTCTTTAGCTCATTTTGAATCTCTTGACATCCCCAATCCCACAAAAATACCACCAACATCATTTGACTCTATCAAATTTTGAAATTTTGGCACCTTTGCCTAGGGCTTTCACCACATCATCCTCTACACCACCACCGACTTCCGCAACCTAACCCATTTTGTTCACGATAGCATTAGTAGTTGCTGGAGTAGTGATTCGAGTCTCCTAAGGTGTTTCGGCTAATTAGGGACGGTTTCTTCATCATCAACCACCACCTCCACTTCCACATAACCTTGCCCATCATACACTTCCGGCAACCCAACTTGACCCAATTTTGTTTGTGCTTGTTTGAGTTGTGACTTGTGTCTACTAAGGTGTTTCGGTTACTTAGGGACGACAACTTCAACTCGGACATGTGTATAGCCTATCACTCCCCTTCCGCAATGCCAAGTGCAAAACTTCCACCGCTTTTTGCTAGCACCATTTAACTTTTGTCCTTGAGATTTTGAGTTGTGGTTTTACCGTTTCCTAAGGTGTTTCGAATAATTAGGGACGGTTCGACTTCGAGAATACTGCCACTCATCATCGCCACGAGGTCGTCATCGACATTGACAACTTTACCATTTTGACACCCCCCAACCATAAGCAAGGACGATAACCTCGATGACATCATTGTACATTCTCCTTGCCATTACATTGTTACCCCCTAGCCCATTTTCGTCACTTGCATATCGAGACTAGCCGTTGAATATTGCTGGCAACGTTACTTGTGCACATTAGTGATCATTGGTCTACACCTTCCATTGCATATATACCATATCATCTTGGTATCATCATATCATCTCTTGTGTCACAAGATTGTTCCCGCATATATACAATTTCTATCTTGGTTTGTGCAAAGTGGCCACACAAAAAAAAGCTTTTAAGCAAAAAAAGAGTGAACAAAGAGCTTGTAAGCAATATCCATCGCATCACAATATATCATATGGTATCATACTCGATCATCTTGGATCATCTTGTGCTAAAGCACCGGAACATACATACATAGCATACTTGGGATAGAAAGTTTATCCATTCTTGCATCTTATAGGTTGTGCATAAGTTTCGTATCCGCCTATAGAGCAATCGTGCTAGCATCTCTCTTGAGTTGTGCAACACGAACATTTTCCGTGGCTTCCACATTTTGTGCTCATTCCTTGGTTGCACGACCACATTTATCTATCTGTGTGTGTGTTTCCTGTGCCATTCATTGCTATTTGTATACTTGTTGCACTTGCAAATTTGTGAATCTCTTTCAACATTAATGACTCTTTCTAACTTTTTGCATCAAATTTTTGTGCCACTATCCTCACCGAGCTCCACCATAAGCTTTACTTGATAGGTGTGAGTGAACAAGTCCGGTACCAATTCCACTATTCTTTCATTTCACATTGAGTGAAACGCGATACATCCTCAACTTTGGGAAAAGGTAACTTGGTATTGTTTATCTCATTTCCTACTCACCTCTACTCGATTCTTGTGATGGATAGGCAAGGCATTTCACCTTCGGTCTACAACAACAACGACAAGTTCGATGCCACGAAAAACAACTTCGATGCTAAGATGCAAGCTCAAATGGAGGAGATCAAAGCCCTCATCACGTCCTACAAGCGATCTTTGATAAAGGCAAAGGTGTCCCGTCTTTCAATGAGATGGTGGCTATCATTTTGGTGGAAGTCAACTTTGACGATCCGACTACGAACGTGTGAGGACGTCATGCCTTAGCAATCGCTAAACCAACTCCGGGAGGTTATTGACCACGCCGGAACATGATCAACGTGACCACGAAGGTCTATTTCCTACAAGCAAATGAAGAACAAGCAAGAAACTAAGATTGCAATCTGGATATTGCGAATAAAAGAGGAAAGCTTTATTAATGAAGATGGGGTTATGTGACGTCTTGGTCTGGTCATTCAAAACAAACTAAGTACGCGAAGTTGCAGCTATGGCGAACTTTTAATCTAAACAAAACCAAAAGTCTAAACGGTGCCCTAAGGGCTGTATATATGTAGGAAGAGGAGGGGAATTTCGTGGCCCTTGGGGGAGGGGTCCGAAACCAACCCTATCTCTTGTTTCCCCACACATACAGACTCTAAAAATAGTCTATACTTATGTATTTCAAAATTACATGGGCCTGGCCCAATAATAAGGTGACGCAGCACCTAGAATAGCCTTTGAACGAAATTTATGAAGTGGCATCTTGTATATTTCATCCAAAGCTTTATGCACTCATTATGGTGGCTTAAAAGTCCTGAAATCATCACTTGTAACTCCGTTCTTGTTTCCCTTGAGCGTGCCATCATCTCCATGCTTGTTCTTGCTCCAATGTTCATCCTTCTCCAAGCTAGGCCCTTTATATGTAAGCAAAAGAAATGTATCCAATTTAGGCAGCATCATATTCTCATGAACATTAGAATCATTACCAAGAACGAAAGTACCTGGTAATTTCATTGGCGTGCGCGAGCTCTAGTAATTGGTCTAGTATGTATAGTAGCAGGGACTGTGGTTGTAAGAATGGTATTGATGTCCTCATCATCCTCCCCTTCTTGAAATGAATTCGTCCTCGACGGAAGCTCATCTTCATCACCAAAATAAGGCTTCAAATCTGCAATGTTAAAAGTGGGACTAACCCCAAAATCTGCAGGCAGCTCAAGTTTATATGCATTATCATTTATTTTCTCCAACACCTTAAAAGGACCATTAGCACGTGGCATTAACTTTCATTTGCGCAAATTAGGAAATCTATCCTTACGCAAATGTAACAAAACAAGATCTCCATGTGCAAACACAACATGTTTTCTACCCTTATCTCCAGCAAGTTTATATTTAGCATTCATACGCTCAATGTTTTCCTTAGTTAACTCATGCATTTTTAAGATCAATTCAACATGTTGTTTAGCATCAAAATTAACCTTCTCCGAAGATGGAAGAGGCAACAAATCAATAGGTGCACGAGGTAGGAAACCACACACAATTTCAAAAGGGCACATCTTAGTAGTAGATTGCAATGAACGATTATAAGCAAATTCAATATGAGGCAAGCATTCCTCCCACATTTTCTTATTATTCTTTAAAACAGCCCTAAGCATACTAGATAATGTTCTATTGACTACTTCAGTTTGTCCATCAGTTTGGGGATGACTAGTACTAAAAAGCAGTTTGGTCCCCAACTTAGCCCATAAACATCTCCAAAAGTGGCTAAGAAATTTAGTATCACAATCTGAAACAATAGTGTTCGGCACACCATGCAAGCGAATAATTTCAGGAAAGAACAAATCAGCAACATTAATAGCATCATCGCTTTTATGACATGGTATAAAGTGTGCCATTTTCAAGAATCTATCCATGACAATAAATATGCTATCCCTCCCCTTCTTTGTTCGAGGTAAACCTAAGACAAAGTCCATAGATATATCCTCCCAAGGAACACTAGGTACAGGCAAAGGCATATACAAACCATGAGGATTGAGTCGTGACTTAGCTTTTTGACATGTAGTGCAGCGAGCAATAAAACACTCAACATCCCGTCTCATCTTTGGCCAAAAGAAATGTGTAGCAAGTATGTCCTCCGTCTTCTTCACACCAAAGTGTCCCATTAATCCTCCTCCATGCGCCTCCTGCAACAACAAAAGACGAACAAAGCTAGCTGGAATGCATAACTTGTTAGCACGGAACACAAATCCATCATTAACGACGAACTTGTTCCACATTCTTCCTTATTTACAATTCTGCATTACATCTTTAAAATCAGCATCATGGACATATTGATCTTTGATGGTCTCCAAACCAAATATTTTGAAGTCAAGTTATGAAAGCATAGTATAGCAAAGAGACAATGCATCAGCAATAACATTTTCTTTACCCTTCTTGTGTTTAATGACATAAGGGAAAGTCTCAATGAATTCAACCCATTTAGCATGTCTAAGATTCAGTTTGGCTTGACTTTTCAATTTAATTTCAGAAGCAACACTTGATGGTTTATTATTAGGCTTCATTAGTTTCTCAAATTCTTTTGCCACAATCTGATTTTCACTCTAATTCTTCTCCTGTTTTGCTTTATTAGCTCTATTAATATCATCTTTCAAAATGGAATCAAGAGACATAGGAAGCAAAGTAATATTTTTATCCTTATGAACAAGAGTATACTGATTGTTTCTACCATGGTGTACAAATTTTTTATCAAATTTCCATGGTCTACCAAGTAATAAGGAACATGCTTGCATAGGTACCACATCACAATCAACATAATCAGCATATGTAGAGATAGTAAAATGCACACGAACAGTACGTGTTACCTTAACCTTGCCGCTGTTGTTGAACCATTGGATGTAGTAAGGATGTGGATTTGGTCTTGTGGTTAGAGATAGCTTCTCCACCATCTCCATGATAGCCAAGTTGTTGCAGCTCCCTCCATCTATAATGACGTGAAGAGAACGTTCCTTCACAACTCTCTTTGTATGGAACAAATTTTTCCTCTGATTTTGCTCAGCTTGTGTGACCTGCACACTCAAAACACGTTGAGAAACTAAACATTCATACCTTTCAGCATCTTCAGGAGCCATGTAGTGCGTCTCATATTCAGTATCATGTCCACCATGTTCTTCACATGTAATAAGAGCCAATGTCTCATCATCATAGTCACTAGCGGACTCATACCCACCATCCTCAGTAGCAATCATCACACGCTCAGATTTGCATTCTCTCGCATAATGACCTCTTGATGTGGAGTATCCCACGGTCATCCCCATGGACGTATCTACATCTCCCGCGACACCACTTGGACCAATGACAAGAGCTCGAGCAAAGGCTATCGAAGATAAGGTGAACTCGCTCCTCTCCGAACTACCCCTTTCTACACATGAGAGATGGCTACTACCTCAAGCAGAAACACTATGTGTGATCAAGTACTTAGAAAGAAGGCCACGGAACAGATACACCCAATGGCCATGATGGCTAGGACACCGAGTATGAAGGACACGAAGAAGAGACGCCGAAGAAGCTCCAATGAGCGGACGACCGCCCAGGACCGAACGTCCAACGCCTGAAGCTCCAGCCAGCGGACGTCCCGACCGATGCATGTGTGCGCGCAGCTTCGGGCCTGAGGCCCATGTACTCCTTCATTCCGCCCCTTTTTGTACTACGACTATAAATGGACCTCTCCCTCCTTCTAGCTAGGGTTAGCGTTGTGATAGCTCATTTGTGAGATAGAGCCTCGCTCATCCATCTGGATCTTCTCCTCCGAGAAAGACTGTGCCTCTACAGAGAAGATCCACTTGGATTCAAGACCCCTAACGGGAAGAACTCAAGACCTCCTCACGGAGAAGAACCGGTTACCCTATGTATCATCCCTTGTTGGATTCGGATCGTGTATCTCTTTGTGTTTCGAGGATCTAGCATATGTGTGTCCATCTCTTGTTGGATGAGTGATTTCTCTTGTGTTTCCCCTTGTTTTCCCCTCGTGTTGTTCGTGTTCTCGGTAGGATTTCCTCCAACGTGAAAGATCGCGCATCTAGGGTTCTACCCTACATCATGTTGGTATCATGAGCCACGTTGATCACGTTTTTGGAGCCCCTACCCTTTGTTTTCTAGCTTGATTTTGTTGTTTTTCGTCCTCATCCAAAAATCCCCACCAAAAATAGCCCCAATTTTTTTGATTTGTTGGTGTCATGAAGTTTTGTTGGATTTGATCAATGGATTTGCTTTGCCACGTGTGGATCTAGCTTTCTCCCATATTCTCCACCATTTTCGTCCACAAAATCGCTCGGATTTGACCTCTCCACCTTCCTCCACCACGAACCCGAGCTGCTCATCCTATGCCCCGAAATCACCCAAGCACCGGACGTCCGCTGACCACCAGACGTTTGACGACCGGACGACCGCTCACCACCAGACGTCCGCTGAACCGCGACGAAACTGAACTACAGTTCGTCCACCACCACCTCTACACTTTCTACCTCCACTTTTGCTCTCCGATTACACCATTGCTCCACCACCGCTTTCCGCAAGCTCCACTATCACTCACCGCTACCACCTCCAACAGTTTTGACGCGTTTTGGTATTTGAGAATTTGAGTTGTGGTTCTAGTGTCCTATTGTGTTTCGGCTATATAGGTATGGTTCGACATCAACATCACCACCGCTCATCTTCGCCAAGGACTCGTCATCGCCAATAACCGTCTGTGCTTACAAACGACTACCGCAGCGGTAACCTCGACGACATCTTTGTCTATTCCATGCCATTGCCTTGATAACCACCATAGCCTTACTTTTGTGTTGCTTACCCATTGAGACTAGCCTTTGAGTATTGCTGGCAACGTGACTTGTGCACATTAGTGATCATACTTCACATAGCATACATACCATATCATAGCGGTGCATATCTTCATATCATCTTTTGTGTCACAAAGTTGTCAGCGCATACACAATAGGTATGTTGGTTCGTGAAGTTCTGCATGAGAAAAGAGCTCATAAGTGAAAGAGCCAAACAAGCTTTTAAGCAAAAAAGGAAAGATAAGCAAAGAGCTTATAAACAAGAACCATAGCATCATACTACATTAAGATTGTCATACTCGATCATCTTGGGTCATATAACTGGAATACCATACATATAACATACTTGGGATAGAAGTCGTTGCATTTTTGCCTAGTAGGTTGTGCACAAGTTCCGTATCCGCCTATTGTGCAATCGTGCTAGCGTCTCTCTAGTGTTGTGCAATAAGAGCATTTTCTTGGTCTCCACATTTTGGCTCATCCCTTGTTAGCACGACCCCACTTATCTATTTGCGTGTGTGTTTCCGTGTTCCATATCTTGCTATTGGTCTAGTTGTTGCATTTGGAAATTTGTGAATCTTTTCCAACATTATTTAGGCTCACTAACTATTGCATCAAATTTGTGCCACCATCCTAACGGAACTCCATCATAAGCTTTTACTTGTGTAGGTGTGAGAACCGACAAGAATTGGTACCAGTTGTGCTATTTCCTTGTCCACATTTGAGTGATCATTGATCCATCTTCAACATCGGTCAAGGTACATTTGGTAGAAGTTCTTCTCTTTCTCCCACTCACATATTTGCTTGGAATGATGGATAGGCCAAGTTCTTCTACCAAGCCACTCTTCATTGAGCAAGACGACGACATGTCATCCTATGTTACCAAGAGCCACCTCTTCGGTGCACAACGAGCTTTGCATCAAGAACAACAAACAATGAGTGACCACATCAACAATCTCGCCACCGACGTGCGAGTCTCCGAGCAACAAACAAGAGACTACTTCGAAAACAAGCTCGACGCTCACAAACCAGAGAACGGCGCAAGAATGGACGAGATTCATGCTTTGTTCGTGAACCACCATTCTTCCACTTCTTCCTACTCAAGACGGAGCCGTTCAAGTCGACATACCGGCGACACCTTCTCCAGCTCAAGTACACCGTCATCGAACACCCTACGTCGAGCCGCGCATCAAGCATCTCGCAACCCCATACACGGCAATCATCCACAAGAGCAATTTGATGAGCAAGCACATCGTCATCGACAAAACCAAGTACCTCTTGCACAAGCACAAGATAGGAAACGACAACGTCTCCAAGAGGAAGAGCGAGCGTGACAACATCAAGACGAACAAGACGTCGAGGCTCAACGTCAAGAACAATGACTAAGCGAAGCTCAAGCACTTGAAGCGCAACATGCCCTCCGAGTATCAAGTCGAGCCATTGCCAGCCGCAACCGAGATATGCGCAATCAAGAAGAAGCACTTCACGAAGAAATTCAAGAGCAAGCCTACCAAGCAAGAGTGCATCGACAAGTTACTCAAGCTCCTCCACAAGCTCGACAAGCTCCACCACAACCTCAAGTTCATCAAGAGAAAGACAAAAATGGAAAATCCTCCACGCCAAGAGCAACATGAGGTTGATAATCCTCCACGTCAAGGGCGTCATCATCGCCCTCGACCCCAACACAATGAAGAGCAATGTTACGGCAAGCTCAAGCTCACCATGCCCAAGTTCAATGGAAGAAATGATCCCGAAGAACACCTATCATGGGCATTGAAGGTCGACAAACTCTTTCGCTTGCACAACTATGAGGAAGAGAAGAAGATCTCTATGGCATCCCTTGAGTTCCAAGACTATGTGCTCATATGGTGGGAACAAGTCCTTGAGCGTCGAGAAGTAAGAGGTGAACCACCAATAACCACATGGGAGGAAATGAAGGATGGCATGCGTGCACGCTTTGTGCCAACCTACTACAACCGCGATCTCTTTAAGAAACTCCAACTACTCAAGCAAGGAACAAAGAGTGTTGAAGAATACTACAAGGAAATGAAGATTGCCATGATAAGAGCCAATGTCACGGAAGATGATGAGAAAACTATGGCACGTTTCTTGAATGGCCTCAATCATCCCATCAAGAAGATTGCCGACTTCTAACCATACTCCAACCTCATTGAGTTGTCTAGCTACCAAAGCGGAACGTCAAGTGCAAGATGAATTCAAGTACGCCAAGTACTCGTCCAAGAGCTACGGCTTCTCCAACACCCAAGCTTCAACGACTCCAACAACTCCTACCTTGATCAAACCATCTACAAGCAACGGCGACAAGTCGAGTTACAAGAAAACTTTGACAACCTCAAGTTGTCCTCCTACTACAAGCAACTTCAAGCCGTGCGCTTCATCATCTACTCCAACCGATGAGACCGTTAAGACAAGTTCCATCAAGTGTTTCACTTGTGGCGGCCAAGGCCACAAGTTCTTTGAGTGTACCAACAGGTGCACCATGATCCTCAATGACAACAAAACCTATGAATCCATTAGTGAAGAGGAGATGGAAGCCCTTGAGCAAGTGGCCATGCACCGGCGCGTGAATGGAGATGAAGATGATCAAGTCTTTTGTGATGAGAATTCGAGCCCCGCTCTCGTTTTCTCCAAAGTATTGAAACTTCAACATAAACAAGACGAAGACCAACGATGCCATATCTTCCACACCATGGCCGGCATCAATGGAAGGTCCGTCAAGGTCATCATCGATGGAGGTAGTTGTAACAACTTGGCAGGTGAAGAACTGTGCTCCAAGCTCCAATTGGTCAAGATGAAGCACCCGCACCCCTACAAGGTCCAATGGCTAAGTGATTCCGGCACTATACAAGTTGAGCATACGGTCAAAGTCTCCTTCAAAATTGGAGCATATGAAGACACTTTGGAGTGTGATGTCATCCCTATGTCTGTTTGCCACCTCCTTCTTGGTCGATCATGGAAATTTGACCGCGGTGTCATCCACAACGGGCGTACCAATCACTATAGCTTCAAGATGAAAGGCAAGGAGTATGTGCTACGACCTATGTCCCCAAGTCAAGTGATCGCCGACAAGCAAGCCACCCATCATGGAGAAAAGAGTGAGAGAGTGATCCACCCAAAAGAGAGTGAGCGCCACAAGCCAAAATCAAGTGCCTCCATGATGAGCGACAAGAAAAACTTAGTCCTATTTGCCACCAAAAGTGAGATGAGAGAAGTGTATGAGAACCCATCAAGTGTTATGCACTATGTCCTTGTGTGCAAAGATGAGGCACCAAAAACTAACACCTCTCACAATCTACCTTTAGTGTTGTCTTCTCTTTTGCAGGAATTCCAAGATGTTTTCCCCGATGAGCTACCTCCGGGTCTACCTCCACTACGAGGCATTGAGCACCTCTTCCTAACAAGGCTCCCTACCGCGTCAACCCCGAGGAAACTAAGGAGATCTAACGGCAAGTACAACAACTCATCGACAACGGTCAAGTACGTGAAAGCTTGAGCCCCTTGTGCTGTTCCAATCATACTTGTTCCGAAGAAAGACAGTACTTATCGCATGGTTTCCGATTGTCGTCCCATCAATGCTATCACCGCTCGATATCGTTACCCTATTCCAAGCTTAGATGATATGCTTGATGAGCATAGAGGAGACACCATTTTATCTAAGATCGATCTTAAGAGTGGCTACTATCAAATACGCATCCAAGAAGGTGATGAATGGAAAGCCGCATTTAAGACCAAATTTGGTTTTATGAATGGCTAGTTATGCCAATGGGTTTATCCGAAGCACCCGGTACTTTCATGCGAGTCATGCACTTTGTTCCTCGTCCCTATATTGGTATTTGTTGTGGTCTATTTTGATGATATTCTTGTGTTTAGCAAATCCCTCAAAGATCATGTCACCCATCTTAGAACCGTGTTGCAAACCCTTAGGAAAGAGCGCCTTTATGCTAACATGGATAAATGCCTTTTTGGTGTTGATAAGCTTCTTTTCTTGGGTTTTGTTGTGTCTTCTAAGGGTGTCCATGTAGATGAATCTAAGATCAATGCTATTAAAACTTGGCCCCAACCAACCAACTTGCAACAAGTGCGTAGTTTTCTTGGTTTAGCCAGCTTCTATCGTCGCTTTGTGAAGGATTTTACCACCATTGCTTCACCTTTACATTCTTTGAGTAAGAAAAATGCGCCATTTGTTTGGGTACCATCCCAAGATACCGCATTTAATGATCTTAAGAATTTGCTTACTCATGCTCCCGTGCTTGCATTACCCAACTTTGACAAACCTTTTGAGATTCATTGTGATGCTAGTGGTAATGGCATAGGAGGTGTGTTAACGCAAGAGAAGCGCCCCATAGCATACTTTAGTGAGAAACTTTCTGGAGCGCAACTCAATTACCCCATCTATGACAAAGAGCTATATGCTTTAGTGCGAGTTTTGCGTGAATGGGAACATTATCTTCGCCCTCATGAATTTGTCATTCATACCGATCATGAAACGCTTAAGTACTTAAAAGGACAAACTAAGTTGAATAAGCGTCATGCTAAATGGAGTGAATTCATTGAGTCATTTCCTTATGTCATCAAGTACATCAAGGGTAAGGAAAATGCAGTGGCGGATGCTCTTTCCCACATATGCACGCTTGTCACTAAACTTGAATTGAATGTCATTGGCTTTGAGCACATAAAAGACTTGTATGCGCATGGTCCTACTTTTGCTATTCCTTATGCCAAATGTTTGAGGCATACATCTTGGGAACGCTATCACATCAAGGATGATTACATCATGATTGCTAAAAAACTTTGCATTCCCGAGTCTTCTCTCCATTTGCTCCTTTTGCAAGAGGCTCATGGAGGCGGACTCATGGGACACTTTGGACACAACAAGACATTCACCATGCTCTCCAATAACTACTTTTGGCCCAAGATGTTCCGCGATGTCTCATGTTTCACCAACCGATGCTCTACATGTCGCAAAGCTAAGTCAAAAGCTCAATCCCATGGTCTTTACATGCCTCTTCCTATTCCTTATCAACCTTGGGAAGACATTAGCATGGATTTTGTACTTACTCAAAATGGAAAGGATTCTGTGTTTATTGTTGTGGACCAATTTTCTAAAATGGCTCATTTTATCCCATGCAACAAAATAGACGATGCTTCACATATTGCAAATCTTTTTTGCAGGGAAATCTTGCGCCTACATGGAGTGCCAAAGACAATTGTCTCGGAATGCGACGTCAAGTTCTTGAGTTACTTTTGGAAGACTCTATGCGCCAAGCTCGGAATCAAGCTCTTGTTCTCTTCGGCATACCATCCTCAAACCGACGGCCAAACGGAGATGACGAACCATACACTCTCCACTCTACTTCGTGTGTTGATCAAGCGGAGCATCAAGGAGTGGGAGGCATGCCTACCCATCGCCGAGTATGCCTACAACCGCGCAAGACATTCGACTACCAGCAAGTCCCCCTTCGAGGTCGTCTACGGCTTCAACCCGTTGTCCCCATTGGACATTCTACCTCTTCTACTACAAGAGCGCACCAACATGGAGGCGAGTGCACGAGGAAGCTATCTCAAGAAGATGCATGAACATACAAGGCACACCATCGAGCGCCAAGTGAAACGATTCGCGACCAAGCTCAACATCAACAAGCAACCCATGATATTCAACATAGGAGATCTTGTGTGGCTACACCTTCGCAAGGACCGCTTCCCCAACGAACACAAGTCCAAACTTCTACCCCGAGCCGACGAACCCTTCAAGGTGCTAATACGCTACAATAACAACGCTTACAAGATCGACCTCCCAAGCGACATGTACAACGTGAGAGACATCTTCAATGTCAAAGACCTCTCGCCATACCATGGTGATGAAGCTTTCGATCCGAGGTCGGATCTTTCCCAAGGGGGGGAGATGATGCGGAGCATCCCACGGTCATCCCCATGGACGTATCTACATCTCCCACGACACCACTTGGACCAATGACAAGAGCTTAAGCAAAGGCTATCGAAGATAGGGTGAACTCGCTCCTCTCCGAACTACCCCTTTCTACACATGAGACATCGCTACTACCACAAGCGGAAACACTATGTGTGATCAGGTACTTCGAAGAAGTCCACAGAACAGCTACACCCAATGGCCAAGACGGTGAGGACACCGAGTATGAAGGACAAGAAGAAGAGACGCCGAAGAAGCTCCAGCGAGCGGATGAACGCCCAGGACTGGACGTCCGACGCCTGACACTCCAGCCAACGGACGTCCGACGCCTGACGCTGCAGCCAACGGACGTCCGATCAAGACCGGACGTCCGCTGCCTGTGTGCGCGCAGCTTCGGGCATGAGGCCCATGTACCGCTTCATTCCGCCCCTTTTTGTACTACGACTATAAATAGACCTCACCCTCCTCCTAGCTAGGGTTAGCGTTGTGATATCTCATTTGTGAGATAGAGCCTGGCTCATCCATACGGATCTGCTCCACCGAGAGAGACTGTGCCTCTACATAGAAGATCCACTTGGATTCAAGACCCCTAACGGGAAGAACTCAAGACCTCCTCACAGAGAAGATCCGGTTACCCTATGTATTGTCCCTTGTTGGATTCGGATCGTGTATCTCTTTGTGTTTCGAGGATCTAGCATATGTGTGACCATCTCTTGTTGGTTGAGTGATTTCTCTTGTGTTTCCCCTCGTTTTCCCCTCGTGTTCTTCGTGTTCTCGGTAGGATTCCCTCCAAACGTGAAAGATCGGCCATCTAGGGTTCTACCCTACATCACCTCTTCCCTTACAACGACAGCAAATTATATCACTTGTTTGCCCTATTGATGCCATGGAAGAAGAAGAGCTCTATGCAGGCCCGGCAGGTGCGCTCTTGGCAGATAGTGGTGGTTGTGCCTGCTTTCTTATATCACGGCTGGAGGTGGCACCTGATGAAGGTGCTGGTGCAGTGGAAGTAGAAGATGCACGCGGTGTCCATGATGAAGGTCGACCTGCAGAAAAGTTAGTTCGTGCCAATGCTTGTCGATCCTGCACTTCATGCTCAGCTTTACCAGCAAGATGGAATAGACGAGTGATATTGTTATACTCCTTATACTCTAGAATGGTCCGAGTCTCTCTATTTAATCCACCCATAAAACGTGCAAGCATAGCTTCATTCTCCTCAACAATACCACATCTAATCATGCCAATTTGTAATGCCTGATAATATTCTTCTATAATTTTTTTTCCTTGTCTCAAACGATGCAGTTTTTGAAGTAATTCACGTTGATAATATGGTGGAACCCAACGAGTACACATAGTAGTTTTCAAAGCAGCCCAAGTAGCTGGAATAGGATATAATCTACAATGTTATGAACACCATACACAGGCAAAACTAGTGAAAGCACAAACAACATCAGCAACCCGTCTCTCCTCGGGATATTGTAAACATGTAAAATGTTGTTCAGTTTCTAACTCCCAAGTAAGATATATATCAGGAACATATCTACCCTCAAATGGTGGAATATTCAATTTCAGTTTAGGAATATGGTCATGATCTCGTACCTGAGGTGGTGGTGCAGGCCTACCATTGCGATTATTTGCATGTGGACGACCTGGCGCTGGTGCTGGTGGTTGCACGTAGTTCTGATTTTGATCAACCTCATCCTCATAATCGCCCGCATAATCATCATCCTCCTCGGTACCAGCAGCAGCAGTAGCAGGAGCCAAAGAAGCATCAACAATAGGTACAGCAGCACCAGAAGTTTGGCCATCCTCAAGAGGAACACGCTTCGCTCGTCCAAACTGATTCGGA
Source organism: Triticum timopheevii (assembly GCA_963921465.1). Classification (NCBI taxonomy): domain Eukaryota; kingdom Viridiplantae; phylum Streptophyta; class Magnoliopsida; order Poales; family Poaceae; genus Triticum; species Triticum timopheevii. Next base: position 279,738,124 of record OY997264.1, read on the forward strand.
AGGGGGCGTTGTTGTTGTCGTTGCAGAGGTGCAATAGATGCGGCAGGAGGTAGTTGTGGAAGACATGCGAGCAATTCATTAATCTTGTTATCGAGCTTTGTTTCAAACATCTTCTCAATGCCATCTATCTTCTCCATGGCCTCTTCAATCCCGTTTAGCACATCTTGCACCTGCCCACTCATCATTTGCTGAAATTTATCATGTAGCTGTTTGTTCGTCATGTTCTCCCAATCAGTCTCATCAGCTTGTGATCCTGCCATGGTTAGCATCAATAGAAACACACAAGAATATGATCCTACAGACTACTAGGAAGTGGTGGTGGTGTGTCACAAACCCGTCAAGCGAATCTCAAATTCTTACCAGTTCTTACCCAGCAGTAGGTGGTGATCGGCAACCATTGTAGTCAAAAACTCTCAAAGCTTGGATAGAGCGATTACCAGGGACAGTCAAACGCATGATGTAGATTTATATGGAGCTGGGAAGGCTAATAATATGGTAGCAAAAAGGGTCAGCAATAATCAATTCAGAGATGCAAAGTTGAATAAACGCTCAAAGACGATACTGTGCTGGTCCTAGGCTGGACCGTGCTAGAGACGCGAGCCTAGAACACTAACAAAATCATGGCATGACACGTAATTGAGGGAGGAGCACACTCTGAATTTGTTTATTTTTTTGCACTTTTTTCCTCTCTTTTTTGCTACTTCCGAGAAAGTCTACAAATGGTCTAAAAACTAACTAGCCAGAATTTTCCAGACTTAGTTTATTTTCTTTTTGAAACTAGAAGTATTTCTCTACTACGGGTAGCACTGAAGTTGGGAAGTCCAACTTTCTCACAACTCGGAGTATGCCGTGATCTAGAACTCGAAAACAAAGGAACAAATACTGGACTCGGAGTAGGACTAGTGGCGGAGATGAATCTGGTGGAAACTTGGACTGGTCATGATGGTATATGATGGGCGGTGGAGCACGGACTGGTGGCGAATCTGTGATGGAGGTGGACACGAATTGGCGTGATGGTGACCTGATGGATGTATATGAATTGGATTGGTGGCGGATATGCGGTGGATGTATATGGACTCGGATTGGCAGCGGATATTTGGTGATGGTATATGGCGGTGGCGATGACGATGGTGTGGCAGCAACATGAAAACCTGTGACCAGAACTCAAAATTCTAAGGTAACTAGACGCTAAGACCAGCAACTCGACACGACGATGCAACCGCAAATTCAACAAAGCAAAACACTAAAAAAGATTATGCAAAGGCTCAGATTGGTTCGGATATGATGAACTAACCTAATGTTTTTGTCTTTTTCGTGGATTGTAGGTATGGACAACAGATTTGATCTAAACTATGAAAAACTAGAAAATCTCACCGAGCAACCTGGAAATCTGATACCACTTGATAAAGGCAAAGGTGTCCCGTATTTTGATGAGATGGTGGCTATCGTTTTGGTGGAAGTCGACTTTGACGATCCGACTACGAACGTGCTAGGATGTCGCGCCTTAGCAATCGCTAAACCAACTCCGAGAGGTTATTGACCACACCGGAACATGATCAACCTGACCACGAAGGTCTATTTCCTGCAAGCAAACGATGAACAAGCAAGAAACTAAGATTGTAATCTGGATATTGCGAATAAAAGAGGAAAGTTTTATTAATGAAGGTGGGGTTCTGTGACGTCTTGGTCTGGTCGTTGAACACAAATGAAGTACGCAAAGTTGCAGCTATGACAAACTTTTATTCTAAAGAAAACCCAAAGTCTAAACGGTGCCCTAAGGGCTGTATATATGGAGAAAGAGGGGGGAATTTCGTGTCCCTTGGAGGAGGGGTCCTAAACCAACTCTATCTCTTGTTTCCCCACACATACGGACTCTAAAACTAGCCTATACTTATGTATTTCGAAATTACATGGGCCTGGCCCAAAAATAAGGTGACGCAGCACCAAGAATAGCCTCTGGACGAAATTTATGAAGTGGCATCTTGTATGTCTTGTCCAAGGCTTTATGCACTCATTATGGTCGCTTCAAAGTCCTGAAATCATCACTTGTAACTCTGTTGTTGATGAGGACATAACTACCATGGATACGACCAAAAATATTGCACACATGTGTATTTGTTAGGTGATTTCTAATGCAAACTATGCAATAATTTATTTACATCACCCAGGACAAAAATACTTCACAAACTTTTATGTCATTTCCAATTGAAGGTGTATGGTACATTTGTACAATCCACATATGAAGATAAGGGGAAAAGAAATGTTTAAGTTCTGTTCAAGAAGTCCTCTCAAGTCATTTTTGGGCCAAGAGAATATAGAGTCCAAGTCTCTCACGTTCTGGATTCAGATTCGGACTGCACAGACACACGTGATTTAAAACGCCAAGAACTCTTTCATACGGACACCAAATTGGGTGATTCTTTCTCTTTTGTAAAGTAGATTTCATGCTCTTTCCAACCCAATTGGAATCACCTTAAAATCCATCCGGAGCGTTGAGTTATCAACGAAACAATCTGACGCTGTAGCAGAATCCGAGTCAAACTACAAGTCCAAAGGTGTTCCATCACCTCCACTTGGGCCCATGAGCCTTGTACGACCTAAGGTTAGTTTTAGGCTGCCTTGGGACGTTCTCCCACCTCCTTGGCCGCCACCCCTTGCTCCTATATAAGTAGATCCATCTAGTAGCTTTTCCCATGGGTTTTATTTAGTTAAAAGTTAGTCATCGCTGCAACTTCGTGTACTTCGTTTGTGTCGAACGACCAGACCAAGATCGCTTATGAAACCCCACTTTTATCAATACTTCATCCATATTCGCAATATTCAGATTGCTTAATCATATTCTTTCTTGTTCTTTGATTGCTTGTAGGAATAGACCTTTGTGGTCAGGTTGATCGTGCACTAGCGTGGTCAATAACCGAGTTGGTTTAGCGATTGCTAAGGCGCAGCGTCGTTGTACGTTCGTAGTCGGATCGTCAAAGTCGTCTCCACCAAATCGATAGTTATCATCTCATCTAAAGATCGGGCCCCTCGCCTCTATCAAGTGGTATTTGTTTTCAGGTTGCTTGGTGAGAATTAGCAGTTATCCCTTGATTAGATTTATTTTCTTACCTATTGTCCAAAAAAGCCCAAAAAAAGTTTGATCTATTCATCCTTCGTCCTAGCCAGTCTGTGCTTTTGCACTTTTCTTTTTATTGTTTGCATTATTGAATTATCGGTCGCATCGTCCTGTCGAGTTGCTGGTCTTAGTGTCTAGTTCGTTTAGAGTTTCGAGTTCTGTTCACATTAGTCACGTCGCTGCTGCATCATTATCCCTTCCGCTGTCCACCACCCCATCCATCAATTTCCACCATGTGCTACCCATCGTTCATTGTCATAATCAAAGTTGAGATCGTTCACATCTTCGCTTGATTCAATCTGCATCTTATCTAGTTTATTTTGGAAAGTGGGAGAAAAAAAGTCAGAGAAAAAAGGAGGGAAAGAAAAAGAAAAAAAAGTGAGAAAAAAGGAGAGAAGAAAAAAATAAAATTTGTATCTATCTAGACTCAATCTCGTACCTGAATTCGGATTGGAATGTGTTCTGCGTACTATTTAGTAAAACAGGCATAACTTCCTCACATGAATTCCGTTTTGTCTCCGCGAGTACTCAAATTAAGGCTAGTGACGAGCCGCATCTAAATAGTTTAAGAAGCAAGTTCAATATTTGGCACCTCAAAATCGGCTTCTAAATAGGTCTTTTTGCCCCCTGAAGTTCGCAAACACAGCTTGTTCCAGTTTTTCAGGCCAATTTTAGAATTTTTTGACTCCTCATATCAACTCGGAATTGAGTGATTGTTTTTGGATTTGAAAGCTTGAGTCAGTGCCATTCTTGAGAAAAAAATTAGGAAATTGGCACAAACTTTTAAAGAGAAAAGTTGGAGAGAAAGTTGTTGATATATCCTGCTTGGCAGTTGTTTAACATCATTATCTTTACTGCTATTGTGATCTTCACTTTTATCTTACTGTCTGGAGCTACTTCATATCTTTTATTGATTCTAGTTGTGCTACGTTTTGACCTCATTAGTGTTCTAGGCTCGCGTCTCTAGTCCGGTCTAGCCTAGGACCAGCACAGTTCCCTTCTTTGAGCGTTTATTCAACATTGCATCTCTGAATTGATTATTGCTAATCTTTTGCTACCATATATAGCCAACCCAGCTCCACACAATTCTAGATCGTGTGTACTTGCGTTCTCCTGGCAATTGCTTTAATCAATCTTCGGAGTTATTTGACACCGCTGGTTGCCTGTCACCACCTGCTGCATGGTAAGAACTTGTAAGATATTGATATTTGCTATATACTAAGAGCGTTTTACCACCACATCCTAGTAGTTAATAGGAACATTATTCTTGGATTTTGTTTCTTGTTTTCTACTAACTATGGCAGGTTGCGGAGTTGTTAGTTCTTGGGCTTCATCGATCGTGAGAGATTTGCCACCACCTAAGAAAATACAACAACTGTCACAAGAGGAGCAACAATTTGCCACCACCTAAGAAAATACAACAACCGTCACAAGACGAGCAACAATATCAGAATGCACATAATCAGGTTAATGTTTTCATGCCATCATTTATTGGTCATTTTAGGCCTGATTATATATTGAATGGGAGTACGAAATAAATGCTATATTTGCTTCCCATAATTTTGATGAGCGTGGAAAATTTCAAGCTGCGGTTAGTACTTTCAGTAGCTTTGCTTTAGTTTGGCGGAGCGAATATTGTCGGTTAAACCCTGAGTTTATACCTACTACTTGGGATGATATAAAACTTGTCATGAGAGATAGATTCGTTGATGTTTATTATACTCGTGGTATGATTAAAAAAATTATAACATTTAAAACAAGGCACTGACACAGTCACAAAATATTATGATGATTTACAAACTGCATTGTTGCACTCATTTTTAGAAGAAAGTGAAGAAGATTTTATGGATAGATTTTGGGGAGGATTAAACCGTGATATTCAACAGATACTAATTCATGAAGAGTGTTATCCTATGGACCATTTGTTTCGTCTTGCTTGGAAAGCTGAACAGGAAATAAAATGACGTCTTGCCCACAAGGAGAACAAGCGCACAATGCACATTCCAAGTGTTGATACAGAAGTTTCTTCAACTACTAGGCGTGCTATGACAACCACATCCGTTGTTGCGCGAACTACATCCTCTCCACCATGTGACACATCACCACGGAGAGTGCCTACATCATCTGAGTTGATCATAAGAGGTAATGACAAAGGTACAGATTTCCCACTTTCACTCGAGAATGATGCATGCCTAGTTAACTTGATTACATCATGTGTTGAGTTACCGATTAATTTTGGCACACCACCTATTTTTGAGAATTGTGTTACTGTAATGAATGCGTCAGGTGATCAAACAGCTAAAACACCAACAATTTTGAGTGCACCCATTGAATTAAGTGTTGATGCAAAAGAACCAATGTTTAGTCATTTTGATATGACCTCTAATCATGGTGATGATTCTGTCAACAATGACGTATTGCAAGTTTGCTTATTTAAGCATGTTGTAGCATGCAAATTTGATGCAAGTAAGGTTTATTCACCTATGTTAGGATGGTTTAATGATGAATATTGTCAACCTTTTGAAATGAATAAGAGCTTCTCTTATATGTGCAAGCTAAGTAAAAATATTTTCATGCCTTCTACTTCTTGTGATAATATTTTGTCTTTAGATTTTATGAACTATGAAGGTTACTCATGTATACATGTGTCATATGTGCAAAAACCAAGGGAAGTAAAAATGGATGGCATATACATATACAACATGTACACCTTGTCTATTTTGTTAGCCACATTTCAGATTAGGCAACGCCGAGGATGGCTTTGTTTTCAAGAAGGGGAGGATGATGAGGACGTGACTACCATGGATACGACCAAAAAAATTGCATACATGTGTATTTGTGAGGTGATTTCTAATGCAAACTATGCAATAATTTATTTATGTCATCCAGGACAAAAATACTTCACAAACTTTTATGTCATTTCCAATTGCAGGTGGATGGTACATTTGTACAATCCACATATGAAGATAAGGGGAAAAGAGATGTTGAAGTGTTGTTCAAAAAGTCCTCTCACGTCACTTTTGGGCCAAGAGAAGATGGAGTCCAAGTCTCTCACGTTCTTGATTCAGATTCGGATTGCACAGACACACCTGATTTAAAACGCCAAGAACTCTTTCATACGGACACCAAATTGGGTGATTCTTTTTAGTTGGAAAGTAGATTTCGTGCTCTTTCCAACCCAATTGGAATCACCTTAAAATCCATCTGGAGCGTTGAGTCATCGATGAAACAATCTGACGCTGCAGCAGAATCCGAGTCAAACTACAAGTCCAAAGGTGTTGCATCACCTCCACTTGGGCCCATGAGCCTTGTATGACCTAGGGTTAGTTTTAGGCTGCCTTGGGATGTCCTCCCACCTCCTTGGCCGCCACCCCTTGCTCCTATATAAGTATATCCATCTAGTAGCTTTTCCCTTGGGTTTTATTTAGTTAAAAGTTAGCCATCGTTGCAACTTCGTGTACTTCGTTTGTGTCCAACGACCAGACCAAGACCACTTATGAAACCCTACTTTTATCAATACTTCATCCATATTCACAATATTCAGATTGCTTGATCTTATTCTTGCTTGTTCTTTTATTGCTTGTAGGAATAGACCTTCGTGGTCAGGTTGATCACGCTCTGGCGTGGTCAATAACCTCTCGGAGTTGGTTTAGCGATTGCTAAGGCGTAGCATCGTTGCACGTTCGTAGTCGGATCGTCAAAGCCGTCTCCACCAAATCGATAGTTATCATCTCATCGAAAGATCAGGCCCCTCGCCTCTATCAGTTCTTTTTTCCCTCGAGCGTGCTGTAACGCCCCAGATTCGATGCGCCAAGTGTCCTCCAGTTATTTGTCCCTGTTGCCGTGTCATTTGCTTCGTGTTGCATTTTGCCATGTCATCATCTGCATTTCATCTGCATGTTTTTCAAAACTTGCATCCGTTCGGGTTCCGCTGGTTCTCTCTGTTGTCCGTTCTATGCCCGACCACACTCGCACGCGCCCGAGGCAGCTCCGAAATATTATTTTATAAGTGGCATAAAAATGTTCTCGGAATGGGATGAAACTTGGAGTGCGGTGTTGTTTTAGAATAGGTAGACGGCTTGTCAATTTTCGTCGCATTCGGAGTCCGTTTGACGCCCCAACGGTTAACCACGTAGCCTGAAAACCCTCTCTCTTTGCAGCCCAGCCCCTCTTCACCACAGCCCATGAGCCCATCCAAACCCCATCCATGATCTCGGTCGTTCGATCGTGGTCGTCTGGGCGAAAACCGCTCCTAATTTGGACACTACTAGCTCCCTCTACCTATAAATATGCCCTCCCCTTCCATTTTTCGCAGTCCAAACCCTAGCCCCGCTCCCCTCGCGCTGCCGGACATGTCCGCTCCCTCGCCGGACATATCCACCGCCGCCAGCCATGTCGCCCGGCCAATCCCCGCGCGCCACCTCACCCCAGCGGCCGCTCCCGACCAACCGGAGCGCGCCATGTCAGCTCCTTCGCCGCCAGCCAGCCGCCTCCACCGCGCCGGACCCGCGGGGCCCAGATCCGGCCCGCCTGGGCCCGGATCCCCGCTGCCGCCGGGCCGATCGCCCGCTCCGCGCCCGAGCCTCCCGCTCCCTCGCTCGAGCTCACCCGAGGGGAGCAGTCCCTCGAGCAGCCCCAATCCAGGAGCTCGCCACCAGCAGCTGCCGTCGGCGACTCCCCTCCTCGCCGTCGTCAAGCCCCGTGGAGGACCTCCCAGGCCGGCCTCGTGTCCCCTTCTCCCGTCTGTTCTATCTCTCCCTCCTTCTCTCTCTCCCTCAGGCAGCTCTCTCTCTCCCTGTGCCAGGAGCATCCATGGTTGCCCCGATCTCCGCGCTCGTGCCGCCCCAAGCCTCCTCCTTGCCAAAAATGGATCCATCGTGGCCAACTCCGTCGGATTCCGGCCGGGCCTGTCAGGCCTGTTCTGTAGCCAACACCTGAATTGCAATAGTAACGATTCAGTTTGCCCAGTCAAGCGACAACCGTTAATCTACCATCCAAGGGACGTAGGAGAATGGTACCGCTTCGCGGCCCAGATCGTCGTCGCAGCCGTTGATCTGAGAACGAACGGCTACTACCGTGTCACTTACTTTTTGAAAGTTACCGCGTTTTGTCGTTTTACTGTACATGTCGTTGTCCCTCCTTTTTACCTCGCTAAACCCCTTTTAAGCTCGCCTCCGGATTGTGGAGAGGGCATCTTGACTTGTATCTGGGCTTGGCCCTTGAGCCGCTGTGTTCCGGCTGGCCACAAACCCTAGAAACTCTGGTTCGAGTGAATGAAATTGATCCCAAAAATTGCCCCAACAACTGAGTGATTTCCGTCTGTCTTGTGAGAATTCAGTGTCAGGACTAACTAGATCCTGTCAGGGCCCCGCTGGATCAGGCCGTCCCCTCGCCCCCATGTCGCTAGAACTGCCGCTGCCATGGCCTGCTTCTTCCTCCAACGACATGGATCCCGTTTTCGCGGAGGTGATTTTCTGCTAAGTCCTGAAATTCTTGCATTCTGGTGCTACCTTTGACTTGCTGTAACTCCGTGTATACTGCTCCGTTTTGTGCGTGTAATATATCAAATTGTTCATTGGGATATTCTCTTCACTTTGTTCAATTGTGTCATGTTTGTCTGGGTCAATCTTGATGCCCTAATCATCATTGCAAGAGTGATATATGATGTTAACCTGCTGAAACTGTTATAACTTGGTGATTTGTCTTTTTCATTGCATTTTGTGTGTGCATCCTATGAGCTTGATGCCTACATGAGTTTGGAGCTACATCATTCCATACTTACATTGGCGCCATCCATGTATTTTTGTGAGTCTTGTAGTGAGTGCATCGAGCTCGTGAAGTAGGGTACTTGCTGTTGCTGTTTTGCTAGGCTGAATCTGTTATCTCATGATGCTATGTTAACCTGCTGCTACAAGTCTTTCCATGCATAATCTGGAGATGTTCACTAAGGATGTTTTGTTTTACATGTCATGCTATATCCAGCCATGCCCCTGGTTGCATTTATAGCATGCTTTAGCTTGTTGTAATCTTGCTCATAACTTGCTAAATAATGTTGCTGTCAGCCTGTTAACATTAAGTTCAGTTTTGCCATGTGCTTTTCTAGTGATCCATGCAGCCTATGACGATGCTATTGCCATGTTTAGCTTCATATTCGTGTCTTCTTACTGTTGGTTACCTTTTCATGCCATGTATTGCTCTGTGGTGAGTGATACAGGCTCACCAACGTGCCTAGTTATTGTTGTTCCTGCCATGTCTGAATCTGTCATATCATTTGCCATGTTGGCATGGATCCTACCATCTTTTCTGTTGATCTTTGGAATTAGTTCACTAAGGGAGTTTTGTTCTTTGTCTTTATTATTAGCATTCCATGCCTTTTTTTTTGCCATGATAAGTTCCTGTAGCATGTTGTTTGATAGCTCTAAACATTGCAACCTGATGTTATTTCTGCTAAGTCTGAAACTGTTATTATTTGCAATCTTACCATGTCCTTTTGAGCATGTTATAATGTTTTTTGGAGATAGCTCAGTGTTCATGTTTTGTCATGCTTTACCTGTACTTCATGTACATGCCTTTTTTTATCTTGTTAGGATGCTGTAGCATGTTGTTTTGATGCTTGCAAGATGCCTAGTTGCTGTTTTGGACAGCTTGTCCTTAACTTGTATAGTGTGTATGTGTTGAACCGTTGCTCCGTTTTGAGTGTGCTCTATATGAAACTTGCTTGATTTTCCATGAAGTTTCATATTATCATGTTGCATCTTTGTTTTGAGAGTGTTTTCTTGATGTTTGTATGCCTTTTGCATCAATGACATGCTTATCTTGTTTTGCTCATATCTTCTAGGTCGTAGCTCCGAACTAAATGAATTTTATATGTAACTTGACTAGAATCTCGTGTAGATCATTTTGGTGCACCTTAACTTGCTGTTTAACAACTTGAACTTAAGGTTTATTCAGTTCTGTACCAATTTCTAAACTTGCATACGAGGACTTACCGGAATTGTTATATGTTGTTTCCGGCCTCATTTAAACTTGCCTTGATGTGTTGCTCTTGTTTGCATCATCTCTTGCCATGAGTAGCTTCATGTAGTCTTGTCTTGCATCATACTTGGTTGAGCATCATGTCATGTGTATGTGTGGAGTGTTTACCATGTTGTGTGCTTCTTCTCGATAGTTCCCGTTTCGTTGCGATCGTGAGGATTCATTCGTCTACGCTTGGTTCGTCTTCGTGGCTTCATCTTCTTCATGGACTCGTTCTTCTTCCTTGCAGGATTTCAGGCAAGATGCTACCCTGGATCTCACTACTATCATTGCTATGCTAGTTGCTTCGTTCTATCGCTATGCTGCGCTTCCTATCACTTGCTCTTCAAGCCTTCCCAAAATGCCATGTCAGCCTCTAACCTTTTCACCCTTCCTAGCAAACCGTTGTTTGGCTATGTTACCGCTTTGCTCAGCCCCTCTTATAGCGTTGTTAGTTGCAGGTGAAGTTGAAGATTGCTCCATGGTGGACAGGGTTATGTTGGGATATCACAATATCTCTTATATTATTAATGCATCTATATACTTGGTAAAGGGTGGAAGGCTCGGCCTTATGCCTAGTGTTTTGTTCCACTCTTGCTGCCCTAGTTTCCATCATATCGGTATTATGTTCCCGGATTTTGCGTCCCTAACGCGGTTGGGTGATTTATGGGACCCCCTTGACAGTTTGCCTTGAATAAAACTCCTCCAGCAAGGCCCAACATTGGTTTTACCATTTGCCCACCACCTATACCTTTCCCTTGGGAGTAATTAACCCAAGGGTCATCTTTATTTTAGCCCCCCCGGGCCAGTGCTTCTCTAAGTGTTGGTCCGAACTAGAGCCCTTTGCAGCGCCCCCTCAGGGAAACTTGAGGTCTGGTTTTAGTTGTACGGATTGCTCATCCGGTGTTTCCCTAAGAACGAGATATGTGCAGCTCCTATCGGGATGTCGGCGCATCGGGTGGTCTTGCTGGTCTTGTTTTAATTGTCGAAATGTCTTGTAAACCGGGATTCCGAGACTGATCAGGTCTTCCTGGGAGAAGGAATATCCTTTGTTGATCGCGAGAGCTTATCATGGGCTAAGTTGGGTCACCCCTGCAGGGTATAAACTTTCGAGAGCCGTGCCCGTGGTTATGTGGCAGATGGGAATTTGTTAATATCCGGTTGTAGACAACTTGACACCAGATCCGAACTAAAACGCATCAACTACGTGTGTAGCCGTGATGGTCTCTTTTTGGTGGAGTCCGGGAAGTGAACACGGTTTTGGGTTATGTTTGACGTAAGTAGGAGGTCAGGATCACTTCTTGATCACTTCTAGCTTCTCGACCGTTCCGTTTGCTCTCTTCTCGCTCTTATTTGCATATGTTAGCCACCATACATGCTTAGTCCCTGCTGCAACCTCACCACTTTACCCCTTCCTAACCCATTAAGCTTTGCTAGTCTTGATACCCATGGTAATGGGATTGCTGAGTCCTCATGGCTCACAGATTACTACAACAACAATTGCAGGTGCAGGTTACGCGATGATCATGACGCGAGAGCGATGCTTGCTTGTTTTGGAGTTCTTCTTCTGCTTCCTCTTTGATCAGGGGATAGGTTCCAGGTCGGCAGCCTGGGCTAGCAGGGTGGATGTCGTTTGAGCTTCTGTTTGTGTTTCATCCGTAGTCGGATGTTGCTCTTATGTATGATGTTGTTGTATTTGTGTGGCATTGTATGCCTATTGTATGTATCCCCATCTATTATGTAATGTTGATGTAATGATATCCACCTTGCAAAAGCGTATCAATATGGGGTTCTATCCTTGGTGGGACCTTCGTGTCTCTTTATGATAGTATCGCATATTGGGCGTGACACGTGCCATCATCTCTGATATGGGGCTAACCCAGTGTACGCCAATCTTTCACGATTGGAGTGGGTTCCCTCGAAGAACACGATGAATGCGGGGAAGAACAGAGAGAAATCACAAGGGGAAACACTCAAGAACAAGTCCAATCACACACCCACTAGACAATCAAACAAACAAGATCCACAAGGTACATGAATAACAAAGGGAAAGATACAAGGTAAGGTTCATTTCCAAGAGGAGGTCTTGATGGTATCCTAGACTAATCTTCCTGTGAGGGGTCTTGATGATATCCCGCAGGATCTTCTCACATGGAGGTCTTGAACTCCATGGGAGTGGTGCTCTCTCTCTCTCTATCTCAAGAGGAGGAGTGGTAGGAGCAAAGCTCACATACAAATGAGCTATCACTTTGCTAACCCTAGAGGGGGAGGTCTATTTATAGTCTAAGACACAAAGGGGTAAGGGGGAGAGGGATACAAGGCCAAAGGCCTGGCTGCACACAGGCAGTGTCGGATGTCCGGTTGGGGTCGGGCGTTCGGTCGCTCGCGGGGCCCGGACGTCCGGAGGGCGTCGGACTTCCGACGTTTTGGCTCTGGACAGGTGGCGTTGGTCATCCGGTCGGCGTTGGTCATCCATGCACTAGGACTTGTCGGTCGTCCGGAGGATGTCAGTTGTCCGGTGGCTATAGATCTCCTGGCTGGTCCTGGTGTGGTCGTGTCGGACATCTGATGGACATTGGTCGTCCGGGCACTGTAGAGTGTCGGACGTCCGGTGGCATGTCGGACGTCCGGCCGCTGTAGACTCTGCAGCTCTTGTCTTCTCTACCATGCTTCCCTCGCGGATGGTGTAGGTGTTCCTTGGCGCTTGGACTCCTCCTTGTTGTCCATGAAGCCCCGGCAATACCTATGCATGCACATGAGTGGAGTGTCAAGTAGTATACCATGCTTGGAGGGGTCAAGTGAACACGTGTAAAGGAGAAGATTCACCTTTATGTATGCTATGTAGAGGTCGCACGTGTCACTCGCCGAACGGACTCTTGACATGGTGATGCCCGTAGGTTGCTCTGCATCAATCTCCATGCTTGTTCTTTCTCTAATGTTCATCCTTCTCCAAGCTAGGCCCTTCATTTGTAACCAAAACAAATGTATCCAATTTAGGCAGCATCATATTCTCATGAACATTTGAATCATTACCAAGAAACGAAAGTACCTGGTAATTCAATTGGCGTGCACGAGCTCTAGTAATTGGTCTAGTATGTATAGGAGCATGGCTGTGGGTGTAACAACGGTATTGATGTCCTCATCTTCAAGAAGATGCTCAAGAGCACATTCTGCCGAGCTACCATCTCCAGCAAGATCACATCGGCATTGACGCTAACACTGACAAGAACGTGAAGGTCAAGAGCTCAACACCAACTACCGCTCAACGACTTCACCATCTTCCTTGACATCTTCGCCATGCGACTTCAAGGCATCTTCGCCTACGGACATACGGCATCTTTGCCAACAAGCACCCCAAGACTATGCTCAAGAGAAGCTCCCAAGCTCAAGCCCGCGACTTCCACGAGCTACTACAACCTCGACACCGACCACGAGATTCCTTTCTATGGCACTCAAGAACCCGAGGAGTATCTCGAGTGGGAACGCTTGATGGACGACTACCTCAAGCTACATCAAGTCCCTTCCAAATATCAAGTGAAGTGCACCACAAGAAACTTCCATGACTACGCCTCGACATGGTGGCTTCACACACCTTCGGAGAGCTACGACATGAGTTGGCCCAAGACGAAGAGAGCTATGAGGCGAGAGTTCATGCCTCCAACCTGCACAGAACAACTTCTACGCCAATTGGAGAACTCCACCCAAGGATCCAAGTCCATTAATGCGTACTTCAAGGCGATGAAGATTGCCTTGTGACGAGCCGACGTGGACGACCCTATATCGATGAAATTCCACTTCATGATGGGATTGAACAACGACGTCTCCAAGACTATCTTCCTCGAGAACTACAAGTCCCTCGACGACAACTATATTGGTGCTCTCAAGGCGGAACATGAATTCATGAAGGCCAAGGCTTCTCCATCCCACGCTCACTTCGCGAGGACCAAGCTCCATGTGAACGAATATGAGGATAATACCACCAAGATGTCCAAGCCCAACGAGCTCCAAGACGATGCTCCCAAGTTCGACTTCACTGCCATCCCTCTTTGTGGCATTGATGATGCCAAGTCTACCTCGACTCTTTTTCAAGATGGTGCGGTGACGAGTACGACTACGAAAACCCTCAAGGACCAACTTTGGAGGCATGCGACAAGGTGGCGAGCAAGGATGATGCTTCCATCTTTGGAGGCGAGAGTGATGATGTGCCATCTTCGGCCTTCATCCACGGCGACGATGACGAGATGATATAGCATGGGATTTTCCCTTCGGTCATGGAGGAGAGTGATGATGTGCCATCTTTGGCCTTCATCCACGGCAACGACGATGAGATGGTTGAGCATGGAATTCTCCCTTCGACCACGATGAAGTATGATGACTTGAGTGACTTTTGCAACGATATTGAGAGTGAGAGTGACTTCACCACTAGCCCCATATATGACGAGTTGCCCCACTTTCCATGTGAGGAGAGCCACAACCCCCAACACTTGACTGAGATGAGTGACTCCACCATATGTGACATTGAGTGCCCCAACTTTGAGGGAGTGAGTGAACCACCACATGGAGAGAGTGAGTTAGTTGATAGATCTTGTGAGGCCAATTTCAACATTAACGACTCGACCTCCACCTCTATTGTGTCTTCTCATTTGGTGCTAGGTCCCATATATGATGATGCACCGATACTCAATGACTTTGTCCTCCCTTTGGACAAGATGATGACCATGGTGGAATATGATGCACCCACCACATGGTTCCATCAAGATGAAGGTGACCACCATTTGGTCTTTCCCACCTCACCTACACCACTTGAGTGGAACGACAAAGGTAACAATGGTGAGGGTGATGCTATAGTCCCAGGAGTGGACATTCTAAACATTGATTGCTTGCATGATGTTGATCCACCTAGTACCATGCTTCATGCTAGTATGATTTCCCCATGCGATGATTTGCCCATTTATGATGAGTATGATGATTCTCATGTGGAGTCTATTAGTTGTAATGCCATGTTACATAGGATTTCTTGTGACAATTCTTTAGGTCACATCATGTTTGATAATCCACTTGACTTGTCATATGCTATGCATGAGATCAACCATATGTCTTATTTGCAATCTCTTCATAGTGACTATGCATATGCCATTAAAATAAACCAAATTTGCACATATGGCATAGATGACAAGCCCATGGTTATTGGCATTTGTTTTTCTTGCGATGATATTGATATGCTCCCTTTTCATAATTTATCTCATAAGCCATGCCATGACAACCTAGCTTTGGATATGCATTGTTTTGGATGTTCTCCATTTTCTCCATATGATGTTTCCAATATTGCTCATGAGGACACCCCCATAGTTTCCTCATGAATTTTAGGAGATTTTGACCCATCCCATTCATTGCATGATTCCAATACTTTCGTGCACCATATGCTCCCCATGAATAAATATGCTATTGATGTGCCATATACTTGCATTCTCAATTTGTGTCCCCATCGTGCTATACATAATAACTGTTCTTTCATGATGGATGACATGTTCTTATACCATGCATCAAATTTCTTTGAGCGATGCTTATCTTGCGCTAACTCTCACAAGCACATACACATCATGATGGATGATGTGTACATTTACCACGCGCACAATTTCTTTGGTTTATGTCTCTTTTGTGTAGGTACCCATGAACACTTGTCAACGTCGCAATCCCACGGGTTGACAAAACGAGCTCTAGAGAGCAATGAGGACTTGGGATCCCATGGATTGTTTTTCCCACTGCTCTCTTCGTGCCAACACTTCGCGCATTCATTCTACATGGCGCTCACTTGTCTATGGGTTATTGTCCATTACATATTATATGCCCATCTTGACATGTTCACTTTGCATGATATGCTTATTCCTATGCCTTTTCCATGCATTTGTGACCCATGCTTTGCATTACACATGATGATTGATTCTAGTACTTGTATGTGTATTTGCAAGCTTGGTGGAGATATTGCTTGCTATTGCCATATTTGCTTTGTGCACCATTCCTATGATGATACTTTCATCTTGCTTTGTGTTCGTGCTTGTGATATGTCACGTGCATTATCTATGCTTAGTATTTGCTCACATGACATGATTGCCATGATTTACTCTAGTGTGTTGCATCTTCGCTCCAGTAGTTTGCATGACTTGATCTCTATGCTTGATCATGTTGCATCACCCATGATTCATACTTGCTCATTTCATGCGGTTGATGACAACCCTTTCCATGCTTTGCACATGATTCATATTGCTTCTTCTCATATATCTCCATATGTTGCCTCTCTCATGCTAGATGAATTGCCATGTATTGAGTGCAACAATGATGCTCGTCTTGCTCATGAGATTGCCCCCATAGCATTCTCGCATATATTTGGAGATTTTGACATAATTCTTGTGAAGCATGCTTGTCTTACTTCTTTGCACCATATACCTAGTGCCATTAATATATCCGTTGTTGCATCGTATTATTCATGCACTTGTTGATAGAGGTGAGGATCCCGATCTTTCAATGAGATGATAACTATCAATTTGGTGGAGACAACTTTGACGATCTGACTAAAACGTCCAATGACGTTGCGCCTTAGCAATCACTAAACCAACTCTGAGAGGTTATTGACCACGCCGGAGCACGATCAAGCTGACCATGAAGGTCTATTCCTGCAAACAATCGAACAACAAGCGAGAATATGATTAAGCAATCTGAATATTGCGAATATGGATGAAGTATTGATAAAAGTGGGGTTTCATAAGCGGTCTTGGTCTGGTCGCTGGACACAAACGAAGTATACGAAGTTGCACAGATGGCTAACTTTTAACTAAATAAAACCCAAGGAAAAAGCTACTAGATGGATCTGTGCAGTCCAAATCTGAATCCAGAACGTGAGAGACTTGGACTCTATCTTCTCTTGGCCCAAAAGTGATGTGAGAGGACTTTTTGAACAACACTTAAACATCTCTTTTCCCCTTATCTTCATATGTGGACTGTACAAATGTACCATCCACCTGCAATTGGAAATGACATAAAAGTTTATGAAGTATTTTTGTCCTGGATGACATAAATAAATTATTGCATAGTTTGCATTAGAAATCACCTCACAAATACACATGTATGCAATATTTTTGGTCGTATCCATGGTAGTCATGTCCTCATCATCCTCCCCTTCTTGAAAACAAAGCCGTCCTCGGCGTTCCTTAATCTGAAATGTGGCTAACAAAAGAGACAAGGTGTACATGTTGTATATGTATATGCCATCCATTTTTACTTCCCTTGGTTTTTGTACATATGACACATGTATACATGAGTAACCTTCATAGTTCATAAAATCTAAATCCAAAATATTATCACAAGAAGTAGAAGGCATGAAAATATTGTTACTCAGCTTGCACATATAAGAGAAGCTCTTATTCATTTCAAAAGGTTGACAATATTCATCATTAAACCATCCTAACATTGGTGAATAAACCTTACTTGCATCAAATTTGCATGCTATAACATGCTTAAATAAGCAAACTTGCAATAAGTCATTGTTGACAGAATCATCACCATGGTTAGAGGTCATATCAAAATGTAAACATTGGTTCTTTTGCATCAACACTTAATTCAATGGGTGCACTCATAATTGTTGGTGTTTTAGTTGTTTGATCACCTGACGCATTCATTATAGTAACACAATTCTCAAAAATAGGTGGTGTGCCAAAATCAATAGGTAACTCAATACATGATGTATTCAAGTTAACTAGGCATGCATCATTCTCATGTGAAAAGTGGAAAATCTGTACCTTTGTCATTACCTCTTATGATCAACTCAGATGATGTAAGCACTCTCTTTGGTGATGTGTCACATGGTGGAGAGGATGTAGTTCGCTCAACAACGGTGTGGTTGTCATAGCACGCCTAGTAGTTGAAGAAACATCTGTATCAACACTTGGAATGTGCACCGTGCGCTTATTCTCCTTGTGGGCAGCACGTCGTTTTATTTCCTATTCAGCTTTGCAAGTAATATGAAACAAATGGTCCATAGGATAACACTCTTCATGAATTAGTATCTCTTGAATATCATGGTTTAATCCTCCCCAAAATCTATCCATAAAATTGTCTTCACTTTCTTCTAAAACTGAGTGCAACAATGTAGTTTGTAAATCATCATAATATTTTGTTACTGCGTCAGTGCCTTGTTTTAAATGTTGTAATTTTTTTAATCATGTCACGAGTGTAATAAACATCAACGAATCTATCTCTCATGACAAGTTTTAAATCATCCCAAGTAGTAGGTATAAAATCAGGGTTTAACCGACAACATTCGCTCCACCAAACTAAAGCAATTAAAGGTACTGAAAGTACTAACCACAGCTTGAAAGTTTTCACGCCCATCAAAATTATGGGAAGAAAATATAGCATTTATTTCGTACTCCCATTCAATATATAAATCAGGCCTAAAACGACCAATAAATGGTGGCATGAAAACATTAACCTGATTATGTGCATTTTGATGTTGTTGCTCCTCTTGTGATGGTTGTTGTATTTTCTTAGGTGGTGGAAAATCTCCCATGATCGATGAAGCCCAAGAACTAACAACTCCGAAACCTATCATAGTTAGTAGAAAACAAGAAACAAAATCCAATAATAATGTTTCCTATGAACTACAAGGATGTGGTGGTAAAACGCTCACAGTATACCAAATATCAATATCTTACAAGTTCTTACCATGCAGCAGGTGGTGACAGGCAACAAGCGGTGTCAAATAACTCCAAAGATTGATTAAAGCGATTGCCAGGGGAACGCACATATACAAAATGTAGAAATATGTGTAGTTTGGAAGGCTTAAATATTTGGTAGCAAAAGATTAACAATAATCAATTCAGAGATGCAATGTTGAATAAACGCTCAACGACGGTACTGTGCTGGTCCTAACTGTACTAGAGACGCGAGCCTAGAACACTAATGAGGTCACGGCGTAGCACAACTAGCATCAATAAAGGATATGAAGTAGCTCTGGACAGCAAGATAAAAGTGAATATCACAATAGCAGTAAAGATAATGATGTGAAACAACTGCCAAGCAGGATATACCAACAACTTTCTTTCCAACTTTCATTCGGAAAATTTTGTGCCAATTTTCTGATAATTGTTCTCAAGAATGACACTGACTCAAGCTTTCAAATGCAGAAAGTATCACTCAATTTCGAGGTGATATGAGGAGTCAAAAAAATATTCTAAAACCGGTCTGAAAAACAGGAATAAACTGTGTTCACGAACTTCGGAGGGCAAAAAGACCTATTTAGAAGCCAATTTTGTCGGTGGGAAATGACACCTATGGGATCACTGGAATCCCTTTTGCGGTTGCGGGGCGCGGAATCATGAGAAGAGCGGGACTAGGGGATGGCACACAGAGGATTTACCCAGGTTCGGGACGCAAAGATGCGTAAAACCCTACGATCCTGCTTTGGTGGTTGTATTAGTGTTCTTGAGCTCTCGAACTAGCTCTGGGTGCTGCGAGGTTCAAAAGAGCCGAATCCCCTCTCAGTATGCCATGGGCCTCCTTTTATAGGCGAAAGGGGCTGCCACAGTGGCACACAGGAGGTGGAAAGTGCTATAGCATTGTGAGGTTATCGCTAGTATTACAGGACAAGATGCATTAAATGCGGGGCTTAGGTGTCCGTCACTTTACTTGGGGACGGGTGTGAGGCCCGTCCCGTCCTTCGCCGCCCCTCCTGGCTTCGACATGCGCCCCGGCCAGCAACGCATGCAGCGCCACGTAGGCAGGCAGGCAGCTGAGGTGGCGCGGTGGTGGAGCCTCCACGAAGGTCTGCATGCTGCCATGCAGGTGCCTGCCCAACTGGTTGGGTTGGCAGCTGCGCACGAATGGTAGTAGGAACCAGGCTGGTGCGGGCCTGGCGGTGGCCTTGCCGGGATGCTTGGCGAAGGTCTTGCTGGGTGGCCCGGCAAGGGTCTTGCCGGGTGGCCCGTCAAGGGTCTTGCCGCGGCGCGCCGGCAGCCCCGACAAGGATCTTGCCTGGGATCCTGTGGGTTTCTTCGGTGGGGACGGCCGCCATACTATCCCCATTTGATCTTGATTGTTCTATGTCTTCACAAAGATTTGCATGCCACCACGAAGGTGCCTCCCGAACCCTGTCCCGACGTGACTGCTCAGCGTCGGTGGGCTCGAACGTGGCTCGCTCCGTGGGTGTGGACAAGCTGCCCCGGCAAGGATCTTGCCGGGGCTGCCCTCGGCAAGGGTCACTGTCAGGGCAACCTGTATTGCCCGTGCAACCTTCGTGGTCTTGGTCCTTTGTTGTTTTGCTTTGCTTGTCCCTGTGGCCCTAGCTTTTCTCCAGCTTCCCTCACTTGCCTTGCTCATGTGCGATCGTGGCAGGCGGTTCTGACTGCCCGTGCACAAGTAAAAGGGTCAAAAGCTAGGCCCCTACTTTTGTACACCGACAGGAGCCCCCAGGCCTGGGTCACACATAGGCGTAGCGCGTTGTTGGGCCAGGCCCAGAACGGTGCGCGGGCAGTTGAAGCGGATTTTACCGCGGCCACTGTTCCGCCCGCTGCGCTTCCCCACGACCTGCATTGAACGCGCGACGTGGGGGTCATGCGCGCGCATGACGTGGGCATGCTGGCGTCACTTTTTGGTGGACAGTAAAGGGGCGGCTTGCGTGTCTCTTCGAGACCGCAGGTCCGCCTCCCATTTACTGCCCTTGCTCGGGAACCGTCGTCCCACGCGCCCCATTGCGCCCGCTCCTTGTGCCAAGTTCGCTGCATGCAGAGCGAATGACTGGCGTAGGGGTCGTGGATAGTCGCGCGCGTGCGGGTCGATTTCCACGCGCCTTCAATGGAGCAGGGAGGGCGGACGACGGCCCCGCACGCTACCATCTCAAGAGGCCGGATTGGCCGAGAGGGGGCGGCCAAGCCTTGCCCCCGCCCCTTTATAAAGAGGGGCACAAGAGGAATGGAGCCTCCCAATCTTTCGCCGTCTGCCTCTCCCATCTCTGCTTCCTTTCTTCTTCTGCTATGGCGAGGGGTCGTGGTGATGCTTCATCTGTGGCGGCGAGGGTTTCGGCCGGACAGCGCATCACTCCTCCCCAAGAACTCGTAGCGGCGGAGCCGGCCTCTAGAGGGAGGGGAAGGGGGCGAGCCCGAGGCCGCCATGGAGCCCGGGGGAGAGGAGGACGGGGCGGCAGATCCACCTCGCCCCCTCCAGCAGCCCTTTCCCCAACGGAGGGCCACGCTGGGGATAATCCCTGCGAATTCTTCGTCAGGCTGCGCCATCCGCCACGCCGTCGCCTTCGCCTTCCGACCCCGTTTGCACGGGAGTTGGAGCTAGATCCGCCGCAAGCACTGCGGCTACACATGAGGGGTTGCGGGAACAGCGGCATGTGGGTCGACGTCGAGTTCCCCGCCCCTCATGTCATGTATCTTCACCGAGGGTGCAAGACCTTCGCTCGCCTTCACAGCTTGACGGCCGGGCTCGCTCTCCATTTCAAACTAATGGAGGGCGGCCTCCTCTCCGTTAAGATCTTCGGGCCTTCGGGACCCACGTGAGCTGCTGTGTAGAGAGCTCCTCTGACGATGAAGAGTTCTCCTGGAGCGAGTGTGGCGAGGAAGACAATGACAGCGATGACGAGGGCAGCAGGCGGCAGGATGACGGGTCCGACTAGGTGTCGGGCACCGCACCGGGGGGCACCGGCGACCCCATCATCCGTGTTGCCATCTCCTTGAACTTCTCGGGGTTGCCTCCTTGGTCGGCTGGCGTAGGGAGGCTGCGGAAGAGGAAGAGGACGAGCGGCAAGGCCGTCAAGTCGGAGTACGCGGACACCGACGCCTTCGTCGCGCGTTGGCGTCCTGCCGCCTTGTCTTCGAGCTCTGCCTCCGGCGCCGCCATCACCATCCAGCCCTTGGACAGCCACCGAGATGTTCTCTTGCTGTCTTCTGCCACTCGTAGCTCACTTAAATGCCCCCTTTGCCCTACTATCTTCTCGTTCCATTTCCTTAGGAGAGGGACAAGAAAGGGATTACGAGCACCTTATATCTTTTTAGTCTTGTAAGCTTGGAACTTGTAATCTCCCTTTTCATGTTTTTCATTTCGTTTGGATTCTTCCTGTACGGGATGTTTTTTAATGAAAAAGGGATGTTTGCCAGGGATTTTCGTTCGTGGGAGGAACCCACGACAAGGGGTGAGTCCTTGTCATCCTTAAGATAAACGTTTTTTTTCAGCAACAGGCCTTGCCGTCTTTCCACCTCGCTTGACCTTTCCCACGCTCTTGGCGGAGGCAAGGATGAGGTGGGCTTAGGCCCCTCATTCTCCTCCCCTGCTGCTGCGGCTACGACCAGATCCAGACCCAGGAAATAATTCTTGGGTGCCGAAAAGGGGGAGCACGGTAGCTTAGAGATAGAACGGGGTTTCATGCATCCTAGTCCATAACGAAATGCATGATAGGGGATAAAAGACTTATCTGGATTTGCAACCCCCGGCAATTTTGGCTTGCCGCGGAAGGGTCCTTGTTCTTGCAGCCCCCAGAAATTTTGGCTTGTCGCGGAAGGGTCCTTGTTCTTGAAGCCCCCAGCAACCTGGCTTGCCGGGGCCCGGGCGCCGGTCCGTTCCTTTTCTTTCAGGACAGCTCGGCAAGGATACTTACATGCCATGTGAACCAAAGAAAGACAGAAAAGAACAGAGACGTGCACTCAACCTCTAAGCTAGCGGTTAGCCGCCACTAAGCACTATCAACCCTAACCGAGGAAGAGACTCAACCTAGCATGCATGCTATAACTTAGGGCGCCAGCGCTTCATTTATTTATGCTCAGGGTCTGCGCCTGGCTTTGTACAAAGGGTTACATGCCTTGCCGACAAGGCTTGTACAAAAGGGTGGCTTGCCGGGGGGCCCGGCAGCCGCGCCTTATGGGTAAAACTTGCGAAGATGCTCGATGATCCATGAGTTGCTCACTGGAATGGCATCTTCGGTCTCCAGCTGGACTGCGTCAGGCCTGGTGACTCGCGTTACCCGATAAGGGCCTTCCCACTTTGGCGTCAACTTGTTGGAATTCTTGGCCGACTTAACGTGCCGAAGAACAAGGTCGCCTTCCTCAAGGCTCCGGGCATGAACCTTGCGTCTATGATAGTGGCGCAAAGCTTGCTGGTAGCATGCTGCTCTCACAGCCGCCCGGAGACGATCTTCCTCAAGGAGCGTTGCGTCATCTTCCCACAATTGCTCTTGCTCAAGCTCATCATAAGGGAGCACTCGAGGTGACCCGTATATGAGTTCCGTGGGGAGAACTGCCTCTACCCCGTAGACCAGGGCAAAGGGTGTCTGGCCGGTGGCTCGATTTGGCGTCGTTCTGATCGACCAAAGAACCCCCGGCAACTCATCAATCCAGTGCCTTCCACTCTTGCGCAGCCTGTCAAAAGTCTTCATCCTTAAGCCTCGCAGGACTTCTGTGTTCGCCCTCTCCGCTTGGCCGTTGCTCCGTGGATGTGCCATGGAAGCAAAACAGACTCTGCTGCCGAGATCTTCAACATATTGCATGAAGGCGTGGCTCGTGAACTGTGTGCCGTTGTTGGTGATGATCCTGTTGGGTACCCCAAAACGGCACATTAGTCCCTTGAAGAACTTGATGGCTAACTGCGCTGTCACTTTCCTCACTGCCTCCACTTCCGGCCACTTTGTGAACTTGTCGATTGCGACTTACAAGTATTCAAAGCCCCCGACTGCACGGGGGAAAGGGCCCAAGATGTCGAGCCCCCAGACCGAGAAGGGCCGGAGAGAGGGATAGTTCGAAGGGCTCGAGCTGGTTGATGAGGCTTCTTCGAATGGAATTGGCATGCTTCACACTTGGTTACTAGTGCCATCGCATCCTGGAGGGCAGTGGGCCAGAAGAAACCTTGCCGGAAAGCCTTGCCGGCAAGGGCCCTCGACCCTATGTGGGAGCCACATATGCCTCCATGTATCTCTGCCAACAGCTTTAGTCCTTCCTCCCGGGAGATGCATATCAATTTCACTCCGTTCGGCCTTCTCTTGTACAATACGCTATCAACGAATTGGTACAGGGCAGACCGGCTGGCTACCCTTTCTGCCTCTTCCTGCTCCGCAGGAAGCTCCCCTTTTTGAAGGAATCAGACGGTGTGTTGTGCCCATGCCGAAGCCTGCGGCTCGATGGCAAGGACCCAAGGCATTTCTTCTACCGCGGGAGCGGCCGACTCCACGGCCTTGACCCGAGGTCCTGCCAGAGTCGGTTGCCCTGTGGCAGGGTCGGCGTCCACGGCAACATCCTCGCCAGCGGCTCTGGGGAGCTCGGTGGGGAAGTACTTGCCGGGGCCTAGCTTCCTCTGCTAGCTCTGCCCGGTCAACGGCTCAACAGATGGTCGGGTTAACTGAAGCACAAAAGTACCTGGTTCCACAGGTAGCTTGAGGGCAGCGCGCTTCGACAGGTAGTCGGCGATGTCGTTCTCCGCTCGAGGGACATGTTCCGCTTGTATACCGTCGAAGCGCTCCTCCAGTTTCCTCACGTCATCTACGTAAGCTTCCATCAACGGGCTTTGATAATCTTTGTTGATCTGCCTGACGACGAGCTGTGAATCACCCCTGACAATGAGCTTCTTAACTCCGAGGTCTGCCGCGATCCTAAGACCGGCAAGCAAACCTTCGTACTTGGCGGTGTTGTTGGTTGACATCTCCCGGGGGAAATGCATCTGGACGACATACTTGAGGTGCTCTCCGGTGGGTGCGACAAGCAGCACACCAGTACCGATGCCTTGCAGCGAGAAGGCACCATCGAAGTACATGATCCAGTTGCAACTCGCTTCCTTGCTGGGGAGAGTGGTTTCATGTACCTCTTCGTTGGGCGTCGAGGTCCATTCCGCAACAAACTCCACCAAGAGTCTGCTTTGAATCGTTGAGGTGCTTTCAAACTTCAAACCGAAACTCGACAGCTCCAGGGCCCATTCCACGATCCTCCCCGTTGCATCTGGGTTGTGTAGTATCCGTTGCAATGGGAGGTGGGTGACTACCGTGATCTCATGCGCTTGGAAGTAGTGGCGCAGCTTCCTCGAGGCCATAAGGAGGCCGAAGAGTAGCTTTTGCACACCAGAGTACCTCGACCTAGCCCCTTGCAAGAGGGAGCTGATGAAGTACACTGGGTGCTACACCATTTTCCTTTTCTGCGCCTCTTCACCCGGTCATGTGGGTCCTGTCGTGTTGGCGCCGGCCCCTGTCGGGGACTCGATCTTGCCGGGATCGAGCCCTGCCGGAGAGGGTTTTGGTTTGCCTTTTGTTGGCTCTGCCGCTGTCGCTGCCTTCTCGTTGACCTCCCTCTATGCCACCATTGGGGCGCTAGCCACTTGATTCGTTGCCGCTAGGTAAAGCAGCAATGGTTCTTGTGGTTTGGGCGCAACCAGCACTAGGGTAGAAGAAAGGTATTTCTTCAAATCTTGCAGCGCTGCCTCGGCTTCTGGGGTCCACTCCACTGGCCCTGCCTTCTTCAAGATTTTGAAGAAAGGTAGGGCACGCTCCGTGGACTTGGAGATGAACCGGCTCATGGCAGCAACGCAGCCAGTGAGCCGACGCACGTCCTTGATCCTCTTGGGCGCCTCAATCTGCTCGATGGCCTTGATCTTATCTGGGTTTGCTTCATTCCCGCGCTGGGACACAAAGAACCCGAGAAGCTTGCCGGACGGGACGCCATAGACACACTTCTCAGGGTTCAGTTTGAGGTTGATCTTGCGCAGGTTCCCGATGTTTCTTCTAGTTCTTGCACAAGCATTGCTTTGTCCTTGGTCTTGACCACTATGTCATCCATATAAGCTTCCATATTTCTATGTAGCTGGGGTTCAAAACCAATTTGGACTGCTCTTGCAAAGGTTGAGCTAGCACTCTTCAACCCGAAGGGCATTCGTAAAAAGCAGTACATACCACATGGGGTGATGAATGCTGTCTTTTCCTCGTCTTCTTTCGTCATGAAGATCTGGTGGTATCCTGAGTAGGCGTCAAGGAATGATAACAGGTCACATCCAGCCGTGGAGTCAACAATCTGGTCGATGCGTGGTAACGGGAAGGGATCCTTTGGACAGGCCTTATTGATGTCTGTGTAATCAATACATAACCTCCACTTCCCATTTGCCTTGCGCACCACTACCGGATTGGCCTACCACGTCCGATGGAGTACTCCCCTCACCAAGCCTGCCGCTTCTAGCTTTCTGATTTCCTCTGTGATGAACTCTTGTCTTTCTAGAGCTTGCTTCCTGACCTTCTGTTTGACGGGCCGCGCGTGAGGACAGACAGCAAGGTGGTGCTCACTCACCTTCATGGGAACTCCGGGGATGTCGGAGGCTTGCCATGCAAACACATAGACATTGGACCGCAGGAAGGTGACGAGCTCGCTTTCCTATTTGCCGTCAAGGGTGGAGCTTATGGTGAATGCTCCCCCCGTGCCATCCTCCTTGACGGGCACCTTCTTAGTCTCTGGTGGTGCAGCCCTGGACTTCTTGCTCTTGCCGGCGGAACTCTCTGGCACGTTCTCAACGGAAGCGCGACATCCCGAAGAGCTGCGCTTGCTGGAGTGGGTGCGAGGGATCTTGCCGGCCTTCTTCCCCTCCGGGGCCCCGTCGGCAAGAGCGGGTGCCTTAGCGGCAGCCGCTGCAACTGCTTCCCGGTAGAGTTGGTCGGCGCAGATCAGCGCATCTTTCTTGTCGGAGGGGACGGTGATGATGTTCATCGGCTCGGGCATCTTCAACATGTTATAGGCGTAGTGTGAAGCCGCCATGAACTTGGCTAGCACCGGGCGGCCGAGGATCCCGTTGTAAGGCAAGGGGATCTTGGCCACGTCGAAGGCAATCCTCTCTGTCCTGTGGTTCAGCTCACCTCCGAACGTCACGGGCAGCGTGATCTTCCCCTTCGGCTGGCTCCTCCCCGGGTTGACCCCTTGGAACATACCCGTCTCCTTGAGGTCTTCATCAGGGATCTGCAACCTTCTGACCACAACAGGCGAGATTAAGTTCAGGCCGGCCCCGCCGTCGACCAACATCTTCATTACCTTGAGGTTGCGGATTGTCGGTGAAACCAACAATGGCAAGCACCCGACCGCGGTGGTGCGGTCAGGGTGGTCCTCGGTGTCGAAGATGATGGGAGTGCTGGACCATTTCAGCGGCTTTCGTGCGTCGAATGATGGTTCCACCGCCGCGACCTCACGTGCCCACTGCTTGAGTTGGCGGTGAGACGTATGTAGCGAGGCGCCACCATCGACGCACATGGCCTCTGTGGCTTTCTGAAACACGTGGTCGCCGGACTTGTCGTCCTCGTCATGATCATCGTCTTCCTGCTTCTTGTCACGGCCCCGGGCGGGCCTCTCTTGCTGATTATCCTTGCCGCGGTGGCCTCCCTGGCCGCCATGTTTCTTGCCGGATCCCTTGGCACCGTCTGGGCCTTTCTCCTTGTCCTGCCGCTCGTACTCGGCTTTCTTCTTCTTGGCGAGCAGCTCTACCTCCCGGCAGTTTTGGAGATCGTGGCCCTTGGTGTGGTGGATCTTGCAGTACTGGTTGTCGAGCCTCCTGGCTTATCAGTAGCCGCCAAGGCCCGGAAAGTGTCACACCCGGCAACCTCCTTGCCGGGGTCGCTTGCCTTGGTCTTCTTGGTGGTACCGGTGTTGTCGGATCCCTCAACGGAAAGAACGGCCTTTCCCTTGTGCTTCCTATTACGGCGTCGCCCTTTCTTTGCTGGGGCGGCGGTATCGCCGGTGGAGTCGGTTTCTGCACCGACATCTTCGCCTGGGTACTTCCTTCCTTCCTCGGCACGAGCGCACCGATCGGCCAGAACATAGAGTTCGGCCACATCCTTAACCTTGTTCATCGCCAGTTCTTCACGCATCTTGCGATTGCGCACGTTCTGATGGAACACACTGATCATGGCGGCGGGATGAACATTGGGGATGTTGTACTGCACCCGGCTGAACCTTTGGATGTACTTGCGCAGGTTTTCTCCTTCCTTCCAGGGGATGATGTGTAAGTCACTCGCCTGGCCGTGAGCTTGGTGACCTCTAGTAAAGGCGCCAACAAACTCATGGCACAGATCCGCCCAAGAAGAGATGGAATCCATTAGCAAGTGCATCAACCATGACATGACATTAGGCTTGAGTGCCAACGGGAAGTAGTTGGCAAGCACCTTATCATAGTGGGCCCCAGCAGCTTGCATCGCGATGGTGTAGATGCTGAGGAACTCTGATGGGTGGGTCTTGCCATTGTACTTCTCGCCAACATCGTGGGCCACTGGAACTGCCGCAGCTCACGGGGGAAGGCCGGACAACCCACCTCGTAAGGTAGGCCACCGTAGACTCCCGGCGATGGGTGGTCCGCAGCGGGTCCAGCCCGCCTCTCCGACTGGTGGCGCGCATCGTGTCGGTGCTCGATCATAGTTCGAGCGTCCTCGTGAGCCCGCTCCCAGAGGACCTGGCGCTGATCGCGGTTGGTTCGCGGGTCGGACGACGCGATGGAGATATCATCATGAGCGTCGCCGCGGCGGGCCAACGCCCGGGGCGGTCAGGATGGAGGCGGGGAATACACCGTGGCCACGTCGCCTCCGGCGTGGTCTCCGCTAGCATGTGGCAGCCCGGCGGAGCGACGGCCGACGGGTTCCGCCGGCCGCGGCCCATCGTTGTTGGTGATGCCGACGAGGCTCCGGACGGTGGCCCTCCATTCGTCAAGCTTCTCCATGGCGGGAGGAAAATCGAGGAGCAGCTGTGCGCGTGCTAGGGCTTCTGCTGGCGTGGGTGGCGGCGAAAGCTGGGTGGACCGCGATGCGCCTCGACTCCTAACCATGTTAGAAGGAGTTGCGCCGCGGTTCCCCAGCCGCTCACCACCTCCGTCAGCACCCCGGTGCGCATGCTAGCCCTCCTCTTCATGTGATGGGCGCACGAGACTCTTCCCAGGGCGGCGCGCAGGATCTCCGGCAGGGTGACGCTGCTCGTCACGCACAACCTGAGAGGAGCGTGCCGTGGGCGCCGGTGTTGGTGTCTTGGAGGTCGCCGTGCCACCGCCTGGCAGGACGGCGACACCCCTGAAGGGCCCCGCGCCGCCTGTGGGGGGCCCGGCTCCATCTCCGGAGCCCGCGACCGGTGGCTCATCGCCTGACGTGCGAACGGCGCCGCTCGCCAGGCCTGATCTGCCAGGGTAATGTGGATGTTCGCGGGCCGCGCCATGGGTTCTCTCCGCGACTGGCCCGCTGCTGGCTCGCACCGGTGCCGGCAACTTGGTCCTGGACGAACCGATCGCCGTGGTCGTCTTCTTCTTAGGAGCCATGGCGATGAAGAACAGCTAGGCCAACTGCTAGACCAGATTCTCGCAATAGCGCCGCCCCTACCTCGCACACCAAAGATGTCGGTGGGAAACGACACCAATGGGATCACTGGAATCCCTTCTGCGGTTGCGGGACGTGGAATTGTGAGAAGAGCGGGACTAGGGGATGGCACACAGAGGATTTACCCAGGTTCGGGCCGCAAAGATGCGTAAAACCCTACGATCCTGCTTTGGTGGTTGTATTAGTGTTCTTGAGCTCTCGAACTAGCTCTGGGTGCTGCGAGGTTCGAAAGAGCCGAATCCCCTCTCAGTATGCCATGGGCCTCCTTTTATAGGCGAAAGGGGCTGCCACAGTGGCACATAGGAGGTGGAAAGTGCTACAGCGTTGTGAGGTTATCGCTAGTATTACAGGACAAGATGCATTAAATGCGGGGCTTAGGTGTCCGTCACTTTATTGGGGGACGGGGGTGAGGCCCATCCCGGCCGTCGCCGCCCCTCCTGGCTTCGACATGCGCCCCGGACAGCAATGTAAGCAGCGCCACGTAGGCAGGCAGGCAGCTGAGGTGGCGCGGTGGTGGAGCCTCCATGAAGGTCTGCATGCTGCCACGCAGGTGCTTGCCCAGCTGGTTGGGTTGGCGGCTGCGCACGAACGGCAGTAGTAACCTGGCTGGTGCGGGCCTGACGGTGGCCTTGCCGGGATGCCTGGCGACGGTCTTGTCAGGTGGCCCGGCAAGGGTCTTGCCGCGGCGCACCGGCTTCCTCAGCAAGGATCATGCCGAGGGATCCTGTGGGTTTCTTCAGTGGGGACGGCCGCCTTCCTATCCCCATTTGATATTGATTGTTCTGTGTCTTCACAAAGATCTGCATGCCACCACGGAGGTGCCTCCTGAACCCTGTCCCGACGCGACTGCTCAGTGTCGGTGGGCTCGAAGGTGGCTCGCTCAGTGGGTGAGGACGAGCTGCCCCGGCAATGATCTTGCCGGGGCTGCTGGGGCTGCCCTCGGCAAGCGTCCTTGCCGGGGCAACCTGTATTGCCCGTGCAACCTTCGTGGTCTTGATCCTTTGTTGTTTTGCTTTGCTTGTCCCTATGGCCCTGGCTTTTCTCCGGCTTCCCTCCCTTGCCTTGCTCATGTGCGATCGTGGCAGGCGGCTCTGACTGCCCGTGCACAAGTAAAGGGGTCAAAAGCTAGGCCCCTACTTTTGGACACTGACACATAACAACATAGCATAAATACTTTTCTAATCTGTTGTTTGAACTATTGGCATACTTGTGCAGGATAGATATATGGATATGTTGTTTGTGCACTGGTTATAGGTGCAATTACACTTCGATATTTTCAGCCAGAGAACGAATAATTCAAGCAGGTACAGACCATGTTTGTAGTCTTGTACACCATGTTGCATTTATTGTTTTTTGTTGCTTGCATCATTTAGTGTTTATAATTTGAACTACTTTGGATCATTAGCTGGTTTTCAAAGTGCATGTAGCTTCACATTTCTCAAGTTATGTTGATTTTCGGAGTGCAAGTGCCTTCGTATTTTTTATGTTAAATGTTTGCCCCTGGTAACTTGAATTCGTGGATCCGCCACTACACACAAATCCAGTATGAATTAAATGAAATGCAGGGACTTACGCTAGATCGTTGTACAGGCTCACTGCAGCTCTGCTTGTGCTTGGGATGTTCCATGTACAAGTCCATGTTACCACTTGCTTGCATGTGTAGGCCTTGTGCTCCTTGCATCCCCCTTTGCATTTTTGACACGGCGAATGGTTGATCAAATAAGAGGAATCAACCTTGCTGTTGTACCGGAGGACAGATACTTATAAGGTTATACGTGTGTGCAGGATGTATACCAGATCTCGTAGCGCCGTCATGCTTCGCTAAAAAATGGATTTGCTTGTTTCAGATGATATCTCCTGAATAAATAAGAGTTAAAGTCAGAGTTGCATAGGCGTGTAAGCTAAGAGCGCAGTGAAAGGATATCCAAACATCGTCGGAACAGTGCACAAGGGAGTGATACGTGGATACCTAGTTTGGGCCGGCGTTTGGGCATGCTCGCCTAGCTAGAGTGCGGGTCACTTCAGAGCCATTGAAGGTGATCGCTGGCATTGGCTGGCCGTGCACGGATGCAGATCTTGAGTGGCAGCGAAGCGCTACGAAGTGGTGGACGAGATCGTTGGTGAAGCCCCAACGGCCTCGGGGGGCCGAGGTGCGACGATGTGCTCGGTGAAGTAGCCCCGGTGAGCTGGGAGACGGCGTCGGTGAAGCGCACCTGATGCGGTGGAAGTTAGTGTCTGTGAGGCATGTCGGTTGCGGCGGCCGACGTTGTCGGTGGACCACCCAGTGAGCTGGACGAGGGCGTAGATGAGGTACTTCGGTGCGGTGGTGAAGCGCGACCGCCGTCGTTGTCCGACACAGAGGTGGGGAAAGAGACGAGATGAGGGGCGATTCGAACTTTGCTTGGGTCGGCGGTGAACTAGGGATTTGAGCAATCTGGGCGCAGAAGGAGATGGTGGAGAAGGGAGATTTTGCAGGGCTTGAATTGGGGCCGCCAGATACTTCAATCCGGAAAGTGGAAGCGTGAACTTATTTTGTCGTCGTCCTTTTTTTCGGGGGGAGGGGGGAGGGAGGGAGGGGGTGGGTGGCTGGGTGCTACGCGTCCGTCCGACACACGCGACCACGACGACATGACCCTGGTCTGCCTGGTGCGCCTACATTTGAGAATGCAAACGAATCTTCTTTCATTTGTAAACGAATCTGTATGTATTACCATGCCCGTGTTTTCCTTGTAATAATTAGTCATTCCAAACGAGATACTCCCTCCGTTCACTATTGTAAGTCATTTCAGACAACTTAAAATGAACTGTTTTGCACATTGTCTGAAATGTCTTCAAGGTCTTATAAAAGTGAATAGAGGAAGTACTATAAATTAATTAATGAGGAGTTATTTGAAAAAAATCGAAACAGTATCCACGGTGTCCACGCTAACGTGGATTAGAGTGTGTGGCACATAATTAGTTATTTGAATTAGAGTGTGTGTCATGTAGCGATCTCCAATTCTAATGTGGATTGCGCATTTCACTTTATCCATGCTACTTTTTTAATATAAATTCAGATGTATATGATGAACACCATGGTAGTGAGAAATTTTTTGGATGGATTCAAACATATGACCTACAAAGTAGCACAACAAATCGAGTCAATGTCAACTTTTGGAAACCTAGTATGGCACGAATTCGAAATAATTACCCATATGCATGGTCCTCAGTTCAAATCTTACAATGTACACCGAATTGAAACATCGATATTAAGTCTCATACTATCTACATTCAAATGTTGTTTTTAGCCCCCCCCCCCCCCCCCGCACACATGCTACATACTTCCTGTATCGGTCCATCTTCCTCTCCTCACCACCTTAGGAAGCTATCAGTTTCCAACACACGTTCATTCTTTCTCTCCATGTTTCAATCTCTAACTCTCTCAACTACACAACCCCCTTTTTCCACTTTGTTACCAAATGTATTTACCTCACACACCCGCCATTGCACCCCATGTCGAGCTCTCTCTCTCTTCCTCTCCCTCTCACCCTCTCGCGCTAAATACATGCATTGCCTATCTAGCCCCCAACCTCTCGTGCGCACGCACGCACGTTGTCTATCTAGGTCACTCCCTCAAGACTGTCTCACTCTTTCTTCCGCATGGTGGGCCACACTCTCTCAATCTCGCTCTCTTTGTCCGAGTCTTGTTTAACCTCGTTCTCTTTCACACACAAATGATATATCTCCCTTTTCGGGCCTCGATCGATACACTCTATACTCTCTCATGCAGATTGTCTATCTAGGTCAGTCCATCCAAGCTGCCCCCACTCTTTCGACCTCATGGAGGGCCATGCTCGCTCAATCTGTCTCTCTCTCTCTCTCTCTATCTCTCTCTCTCTCTCCCTCTCTCTCTCTTTTTATGTATCAATTAACCTCGCTCTTTCTTGGACAAGAATGATATATCACCATGTTTGAGCCCAATTCGACCTATTCACATTGTGTACTCTCTCACACACATTGTCTATCTAGGTCACTCTCTCCAACCCGTCTCACTCTTTCGATCGCACGACGACCCTATATGATCGATTGACCTTGCTTCCCCCCATGCACAAAATATATCTACACGTCTGTGACTGGATCATCTCTCAAGCTCTATCTTACAGCCCTCGCCCTTGCCAAAAGCTAAATCAGACAATAACTCTCCAGAGCATATATATCCGTTCAATGAATGTCGGACCACACTCACTTTGTTTCTCTATCTCGCTTTCTCACACCGTAACTTCCATGCATTGAAGCTACCTCTCCATCCGTCGCAAAGCCGGAGATATTTACATTGCGAGGGGCACTCCAACCTTGGATTAATTTTTGTAGGCATTTATTCCAGTCGGTTTAGATTATATTTTCATAGCATTCGGCCCACAACTACTCCAAATACCGTTACAACCCCCGCAACTCCCCTAGTTGATTTCCCTCTGGCTCGATCATCGCTCTCTCGCACGTCCTTTCTCGCCTTCAACGTCGCACCATGGTATTATTGCAAAAAACTTTGTTATTCTCTTTAATAATTATAAATAAGCTACAAAACTACACACCGATAGTCCACTTGGAATTGAACAAATTTCGACCCACAAATTAAAGTGCTACAAACTACACACCGAGGGGCCCACATGTCATGAAGCAAATTTGGACCCATACACAAATTAAAAAATAAATGACGAGGATTGAACATGCGACCAGGGCCTTCAAGCCGCACGTCAATAGGCAACATACGTAGAACATCAATGTTCATTGTACCCCCTTTGTTCACATATTGTTTTTATATTACCACAGCCTATTTAATGGATAACATGTAATATTATTTTTAGTACTATTTGCCTTCACTTACTGGTGGGTTCCATGTGTGCTCTCTCTCTCTCTCTCTCTCTCTCTCTCTCTCTCTCTCTCCTCCCCTTCTGCGTTTAGACGCACGGGCAAACACGAAGAACTCGCGGGCGATGTTGCTGTTGACCATATCTGGACATGTTCACAAGCTACGACACTAGTTTCACGTACTAGCAGCACTAGTCAGTGTGTACGTGCAATGCACGTTAATTTGGAAGTATATTAAGTGCATGGGGATATTAAGTAGGATATTATTTGCGTGTTATTATGTGATTAGCACTATTTTTGGCATGAAATTAACTCCACACTAAACATGTCGAGCGCTCGACATTGAAGCAGTCTAGGTTGTTTGATGACAAGGAATACATGTGGCTTGATGACAATTTATGTTTAATATGGTACAGCTCTAGCAGAACATTCAATCGATCAAACCATAGATTTCGTTCAGTCCGACTCAGACTTTAAATTATACAATGATCGATCTAAAATAAACGGAAATGATAAACTTTCGGATATTAAGCATAGCATTCGGAACATTTTTCATGGCAAATTTAGATTATGCGGCGGCGGCGGGGGCGTCTTGCGGTGGGAAGCGGCTCCTCTGCCATGCTCTGTGTGTCGTCGGGCCACTGACTGACGGCGACGGCGGCGTCTTGCATCGTTGTTGTCGTACTCCTGGACGTTTTCCTAGCTTCAAGGAAGGCCAAAATGTTTTGGGGTTCGCAGTGAGTCAACTGGCGGGAGGAGGCGACTGGCATTGGTGCAAGGAAGCGGTCGACGACGGCCATCCATGCTGGTGAGGGGGGCACTGGCACCCGCGCAGGGACAGGCGCTGTCAACGGCGTGACAGAGACATTCGTGTGCACGGGCACTGGCATTGGTACACACGTCAGTGCACGCGCAGGCGCATGCGCTGGCAGGTGCACGGGCACTGACACGGGCATGTGCATCAGTCCACACGCAGGCGCATGCACTGGCAGGTGCATGGGCCCGTGAAAGTTGGCTGGGACCTCGTGGAACCCCGTGGCATCAAGCTCGGCGACAATGTGCGGCTCCCAGCCCATCAATGCCACGGGGATGGGCGCTGGCGCAGTCGGGGCGGCGGGAGCCGGAACGGGAGCGGAGACAGGTGCGGCATCTTCCTGCAAGGCCAGTTCAAGCTCGTCCCAAAGCGCCTTATGTTCTTGAGACTCCGGCTGGGTGTCTTCCTCAGGAAACTGGAAGACTAAGGGCAGACCATCGTGATGCAGCATGGCATACATTTAGGTCAGGCTGGTTGGAGGTAGACGATAGGAGAATTGGAGAGGAAGAGGGAAGATTGTAGCGATACCGGGTAGTGCAGGGTTGATTTTAAACTACGGCACCGACGACATTAAAAGTGGGAGCAGTTGGGACGAAGGTGGGCGGCGGAGCCTGGTAAAAGGGCTCGCCTCCCGGTGAGCCTGCACAACGCTCACACGCCTCCCTGTCAGCCGGCGCAGCGGTCTGCTCGCACGCCTCCCATTAACTCACAGGCTTGCTCGGATGTCACCTGCCGATGAGAAGCGGGACTCGTGGCGGCACGTAAACGCCTATGGTTTCCATAGTGAAAGTGTTCGCCTTAATGTGACACGTCTTTGTTCCAAAATACCTTGGCTCTTCATTTGTGCAACTTGTCATAAGCAGCTTGTCTCAAATTGAAGAAAAAAATTTATGAAGTAATATTTGTGCCATATCAGGTGACCATGCTCAGTTTCAAGAATATATGGTCACTTTTGGATTTTCTGAAATTTAAGATCCGGGATTCGAAACAATATCATAACCTGCATCATGCAATAAATTTTCAAGCCATACATCTGTCCTATTTTATTTCTTAAGAAAGGATTTGGTCAAACATTTTGCTTAGTTAGACTTCAAACAAGTTATATATGCAGAGTAAAAGGATAATCCCTCCGTACCAGTGCATTGCCTGATATATTAACTCAAGTACTAGGAACGAACAAACGGGCTCAATTCTGTGCTCATCCTGTAGTAGTATTAGTAGTATTAGGCAATGTAGTTGACGGTTGACCTTGGCGAGTGGCGACCGAGGGAATTGAACCGTGCTCGGCACGGTAGGTAATGTTGTCTAGTTACTAAAGCATCCCTCTGTTGTTCATCGGTAGGCATTATGGACCGGGGACATGAGGGGAATTTCCTAGGTCTGGAATTCTTGCCACCAGATATTTCGACTCGAAACGCGGAGGCTCGACTGGTTGGGGTTGCCTAATGTGCGTACCATGCACGCCACCAGAAGGACACGAGCCCGGTTTTTTTTAGCATCAACACGAGCCAAGGTCTGGCTGGTACGCCGTTGGTTCCTACCATTCGAGAATACCAAAGGAACCTTTTAAATTGGCGAACAAATCTATGTGTATTACAATGCCTATATTTTCCTTGCAAATACTAATCTCAACGTGGTAATTGATTTATGACGAGTTGTTGAATTAGAGTGAGTTTGTGGTATAGTGATCTCAACGTGGATTTCACATTTCATGGTATCCCTAGTAAGTTTTTCAATGCAAATTCAAATTAAAATATGAACAATATGGAGGTGAGAAAACTTTGTATGTATCAAGCATATGACCACACAGACACACACACACACACACACACGAACACAACAACAATCCAATAAGTATAGTGCATCTATTTTTCCAAACCATGCATGTATGACACGAATTCAAAAATACTCCTTCTGTTCCTAAATATAGTCTTTTAGAGATTTCAACAAGTGACTACATACGGAGGAAAATGAGTGAATCTACACTCTAAAATATGTCTATATACATTCGTGTGTGCCAGTCCATTTGAAATCTCTAAAAAGACTAATATTTAGGAAGGAAGAGAGTAAAATGTAAGACATGCATGGTCCTCAATTTAATATTTAAAATGAACATGAAACTGAAACATGAATATTAAGTCTAGTACTACAGTACATGCAAATGTTGTGTTTAGGCGGAGCTATGCTTGTCGGGGGTCAACCCCTCGACCTTAGATAAAATTGTGAAGCTCTGTTTAGGGTTGTTTAGATTATATTTGTCCCCACCCTCCCAACCACCGATTGGTTGTGCACCCCCCACCCCTCCTCCCTGGGAGAATATCATGTGCCCCCATACCTTAGATGCTATATGCCGATACGAGTTGCTTGGAGCTTGTAGATCTGAGATATAGCAGCTCACATGATGTCTTAATATTTTTACAGGAAACCTTGATGAGTTTGAGAATTGCACACAATTTGTACAAAAACTACTCAGATGCCCTTGGATCCCATATCCAACGACCTCGAAGCTCGTATCACCATAGCATCTAAGATGAAGGAGGACATCATATTCTCCTGTATGTAAGAATATCATGTGGTACCACACCTTAGATGCTTTGGTGATACAAGCTCTTCGGAGCCGTTGGATTTGTGACCCAACACCTCCTCGGTGGTTCGAATGGTTTTTTGCAGAAAAGCACCCAAAGAGTTCGGCCACTGCTTACAAGCACAAAGACTGCTCAGATGCCATTGGATCTCAGATCAAATGACCTCGAAGCTCATATCACCATAGCATCCAACCTGTGAAAGCACCTTATGTTTTCTCGCACGGGAGAATATGAGGCGCTCCTGCACTGTAGATTCTATGGTGATACGAGTTCATAGAGATCTAACGGCCCACAACAGGAGGTTTGAATGTTTTTGCAATATACAGCTGAGAGATTTTGGGAATTGCGCAGAAAGTACAAGTACTACGCATGTGCCATCTGATCACTGATCATATGACCTGGATGCTCATATCACCATAGCGGGTAATTAAGTTACGGGGAGCACCTAATATGAGCAACGGGGAGTCATTGGATCCAAGATGCAATGGCACACACGAGGCCTGAATGTTTTATTTGCAAAAAAACCTTTGGAGAGTTTAGAAATTGCGCATAATTACAAAGACTACTCCCAAGCCATTAGATCTCACTTCCAACGGTGTAAAAACTCGTATCACCATAGCATCTAAGCTGCGGGGTGGATGTGACATTCTATGCCGCTGTCATTTTTGCTTGTAAACTTGCAAAATACGTGTAACTCGTGCTGTTACTTGTCTAACCGCGCAAAGTGTTTGTTCAAAAAAACCATCCTACACTGAAATATCAGAACAACACATGGGGGTCCCACTTGTCATTAATCAAATTTGGACTTAAAACTAACAAATCTGAAAGACGAGATTCAAACTGGCAACCTGGGCTACAAAGCGTAAGTTGATAGCCTGAAACAACAACGGTTGTTGGCTTTGTCCCATAACTTGATTTTATACAGTATTACGTTGAGTAGAGTAGAGGGAGTGCCTCGTCAACATGTGCATGACCGTTGACTCACTTACTGGTGGGTCCCAGGTCTGCAATCTCTTTCTTCTCCCCGTCATCTAACCTATGCACGGGCACACACGAAGAGCGGCGCTAGCTTTCCGTGGTGTTATTACAACTAAAAAAAGCTTGGAAAATAGAAGAATTGCCTAGAACAAGAGACGTTGTGGCTGGTCGAGACGGAGCTAACTACACCTATCCTCCGTAAACGTTAGCATGATGAAGCTGTGTGGCCAGTGGGGTGTTTTCGACCGACTGGCTGGGTCCAGAGGTCGAACCATAGGTACTACGTCTGATACAGTACATTTGGACACGCACATTTTTCCTCCGTGCCGAGACGTGGCACACCCTACCGCGCGGTTTCGGGGTCCTCCCGGGTGGTGCACACATATATTCTTCCTGATGTGGGATGCCCTACCACGCGTTTTATGGGTCCTCCTCGGTCGTAGCGCCGAAGCAAGTAAATGAGTCGTCAAATCACGAAAGACCACCTTTCCCGCCGAGTACATCAGTGATGCATGGTGGCTAGCTAGTTGGGCTAGTTTGACCGATTAGCTAGGCCGCCACCACATTTGTTTTTTCACCCCTTTTTTATCTACTTGCCGGCATGTAATTTAAATATCCACCGCGGTGTTGCTCCGGTGTTTGGGTGCGGCAGGATTTTTAAATTTTCGATTGATGGGAGCAGGCGCGGCAGCATTTAGTCAGGATGACTCCGCCTGTAAAACCCACTGCTCCCTGATGTGAGAAGTCGTCGACTGCTATTTTACCATGGTGAAAACCAAAAGATTCCCCGCTCCTCGGCTGGCTCCCTCCGCCTTCCCGTAGATTGCATTGCCTTTCAACCATTTCGCCCCCTTTGTTTCCTCTCCCCATTGCTTCTACCTGGTGCTATGGCGGCACAGCAGATCACGGAGTCCAAGGTGAGGTGCCTGACACAGGAGCTCCAGGCCAAGGATGCGGAGCTCAGGGCCAAGGACGTGGAGCTCCTTGATCTCAGGGAGGAGAGGAGTGCCATTCTCCTCCGTTATGTGTGGCAGTTCACGGAGCTTTAAAAGCGGCAGGCATCCACCACAAAGATGCTCGAGGCATCAATGGTGTTGCTGCAGAAAGAGGGAGATACGATAGGCCGTCAGGGGAGCAGGCTGGAGCGCGAGCGGGCCGATCGTGACGAGGTCCAGGATCGCCTCAGCCACTTGGTGAACCAAGTTGCCACACATGTGTTGCGGCTGCGCGATGCCTACCGTCGTGCCAGCGTGACCATGCCGGCCGTCGGGCTAAACCCGTTCGACCACCTGGTCGACTTCAACGAGCTGCGGCTTCCTGACCTGGTCTCCTTCTTCACCTATATCTCCGAGGAGCTGAGCCGCCTCCGCGCGATGGTGGGGGCGGAGCTGGACAAGGAGGGGTTGCAGGCTGCCGTCGCCGTTGCCGGGCGAATCCTTTCAGGGCTCCATCACCGGAATCCATTCGTGCCATTGGACGCCGTCTTTGACGAGCTGGCTCCCGTCGACCGGGAGCGGGCTCTGCAGGCGGTTGCACCCTGCATCACCAACGTCGTGCACCTCGAGAAGCAGAGGGACTTCGGTGGTGTTTAGGCGCCCTCTGCATGGGCATGTCCATTTCTCGGCGCAACAAGACCGTTGGATCAAACTCAGACGATGCAGATCAGTCACTGTAGCACAAAGCGTGTGGGTGTCTTTGGTTGCATTCTCATCTCAATATAGTTGTTTCCTCTTCGTGTATTTGTGTTAACCTACTAGTGTGGAATCATGCACCCTTCATGCACTCTGCCAAACACCCAAAAGTGGGCCGAGAAGGGAACTTTTGCTCCCATCCTGTGCACCCTTCATACACCCTGCCTAACACTATTCGTGCTTCATATGGTTCATGTTTCATGGAGTACTGTAGCACCGTACTCTCCGTGCGCTGTAGACCTAGTTCTATTAACATTGATCTCACCGTTCATTCTCGTCGGACAGTCGAAAAAGCGGTACTATGTTACTACATTAATGTTCATATAGTTCACATGTGCACAACATCATTTGTTATCATCATATCTTACTACACTAGCAACAAGATTATGTAGAACTGACGTATGAACCACTGCACATGCCGAGTAGTAGGAGCACTCTGTATGTTCAAGTGGCTGCCGTGTTTCGCACTCCTCCGTCGTAAGAGTGGAAACGCTTGCTGTAATCATTTTTTTCTTCAGAAAAACAGTGGACATGCTCTACCGTGCGGATCCTCCTCCAGTCATGCACTAAATTACTCACTTTCGCCGACGTGTGGGACAACCAGCATCGGGGTCCACCAGCCATGCACTAAATTACTCCGTAGTAGAGTGATGGTAGACTACCTTGATCTAGGTGCCGAAGTAATGCCCAATGAGTCGTCAAATCACAAAACCCCCTCCTTTCCATCAGTAAGTTGGACGGACGAAGCAACCATCATTTCACTCTTCTCTCTTAGCTTCCTCTCTTGAAGAAAACCCCCACTCTTTTCGCTTCTCCCTCATCTCGTTCCTCATTTCACTCTTCTCTCTCAGCTTCCTCTCTTAGATGGACGCTGGAGCACCGGCTGATGTGATATCTATGGCTCTGGCCAAAACCGTCGAGGCTCATGGTACGAAGAAGCGGAAGCACCCCACCGAGACTACAGCAGACAAGCTCAAAGCCATCGCCCTGTCCAAGCCCTCATTAAGCAAGTCTAGGTAATATCTCTTCTTGACAATCTTTTTCTCAATCTTGATCGTGTTTTTTCATCTAACACATAGTACTAGTACTACTAGTACAACTTTCTGGGTGATCTTGCATGTGATTTTTGTCTGCCAAATGACGGTTCTAAATTCCTCTGTTGACCAAAACATGCCAGAGGTTGACACTGATTTCTTATAGATTACTTTCATCTACTCCCTCTGTCCCAAATTTCTTGTCATAGATTTGTATACATACGGATGTATTGAATAGATTTGTATAGATACGGATGTATCGAATACTAAAGTGTGACTTGATACATCCGTGTTTAGATAAATCTAAGACAAGAATTTTGGGACGGAGGGAGTACTTTATGAACAACAATGCTACCTTTGAAGAGGGTGCATTTGCCTCAGTAACTTGTGTTATGGATATTACAAGTAATCCCTCTGCTCTCATGCCTTTGAAGACATGTTCTAGTGCCTTTGTTCACTCATTTCTGTGCGTATATGTAGTCATATATGGAGTATATTATCGAAAATCATCTTATATTTCTGAACGGAGGTAGTAATAAAATATGGTTTCTATTTGAATTAGAACTAGGTTCGTGGTGAAGGTGAAGTTCTCAAAGTCATGCCATGTGAACTGGAAGACCTGAGGGTGAGTTCTACTGCTAAACTATCCAGCTGTTGTGTCCTTGTCGCCACGTGTCCTAAACTAGTGTTTTCCTGTATCATTGTTGTCAGGCGTGTTCTCGAGGCTGTACTTGACCACAACAATTTCCTGGCTGTGCCTTCGATTATGAAGGGTGTGGTTCTTGTAAAGCTTCCCAACAAATCTGATGCGGCCTGTCTTCATCATCATGTTTATGAGTGGAAAGACCACTCTGTTAGGTTCTCCAAGGTTGACGAGATGGTGATGGTGCATGTAGACATCTCTCACGAAGTCCATGGCCTAGTCAGTTATGCAGGGTTCATCCTCTAGGTCGGTGGCAAGAAATAGTCTGCAGAGTTTAATTAGTCCAACTTTGCTTGTCTATAGTAAGTACTATTGTTCAGTACTTGATTTGTGTTTGTGAACCCTGTATTGTTTATTATTACTGCCGCTTTTGGTGTGTGGTTAGTCCTTAGAACGGTCTATGTTAATGTCTGTCCACTCAATTCAGTCTGTATATTTTAAAGTATCCAGATCATCTTTTTTGTGAGGATGGTTTATCAATTATGGTTACACTCCAATATCTGTATGCATTGCAGGGTTTATCGCACCCACGAGGATTTCCAGTCCCATGGATGTTTGGTCCATATGATTTGTCACAGCCTTTGAACTGTCCTGCTTGTGGGAGTAGGTAGGGCCCCTGCATGCCACCCGTAGTTGGACGATCAATCTTTTGTTTAGTACGTCAACATAGTGATTTCCTCGTAAGGATTCACTTGTGTTACATCAAGTAAATCTTATTGATTTACTGTCTAAATCTTATTGATTTAATGTCATGTTTTCTTTCTTTTCCTGCAATTTTACGATGCAGGTTTTGCCATGTGACATTCATCACAGAATAAACTGTTTGGTTTGCTCTACGATGGCTATTTTTGCAGGTTTCACTTGTTATGTCATGTCAGTAACAAAGGCACTGTCTATCACTTATATTACTGGAAAAAATTGGATCAGCCCGTTGTCGGAGTACAAGCTGAATCCCTATGATGAACTACAGTTTGGTTTAACAAAAATGCCACAATTAGTCCTTCTCGCGTTTAAAAGAAATGAAGAAAAAAACTGGATCACGGTCATGGATCCTAGTCAAGTTAGAAAGCTGATCATAGTAGACCAGACACGATCACCGCTGTCTCGCACATCGGTACCACCTTCACCAACGGACCGAGCATCGGCAGTTGCTCTAGCACTGACAGCGGCAACAGCTCAGTCTGATCCAGCTGAGGATTGGGCACCGACCGCACCAGCGGATCAGGCTGATCTACCGGAGGATCGGGTAGTGACTACCGTGATCTCATGCGCTTGGAAGTAGTGGCGCAGCTTCCTCGAGGCCATAAGGAGGCCGAAGAGTAGCTTTTGCACACCTGAGTAGCTCGACCTAGCCCCCTGCAAGAGGGAGCTGACGAAGTACACTGGGTGCTGCACCGTTTTCTTTTTTTGCGCCTCTTCACCCGGTCGTGTGGGTCCTGTCATGCTGGCGCCGGCCCCTGCCGGGGAATCGATCTTGCTGGGATCGAGCCCTGCCGGACAAGGTTTTGGTTTGCCTTCTGTTGGCTCTGCCGCTGTCTCCGCCTTCTCATCGACCTCCCTCTGCGCCACCAGTGCGGCGCTAACCACTTGATTCGTTGCCGCTAGGTAGAGCAGCAACGGTTCTTGTGGTTTGGGCGCAACCAGCACTGGGGTAGAAGAGAGGTATTTCTTCAAATCTTGCAGCGCTGCCTCGGCTTCTGGGGTCCACTCCACTGGCCCTGCCTTCTTCAAGATTTTGAAGAAAGGTAGGGCACGCTCCGCGGACTTGGAGATGAACCGGCTCATGGCAGCTACGCAGCCAGTGAGCCGACGCACGTCCTTGATCCGCTTGGGCGCCTCAATCTGGTCGATGGCCTTGATCTTATCTGGGTTTGCTTCAATACCGCGCTGGGACACAAAGAACCCGAGAAGCTTGCCAGACGGGACGCCAAAGACACACTTCTCAGGGTTCAATTTGAGGTTGATCTTGCGCAGGTTCCCGAATGTTTCTTCCAGATCTTGCACAAGCGTTGCTTTGTCCTTGGTTTTGACCACTATGTCGTCCATATAAGCTCCATATTTCTATGTAGCTAGGGTTTAAAACCAATTTGGACTGCTCTTGAAAAGGTCGAGCCAGCACTCTTCAACCCGAAGGGCATTCGTAAAAAGCAGTACATACCACATGGGTGATGAATGCTGTCTTTTCCTCGTATTCTTTCATCATGAAGATCTGGTGGTATCCTGAGTAGGCGTCAAGGAATGATAACAGGTCACATCCAGCCGTGGAGTCAACAATCTGGTCGATGCGTGGTAACGGGAAGGGATCCTTTGGACAGGCCTTATTGATGTCTGTGTAATCAATACATAACCTCCACTTCCCATTTGCCTTGCGCACCACTACCGGATTGGCCAACCACGTCCGATGGAGTACTCCCCTCACCAAGCCTGCCGCTTCTAGCTTTCTGATTTCCTCTGTGATGAACTCTTGTCTTTCTAGAGCTTGCTTCCTGACCTTCTGTTTGACGGGCCGCGCGTGAGGACAGACAGCAAGGTGGTGCTCACTCACCTTCATGGGAACTCCGGGGATGTCGGAGGCTTGCCATGCAAACACATAGACATTGGACCACAGGAAGGTGACGAGCTCGCTTTCCTATTTGCCGTCAAGGGTGGAGCTTATGGTGAATGCTCCCCCCGTGCCATCCTCCTTGACGGGCACCTTCTTAGTCTCTGGTGGTGCAGCCCTGGACTTCTTGCTCTTGCCGGCGGAACTCTCTGGCACGTTCTCAACGGAAGCGCGACATCCCGAAGAGCTGCACTTGCTGGAGTGGGTGCGAGGGATCTTGCCGGCCTTCTTCCCCTCCGGGGCCCCGTCGGCAAG
Source organism: Triticum timopheevii (assembly GCA_963921465.1). Lineage (NCBI taxonomy): Eukaryota > Viridiplantae > Streptophyta > Magnoliopsida > Poales > Poaceae > Triticum > Triticum timopheevii. Next base: position 279,783,114 of record OY997264.1, read on the forward strand.
AGCGGGTGCCTTAGCGGCAGCCGCTGCAGCGGCTTCCCGCTAGAGTTGGTCGGCGCAGATCAGCGCATCTTTCTTGTCGGAGGGGACAGTGATGATGTTCATCGTCCCGGGCATCTTCAGCATGTTATAGGCGTAGTGTGAAGCCGCCATGAACTTGGCTAGCGTTGGGCGGCCGAGGATCCCGTTGTAAGGCAAGGGGATCTCGGCCACGTCGAAGATAATCCTATCCGTCCTGTGGTTCAGCTCGCCTCCGAACGTCACGGGCAGCGTGATTTTCCCCTTCGGCTGGCTCCTCCCCGGGTCTTCATCAGGGATCTGCAGCCTTCTGACCATAACGGGCGAGATTAAGTTCTGGCCGGCCCCGCTGTCGACCAACATCTTCGTCACCTTGAGGTTGCGGATTGTCGGTGAAACCAACAACGGCAAGCACCCGACCGCGATGGTGCGGTCAGGGTGGTCCTCGGTGTCGAAGATGATGGGAGTGCTGGACCATTTCAGCGGGTTTCGTGCATCAAATGATGGTTCCACCGCCGCGACCTCACGCGCCCACTGCTTGAGTTGGCGGTGAGACGTATGTAGCGAGGCGCCACCATCGACGCACATCGCCTCTATGGCTTTCTGAAACTCGTGGTCGCTAGACTCGTCATCCTCGTCATGATCATCGTCTTCCTGCTTCTTGTCACAGCCCCGGGTGGGCCTCTCTTGCTGATTATCCTTGCCGCGGTGGCCTCCCTGGCCTCCACGTTTCTTGCCGGATCCCTCGACACCGTCTGGTCCTTTCTCCTTGTCACGTCGCTCATACTCGGCTTTCTGCTTCTCGGCGAGCAGCTCTACCTGCCGGCAGTTCTGGAGATCGTGGCCCTTGCTGCGATGGATCTTGCAGTACTGCTTGTCGGAGCCTCCTGGCTTATCGGTAGCTGCCAAGGCCCAGCAAGTGTCACACCCAGCAACCTCCTTGCCGGGGTCGCTTGCCTTGGTCTTCTTGGTGGTACCGGTGTCGTCGGATCCCTCAACGGCAAGCCCGGCCTTGCCCTTGCGCTTCCTATTATGGCGTCGGCCTTTCTTTGCTGGGGCGGCAGTATCGCCGGTGGAGTCGATTTCCGCACCGGCATCTTCGCCGGGGTACTTCCTTCCTTCCTCGGCACGAGCGCACCGATCGGCCAGAACATAGAGTTCGGCCACATCCTTAACCTTGTTCATCGCCAGTTCTTCACGCATCTTGCGATTGCGCATGTTCTGATGGAACGCACTGATCACGGCGGCGGGATGAACATCGGGATGTTGTACTGCAGCAGGCTGAACCTTCGGATGTACTTGCGCAGGTTTTCTCCTTCCTTCCGGGGGATGATGTGTGAGTCACTCGCCTGGCCATGAGCTTGGTGACCTCCAGTAAAGGCGCCAACAAACTCATGGCACAGATCCGCCCAAGAAGAGATGGAATCCACCGGCAAGTGCATCAACCATGACATGACATTAGGCTTGAGTGCCAACGGGAAGTAGTTGGCAAGCACCTTATCGTCACGGGCCCCAGCAGCTTGCATCGCGATGGTGTAGATGTTGAGGAATTCTGATGGGTGGGTCTTGCCATTGTACTTCTCGCCAACGTCAGGTTTGAACGTATGGTGGGAGGGCCACTAGAACTGCCGCAGCTCACGGGTGAAGGCCGGATAACACACCTCGTAAGGTAGGCCACCGTAGCCTCTCGGCGCTGGGTGGTCCGCAGCGGGTCCAGCCCTCCTGTCCGACTGGTGGCGCCCGTCGCGTCGGTGCTCGATCATGGTTCGAGCGTCCTCGTGAGCCCGCTCCCGGAGGACCAGGCGCTGATCGCGGTTGGTTTGCGGGTCGGACGACACAATGGAGATATCATCACGAGCGTCGCCACGGCGGGCCGACGCCCGGGGCAAACGGGATGGAGGCGTGGAATACACTGTGGCCTCGTCGCCTCCGGCATGGTCTCTGCTAGCACGTGGCAGCCCGGCGGAGCAACGGCCGACGGGTTCCGCCGGCCGCGGCCCGTCGTTGTTGGCGATGCCGACGAGGCTCCGGACAATGGCCCTCCATTCGTCAAGCTTCTCCGCGCGCTAGGGCTTCTGCTGGCATGGGTGGCGGTGAAAGCTGGGTGGACCGCGATGCGCCTCGACTCCTAACCATGTTAGAAGGAGCTGCGTCGCGGTTCCGCAGCAGCTCGCCACCTCCGTCAGCACCCCGGTGCGCACGCTGGCCCTCCTCTTCATGTGATGGGCGCACGGGACTCTTCCCAAGGCGGCGCGCAGGATCTCCGGCAGGGTGACGCTGCTCGTCATGCACAACCTGAGAGGAGCGCGCCGTGGGCGCTGGTGTTGGTGTCTTGGAGGTCGCCGTGCCGCCGCCTGGCGGGACGGCGGCACCCCTGAAGGGCCCCGCGCCGCCTGCAGGGGGCCTGGCTCCGTCTCTGGAGCCCGCGACCGGTGGCTCGTCGCTTGGCGCGCGAACGGCGCCGCTCACCAGGCCTGAACCGCCAGGGTAATGTGGATGTTCGCGGGCCGCGCCACGGGTTCTCTCCGCGACTGGCCCGCTGCTGGCTCGCACCGGTGCCGGCAACTTGGTCCCGGACGAACCGATCGTCGTGGTCGTCTTCTTCTTAGGAGCCATGGTGATGAAGAACAGCTAGGCCAACTGCTAGACCAGATTCTCGCAATAGCACTGCCCCCTACCTGGCGCGCCAAAGTTTTCGGTGGGAAACGACACCTATGGGATCACTGGAATCCCTTCTGCGGTTGTGGGGCGCAGAATCGTGAGAAGAGCGGGACTAGGGGATGGAACACAGAGGATTTATCCAGGTTCGGGCCGCAAAGATGCGTAAAACCCTACGATCCTGCTTTGGTGGTTGTATTAGTGTTCTTGAGCTCTCGAACTAGCTCTGGGTGCTGCGAGGTTCAAAAGAGCCGAATCCCCTCTCAGTATTCCATGGGCCTCCTTTTATAGGCGAAAGGGGCTGCCACAGTGGCACACAGGAGGTGGAAAGTGCTACAGCGTTGTGAGGTTACCGCTAGTATTACAGGACAAGATGCATTAAATGTGGGGCTTAGGTGTCCGTCACTTTATTGGGCGACGGGGGTGAGGCCCGTCCCGTTCGTCGCCGCCCCTCCTGGCTTCGACACGCGCCCCGGCCAGCAACGCATGCAGCGCCACGTAGGCGGGCAGGCAGCTGAGGTGGTGCGGTGGTGGAGCCTCCACGAAGGTCTGCATGCTGCCACGCAGGTGCCTGCCCAGCTGGTTGGGTTGGCGGCTGCGCACGAATGGCAGTAGGAACCTGGCTACTGTGGGCCTTGCGGTGGCCTTGCCGGGATGCTTGGCGACGGTCTTGCCGGGTAGCTCGGCAAGGGTCTTGCCGCGGCACACCGGCTTCCCCGACAAGGATCTTGCCGAGGGATCCTGTGGGTTTCTTTGGTGGGGACGGCCGCCTTCCTATCCCCATTTGATCTTGATTGTTCTATTTCTTCACAAAGATCTGCATGCCACCACGGAGGTGCCTCCCAAACCTTGTCCTAACGCGACTACTCAGCGTCGGTGGGCTCGAAGGTGGCTCGCTCAGTGGGTGTGGACGAGCTGCCCCGGCAAGGATCTTGCCGGGGCTGCTGGGCTGCCCTCGGCAAGGGTCCTTGCTGGGGCAAACTGTATTGCCCGTGCAACCTTCGTGGTCTTGGTCCTTTGTTGTTTTGCTTTGCTTGTCCCTGTGGCCCTGGCTTTTCTCCAGCTTCCCTCCCTTGCCTTGCTCATGTGCAGTCGTGGCAGGCGGTTCTGACTGCCCGTGCACAAGTAAAGGGGTCAAAAGCTAGGCCCCTAGTTTTGTACACCGACAGATTTTGAGGTGTCAAATATTGAACTAGCTTCTGCAACTATTTAGATGCGTCTCGTCGCTAGCTTTAATTTGAGTACACGCGGAGCCAAAACAGACTTAGTATGAGGACGATACACCTGTTTTACTGAACAGTGCACAAAACAGATTCCAATCCGAATTCAGGTACGATATTGATTCTAGATAGATCCAAAAAAAATTCTTCTCTCTTTTTCTCACACTTTTTTCTTTTTCTTTCTCTCCTTTTTTCTCTGACTTTTTTTTACTTTTCTCTCTCTTTTTTTCTCTGCCTTTTTTTCTCCCTCTTTCCAAAACAAACTAGATAAGATGCACATTGGATCAAGCGAAGATGTGAACGACCTCAACTATGATTATGACCATGAACGGTGGGTAGGACGTGATGAAAATTGATGGATGGGTGGTGGACCGTGGAAGGGATAATGATGCAGCGACATCATGACTACTATGAACAGAACTCGAAACTCTAAATGAACTAGACACTAAGACTAGCAACTCGACACGACAATGCAACCGATAATTCAATAATGCAAACAATAAAAGAAAATTGCAAAGGCTCAAACAGGCTTGGACAAAGGATGAATAGATCCAACTTTTTTTGTGGCTTTTTCTTGGACAATAGGTAAGAAAATAAATCTAATCTAGGGAAAACTGGAAATTCTCACCGAGTAACCTGAAAACTGATACCACTTGATAGAGGCCAGGATCCCGATCTTTCGATGAGATGATAACTATCGATTTGGTGGAGACGACTTTGACGATCTGACTACAAACGTGCAACGACGTTGTGCCTTAGCAATCGTTAAACCAACTCCGAGAGGTTATTGACCACGCTGGAGCACGATCAACCTGGCCACGAAGGTCTATTCCTGCAAGCAATCGAAGAACAAGCAAGAATATGAGTAAGCAATCTGAATATTGCGAATATGGATGAAGTATCAATAAAAGTGGGGTTTCATAAGCGGCCTTGGTCTGGTCATTGGACACAAACAAAGTACACGAAGTTGCAGCGATGACTAACTTTTAACTAAATAAATCCAAGGAAAAAGCTACTAGATGGATCTACTTATATAGGAGCAAGGGGTGGCGGCCAAGGAGGTGGGAGGACGTCCCAAGACAGCCTAAGACTAACCCTAGGTCATACAAGGCTCATGGGCCCAAGTGGAGGTGATGCAACACCTTTGGACTTTGTAGTTTGACTTGGGTTCTGCTGCAGCTTCAGATTGTTTCGTTCATAAGTCAATGCTCCGGAAGAATTTTAAGGTGGATTCAATTGGGTTGGAAAGAGAACGAAATCTACTTTCCAACAAAAAAAAGAATCACCCAATTTGGAATCTGTATGAAAGAGTTCTTGGCGTTTTGAGTCAGGTATGTGCTGTCCATATCTAAATCCAGAACGTGAGAGACTTGGACTCTATCTTCGCTTGGCCCAAAAGTGATGTGGGAGGACTTTTTGAACAATACCAAAACTTCTCTTTTTTCCTTATCTTCATATGTGGATTGTACAAATGTCCCATACACCTGCAATTAGACATGACAAAAAAGTTTGTGAAATATTTTTTTCCTGGCTGACATAAATAAAATATTGCATAGTTTGCATTAGAAATCACCTCACAAATATACATGTATGCAATATTTTTGGTCGTATCGAAGGTAGTCATGTCCTCATCACTTGTGCTTCTAATCGTTATGTACAGAAGATGAGAACCATCATGATGGATGATGTGTTTATCTACCATGCGCATATGTTCTTTGTTTTGTTCTGTGCATGTGTAGGATACTTGGACTTCCTGTCGACTTCCACTTCACGTGAGTTGACCATTAGAGCTCTTGAGAGCGAGCCTCATACATTATACCACGACTCACTACTACACCACATTTCCTACCACTTTGGCATTGTGAAGAATGCACAAGGACATGCCTTCAAGGTGACATCTTTCTTGAGCATGGATATTGTGGATCATACTACTTGTGTTGCTTGCACCATGAGACTTGTTGGTCATCTTAGACCACTTGATAGTGCACAGGTTAGAGATCTTGCCTCCACTTGCCATTTTCGCATTTACATGACTCATGACATATATACCTTGTGTGTTGCATCCAATTCTTGGATTACTTGCTCCTATCATATGTTGGGTCGCAACAATGTCACTTCTTCACATATGCCATGTCCCATTTCTTGTCACATGCTTGACTTGATTGCCTCACGCACAATGAAAAATTGCTCTTTCTATTGTGTTGAGTGCCACACTATATTCACTACACCCTATGCACCTTATGCTTGGATTGTCTTGCACTTGACCCATGTGTTTAGACACTTCATTTTATTTGGTGTTGTGAATCTTTCCTATGCCTACCATAGATCTTTCATTGAGCAATTTGTGAATGCTTGATATGACCTCGAGGTAGATGCTTATTCTCTTCTCACACATATTTGCATCACTACCTCACATTTGCATACTTGTCCCCATGATATTTTTGCTTGTGCTCGATTGATATGCTTACATGCCATGTCACAATCCTTTGTCACACCAGATGCTATGCTTGATGACAACATTTATTTGGTGAATCACCTCTTGAATGCTTGGTTTTGCACTAATGCTAACCACATTTGTTTTTCCAAGTGTTTGTTCTATTTGATCCTTTCGAAGGAATCACAAGACGGTGCAACATTGGAGAGTGCCCATTTCGAGCTACTAGACGATGAGTGCTTGGTGATCGACCACTTTGACCCGGCATCGCCATCTCTTTCCCATGGTGATTTGGTTTTCGACCCGAGGTTGGATCTTTTCCAAAGAGGAGGGGATGATGTGGAGCATCCTACGGGCATCACCATGTCAAGAGTCCATTTGGCAAGTGACACGTGCGACCTCTACTTTTCATACATAGACGTGAATCTTCTCCTTTACACGTGTTCACTTGACCCGTTTGAGGATGGTATACTACTTGACTCTCCACCCGTCTACATGCATAGTTATCCCCGGAGCTTCACGGACAACGAGGAGTGCTGATACGTCTCCAACGTATCTATAATTTATGAAGTATTCATGCTATTATATTATCCATCTATGATGTTTTATATGCAATTATATGACATTTTATATGATTTTTGGGACTAACCTATTAACCTAGAGCCGAGTGCCAGTTTCTGTTTTCTCCTTGTTTTTGTGTTTTACAGAAAAGGGATACCAAATGGAGTCCAATTGACGTGCCAATTTTTGAGGATTTTTTATGGACCAAAAGAAGACCACGGAGCATCGGAGTTGGGCCAGAAGAGTCCCGGGCTACCCACGAGAGTGGGGGCCGCGCCCTCCCCCCTAGTGCATGGCCCCCTATCTCGTGGACAGCCCGGAGACCTCCCTGATGTGAAACCAACGCCAAAAATTCCTATAAATAGAGAAACCTTCGGGAATTAACCTAGATCGGGAGTTCCACCGCAGCAAGCCTCTATAGCCATGAGAAATCAATCTAGGCCCTCTCTGGCACCCTGCCGAAGGGGGCCATCATCACCGGAGGCCATGGAGGAGGATCTCGGAGGGGCCATCATTGCCATGAAGGCCAAGGACCAGAGGGGTAAAGCCATGGAGGAGGAAGCACAAGGGGGAGAACCTCTCCTCCTCTCTCTTGGTGGCACCGGAGTGCCATCGGGAGGGGAATCATCGCCGCGGTGATCGTCTTCATCAACATTAATATCATCATCACCATCCTCATCTCTTTTACGCGGTCCACTCTCCCACACCCCGCTGTAATCCCTAGTCTAACATGGTGCTTTATGCCACATATTATGATCCAATGATGTGTTGCCATCTTATGATGTTTTGAGTAGATATCTTTTGTCTTTGAGTTGATTTAAGATCTAGATTGGTACGAGTTTTATGCTTTATTTTGGTGTTGTCCTATGGTGCCCTCCGTGTCGTGCAAGCGTTAGGGATTCCCGCTGTAGGGTGTTGCAATACGTTCATGATTCGCTTATAGTGGGTTGCTAGAGTGACAGAAGCTTAAACCGGAGTAAGGGGGTTGTTGCGTATGGGATAAAAGGGGACTTGATGCTTTAATGCTATGGTTGGGTTTTACCTTAATGAATCTTTAGTATTTTGCGGATGCTTTCTAGAGTTCCAATCATAAGTGCATATGATCCAAGTAGGAAAAGTATGTTAGTTTATGCCTCTCCCTCAAATGAAATTGCAATGACGACTATCGATCTTGTTAGCAATTGCTTTGGACAATTCGGCACACCGATCCACCATTATTCCACACTCTCTATTTATATTATTTAGTAATATATTCTAACTTTATGATAACAGCACCTACTTTCATATTTTAGCTCTCCGATGTCATACAAAGTTATCCTCTTCATACCCACAACACAATTTTATTTCTTGTTTCTAGTTGGAAGCAAATGTTCGGTGCACGTAGAGTCGTATCAGTGGCATATTGGGCTTGAGATAATATTGATATTACCTTTAGCTCCTTGTGGGTTCGACACTCCATACTTATCGCTTCCACCTTTGGGAATTTCTAAGATGATTCCCTGCACTTGGGGATTATCAAGCTCTTTTCTGGCGCCGTTGCTGGGGAGCAATAGCGTGGGGTTGATATTCTCGTGTGTGCTTGTTTGCTTTCTTCACTAAGTAGATTTTGTTTTTCCTTTTGGTTTCTGTTTAGTTGTGGGTGAAACATACAAAAAAAATTCAAAAGAATGAATATACCAAAAAATATTTACTTGCCTCTCATGCCTAAAAAAGTTTTTTTTCAAAAAGGGTAGTGATTGGAAAGTTATGCATTGAAGAAGTGAGGGTCGACCTTGAGCACTTGTGTTCATGCTCACGGAAACAATGTAGAAATTTTAATGGAAGTTTCTCTATAAATAATTATCCCCTTGTATATATCCATTGTATTATAAAAATAATGTGCCAAGCTTTGGTTTTAGTATGATAAGATTGCTTGCTTACTTTGTGTAGAACAAAAACAGAAACTTTGGCTGTAGTCCATGAATTTACATTTTTTACTGGAAAGTCAAATGGGTATGAAACTTTTTTCACATTACTTCTGTACAAATTGTTCAAATTTTCAAAATTTATTTCATAATTTTTGGAGTTACAGAAGTTTACTAAACTTCCAGATTACTACAGACTGTCCTGTTCTTAACAGATTCTGTTTTTTGTGTGTTGTTTGCTTATTTTGATGCACCTATGGCTAGTATGTAGGGTATGAACCATATAGAAGTTGGAATACAGTAGGTTTAACACCAATATAAACAAATAATGAGTTAATTACAGTACCTTAATGTGGTAGTTTGCTTTATTACACTAACAGATCTCACAAAGTTTTTGTTTAAGTTTTTGTGAATGAAGTATTTGAAGAACGAGGAGTTACCGATGTGAGAAGAATAAAGAGAGACAAGAGTTCAAGCTTGGGGATGCCCAAGGCACCCCAAGTAAATATTTCAAAGGATACTCAAGCATCTAAGCTTGGGGATGCTCCGGTTGGCATCCCATCTTTCTTCTTCAACAAATATCGGTATACCTTGGTTTTTGTTTTGTTCATATTGTTTGTGCCCTTTGTGTTTTTCTTTTTCTTTAAGAATCATGCTAATATGAGATAGCTCTTCATTGATTTATAGAATACTTCATGTGCTTCACTTATATCTTTTAAGTATGGTCTTATAGAATTGCTCTTTGTGCTTCACTTAAATCGTTTGAGTATGGTTTTATAGAATGCTTCGTGCGCTTCACTTATATATTTTGAGCTTGGATATTGGCCAGTCTGTATTAATGGTAGAATGCTCCAGGAACTTCATTTATATCTTTTGGAGTATGAATAATACTATAATTTAAAGTGGGTTTGGAAGAGTATCAACTTTAGGAATTAGTGATCCCACTATCTTGGAGGGTGTTGAATCTTCTTACGATATTTATGAAAGTGGATTTGGAAGAGTGTCAACTTTAGTTAGTATTCCAATATTTCGGAAGAGGTTCCAATTGAGTATGAGAACAAAGTTTCTATCCATGATGCTACTGAAAATTGTTATGAGGGAGGAATATGTGCTTGTAGGAGTTGCAATAATATCAAGTTTCCTCCCTATGTGCTTAAAAGTTTTGAAGTTATACTTGTTTTGCCTTCCTATGCTAGTTGACTTTTGTTCCTATAAATTGTGTGTTCACAAAATCCATAGGCATAGGAAGTGGGTTGGATTTAAATGTGCTAGTCATATTCTTCATAATGCTCTTTTTATGTTTCAACTCTTGTCTTCTATGTGAGCATCAGTGAAATTATCATGCCTAGCTAAAAGGCATTAAAGAAAAGCGCTTGTTGGGAGACAACCCAACATTTATCCTTACTGTTTTTGTGTGTATAAATGATTAAGCTACTTTAGTAATCATGTTTTATAGATTTTGTTTCAATAAAGTGCCAAGTAAGACCTTTGGGAAGATTTGGGTGAGAGTTAATGTGATCTTGCTGTAAAAAACTGAAACTTTGCGCTCACGAGATTAGCTGTCATTTTTTACAGAAGAGTGATTTTGAGTTGATTATTTTTGCAGAAAATTAATAGTGAAATTCCTCATGTCCACCGATTTATTTCATAATTATTGGAGTAGAAGAAGTATGGTTATTGTTCATATCATTACAGACTCTTCTGTTTCTGACAGATTCTGTTTTCATTGCATAGTTTGCTTGTTTCCTAGCTTCTATGGCTTATATTTCTCAATATAAATTGTAGAAACGATATGTTACAGTAGGAATTATGTGAAAATAATTATGAACCTTGTCTTTTACACTATCAAAGTGCATGATTTACTCTTTATCATACTAACCTATCTCACGAAGTTCCATTAAGTTTTGTGTGATTGAAGTTTTCAAGTTTTGGGTGAGATATCGATATAAGGAGAATAAGGAGTGGGAAGACCCTAAGCTTGGGGATTACCAAGGCACTCCAAGGTAATATTCAAGGAAGACTCAAGCGCCTAAGCTTGGGGATGCCCCGGAAGGCACCCCCTCTTTCGTCTTCAAAACTATCGGCATACCTTACTCGGAGCTATATTTTTATTCGTCACATGATATGTGTTTTTCTTGGAGCGTCATTTTATTTTGTTAGTATTAGCTTTCTGTTATTTATAATAGTGTTTTGCATCTTTATTTTCAATAAAAATGTCAAGGATAGCCTTTACCATGTTTATTTTGCTAGTATACATGTTGCTGTTTGAAAACAGAAAGTTTACCGCTGTTACAAAAATTCCCTAGAAAAGTCAGAGCATGATATAATGTTGAAACTTTTTGCATAATGATCTATGATAAATATAATACAGTGGGAATTTTCTCTCATAATTGTTGGAGTTAGGGAAGTATGATGAATCTTGCATTCTTTACAGACTATACTGTTTTGGCAGATTGCTGTTATAGTTGCATTGTTTGCATATGTTTGCTTGTTTAATGACTCTATTTGAGGATAGGAGTATTAAATATGAAGATACATTTAGTATGCAATGTTGAATAATAATTTTAGTGTTTTGTTACAGTAGAAAATGATAAGGTTTTGCATTGGTTTATACTAACCTATCTCACGAGTTCTTGTTGAGTTTGGTGTGGATGAAGCTTTTGATAAAAAGAGAAACCATGATATGAGAGGAATTAAGGAGATATAAAAGTTCAAGCTTGGGGATGCCCAAGGCACGCCAAGATAATATTCCAAGAAGTCTTAATCATCTAAGCTTGGGGATGCCCCATTAGGCATCCCACCTTTCTTCTTCTACAACTATCGGTTAGTATCGGTTGAGCCTAAGTTTTTGCTTCTTCACATGAGTTGTGCTATCCTTGCAATGTCATTTTATTTGGTTTTACTTTCTGTTTTAATAAAATCATTGGATCTGAAATATTGAATAAAAAAGGGGAACCCTCCCATGGCTAGTTAATTATTTGACTACTCAGTGTCCTTCACTCATATCTTTTGGAGTAGTTTGTCATTACTCTTGTGCTTCATGTATATCCTATGAGTAAATGGGGGAATGAATTGAATGTAATAAATCTGAATTTTTATATGTTTCATATCCTTATAACATGGTTAGTGATGACTTCACACATAGAAAGTATGAGGCATAAAAGTTGTTGAGAGTTGACGAACGTAGTTTTGGTCATCGTCGCAATTAATATGAAGTAATAAGGAAAGAGAGGTTCACATACAAACATATTATCTTGGACATCTTTTATGATTGTGAAGCACTCATTAAGTATGACATGCTAAAAGAGTTGATGTTGGACAAGGAAGACAACATAATGGTTTATGTTTTCCGACATCTCAGTTAAAGTATATTGTCATTGACCTTCCAAACGTATTGAGCTTGCCTTTCTCCCTCATGCTAGCCAAATTCCTTGCACCAAGTAGAGATACTACTTGTGCTTCCAAATACCCGTAAACCCAGTTTTTCCATGAGAGTCCATCATACCTACCTATGGATTGAGTAAGATCCTTCAAGTAAGTTGTCATCGGTGCAAGCACTAAAAATTGCTCTCTAAATATGTAGGACTTATTAGTGCAGAGAAAATAAGCTTTGTACGATCTTGTTGTGGAAGTAATAAAAGCGACGGACTGCATAATAAAGGTCCACATACAAGGGGCAATATAAAGTGACGTTCTTTTGCATTAAGAATTTGTGCATCAACCCTAAACGCGCATGACAACCTCTGCTTCCCTCTGCGAAGGGCATATCTTTTACTTTATGCTTGAGTCAAGGTGATCCTCACCTTTCCCTTTTTCATTTTTATCCTTTGGCAAGCTCTTCGTGTTTGAAAGATCATGATATATATATCCAATTGGATGTAAGTTAGCATGGGCTATTATTGTTGACATCACCTAAAGGTGAATACATTGGGAGGCAACACAATAAGCCCCTATCTTTCTTAGTGTCCGGCTAAAATTCCATAACCACAAGTATTGCGTGAGTGTTAGCAATTGTAGAAGACTATATGATAGTTGAGTAGGTGGGCTTGCACAAAAGCTCTATTCTTGACTCTTTCTGATGTTATGATAAATTGCAGTTGCTTCAGTGACTGAGATTATAGTTTTTTAGTTCTCAATGAAGTTTCTGAACCATACTTGACATCGTGAATAGTTTGTTACTTGATCATGAAAAGTTTTATGAGATAAGTTACTATTATGACACATATTGATGCTAGAAAAGGTGATTGAAATTATCATTGATCAAACTTGTGCACCTTCTAGCATTCACACTTCATAAATTATTTCTTTTATTATTTACCTACTCGAGGACGAGTAGGAATTAAGCTTGGGGATGCTGATACGTCTTCAACGTATCTATAATTTATGATGTATTCATGCTATTATATTATCCATCTATGATGTTTTATATGCATTTATATGTCATTTTATATGATTTTTGGGACTAACCTATTAACCTAGAGCCCAGTGCCAGTTTCTGTTTTCTCCTTGTTTTTGTGTTTTACAGAAAAGGGATACCAAACGGAGTCCAATTGACGTGCCAATTTTAGAGGATTTTTTATGGACCAAAAGAAGACCACGGAGCATCGGAGTTGGGCTAAAAGAGTCCCGGGCTGCCCACGAGAGTGGGGGCTGCGCCCTCTCCCCTAGGGCGTGGCCCCCTATCTTGTGGACAGCCCGGAGACCTCCCTGACGTGAAATCAACGCCAAAAATTCCTATAAATAGAGAAACCTTCGGGAATTAACCCAGATCGGAAGTTCCGCCGCCGCAAGCCTCTGTAGCCACGATAAATCAATCTAGGCCCTCTCTGGCACCCTGCCGAAGGGGGCCATCATCACCGGAGACCATGGAGGAGGATCTCGGAGGGGCCATCATTGCCATGAAGGCCAAGGACCAGAGGGGGAAAGCCATGGAGGAGGAAGCACAAGGGGGAGAACCTCTCCTCCTCTCTCTTGGTGGCACCGGAGTGCCATCGGGAGGGGAATCATCGCCGCGGTGATCGTCTTCATCAACATCACCATCATCATCACCATCCTCATCTCTTTTATGCAGTCCACTCTCCCACACCCCGCTGTAATCCCTACTTGAACATGGTGCTTTATGCCACATATTATGATCAAATGATGTGTTGCCATCTTATGATGTTTTGAGTAGATATCTTTTGTCTTTGAGTTGATTGATGATCTAGATTGGTACGAGTTGTATGTTTTATTTTGGTGTTGTCCTATGGTGCCCTCCGTGTCGCGCAAGTGTGAGGGATTCCTGCTGTAGGGTGTTGCAATATGTTCATGATTCGCTTATAGTGGGTTGCTAGAGTGACAGAAGCCTAAACCCGAGTAAGGGGGTTGTTGCGTATGGGATAAAAGGGGACTTGATGCTTTAATGCTATGGTTGGGCTTTACCTTAATGAATCTTTAGTATTTGCGGATGCTTGCTAGAGTTCCAATCATAAGTGCATATGATCCAAGTAGGAAAAGTATGTTAGTTTATGCCTCTCCCTCATATGAAATTGCAATGACGACTATCGATCTAGTTAACAATTGCTTAGGACAATTCCGCACACCGATCCACCATTATTCCACACTTGCTATTTATATTATTTAGTAATATATTCTAACTTTATGATAACAGCACCTACTTTTATATTTTAGCTCTCCGATGTCATACAAAGTTATCCTCTTCATACCCACAACACAGTTTTATTTCTTGTTTCTAGTTGGAAGCAAATGTTCGGTGCACGTAGAGTCGTATCAGTGGTAGATAGGGCTTGAGAGAATATTGATCTTACCTTTAGCTCCTTGTGGGTTCGACACTCCGTACTTATCACTTCCTCCTTCAAGAATTGCTATGATGATTCCCTGCACTTGGGGATTATCAAGTACGAGCACAACGGAACAACTAGACCATCCATTTGGGAAGCATGGATGAGAAGACGGAAGAAGACGGAATGGCGGATTCTATAGCGGCCGGACAACTGACATGCCACCGGATGTCCGACACACCTTCCACCCAGCCAGACAAAGACGCTACAGCGGCCGGATGACCAATGACCACCGGACGTCCGACAAGTACCAGGGATTGGACGACCGGTGCCACCAGTCCAGAGAAGAAACGTCGGAAGTCCGACGCCATCCGGACCCCCGCGAGCGACCGGACGTCCGGCCCCAACCGGACGTTCGACACTGTGTGTGTGCAGCCGGTCCTTTGGCCTTGTATCCCTCTCCCACTTACCCCTCCATGGCTTAGACTATAAATAGACCTCCCCCTCATCCATTCTAGGGGCAGCAAAGTGATAGCTCATTTGTATGTGAGCATTGCTCCTACCACTCCTCCTCTTAAGAGAGGGAGAGACCACCACTCCCATGGAGTTCAAGACCTCCATGTGAGAAGATCCTGCGGGATATAATTAAGACCCCATCACGGGAAGATCCGTCTAGGATACCATCAAGACCTCCTCTTGGAGATGAACCTTACCTCGTATCTTTCCCTTTGTTGTTCATGTACCTTGTGGATCTTGTGTGTTTGATTGTCTAGTGGATGTGTGATTGGACTTGTTCTTGAGTGTTTCCCCTTGTGATTTCTCCCCGTTCTTCCCCGTGTTCATCGTGTTCTTCGTAGGATCCCACTCCAATCGTAAAAGATCGGCCTACACTGATAGAGGCAAAGGTGTCCCGATGTTTCGATGAGATGGTGGATATCGTTTTCTGTGGGAGTCGACCCTCACGATCCAACTACCACTACAAAAAAAAGACACATCCGTGACATTTTGGGTCGAACGAAATTTTTTCTGTCATACTTATGACACTTCTATGACGATAATTGTGACAAAACCCGGTATCATCATAGATGTGGTGGGCTCCTACTTCTATTACAAAAAATCATGATAGAAAATGGGCTTTTTGTCCTGGGTGGGCCGAAGACGCAGCTGCATGACATTCTTTGGGCCGTCTGCTACGTCTTGAGCTTGCATTGGTTTTCCTTGAAGAGGAAAGGGTGATGCAGCAAAGTAGCGTAAGTATTTCTCTCATTTTTTGAGAACCAAGGTATCAATCCAGTAGGAGGCTCCTCAAAAGTCCCATGCACCTACACAAACAAACAAGAACCTCACAACCAATGCAATAAAGGGGTTGTCAATCCCTTCACGCTACTTGCGAAAGTGAGATCTGATAGAGATAATATGACAAGATAAATATTTTTGGTATTTTTATGATATAGATTGGAAATTAAAGATGCTAATAAAAGTAGATGGAAAACTTATATGATAAAAGATAGACCCGGCGGCCATAGGTTTCACTAGTGGCTTCTCTCAAGATAGCATAAGTATTAAGGTGGGTGAACAAATTACTGTCGAGCAATTGATAGAAAAGCGCATAGTTATGAGATTATCTATGTCGGTGTACTAGAGTAGGGGTACCCTAGTATCCCGAACTTGTGCACGGGCAGTCGCAGCACCCCGCGGCAAGGCTTGCCGGGTGACTGCCAAGGTCCTCCGTGGTTCCTTTGGAGCCATTCAAGAACAAAGTGTTCAAGCCAAGGAGACAAGACCCCGACAAGAGGAGCTTGCCGGGAAGGCCAACCGAGGCATTTCAAGGAACTTGCCGCGACGCGCCACGCGTCCCGGCAAGGCCCGGTGAGCGACAAGCTTCCGGACGCGGCAAGACAACGACCACGGCAAGGCGCTTGCCGCGGCAAGCTACCACTCTGTACCCACGCTCCAGCACATCCACCAACATGTCGCCCTGGGTCCTTTCCAGGCGCGCGTGGCAAGAGGTTGTGCAGCCAGCGGTGCGAGGTGGCAAGCAACGCTGACAAGACTGCCATCGTGGCAAGCGGTGGCGCCCCTGACGGTCCCTGTTTGCACTGTTTGGGCGACACAGACGGGCATTTAATGCCTTTGTCCCCTGCCGTCAGGGTTAGGTATGATACACTGTACAAGTAGTTGTACCAACTGCAACATCTTTCCATTTTTGCCCTTGTCTATGTTGCCACCTGTCGGTGACACCTTAAGCATATAAAAGGAGGCCCATGAACAACATAGAGGGGGGTTCGAGGCCAGAAAACACTCACGCTCGGTCTCGTTAGCAGCTAGTGTGTACTGTAGCACTCAGCGCTCCTGAGCAAGAACACAATACAAATCAGACACGCAGCAGTAGGAGTATTATCTCTCTGGAGAGCTCCGAAGCTGGGTAAAACGCTCGTGTGCTTCGCCTCGATCCGCTCTTCGTGCGATCTCCGCCCCCCGCCGAACCGAAAGGGGCTCGGTTCGCCGGCCCCATAGGTGTCCGTGGATTAAGTTTTCCCTGGCATCTTTGGCGCGCCAGGTAGGGGGCGTCGAGGCAGTGTGAACCTGATCCGGCGTTCGCACGAGCTAGATCTTCATCTTCTTCATCGACATGCCACCGAAGAAGAAGGCTTCGGAGGTGGCTGCTCCGTCCACGTCGATCCCACCACCACCGGAGCAAATAGGTGGTGGGGTAGACGCCGGTGGAAGAACGGGCGTCGACCAGGGAGCTCACGGTGCTGCCAGGTCCAAGGACAAGGCTGCGTAGACCTCGGTGTCCGTACATGCACCGCGCCCATCCCAGGAGGCGCGGGACCGACAGCTTCATGGTACTCGCGGTACCATACGCTCGTTGGACCAAGATCAAGCTGGTGGATCTCAGGGTGTTGAAGACCAGCATGCACGCCAACATGCGGGCACGAGCAAGACGCGGTCGCCTGGACAGGATACTGCTCCTTCTAACGTAGTTAGAAGTCCGAGCATATCCCGTTCCTCGCACCGTTCGCCACTGCCACCCACCACTCCAGCAGAAGCTTTAGCGCGAGCTCAACTGCTCCTGGATTACCCTCCAACGGCAGACAAGATCGACGAATGGAGGGCCACCATTCAGAGTCTCATCGGCTTCGCCAACGGCGACACTCCACGGCAGCCGAGTACATCAAAGCCGCGGCAAGACTGCCAGGCACGAGCCGATGGCGACAAAGCCGGTGGGGGTGCAACCACCGTGCACTCTCCGCCCCGAAGGCCAAGATCGCCGACTCGCCGGATCCACCTCAACAACGACTCCACCGCGTCATCAGATCCACGAGCTCGCCGCGATCAGCGCCAAGTTCTTCACGAACGACAGCAAGAAGACGCTCATACTCGCATCGAGCGCCGAAGAGAAGCGCGGCGTCAATCGGACCAGCGCGCTGGGCCCACTGTCGACATGCATGCGCCAGGGGAACCAGGCGACTTGCCGTACGTGGTAGGTTGCCCTGCGTTCACTCGTGAGCTGCGGCAAGTCCAGTGGCCCAGCACGAAGAATTTCAAACCAGACGTACCAGAGAAGTACGACGGCAAGTCGCATCCGTCGGAGTTCCTCAGCATCTACACCATCGCGGTGAAAGCTGCTGGGGGGCGGGATGACAAGATCCTTGCCAACTACTTCCCGCTGGTGCTCAAGCCCAATGTCAGGTCCTGGCTCATGCACTTGCCGGACAACTCCATATCCTCTTGGGCAGATCTATGCCATCAGTTTGTCGGTGCCTTTACAGGCGGCCACAAACCTCATGGCCAAGAGAGAGACCTTCATCTGCTCGCCCAGAAGGAAGGAGAGCCCCTGCGCAAGTATATTCAGAGATTCAGCCGTGTACAGCACAACATCCTAGATGTCCACCCTGCCGCGGTCATCAGCGCGTTCCATCAGAACGTGCGAAACCGCAGGATGCGGGAGGAGATGGCGATGTGCAAAATCAGAGACGTCAGTGAGCTATATGCCCTGGCCAACAAGTGTGCACGTGCTGAGGAAGGGAGAAAACTTCCCAGAGAGAATACGGGAGCAGGAGGATCTGACAGTGAGGATGCCACCCCGACAAAGAAGAACCGACGGCGGAACAACAGGAAAAGGAAAGGCAAAGATGTGCTAGTCGTTGAGCAGTTCCGCAACGAAGGTGGCGCCAAAAACGCTGTGGCGGCCGCCGACAAGCAGGACGGCACCGACAAGCAGTACTGCAAGATCCACCGCACCAAGGGCCATGACCTCTAGAGCTGCAAGAAGGTCGAGCAGCTTGTCAAACAGCAAAAGGCCAAGTACGAGCAACGCGACAAGGAGAAGGCCCAAGAAGGTACTGGAGGATCCGGCAAGAAACGCCCCGGCCGGGGAGGACGCCGCGACAAGGCCAAACAGCGGCAAGGAGACAGACCTCCCCGCGGCCGCGACAAGGATGAAGATGACGACGACGATGAAGACAGACCTCCACGTATCTTGTCGATTTCATGCTTTCTATTTTTTGCATGTGTTGTCTGACACTTTGTGCAGCACCTACCCCCAGTAAGCAATAACGAGCCGTAAGGCTCCATATCTTTATTTTCTCTTCTTTCTCTTTCTAAAAAGAAAGGAAGGTTCCCACGCCCACAAGTTTTCCGGGGGGAAAGGAGGAGATAATGGTGTGGACCAGGCGTCGTTCAAGAAAGTTTTGCCTTCCCGGGACGCAAACGACAGAAAAGCTAAGTTGCCAAAGTTTGAGCAATCAGTTTTAAAATTTTTAAGTTATCTTCCTCGAACGACCGTGCTTTGTATGGAAAACCTGTGCGCGGAGGAACCAACTCGTAGCTAGTCGCGGCCTTACTTTGTTTCGAGTCCGCTCAACAACTTAAGTGAGCTGTAACTAGTTGCGACAAGGTTTCTTGTCGGTAGCAGCACCGCCAGCAGGCTGCTACGTCCCGCACTCAGCGCTCGCGGCTAAGGTGCCTGCACCGGCAAGTTCCCTAAAAGAGTAGGGCAAAAACATACAAAGGAAGGGATCAAGTAAAGGAAATAACATAGCAATCGATACCCAAAACAAAGTTATATTACAAGATAGCTTGTCGCAGCTCTAATGAATTGTTCTCGTAACATGACCAGCAGCGACAAGAAAAGGAGAAAACGGGCGGCCTAATCTACGCGATCGCCCTCAACCCTCTTGACCTCGCTCACCTTGTCCACAATGGGTGCGACAAGGGTCTTGAGTGCTTCCAGATCAGCATCCGGCGGCAACTTCTTGAGGACATTCGTGAGGTTGAGGCCCGGGTTGCGGAAGGCCACCTTCACCAACACCTTTTGAAGAACTCCCACGCAGATCGTGCGCGACTCGTCGGCCAGCTGCTTTGGGATCCTTTCCCGAATTCGCTGGAGGGCCGTCGCCACGCCTTTGAAGAACAAAGTGAGCTTGGCGCTGGGTTGGAGGTTCTCGTCGGAGGAGTACCCGAAATCCTCCATCCCCAGCTAAGCCAGCTCCCTGTCGATGGCTGCGGCAACATCCACCAGACCCTCCGTCCAGTGCTCCACATTCTCCCTGAAGGTGTTCTGGGTGGCGGCAGCACTTGCCAGCAGCGCCTCGTCGGCCTTGATCTGCTTCTTCAGGGCCGCCTCCTGCTCCCTGGCGCCGTCCAGCGTCTTGGTCAAAGTAGCCAGCTTCAACTCAAGATCTGCATTGGAGTCCTTGGCGGCGCTAAGCTCCTTGCCCTTCTCAACTAGACTACCTTGCAGCTCGCCACGGGTGTAGGCGTCCTTCTCGCGCTCATGCTTGAGCGCGGCAAGCTCTTCACCCCTCGCCTTGAGATCGGCCTCCAGCTGCGCCACCTTCGTCTCCAGCTCCTTCTTGGTGGCCTCGGCAGCTGCGGTAGCATCTTCTGCTTCCTTGAGAGCCCCGCCGAATGTTTGCTCGCGTGCAGCAAGCTCCTCCTTGTGGCTGTCAAGATTGACCTTCCGCTGCGCCAACTCGCCCTCCCGCGCAAACAGCTCCTCGGCGGCAAGCCGCTGTTGCTCTTCGGCTTCGGCCTTCTCGAGGAGGAAGGCTTTCCGTTCATCGGCGAGTTGCGCCCGCTTCTCTGCCAGAGACCGGAGAGCTTCCTGGTTGCGATCCCGGAGCTCCTCCGCCCGCTTCTCGATGTCCACTCCCGCCTGCGCGACAAGCGCTTCTCGGGATTCCACCTTGGCCTGTCGGGCGCGGTAGAGCGACACCAGCTTCCGCAGCAGCTGCTCCTCCTCAGACTCGCCGCTGCTGCTGCTCGGCGCATCAACCAGCGTCAGCCCAGCGGAGGCGAGCACCTCTCCATCCAAGGTTTCTCCTTCGACCGGCGCCCTAGAGCTTGATGCCCAGGGGAGCTTGATGAAGACGCCGTCGCCGGCCTTCAAATAGGCACCGGGCTGGGGCTCGTCGGAGCCTGACGCTGCGGCAGTGGCGGGGGATCGGCGGTCGGTGCAGCGCCTTGCGCTCCTGCAGTCTCGGGACCGTCAGTGCGATCGCCAGACCCCTCGCCAGCTCCTACAGCGGCAGCCTTGGCGGCCTCTTCGCCGGCAGGATCATCAGCGCCGGCTTCTTCTTCGGTGGCGGCGGCGTCATCAGTATTGCCGCACGCGTTCTCCTCGCTGGCGACCTCGGTCTCCATCGGCTCCGTGACAGGTGGATCTGAAGGCCGGAAGAGGGAGAAAAGTCAAGCAAATATCCAAAAAGAAAATCAGAAGAAGAAGAACTCAAGGGAAGTTTTCAAGCAAGAGGGTTACCTGTACTGGGCTCTTCAGTCATGGGCTCCACCACTGGGGGGTCGCTGGTGCTGTCCCTTGCCGAAGAACTGTCCCTTGCCGGAGACTTCTCCCTTGCCAGAGAACGCTCCCTTGCCGGGGAATCCTCCCTTGGCGGTGTAGTCGAAGCAGATGTCATGTCGGGGGCGGCTTCCGGACGCTCCTGGTGAGGCTGCTCTGCTCCTGCACAAACCAACATTCAGATATCAGCAAAGAAAGAGCATCCATGCACGCCTGACAGCGGGAAGTAAACCATATACTTACGCTGGGGGCTGTGCTGGGGGCTGCTTTGGGGAATGATTGCCGGGTCCGGCAAGGTGGTCTCGAGCGCGCCCCCTGCTGTCGTGGTGGGTTCGTCCTCGATGACAATCACCGGGACCTTGGCTCTCTTTGCCGCTCTC
The DNA here is from genome assembly GCA_963921465.1 of Triticum timopheevii. Lineage (NCBI taxonomy): Eukaryota > Viridiplantae > Streptophyta > Magnoliopsida > Poales > Poaceae > Triticum > Triticum timopheevii. The sequence goes on from OY997264.1 coordinate 279,804,871, forward strand.
TGGGCCAGAGTCCTGAAAAGGAATGAGTTCAAAGTAAAGCAAATCGGATACAAGACAAAAAACAGCAAGAATTGAAGAACTACAAGTACAGCAAAGAATTTTACTCTTCTTCTTCCTCGTCGGAGCTGAGCCCGGAGAGGTCGAAGTCCGTCCCACCTCCGGCGCGACGAGGCGGAGGAGTAGGTTACCTTAGCCGCTTGGCGGGGGCAGTGGCGGTGGTCCGGGACGACCCCACTCCAGTTGCCGCATCGGCGTGAGGCGCTCCCGCGGCAACAGTGCTTGTCGCGGTGGAGCGTGTCGCGCGGCGCGGCGGCTGTTGACCCCTCTGCCGCCCTGCTATGTCCCCAACCTTGCGGAGACGCCTTCTTGGTGGAGCTGGGGGCTCTGCTTGCGGCGGGCTGTCTGAAGAGGAGGAGGAAGAGGAGCCGCTCTCCGACGAGCCGCTCGCACCCTCGGCGGGATCGCCCGACTCAACTTCAAGCCCGGCAAGCTCTCCCTCGCCGGCAAGCTCTCCCTCGCAGGCAAGCTCTCCCTCGCCAGCAAGCTCATCTTGCTCGGCGAGGCTTGCCGCCTCTGCTGCCTCTACCTCCTCCACTGTGAATCCAAACTCGCCCGCGGCGGCGGCTGCCGCCGCCTCTTCCGCCCTGGTGGCGATGCGCTGCATCTCCGCATCGGTGGTGTCGCGGGTGAGGCTCTTTTGTTCATTGGAGCGGACCGCCACTTCTACCAGGCCGTCGAAGAACTCCTGCACAACGTCGTCCGCAGGCTCTTGCCAAGTTGGGACAATTCCATGCGAATCGCACAGCGGCATCATTGCACGGATGCGGTCGAGCGAGGAATTGTTGCACAGCGGAACGACACCCTTCGGCAACCTGAACCATTCGGGATGTTGAGGTTCATGCTTGAACAATTCCTTGAGCATCGCGTCCAGTTCCAGGACAGTGAAGTTGAAGTTGAGGCCCGGGCGCGGCCTCATGATGTCCGCCGGTACCCCGAACTCCCAGACGGGTCTCCACCTCTCCTGCAGGGGGGCGATGCGGCAGCGAAAGAAATCTACACCAACGGTGCCTAGAGTGAGCCCGGCAAGCCTGAGGCGTAGGATCCGGGTGATGGCAATCTTCAGCCTATCATCTTCCGGGGCCACGCTGCTCCAATCGTTGCCGCGCGCTACTGGGGCTTGGCGCTGGGCGGTGAATGGCTATGGGTTCTCCTCGACAATCCAGCACCAATCTGCTCTCCATTCCTCCCACTTGCCGCGGAGCTCTCCCTCCATATAAGCTTCCTTCTTGCCGGCTCTCGAGATCCAGGCGATTCCGCCGGATAGAGGCTCTCCTCTCTCAACTCGGGGCATAAAGAAGTAGAGGAAAAGGGCTACATTTGGATGGACTCCGACAAAGTTTTCGCAGAGATTTGCGAAAAGTGCCATGGTCAGAACGGCATTGGGGGTGAAGTCAAGGAGGTGGAACCCGTAGGTGTTCATAATATCGCAAAAGAATTCAGAGAAAGGCGGGCAGAGCCCGCAGTAGAAGAACAACGCGAAGAAGGGATATCCATTCGGAGCCCGTTCCGAAGTAGCGGCGGAGAGTACCTTCGTGCGCGGATGCGCTCGCGTCTCCGTTGACCAGAAGAGGTAGTAGTACTCCCTCAGCTCCTTCGCGGCAAGCTGGGGGGGAAGGTTGTCCGCTCCCTTCGCAGCGCCGCGAGCCGCTGCGCCTCGGTCGACTTCACGCCCTTCCCCTTGCCGGCTTTCGGAGCCATGGCGGAGGTGGTGGGGGAGATCGACGGTGTTGGTGGTGCTGGTGGCGATGGGGGGCGGAGCGCTGCTGTCTTTGGGAAGAAGGGGGGAGCGGCGGAAGTTTCTGAGATTGGAATAGCAACTGGCGAGATGGGCGAACTGCCCCTGTTTCCTCTGCTTATAAAGAGGGAGGGGGCGGACGTTCCATTTTTCCGAATAAAGAAGCAACCCACGATCTCTCCCACGATGCCGCATTCGACGCGTGCCGTTTGGGAAGGGCGCGGTGGATACGGAGTAAGATACGGCGTAACCCAGGCCGCGCGTGCCCATGCCCTGTTTTGGGCCTGGCCCAACAGCGCTCCGCACCGTGTGTGGCCCAGGCCCGGGGGCTCCTGTCGGTGTACTAGAGTAGGGGTACCCTAGTATCCCGAACTTGTGCATGGGCAGTCACAGCACCCCGCGGCAAGGCTTGCCGGGTGACCGCCAAGGTCCTCCGTGGTTCCTTTGGAGCCATTCAAGAACAAAGTGTTCAAGCCAAGGATACAAGACCCCGACAAGAGGAGCTTCTCGGGAAGGCCAACCGAGGCATTTCAAGGAACTTGCCGCGACGCGCCACGCGTCCCGACAAGGCCCGGTGAGCGACAAGCTTCCGGATGCGGCAAGACAACGACCGCGGCAAGGCGCTTGCCGCGGCAAGCTACCACTTTGTACCCACGCTCCAGCACATCCACCAACGTGTCGCCCTGGGACCTTTCCAGGTGCGCGTGGCAAGAAGCTGTGCAGCCAGCGGTGCGAGGTGGCAAGCGACGCTGACAAGACTACCATCGTGCCAAGCGGTGGCGCCCCTGACGGTCCCTGTTTGCACTGTTTGGGCGACACAGACGGGCATTTAATGCCTTTGTCCCCTACCGTCAGGGTTAGGTATGATACACTGTACAAGTAGTTGTACCAACCGCAACATCTTTCCATTTTTGCCCTTGTCTATGTTGCCACCTGTCGGTGACCCCTTAAGCATATAAAAGGAGGCCCATGCGCAACATAGAGGGGGGTTCGAGGCCAGAAAACACTCACGCTCGGTCTCGTTAGCAGCTAGTGTGTACTGTAGCACTCAGCGCTCCCGGGCAAGAACACAATACAAATCAGACACGCAGCAGTAGGAGTATTATCTCTCTGGAGAGCTCCGAAGCTGGGTAAAACGCTCGTGTGCTTTGCCTCGATCCGCTCTTCGTGCAATCTCCGCCCCCGCCGAACCGAAAGGGGCTCGGTCCGCTGGCCCCATAGGTGTCCGTGGATCAAGTTTTCCCCGGCAATCTATGCATGATCATGTATATAGGCATCACGTTCGTGACAAGTAGATTGAAACTATTCTGCATCTACTACTATTACTCCACACATCGACCGACTCCTGCCTGCATCTAGAGTATTAAGTTCATAAGAACAGAGTAACACATTAAGAAAGATGACATGTTGTAGAGGGATAAACTCATGCAATATGATATAAGCCCCATCTTTTTATCCTCGATGGCAACAATACAATACGTGCCTTGCTGCCCCTGCTTTCACTGGGAAAGGACACCACAAGATTGAACCCAAAACTATGCACTTCTCCCATTGCAAGAAGGATCAATCTAGCAGGCCAAACCAAACTGATAATTCGAAGAGACTTGCAAAGATAAATTAATCACACATAAAAGAATTCAGAGGAGATTCAAATATTTCTCATAGATAAACTTGATCATAAACCCACAATTCAACGGATCTCGACAAACATACCGCAAAAAGAGTTACATCGAATAGATCTCCAAGAAGAACAAGGAGAACTTGGTATTGAGATTCAAAGAGAGAGAAGAAGCCATCTAGCTAATAACTATGGACCCAAAGGTCTGTGCTAAACTACTCACAAGTCATCGGAGAGGCCTTGGAGATGATGTAGAGGCCCTCCATGGTCGATTCCCCCTCCGGCGGAGCGCCAGCGAAGGCTCCAAGATGGGATCTCGCGGATACAGAAGGTTGCGGCGGTGGAATTAGGTTTTCGTGGTCGCTTCCAATGTTTTCAGGGTACGGGAGTATATATAGGAGGAAGAAGTCGGTCGGTTGACGCTCGTGCGGCCCACGAGGGTGGGGGCGTGCCGGGCACCCTCGTGGCCACCTCGTTTGTTGCTTGGCGTCCACTCCAAGTCTCCAAATTAGCATTTGTTCCAGAAAGATCGCTCCCGAAGGTTTCATCCCGTTTGGACTCCGTTTGATATTCCTTTTCTTTGAAACACTGAAATAGGCAAAAAGCAGCAATTCAGGCTAGGCCTCCAGTTAGTAGGTTAGTCCCAAAAATGATATAAAAGCGTAGAGTAAAGCCCATAAACATCCAATACGGGTAATATAATAGCATGGAACAACCAAAAATTATAGATACGTTGGAGACGTATCAAGCATCCCCAAGCTTAATTCCTGCTCGTCCTCGAGTAGGTAAATGATAAAAACAGAATTTGTGATGTGGAATGCTACCTAGCATAATTCTCAATGTAATTTTCTTTATTGTGGCATGAATGTTCAGATCCAAATAATTCAAAATAAAATTTCATATTGACATAAGAAATAGTAATACTTGAAGCATACTAATAAAGCAATCATGTCTTCTCAAAATAGCATGGCTAAAGAAAGTTATCCCTACAAAATCATATAGTCTGGCTATGCTCCATCTTCATCACACAAAGTATTTAATCATGCACAACCCCGATGACAAGCCAAGCAATTGTTTCATACTTTAGTAATCTCAAACTTTTTCAACTTTCACGCAATACATGAGCGTGAGCCATGGACATAGCACTATATGTGGAATAGAATGGTGGTTGTGGAGAACACAAAAAAGGAGAAGATAGTCTCACATCAACTAGGCGTATCAACGGGCTATGGAGATGCCGATTAATAGATATCAATGTGAGTGAGTAGGGATTGCCATGCAACGGATGCACTAGAGCTATAAATGTATGAAAGCTCAACGAAAGAAACTAAGTGAGTGTGCATCCAACTTGCTTGATCACGAAGACCTAGGGCATTTTGAGGAAGCCCATCATTGGAATATACAAGTCAAGTTCTATAATGAAAAATTCCCACTAGTATATGAAAGTGACAACATAGGAGACTCTCTATCATGAAGATCATGGTGCTACTTTGAAGCACAAGTGTGGTAAAAGGATAGTAGCATTGTCCCTTCTCTCTTTTTCTCTCATTTTTTATTTGTCCTTTCTCTCTCTTTTTTTATAAAGTCCGAAGTCTCATCCCAACTGGTGGGGGAATCATAGTCTCCATCATCCTTTCCTCACTTGGGGCAATGCTCTAATAATGAAGATCATCACACTTTTGTTTACTTACAACTCAAGATTACAACTCAATACTTAGAACAAAATATGACTCTATTATGAATGCCTCCGGCGGTGTATCGGGATATGCAATGAATCAAGAGTGACATGTATGGAATTATGAAGGTGGATTTGCCACAAATACGAGGTCAACTACATGATCATGCAAAGAGCAGTATGACAATGATGGAGCGTGTCATAATAAACGGAATGGTGGAAAGTTGCACGGCAATATATATCGGAATGGCTATGGAAATGCCATGATAGGTAGGTATGGTGGCTGCTTTGAGGAAGGTATATGGTGGGTGTATGGTACCGGCGAAAGTTGCGCGGCACAAGAGAGGCTAGCAATGGTGGAAGGGTGAGAGTGCGTATAATCCATGGACTCAACATTAGTCATAAAGAACTCATATACTTATTGCAACAAAGTACTACGTGCATGCTCCTAGGGGTATAGATTGGTAGGAAAATACCATCGCTTGTCCTCGACCGCCACTCATAAGGAAGACAATCAATAAATAAAATTGTGTCCAACTTCATCACAAAGCGGTTCACCATGCGTGCATGCTACGGGAATCACAAACTTCAACACAAGTATTCTTTAAATTAATAATCACCCCACTATAATTACTCTAATATCTCCACCCCTATATCTCAAAACAATTATCAAGCATCAAATTGATCATAGCATCCAATTCACTTCCTATGATAGTTTTTATTATACCCAACTTGGATGCCCATCATTCTAGGACCAATTTTATAACCATAGCAAATACCATGCTGTTCTAAGAGACTCTCAAAATAATATAAATGAAGCATGAGAGGTCAACAATTTCTTCAAAATAAAGCCACCGCCATGCTCTAAAAAATATAAGTGAAGCACAAGAGCAAAAATTATCTAGATCAAAAGATATTAGTGAGGCACATAGAGTATTCTAATAAATTCTAAATCATGTGGGTTTCTCCCAAAAGGTGTGTACAACAAGGATGATTGTGGTAATCTAAAAATAAAAGACTAATATCATACATGACGCTGCAAGCAAAACACATATCATGTGGCGAATAAAAATATAGCTCCAAATAAAGTTACCGATAGACGAAGACGAAAGAGGGGATGCCTTCCGGGGCATCCCCAAGCTTAGGATTTTGGTTATCCTTGAATATCTTGGGGTGCCATGGGCATCCTCAAGCTTGGGCTCTTGCCACTCCTTATTCCATAGTCCATCAAATCTTAACCCAAAACTTGAAAACTTCACAACACAAAACTCAACAGGAAATCTCATAAGCTCCGTTAGTGCAACAAAGAAAAACCACCACATAAGGTACTGTAATGAACTAATTATTTATTTATATTTGTGTTAAATCTACTTTATTCCAACTTCTCTATGGTTCATGCCCCACGATACTAGCCATAGATGCATCAAAATAAGCAAACAACACACGGAAAACAGAATCTGTCAAAAACAGAACAGACTGTAGCAATCTATAACTTTCTAATACTTATGGAACTCTAAAACTCCTACCAAAATAGGAAGTCCTGGGCAATTTTTCTATTGATCTACAGCAAAAAGAATCAATGCAAAATCAGGTTTCTGTGATTTACTAAAATTATTTTCGTGCGTGCAAAGTTTCTGTTTTTTCAGCAGAATCAAATTAACTATCACCGTCGGTTATCCTATAGGTTTTACTTGGCACAAACACTAATTAAAACATGAAAACACATCTAAACAGAAGCTATATGATAAATTTATTACTAAACATAATCAAAAAGCAATAAACAAAAATAAAATTGGGTTGCCTCCCAACAAGCGCTATCGTTTAACTCCCCTAGCTAGGCATAAAAGCGAAGATAGATCTAAGTATTGCCGTCTTTAGTATTCAAATCTTCAATAGAGCACTTACAATCCTTAGGCGTTTCTTTCTTAATGATTAAACTCCTAGGCAAGAAATCAAGAAATTCATTTGAAGCAAAAGGTTCCTTTATGACAGAGAGACAATTGGGGTGAACACTTATTGATTTGAGATCCGCATTTTCCTTACTAGAAGATTCACCCTTATTTTTACGAACATAAATAAATTTGGCAGTTTTGGTAGGAGGAGTTGGAGTATTTTTCACGGATGAAAAGGCTGACCCTAAGTTGGTAATAATATCCTCAAGTTTACCGATTCTCGTAGAATCTAGATCTATTCTTTCATTAACTATAGGTTCTTTCTCTTTAAAAAAATTCAAAGTAACTCCAACCCTAGATCCATATTGGGTAATTTGGTTATGAATCTTTTTATCCAAATTTTCAATCAACTCAACAGTGGCAACTTTATTTTCAAAAATTTCAAGCCTTTGCATCACATGCTCCAATGTTAAAACAGTTCCATTAACCAAAAGAGGTGGTGGGCCAAACAAATCTAACATAGCATTATAAGCATCAAAAGTATGGCTACTCAAGAAATCCCCTCCAGTAATGGTATCAAGAATACATATATTCCAAGGAGTAATGCCTACATAAAAATTGCGAAGAAGAACGGAAGTAGAGAGCTTCCTAGTAGATCTATTTTGAGCATTGCAAATTCTATGTGAAGCATCTTTTAAATTCTCTCCCCCTTTGTTTAAAATTGAGAACTTCATGCTCGGGGGTAATAACAAGGATAGGAGGACTAGCCATAACGACGAGATAAACGATCTAACACACGAGCACAAAAAAGGCAAGCGAAAAAGAGAGGAGAACTCGAAAGAGAGGGCGAATAAAATGGCAAGGCTGAAGTGGGGGAGAGGAAAACGAGAGGCAAATGGCAAATAATGTAATGTGAGGGAGATGAGTTTGTGATGGGTACTTGATATGTCTTGACTTGAGCGAAGAGCTCCCCAGCAACGGTGCCAGAAATCCTTCTTGCTACGTCTTGAGCTTGCGTTGGTTTTTCTTGAAGAGGAAAGGGCGATGCAGCAAAGTAGCGTAAGTATTTCCCTCAGTTTTTGAGAACCAAGGTATCAATCCAGTAGGAGGCTCCTTAAAAGTCCCACGCACCTACACAAACAAACAAGAACCTCGCAACCAACGCAATAAAGGGGTTGTCAATCCCTTCACGGCCACTTGCGAAAGTGAGATCTGATGGAGATAATATGATAAGATAAATATTTTTGGTATTTTTATGATATAGATTGGAAAATAAAAGATGCAAATAAAAGTAGATGGAAAACTTATATGATAAAAGATAGACCCGGGGGCCATAGGTTTCACTACTGGCTTCTCTCAAGATAGCATAAGTATTACGGTGGGTGAACAAATTACTGTCGAGCAATTGATAGAAAAGCGCATAGTTATGAGATTATCTAGGCATGATCATGTATATAGGCATCACATCCGTGACAAGTAGATCGAAACCTATTCTGCATCTACTACTATTACTCCACACATCGACCGACTCCTGCATGCATCGAGAGTATTAAGTTCATAAGAACAGAGTAACACATTAAGAAGGATGACATGATGTAGAGGGATAAACTCATGCAATATGATATAGACCCCATCTTTTTATCCTCGATGGCAACAATTCAATACATGGCTTGCTGCCCCTGCTGTCACTGGGAAAGGACACCGCAAGATTGAACCCAAAGCTAAGCACTTCTCCCATTGTAAGAAAGATCAATCTAGTAGGACAAACCAAACTGATAATTCGAGGAGACTTGCAAAGATAACCAATCACACAGAAAAGAATTCAGAGGAGATTCAAATATTTCTCATAGATAAACTTGATCATAAACCCACAATTCATCGGATCTCGACAAACACACCGCAAAAAGAGTTACATCAAATAGATCTCCAAGAAGATCGAGGAGAACTTGGTATTTAGATTCAAAGAGAGAGAAGAAGCCATCTAGCTAATAACTATGGACCCGAAGGTCTGTGGTAAACTACTCACAACTCATCGGAGAGGCCTTGGAGATGATGTAGAGGCCCTCCATGGACGATTCCTCCTCCGGCGGAGCACCAACGAAGGCTCCAAGATGGGATCTTGCGGATACAGAAGGTTGCGGCAGTGGAATTAGGTTTTCGTGGTCGCTTCTGATGTTTTCAGGGTACGGGAGTATATATAGGAGGAAGAAGTAGGTCGGTTGACGCTCGAGGGGCCCACGAGGGTGGGGGGCCGGCCCACCCCAAGGGGGCGCACCGGACACCCTCGTGGCCGCCTCATTTGTTGCTTGATGTCCACTCCAAGTCTCTAGGTTTGCATTTCTTCTAGAAAGATCGCTCCCGAAGGTTTCATCCCGTTAGGACTCCATTTGATATTCCTTTTATTCGAAACACTGAAATAGGCAAAAAAATAGCAATTCGGGCTGGGCCTCCGGTTAGTAGGGTAGTCCCAAAAATTATATAAAGGTTTTGAGTAAAGCCCATAAACATCTAAAATGGGTAATATAATAGCATGGAACAATAAAAAATTATAGATACGTTGGAGACGTATCACCGTCCATGACGGGAAAAACCATGGTACAAGCAAGAGCGAGGAAAATATCAGGGTGTTCCCGGTTACGGTGGGTGGTCGGGGCCGAGCGATGCACGGTGGTTTGCGCATTTCTCTCATACACACACGCGCGTGGGTGCGAGGCGTTGGGCTCTAACTGAACCCGAGCGAGGCGTTTGCCTACTGAATCCGAGCGATTGCACTGCAGGCTACGCGTTACTGAACCCGAGCGATTGATCGATGGCTGTTAACTGAACCCGATCGAGTGATTCCTTCGCTACTGCTGCTAACTGAAGCCGATCGACGCTGCCTCTGGATGAGCAGTGAGCGTTGCTGGGGGGGTGGATGAACAGTTCCCGGTGGGGGTGTATGAACAGTGTTGCCTCTGGATGAACAGGACCCCGATCGATCGAGCCGGTTGGGGTTGGATGAACAGGACCCCCATGGAGGGCTAGATGAACATGACGATCCCGTGGAGTGCTGGATGAATAGTAGACGGTGGATGGCTGGATGAACAGTGGCCCGTGCAGGGGTGGTTGAACAGGAGCCCGTGGAGAGGGCTCGTTGAACAATAGCCGATGGAGTAGCGCGCGGTGGAGGCTGGATGAACAGGAGCCCATGGATGAACAGTTGGAGGTGCAGGCTGGAGGAGGTCGATGGTGGATGAACAGTAGCCCTCGGAGGCTGGAGGAGGTCCACGGTGGATATTTTCATAAAATTCAGTAGGTTGACGAGCATCTCTTTGATCTTCCGGTTGGGGTGAAGATACCCCAAACAAGCCCCTCAAAGGATTAGTTTCCATAGTGACAAGTAACAGACAATTTCAGCACACTATGTAAATGTTTCCTTACCAAGTTCCACTCACCAAAAGCGCTAGCTCCCCGGCAACAGCGCCAGAAAAGAGTCTTGATGACCCACAAGTGTAGGGGATCTATTGTAGTCCTTTCGATAAGTAAGAGTGTCGAACCCAATGAGGAGCAGAAGGAAATGATAAGCGGTTTTCAGTAAGGTTTTCTCTACAAGCACTGAAATTGTAGGTAATAGATAGCTTTGTGATAAGATAAATAGTAACAAGCAAAAAGTAAATAAAGTAAATAAAGTGCAGCAAGGTGGCCCAATCCTTTATGTAGCAAAGGATAAGCCTGGACAAATTCTAATAATGAAGAAGGAGCTCTCGAGGACACATTGGGAATTATCGTCAAGCTAGTTTTTATCATGTTCATAAGATTCGCGTTCGGTACATTGATAATTTGATATGTGGGTGGACCGGGACTTGGGTACTGCCCTAACTTGGACAAGCATCCCACTTATGATTAACCCCTATTGCAAGCATCCGCAACTACAAAAAGGAGTATTAAGGTAAACCTAACCACATCATTAAACATATGGGTCCATATCAACCCCTAACGAAGCAACGCATAAACTAGGGTTTAAGCTTCTGTCACTCTAGCAACCCATAATCTACTTATTACTTCCCCATGCCTTCCTCTAGGCCCAAATAATGGTGAAGTGTCATGTAGTCGACATTCACATAACACCACTAGAGGAAAACACAACATACATCTAATCAAAATATTGAACGAATACCAAATTCACATGACTACTAATAGCAAGACTTCACCCATGTCCTCAGGAACAAACGTAACTACTCACAAAGCATATTCATGTTCATAATGAGAGGAGTAATAATATGTGTAAAGGTCTGAACATATGATCTTCCACCAAGTAAACCAATTAGCATCAACTACAAGGAGTAATCAACACTACTAGCAACCCACAGGTACCAATTTGTGGTTTTGATACAAGATTGGATACAAGAGATGAACTAGGGTTTTGAGAGGAGATGGTGCTGGTGAAGATGTTGATGGAGATTGACCCCCTCCAGATGAGAGGATCGTTGGTGATGACGTTGGTTATGATTTCCACCTCACGGAGGGAAGTGTCCCCAGCAGAACAGCTCCGCCAGAGCCCTAGATTGATTCCGCCAAGGTTCCGCCTCGTGGCGGCAAAGTTTCGTCCCGTAAGCTTGCCCACGATTTTTTCCAGGGTAAAAGTGATGATATAACAGAAGATGGACGCCGGAGGCCCACCAGGGGGCCCAGGAGATAGGGGGCCGCGCCCTATAGGGGGGCACGCCCCCCTGTCTCCTGGACAGGATGTGGGCCCCCTGGCCTATTTCTTTCGCTCATAAACTCTTATTAAATCCAAAAGGTTGTTTTGTGGAGTTTCAAGACTTTTGGAGTTGTGCAGAATAGGTTTCCAACATTTGCTCCTTTTCCAGCCAGAATTCCAGCTACCGGCATCCCCCATCTTCATGGTAAACCTTGTAAAATAAGAGAGAATAGCCATAAGTATTGAGATATAATGTGTAATAACAGCCCATAATGCAATAAATATCGATATAAAAGCATGATGGAAAATGGACGTATCAACTCCCCCAAGCTTAGACCACGCTTGTCCTCAAGCGGAAGCTGAAATCGAAAAATATGTCCACATGTTTAGAGATAGAGGTGTCGATAAAAATAAAATACGGACATGAGGGCATCATGATCATTCTAATAACAGCAACATATATAGATTTTGTCATATGATTTCCTATGCTCAAGTAATAAGAAATTCACAATGTCAAGTATGGTTCAAAAACTTCATTGGGAACTAACAAACTATAATCTCAGTCATTGAAGCAATTGCAATTTATCGTAACATCAGAAAGAGTCAATAATAAAGCTTTTCAGCAAGCTCACATACTCAACTATCTCGTAGTCTCCTACAATTGTTAACACTCACGCAATACTTGTGGTTATAGAGTTTCAGCCGGACACTGAGAAAGATAGGGGCTTATTGTATTGCCTCCCAACGTATTCACCTGTAGGTGATGTCAACAATAATAGCCCATGCTAACTTACATCCAATTGGATATATATATCATGATCTTTCAAACACGAGAAGCTTGCCAAAGGATAAAATAAAAAGGGAAATGTGAGGATCACCTTGACTCAAGCATAACATAAAAACATAAAGTAAAAGATAGGCCCTTCGCAGAGGGAAGCAGAGGTTGTCATGCGCGTTTAGGGTTGATGCACGAAATATTAATGCAAAAGAACATCACTTTATATTGCCCCTTGTATGTGGACCTTTATTATGCAGTCCGTCGCTTTTATTACTTCCACAACAAGTTCGTACAAAGCTTATTTTCTCTGCACTAATAAGTCATACATATTTAGAGAGCAATTTTTTATTGCTTGCACCGATGACAACTTACTTGAGGGATCTTACTCAATCCATAGGTAGGTATGGTGGACTCTCATGGCAAAACTGGGTTTAAGGATATTTGGAAGCATGAGTAGTATTTCTACTTGGTGCAAGGAATTTGGCTAGCATGAGGGGGAAAGGCAAGCTCAACATGTTTGGAAGGTCAATGACAATATACTTTAACTGAGATGTCGGAAAAACATAAACCATTATGTTGTCTTCCTTGTCCAACGTCAACTCTTTTAGCATGTCATACTTAATGAGTGCTTCACAATCATAAAAGATGTCCAAGATAATATATTTATATGTGAACCCCTCTTTCCTTATCACTTCCTATTAATTGCAACGATGACCAAGGTTACGTTCACCAACTCTCAACAATTTTTATGCCTCATACTTTCTATGTGTGAAGTTATCACTATCCATAAGATCAATATGAACTCTTTTATTCTTTCTACTTTCTCAAGATCATAGCAACATAGCAAAGCCCTTGACTCAACACTAATCTTTATTATAGATAGCACACGGACTCGATTACATAAAGAGATCACAATGCAAAACTAAAAACTTCTTGAAATCAAAACTTCCAACTACTAGATCAAGATACTACTAAAAGGATCGAACTAAATAAAGCGGTAAAGATAGGAGTGTGAAGGTGATACAATACCGCGGCACCTCCCCCAAGCTTGGCAGTTGCCAAGGGGAGTGCCCATACCCGTGTGATTATGGCCTCGGAGGTGATGGAGGTGGTGATGATGACGGTGGATAATCGCACATCGAGCGTAAAAGCTCCTCCAACTTGCGGATAATGCCATTGAGTCCGGTGATATGATCCTTCAACAAGATATTCTCCTGTGTAAGATACTTATTCTATATGCGAGCTAACTCAATCATCTTGAAAGCTTCAATCTCTGTTGGAGTGAAAAGGTTAGGTAAAGGTTGAGGGATGTCTTCTTCTTTCACCACCGGAGCTTGAACCAACATGGCCTTCTTGATCCCTTCATCCTTGTTGATCTCTTCTGGTTCCTCTCTTTTCAGCTCTATCTTCAATAGCCAAGCATCCTTGTCTTCGTTGTTGGAGGAGGGTGAAGTCATGGTGCTCTAAATCTGCAACGGAAACAGCTCGAAACGAAAACACAGTATATTTGCGTGATACGGTGGTCAAAACCTTTGGGAGTATATATAATGAATTTTTACCGACGAAAATACGTAACATACCAGAAAACGGAGTCCGGGGGGCACACGAGGTACCACGAGACAGGGGCATGCCCTACAGGGGGGCGCGCCCTCCACTCTCGTGGGGACCTCGTGTCCCTTTCGGACTACTTCTTTCTTCCTAAAATTCTTAAATAATCCAAAACTGATAAAAATTGCCTTTAGAGTTGTTTTGGAGTCGGTTTACTTACCGTACCACGTACCTATGCCTTTTCGGAGTCTGGAACGTTCTGAAAAGTGTCCCTTATGTATTCCTCGGGGGTTATGGTTTCAATAATATTAGTTTCAACATTGATTGGATTACCTGAAATATAATGTTTAATTCTTTGACCGTTTACCACCTTCGGGTTTGTGCCTTCGAAGTTGTTGATTTTTATAGCACCAGAACGATAGACCTCCTCTATAACGTAGGGACCTTCCCATTTTGAGAGAAGTTTTCCTGCTAAAAATCTTAAACGAGAGTTGAATAATAACACATAATCTCCTACGTTAAACTCATGCTTTTGTATCCTCTTATCATGCCAGTGTTTGACTTTCTCTTTGAAAAGCTTGGCATTCTCATATGCTTGGGTTCTCCATTCATCAAGTGAGCTAATATCAAATAACCTCTTCTCACCGGCAAGTTTGAAATCATAGTTGAGCTCTTTAATAGACCAATATGCCTTATGTTCAAGTTCAAGAGGTAAATGACATGCTTTTCCATAGACCATCTTATATGGAGACATACCCATCGGATTTTTGTATGCAGTTCTATAGGCCCACAATGCATCATCAAGTTTTTTGGACCAATTCTTTCTAGATCTATTCACAGTCTTTTGCAAAATTAATTTGAGCTCTCTATTGCTCAACTCTACTTGACCACTGGACTGTGGATGATAAGGTGATGCTATTCTATGATTGACATCATACTTAGCGAGCATCTTACGGAAAGCACCATGAATAAAATGTGAACCACCATCAGTCATAAGATATCTAGGGACTCCAAACCTCGGAAAAATAACTTCTTTAAGCATTTTAATAGAAGTGTTATGATCAGCACTACTAGTTGGAATAGCTTCTACCCACTTAGTAACGTAATCAACAGCAACTAAAATATGTGTATAACCATTAGAGGCAGGAAAAGGTCCCATATAATCAAAGCCCCAAACATCAAATGGTTCAATAACAAGAGAATAATTCATAGGCATTTCTTGACGTCTAATAATGTTACCTATTCTTTGGCATTCATCACAGGATAAGACAAACTTACGAGCATCTTTGAAGAGAGTAGGCCAATAAAAACCAGATTGTAGTACCTTGTGTGCAGTTCTATCTCCAGCGTGATGTCCTCCATAGGATTCAGAGTGACACTTGCGTAGGATCTGTTCCTGTTCATGCTCAGGCACACAACGTCTAATAACACCATCTACTCCTTCTTTATAAAGGTGTGGATCATCCCAGAAGTAATGTCTTAAATCATAAAAGAACTTTTTCTTTTGCTGGTATGTGAAACTAGGTGGTATATATTTGGCAACAATGTAACTAGCATAGTCAGCATACCAAGGAGCAGTACGAGAAGCATTGACGACCGCTAATTGTTCATCAGGAAAGCTATCATTAATAGGCAGTGGGTCATCAAGCACATTCTCTAACCTAGACAAGTTGTCCGCAACGGGGTTCTCAGCTCCCTTTCTATCAATAATATGCAAATCAAATTCTTGAAGCAAGAGAACCCATCTAATGAGTCTAGGCTTAGCATCTTTCTTTTCCATAAGATATTTAATAGCAGCATGATCAGTGTGAATAGTAACTTTGGAATCAACAATATAAGGTCTAAACTTATCACATGCAAACACAACTGCTAAGAACTCTTTTTCAGTAGTAGCATAATTTCTCTGGGCAGTATCAAGAGTCTTACTAGGATACTCGATAACATTTAATTTCTTATCGACTCTTTGCCCTAAAACAACACCTACAACATAATCACTAGCATCGCACATAATTTCAAAAGGTAAATTTAGGTGGCTGAACAATAGGTGCAGTGATCAAAGCTTTCTTAAGTGTTTCAAATGCTTCTACACAATCATCATCGAAGACAAAAGGAAAATCTTTTTGCAATAAATTAGTCAGAGGCCTAGAGATTTTAGAAAAGTCCTTAATGAACCTCCTATAGAAACTGGCGTGACCAAGGAAACTTCTTATACCTTTTATGTCCTTGGGACATGGCATCTTTTCAATAGCATCAACTTTGGCTTTATCAACTTAAATACCTCTCTCGGAGATCTTGTGCCCCAAGACAATGCCTTCATTAACCATAAAGTGACAATTTTCCCAATTCAGGACGAGACTACTGTCTTCGCATCTCTGCAAAACTCGATCAAGGTTGCTCAAACAATCATCAAATGAGGATCCATAGACGGAGAAGTCATCCATGAATACCTTACAAATCTTTTCACAAAAATCAGAAAATATAGCCATCATGCATCTTTGAAAGGTAGCAGGTGCATTACATAAACCAAAAGGCATACGTCTATAAGCAAAAGTACCAAAAGGGCAAGTAAAAGTAGTTTTAGATTGATCCTTCGCTGACACAGGTATTTGAGAGAAGCCAGAATAACCATCTAGAAAGCAAAAATGTGTGTGTTTGGACAGCCTTTCTAGCATTTGGTCAATAAAAGGTAAAGGGTAATGATCTTTCTTAGTAGCTTTATTTAATTTACGGAAATCAGTTACCATCCTATAACCTGTAATAATTCTTTGCGGGATCAGTTCAACTTTATCGTTAGGAACAACGGTAATACCTCCCTTTTTAGGGACACAATGGACAGGGCTTACCCATTCACTATCAGCAACGGGATAAATAATACCTGCCTCAAGGAGCTTTAGAATCTCCTTTCTTACCACTTCCTTCATTTTGGGATTTAATCGTCTTTGAGGATCTCTAACTGGCTTCGCATCTTTCTCTACTGAAATTTTGTGTTGACCTAATGTGGGACTAATGCCCTTAAGATCATCCAGAGTATATCCAATAGCAGCTCAGTGCTTCTTCAGAGTTTTCAATAATCTTTCTTCTTCTTTCACTGAAAGGTTAGCACTAATAATAATATGATATATTTCTTTTTCATCAAGATAAGCATACTTAAGATTATCAGGTAAGGGTTTGAGTTCAAACACGGGATCACCCTTGGGTGGAGGGGGATCCCCAAAAATTTCAATTGGAAGGTTATGTTTCAGCATAGGTTCCTGTTTAAGGAACACTTCATCTATTTCTTACCTTTCCTTCATAAACATATCGTTTTCATGGTCTAGCAAATATTGTTCTAACGGATCAGTGGGAGGAACAACAATGGAAGCAAGACCAATAATTTCATCCTTACTAGATGGTTCCCTTTCACGAGGTTGTCTACTAAACTTGGCAAAATTAAACACATGAGACATACCATCTATGCCAACAGTGACAATATTCCTTTCACAATTAATCTTAGCACTAGTTGTATTCAAAAAGGGTCTACCAAAAATAATGGGACAAAAATCATCTCGTGGGGAAGCAAGAACAAGAAAATCGGCAGGGTATTTAACCTTCCCACACAAAACTTCAACATCTCTAACAATCCCAATAGGTTTGATGGTATCCCTATTAGCAAGCTTAATAGTAACATCAATGTCTTCTAATTCAACAGGTGCAATATCGTGCATAATTTCTTTATAAAGATCATAGGGTATCGCACTAGCACTAGCACCCATATCACATAAGCCATGATAACAATGATCTCCTATTTTAACAGAAATAACAGGCATGCCTACAACAGGTCTACGTGTCTTAGTATCAGGTCTAGCAATATTAGCAGTTTCACCCAAGAAAGAAATAACACGCCCATCTAAATCCTCATCCAAGAGATCTTTAACCATAGCAATACTAGCTTCAACATTAATTTGCTTAGGAGGTGTATAAGTCCTAGTATTACTCTTACGAACAACAGTCGAAGCTTTAGCATGATATTTTATCCTAACAGGAAAAGGAGGTTTTTCAACATAAGCAATAGGTACAATAGGATCACTATATGTAATAGTCTTTTCTTTGACTGTAATAGGTGCAACTACTTTTACTTCAACAGGAGGATTAATTTTTTCCAATAAGTCCCATTTGAAATCAATAGTCTTCATCATATAGGAACCGGCATAGGAAGTATCGAGCAAGTTGCGATTATAAAGAGAAAGCAAAGCATAAAAATTCTGAATAATCATTTCCCGAGAGAGCTCATGATTGGGACATGCATACAACATTGACTTAAGCCTCCCCCAAGCTTGAGCGATGATTTCTCCTTTGCGAGGCCAGAAAGTATATATGTAATTACGGTCACGATGAACAAGATGCATAGGATAAAACTTCTGGAGAAATTCCAACTTCAATCGCTTATAATTCAAAGATCTCGTATCATCACATAGCCTATACCATGTCATTGCATCTCCCTTCAAAGATAAAGGGAAGACCTTCCTTTTGACAACATCATCAGGAATACCTGCAAGCTTAAATAATCCACAAACTTCATCCACAAAGATAAGGTGTAAATCGGGATGCAATGTTTCATCTCCTGCAAAAGGATTAGCTAACAGTTTTTCTATCATACCCGAAGGAATCTCAAAGTGGATATTTTCTTAAAATTCAGTAGGTTGAGGAGCATCTCTTTGCTCTTTTGGTTGGGGTGAAGATACCCCAAACAAGCCCCTCAAAGGATTAATTTCCATAGTGACAAGTAACAGAAAATTTCAGCACACTATATAAATGTTTCCTTACCAAGTTCCACTCACCAAAAGCGCTACGCTCCCCGGCAACGGCGCCAGAAAAGAGTCTTGATGACCCACAAGTGTAGGGGATCTATCATAGTCCTTTCGATAAGTAAGAGTGTCGAACCCAACGAGGAGCAGAGGGAAATGATAAGCGGTTTTCAATAAGGTTTTCTCTGCAAGCACTGAAATTGTAGGTAATAGATAGTTTTGTGATAAGATAAATAGTAACAAGCAAAAAGTAAATAAAGAAAATAAAGTGCAGCAAGGTGGACCAATCCTTTATGTAGAAAAGGATAAGCCTGGACAAATTCTAATAATGAAGAAGGAGCTCCCAAGGACACATTGGGAATTATCGTCAAGCTAGTTTTCATCATGTTCATAAGATTCGCGTTCGGTACTTTGATAATTTGATATCTGGGTGGACCGGGACTTGGGTACTTCCCTAACTTGGACAAGCATTCCACTTATGATTAACCCCTATTGCAAGCATCTGCAACTAAAAAAAGGAGTGTTAAGGTAAACCTAACCACAACATTAAACATATGGGTCCATATCAACCCCTAACAAAGCAACACATAAACTAGGGTTTAAGCTTCTGTCACTCTAGCAACCCATCATCTACTTATTACTTCCCCATGCCTTCCTCTAGGCCCAAATAGTGAAGTGTCATGTAGTCGACGTTCACATAACACCAGTAGAGGAAAAGACAAGATACATCTCATCAAAATATCGAACGAATACCAAATTCACATGACTACTAATAGCAAGACTTCACCCATGTCCTCAGGAACAAACGTAACTACTCACAAAGCATATTCATGTTCAGAATCAGAGGAGTAATAATATGCATAAAGGATCTGAACATATGATCTTCCACCAAGTAAACCAATTAGCATCAACTACAAGGAGTAATCAACACTACTAACAACCCACAGGTACCAATTTGTGGTTTTGATACAAGATTGGATACAAGGATGAACTAGGGTTTTGAGAGGAGATGGTGCTGGTGAAGATGTTGATGGAGATTGACCGCCTCCCGATGAGAGGATCATTGGTGATGATTTCCCCCTCCTGGAGGGAAGTGTCCCCGGCAGAACAGCTCCGCCAGAGCCCTAGATTGATTCCGCCAAGGTTCCGCCTCGTGGCGGCGGAGTTTTGTCTCGTAAGCTTGCCCACGATTTTTTCCAGGGTAAAAGTGATGATATAGCAGAAGATGGACGTCGGAGGCCCACCAGGGGGCCCAGGAGATAGGGGGCCGCGCCCTATAGGGTGGGGGCGCCCCCTGTCTCCTGGATAGGGTGTGGGCCCCCTGGCCTATTTCTTTTGCTCATAAATTCTTATTAAATCCAAAAAGTTGTTTCGTGGAGTTTCAGGACTTTTGGAGTTGTGCAGAATAGGTTTCCAACATTTTCTCCTTTTCCAGCTAGAATTCTAGCTACCGGCATCCCCCCTCTTCATGGTAAACCTTGTAAAATAAGAGAGAATAGCCATAAGTATTGAGATAGAATGTGTAATAACAGCCCATAATGCAATAAATATTGATATAAAAGCATGATGCAAAATGGACGTATCAGTGGCCCGTCTGGTGGGTCCTTGCTGTCAGGTGGAGGAATCATTATTTTCTGCGTAATAAGGAGGCACTTCCTTGCTGCAGCCGTAGACCCAGCTGTCAGCCTCTCCATGTACACTCCACGTCCGATGGAAGTCGTTCCTTGACCACGTTGACCATGCCGCGCTGAGAGCACTAGGGCAGTGGACGATGATGAGGACTAGGAAGGGGACGACGCGGAGCCAGGGAAGACGCGGCAGTGGATGCCCACGCATAGAGGAGTATTAGGGTTCACTGGTTTGGCTACGGTGTGAGGCTGTCGTCGCTGTAGACTAATGCTACGTCTCGAGCTTGCGTTGGTTTCCTTGAAGAGGAAAGGGTGATGCAGCAATAGTAGCGTAAGTATTTCCCTCAGTTTCTGAGAACCAAGGTATCAATCCAGTAGGAGGCTCCTCAAAAGTCCCACGCACCTACACAAACAAACAAGAACCTCGCAACCAACGCAATAAAGGGGTTGTCAATCCGTTCAGGCCACTTGCGAAAGTGCGATCTGATAGAGATAATATGATAAGATAAATATTTTTGGTATTTTTATGATATAGATTGGAAAAGTAAAGATGCAAATAAAAGTAGATAGTAAACTTATATGATAAAAGATAGACCCGGGGGCCATAGGTTTCACTAATGGCTTCTCTCAAGATAGCATAAATATTACGGTGGGTGAACAAATTACTATCGAGCAATTGATAGAAAAGCAAATAATTGTGAGATTATCTAGGCATGATCATGTATATAGGCATCACGTCCGTGACAAGTAGACTGACTCCTGCCTGGATCTACTACTATTACTCCACACATCTGTCGGCATTCTGGGAACGGGGGTCCCCAGACTTGCCTGCCTGCGGCCTTCGGCGTGGCTCAAAGGGGGGCCCAGCACAGCCGATCTTCATCAACACAAGCTCAAGACCCTCGCGAGGGGCCAAGCCTCGCGGGGCGGACGACCAGGAGCTTCCTGAGGCACGGCCTCATCAGGCTGGCTCACGAGGAGGTAGAGAGTTCAAGGCGGGGTACCTCACGAGGTGCCCATGACGCAAGCCATGATGACCAAGGGCGCCAGTCGGGCGCCAGCCCGCGCAGTGTCCTCCTTTCCTCTTTAGTGAAAAGGGAGCAAGAGCAGGCGAGAGCATCAAGCAAAGGCATCCACTTCAGTGCAACAAGACCAAGACCAGCCCAACGGCAGGAAGGAAGTCATTGTGGAGCCCAGGCAGGCGTCACCACCAGAGCCTTTGCTAGGCGAGGACTAACTTTAGTCAGGATAAGTGTACCAGATGTTCCCATTCAAAATGGTCAATTGTTGGCGCCCTTCCCACTCAATATTTGGGAAGAGGCCCAGGGCCTTTGCCTATAAGTAGGACTAGCCACCCCCAGGGTAGGGACACCTGATCCAGAATCGAGAATCCTCACCAAGAAACCAGTAGAGAGAGCGACTGAACTCCTCCTAGCAGTTCATCGCACCAGCCAAGAACAGACCCTCGCGAGGCTGTTCTTCCTTGTATTGTTCATCATCAGCCCAAGAGGCAATCCACCACACCACACACTGGAGTAGGGTATTACACCACAATGGTGGCCTGAACCAGTATAAACTCTGTGTCTCTTGTGTTGTTCCTTTCATAGTTTAGATCCTAGCGAGGCGGTGAGGAGTAGGTAGGTAGAGGGCGAAATCTCCGCGCGCACCCCAGTGTTTGAACCTCAAGGGTCTGCCGGAACCCGAAATCCGACATTTGGCGCGCCAGGTAGGGGTGCGCCGGAATTCTTCTTCCGTCGCCTGTTCTTCTCCGACCATCGCATCCATGTCTAACGCTCGTCGGGCCTGTGCTGAGCGCCGAGCCGCCCTCGCTTCCCACGTCGCCCAGACGGCTCCGTCAGCGGGCGCCCTCGTCGTTCCCCGTCACCTGCCGTCAACGCCGCCACCGGCCTGGCGGGGAACGAGCAGCAAGCATCGTCCCAGCATCCCTCCGTGAGGCAAGACGGCCGCACTGCTACACCCTTGCTCACCCTAGCTGGTTCTTCATCTCGTGCGTTCCGCGCACCCATGGAGGCTCGGGCTGCGCTCATCGCGGCAAACGAGCTCCTGCGCTACCGTCCCGTCGACGACGTCTACGAAGAATGGCTCGACCGCATCGCCGAGCTCGTCCGTGCCGCAGGGGGCTCCCGTGCGCCGTCCGTCCCGCTGCACCGCACCCTGCCCTGCGCGGGCGACGAAGCTCCGGGGGCGCCTCAGCCGCCTCCCCCTCAAGAAGGCGCCCTGGCCCCAAGGCGCATGGCCCCTGGGCGGAACCCGCTTCGTCAGGCACCAGCGCGGCAAGAGCAGAGCTGCCAAGAAGTCCCTCGCCCGCAAGAAGCTGCCCGAGCGCTCCCTGCTCTGGCTCGTCGCGACCACGCTCCTGCTCCAGCATGTCAAGACCCCGCGCTGCTCCCAGCTGCAGCGCATGGGGACCCGCAGGACCAAGCTCTTCGTCACCCAAGGGCTCTCGTGGCCACAGCAGGCTGCCGCGCCTTCACCACCGAGCTGCGCAGCGTCGCGTGGCCCGACAAGTTCAAGCCAGACCTGCCTCCTTGCTACGATGGTACGGCTGACCCTGCAGAGTTCCTCTAGCTCTATGAACTGGGCATCGAAGCTGCCAATGGAGACGAGAAGGTCATGGCGAACTGGTTTCCCATGGCGCTCAAGGACGGGGCCCGCACCTGGCTCTTGAACCTGGCTCCAGGCACGATCTCCTCCTGGGACGAGATGCGCACCCGCTTCATCGCCAACTTCTAGGGTACTCGCTACCGGCCACCCGCCGTGAGCGACATGCGCCGCATCAAGCAGCAACCAGGGGAAACCCTGCAGAAGTACATCCAGCGCTTCAACAGCGCACGCCTCAAGATTCCCAAGGTGACCAAGGAGGCCATCATCTCAGCCTTCTCGGACGGCGTGCGCGACGTCAAGATGGAGGAGCTGGCGATGCATGAAGACCTGTGCACTTCCTTGGAGCTGTTCAACTTGGTGACCAAGTGCGCCAGGGCTGAGGAAGGGCATCTCTCCCTCCTCGAGCTGCCTGCCGCAGACCCAGAAGAGAAGAAACCCAAGGCCAAGGATGTGAAGCGCAAGGGGGCTGCCGTGCTCGCGGCAGAACCAGACACCAAGCGGGGCAGAGATCGGCCCGAATCTTCCAAGGGCAGTCGATACTGCGTGTACCATGACCTCCACACCCACAACACCAATGAATGCCAAGAGCTCCAAGCCGTGCGTGAAGGAAGGGTCGGCCGACTTCCCGACCATAGGGACCGTGGCTACGGCCGAGGACGAGGAAGGAGCGCAGGACGCTGGGAAGACCGCGGCCCTCGCCAAGGGTGGCGCAACCAACCTCACGAGGATCGCTGGCAGGACCCGCCTCGCGAGGGATACTGGAGGGATCAGCCTCGCGAGGATCGCCCGCAAGGCAACGTAGGCCTCCCTCCACTGCCGCCGCAGCCAAGGAGAAATGAGGACCGTCATCAGGACGAGGGGGCTGGGGGCTTCCAGGAGCCGTGTGCGATCGCCTGCATACTGGGCGGAGCTCAAGCCCTAGCCTCTCAACGCATCTTCAAGCAGTTCGCCCGCAAAGTAAATGCAGTCCTCCCCAAGCTCGAGGCCACGCGCCCTCTCAGGTGGTCGGCGTGCACCATCACGTTCAGCTCAGCGGATCAACTCAAGTGCGCGGCCACAGCCAGAGTCCTCCCGATGCTTTGTTCCCCAATCATCAGTAACGTGCTGGTCACCAGGACCCTCATCGATGGCGGGGCAGGGCTCAACGTCCTGTCCGTGGAAACATTCAACAATCTCCAAGTGCCCTACAATTAGTTGCAGCCAACCAAGCCCTTCTCCAGAGTCACCGACGGCTCCACGGTCCCGATTGGGAAGGTCTGCCTCCCTGTCACCTTTGGGGCGCGCGACAACTACCGCACCGAGCTCATCGACTTCGACGTCGCCCACATTCGCCTACCGTACAACGCCATCCTCGGGTACCCAGCGCTGGCCAAGTTCATGGCCGTAACCCACCACGGCTACAACATCCTCAAGATGACAGGAAGTGGCGGAGTCATCACGGTGCCCTGCGAAGAGAAAGACGCAGTGTGCTCCCTGGAACGAGCCTTCCAGGCCGCATCACTGGAAGACCCGGATCACGGAAGCAGGAGGCTTCCCGAGGCCGCCCCCAAGAAGAAGAATACATCGTCTGGCCCGGCCCCTCCGGAGGCAGGCCCCTCAAGGCCCTCGCCTGCTCAGGGGGAACCTCCTTCCATCACTAGTGGAAGCACCATGCTCCGCGCTGGCTGACGACACTACCGAGGAGCGGCTATGCCTGTACACATATGGAAGCGCTATGCTCCGCGCTGGTGATAAACAACTGAGGGTGGCCCCCGGGCCACATCAACCTCAGGGAGCCCAGAGCTCAGTGTCTAGCCTCATCGCAATGCCTCCCCTCGGGAGTGCCGTGCGAGGGGGCTGGGCACGGGGGCTGCGCCTGGGTCATGCCCAGACGCACGCCACCTAGCCAGGCCCCTCGGGCCTGGTTCGTCGCACATCCCTCCCCGAGTGGAGCCAAGGTACGAAGGCCGTTTGAGCGTCAAGGGGGATTCCTGAGCATCGCGACTCAGGAGCCTAACTGGTCACGTAGCCCCTCACTCCTTAGTTCCGAAAGGCTAACGGCGGTTGAGGTATGCGCCGGGCTGGGCTCTGCCAATGTAGAACGGTAGATTCACCCGCATCTCACCTCCCTAAGGAGTCACCCCCACATCTCACCTCCCTACTTGCTGTTCGAGCGCCAAGGGGGACTCCTGAGCATCCCGACTCAGGAGCCTAACTTGTCACGTAGCCCCTCACTCCTTGGTCCCGTCCTGGTTTCCGGTCGGGGCTAACGGCGGCTGAGGTATGCGCGGGGCCGGGCTCTGCCGGCGTAGAACACAAGCAAGTAGGAAGGAGTAGCGCAAATTTCAAGGAATTCAAAAGCCAATATTACAGTCCATACTGTTATCACAACACCAAATGCAAGTTTTAACACCTCCCCGAGGCATGGTACATGTGCAGGAATTAAAAGCAGGATGGGAGCCACGACGGAGTCACTTGCCGGCGGTGGAGCTGCGCGGAGCGGGTTCGCCTTGTGGAGCTGCAGGGCCGGCAGCGCCCCGCTTCGGCTTGGTGCTGAAGGCCCGGAACTTCCCCAGCAGAGCCTCCGCACGACCCTTCACGGCCTCAGCAGCGGCAGCGGCAAGCTCGCCCCTCGCTGGCTCTAGCAGGCTGTCGAGGTCGACGTTGGGGTCGCGAAGATAGATGTGGGTAAGGACCCGCGTCAGCGCCGTAGAAGACAAGACGCGCGCCTCGGCCTTAGCCGTAGGGCCAAGGCCAAGGGTGACATCTTCAAGAGCACGAACCAGGAAGAGAAGCAGCTTGGCGGGGCCGTCCTCGTCACCGGCCAGCGGGCTCTCCAGGTCGCTGTCATAAAGTGTCTTCAGCGAGGTGCGAGCCTTCTCCTCCATCTCCGCGAAGGCCACGTGATCCTCGGCAAGAACCCGTGCCTTGCCATCCAGCTCGACCTTTCTCGCCTCCAACTCTTGCTCCGGCACGCCAAGGCTGTCACGGCGCTTCTTGAGCTTGGCGTCCCGGTCCTTGACGGCCGCCTCGCGAGCCTTCATGCTTTCCTCCTGCTCTTGGCGAAGGCGGGTCTTCTCGGTGAGCTGGTCCTGCAGGCCCTGCAGCTCGCTCTCCAGCGCCTTGAAGCGACCTTGGACATTAGCCACCTCCCCCAAGGCGGCGTCGCGAGCAGCCTTCGCCCCAAGGACGGCCTGCTTCTCCTCGTCACAAGCCGTCGAGGCCTGGACCAGCGCCGCCCGAATTGAAGCGTCAGAGCGAATCCAGCCTGAAGCCAGCTCCAAGCGCCCGGCCACTAAACGAGGGTCGGCGCCTAGAAGATCCTGCCGCAGACGGTCTAGTTCGGCAGCAGCATGATCCAGAACAGTAGGAGGAGTCGGGGAAACAGCAGTCGGTGGAGTAGGAGGAGAAGACGGCAGCGTGACCACAGCATCCTGAGGTGGAGCCTGCTGTGCCCCAACGGCTGTGGTGGCGGCATCAGGCAAGGGCACCTCGGGAGTCGCTTGGGCCGTGGGGGCCGAGCTCGCCCCAGCCGGCTCAGCCAGACCTCGCGAGGACGCCCGGGCAGGAGAGGCCCGTGCGTCACGGTCACCTTCTTCCGCGGGCAGAGGCGCTCCCCCGGATGGAACCTCAGGAGCTCCCTTCAACTTCTTTGCCGCGGGCGCCAGCCTAGCCGGGAGATACGAATGTCAAGCCTCAGCAACAGAACAAGAAATAAGAAAGGAATCAAGCACTTACAGGTCGTCGCTCGCGAGCTCGAGCAGCCTCCGGCTGTACTTGAATCCCGAGAGCCGGCTGCAAGGATCAGCCTCAAGGGGCTCGGGAGTGGGAGGCGCGTCCGCGGATCGCCTCGAGGCTGGGGTAGACCCGCGGGGGATCAGCCCGGTCCGGTCCTTCTTCGGGATCGGGGGCAGGCTCCGGCCGCCCTTCTCATCATCATCCTTGTCGTCATCACTCAGAGAGAGGCGGAGAGCACGGGACCTACGCCGAAGGGGGGGAGCCCTCGACTCTCCGTCGGTCGCCTCGGAGTCAGGCCCTTTTTCCCGCTCCCCTTGTTCCTTCTCCTCGATGGAGTCGCCGGAGGACATGTCCACCAGGTCCTCGGGAGCCTCCGCGAGCACGGGCCCGTCCCCGTTGAAGACCGGCATGGACTCCACTACCTGCTCCCAGTCCTCGCAGAGGAATAGGGGTGTAGGAGCACCCTCCAACCTCGCCACGTCGCCCCCGACCAAAGACTGGAGAACCGCAGCCAGATCCCCATCGGCCAAGACCGCGGGGCTCCGGTGGGGCCTCTACATCGGAAGTGAGTACTGACGAAGCGGAGCCAGCTGGTGCTCTAGGAATTCCCTCAGCAGCGATGCGCCAGTCAGCTTCATCGCCGCCATGCTGGGCGGCCTCAGATCCGCGTCCATCTTCTCCAACACCAGCCTCGCGCGGGGGTCCATAAGCTCCACTCGTGACCAGTCGTCGGAGCTCGAGGGGTGCCCCATGGGCAAGATCAGCCGAGGGTCGATGCGCCCAGCATCTACCAAGACCCACTTACTCCTGAAGCCCTCAATCCTCTTCCCGGGGTTCGAAATGGAGATGGAGCTACCGTACACGACGAAGCTCGCGCACGCAGAGACGGGACCACGAGAGGTCCGAAGGGAGAAGTAGTGGCGCAGCAAGGCCACTTAGGGCTTCACCCCTACGTGAGCCTCGCAATAATAGGCAAAGATTGCCAGAAGAAGGACAGAGTTGGGGTGGAGATGCAGAGCTTGTAGCTTGTAATGGCAGAGGACAGAGAAGAAGAACTCAGAAAAGGGAGGCACCAGACCGGAAACAATGGCGCTCACAAAGAGCGGATAGAAGGTGCTCCCTTGGCCCTCAGAGAGGGCAGAGCCGGCCTTGAACACCTTCGCCCCGTCGATGCCCTGCGCTACCGCCATCTGGCGCACCCGGGCAAGGCTCGCCTCCGACACGTTCGGCGAGTCCAAGGCAGACGAATACCAAGCTCCGACCGGGGCCTGGCGAGGCGCCATGTCTTGCGAGGGCACGCGGGCGAAGTAGATTTGAAGATTTCGGAGGCAGGAAGGAGAGGCGCAAGAAAGGGGATCTGAGCAGCATTTGGAGAAAAGCAAAGGAGGCAAAGCCTAGACAGGTGCTGCTCCTTTATCAACTTGCACGGTTGCTGAGGCGCCCACGTCCAATCAACCGCCATGCGGGGCCCAAGGCCGCGGGCTATTAGGGCCCGCGGCGCTTCGCACTTGCCCTTTCGCATCTCTTCTCGGCCAAGTCCGGGCGCGCCTTGGGCCCGGGGGCTACTGTCGGCGTTCTGGGAACGGGGGTCCCCAGACTTGCCTGCCTGCAGCCTGCGGCGTGGCTCAAAGGGGGGCCCAGCATGGCCCATCTTCATCAACACAAGCTCAAGACCCTCGCGAGGGACCAAGCCTCGCGGGGTAGACGGCCAGGAGCTTCCTCAGGCACGGCCTCATCAGGCTGGCTCACGAGGAGGCGGAGAGTTCAAGGCGGGGTACCTCACGAGGTGCCCATGACGCAAGCCATGACGACCAAGGGCGCCAGTCGGGCGCCAGCCCGCGCAGTGTCCTCCTTTCCTCTTTAGTGCAAAGGGAGCAAGCACAGGCGAGAGCATCAAAGGCATCCACTTCGGTGCAACAAGATCAAGACCAGCACAACGGCAGGAAGGAAGTCATTGTGGAGCCCAGGCAAGCGTCACCACCAGAGCCTTTGCCAGGCGAGGACCAACTTTAGTCAGGATAAGTGTACCAGATGTTCCCCTTCAAAATGGCCAATTGTTGGCGCCCTTCCCGCTCAATATTTGGGAAGTGGCCCAGGGCCTTTGCCTATAAATAGGACTAGCCACCCCCAGGGTAGGGACACCTGATCCAGAATCGAGAATCCTCACCAAGAAACCAGTAGAGAGAGCGACTAAACTCCTCCTAGCAGTTCATCGCACCAGCCAAGAACAGACCCTCGCGAGGCTGTTCTTCCTTGTATTGTTCATCATCAACCCAAGAGGCAATCCACCACACCACACACTGGAGTAGGGTATTACACCACAATGGTGGCTTGAACCAGTATAAACTCTGTGTCTCTTGTGTTGTTCCTTTCGTAGTTTATATCCTAGCGAGGCGGTGAGGAGCAGGTAGGTAGAGGGCGAAATCTCCGCGCGCACCCCAGTGTTCGAACCTCAAGGGTCTGCCGGAACACGAAATCTGACAACATCGACCGCTATCCAGCATGCATCTAGAGTATTAAGTTTATAAAGAACAGAGTAACGTATTAAGAATGATGACATGATGTAGACAGATAAACTCATGCAATATGATATAAACCCCATCTTTTTATCCTCGATGGCAACAATACAATATGTGCCTTGCTGCCCCTGCTGTCACTGGGAAAGGACACCGCAAGATTGAACCCAAAGCTAAGCACTTCTCCCATTGCAAGAAAGATCAACCTAGTAGGCCAAACCAAACTGATAATTCGAAGAGACTTGCAAAGATAACTTAATCACGAATAAAAGAATTCAGAGGAGATTCAAATATTTATCATAGATAAACTTGATTATAAACCCACAATTCATCGGATCTCGACAAACACACTGCAAAAAGAGGTACATTGAATAGATCTCCAAGAAGATCGAGGAGAACTTTGTATTGAGATTCAAAGAGAGAGAAGAAGCCATCTAGCTAATAACTATGGACCCGAAGGTCTGTGGTAAACTACTCACAACTTATCGGAAGGGCCTTGGAGATGATGTATAGGCCCTCCATGGTCGATTCACCCTCCGGCGGAGGACTGGCGAAGGCTCCAGCATAGGATCTGGCAAATACAAAAGGTTACGGTGGTGGAAATAGTTTTTCGTGCTGCTCCTTGATGGTTTTAGGGTACGTGGGTATATATAGGAGGAAGAAGTAGGTCGGTGGACGCTCGAGGGGCCCACGAGGGTGGGGGGCGCGCCCACCTGTAGGGGGCGC
Organism: Triticum timopheevii; assembly: GCA_963921465.1. Lineage (NCBI taxonomy): Eukaryota > Viridiplantae > Streptophyta > Magnoliopsida > Poales > Poaceae > Triticum > Triticum timopheevii. The sequence goes on from OY997264.1 coordinate 279,834,854, forward strand.
GCCGGGCACCCTCGTGGCCGCCTTCTCTATTGCTTGACGTCCACTCCAAGTCCCCTAGATCACCTTTGTTCCAAAAAGATCGCTCCCAAAGGTTTCATTTCGTTTGGACTCCGTTTGATATTCCTTTTCTTCAAAACACTGAAATAGGGAAAAAACAGCAATTCAGGCTAGGCCTCCGGTTAGTAGGTTAGTCCCAAAAATGATATAAAGTTGTAAAGTAAAGCCCATAAACATCCAAAACGGGTAATATAATAGCATGGAACAATCAAAAATTATAGATATGTTGGAGACGTATGAAGCATCCCCAAGCTTAATTCCTGCTCGGCCTCGAGTAGGTAAATGATAAAAACAGAATTTTTGATGTGGAATGCTACCTAGCATAATTCTCAATGTAATTTTCTTTATTGTGGCATGAACGTTCAAATCCAAATGATTCAAAATAAATGTTCATATTGACATAAGAAATATTAATACTTCAAGCATACTAATCAAAGCAATCATGTCTTCTCAAAATAACATGGCTAAAGAAAGTTCGTCCCTACAAAATCATATAGCTTGGTCGTGCTTCCATGTTCGTCACACGAGAATGCTCTCATCTTGCACACCCCCGATGACAAGCCAAGCAATTGTTACATACTTTAGTAATCTCAAACTTTTTTCAACTTTCACGCAATACATGAGCGTGAGCCATGGATATAACACTATTGGTGGAATAGAATATGATGATGGAGGTTCTGTGGAGAAGACAAAAAGGAAGAAAGTCTCATGTTAACGAGGATAATCAACGGGCTATGGAGATGCCCATCAATTGATGTCAACATGAGGAGTAGGGATTGCCATGCAACGGATGCACTAGAGCTATAAATGTATGAAAGCTCAACAAAAGAAACTAGTGGGTGTGCATCCAACTTGCTTGCTAACGAAGACCTAGGGCATTTGAGGAAGCCCATCCTAGGAATATACAAGCCAAGTTCAATAATGGAAAATTCCCACTAATATATGAAATAGACAACATATGAGACTCTCTATATGAAGAACATGGTGCTATTTGAAGCACATGTGTGGAAAAGGATTGTAACATTGCCCCTTTTTTATTTTGTTTTTTTATTTTCTTTTTTTGGGCCTTTCTTTTTGGCCTTTCTTCTTTCTTTCTTTTCTTTTTTTCGGGACAATGCTCTAATAATGATGATCATCACACTTCTATTTATTCACAACTCATGAATTACAACTCAAACCTAGAACAAGATATGACTCTATATGAATGCCTCCGGCGGTGTACCGGGATGGACAAAGAATCAAGAGTGACATGTATGAAAAATTATGCATGGTGGCTTTGCCACAAATACAATGTCAACTACATGATCATGAAAGGCAATATGACAATAATAAGTGTTGGAAATACGACCTAGAGGCAATAATAAAAGGATTATTATTATATTTCCTTGTTCGTGATAATTGTCTTTTATTCATGCTATAACTGTATTATCCGGAAATTGTAATACACGTGTGAATATATAGACCACAATATGTCACTAGTGAGCCTCTAGTTGACTAGCTCGTTGATCAACAGATAGTCATGGTTTCCTGGCTATGGACATTGGATGTCGTTGATAACGGGATCACATCATTGGGAGAATGATGTGATGGACAAGACCCAATCCTAAGCATAGCACAAGATCGTGTAGTTCATTTGCTAGAGCTTTTCCAATGTCAAGTATCTTTTCCTTAGACCATGAGATCGTGTAACTCCCGAATACCGTAGGAATGCTTTGGGTGTACCAAACATCATAACGTAACTGGGTGACTATAAAGGTGCACTACAGGTATCTCCGAAAGTGTCTGTTGGGTTGACACGGATCGAGACTGGGATTTGTCACTCCGTATGACGAAGAGGTATCTCTGGGCCCACTCGGTAATGCCTCATCATAATGAGCTCAAAGTGAACAAGTGGTTGGCCACGGGATCATGCATTACGGTACGAGTAAAGTGACTTACCGGTAACGAGACTGAACGAGGTATTGGGATACCGACTATCGAGTCTCGGGCAAGTAACGTACCGATTGACAAAGGGAATTGTATATGGGGTTGTTTAATCCTCGACATCATGGTTCATCCGATGAAATCATTGAGGAGCACATGGGAGCCAACATGGGTATCCAGATCCCGCTGTTGGTTATTGCCCGAGAGCCGTCTCGGTCATGTCTACGTGTCTCCCGAACCCGTAGGGTCTACACACTTAAGGTTCGGTGACGCTAGGGTTATTAGGAAGACTTGTATGTGATTACCGAATGTTGTTAGGAGTCCCGGATGAGATCTCGAACGTCACGAGGAGTTCCGGAATGGTCCGGAGGTGAAGATTTATATATGGGAAGTTGTCATGCGGACATCGGAAAGTTTTGGGGGCATATCGGTATTTTACCGGGGCCACCGGAGAGGTTCCGGGGGTCCACCGGGAGGGGCCACCCCTCTCGGAGGGCCACATGGGCCGCAAGGGGCAGGGAACCAGCCCCTGGAGGGCTGGGCGCGCCCCCCACCTTGGGCCCATGCGCCTAGGGTTGTGGGGGAAACCCTAGTGGGGGCGCCCCCCTTTGCTTGGGGGGCAAGTCCCCCCTCCCTAGCCGCCGCCCCCCCCTCTAGATCCCATCTAGAGGGGCCGGCCCCCCTTGCCCCTTCCCCTATAAATAGAGGGGTGAGGGTAGGGCTGCTGGACAGAACCCAAGGTGCAGCCCCTCCCCTCCCCAACACCTCTCCTCCTCCGTCACGTGCTTGGCGAAGCCCTGTCGCAGTACTGCTGCACCAACACCACCACGCCGTCGTGCTGCCGTTGGAGCTATCTTCCTCAACCTCTCCTTCCTCCTTGCTGGATCAAGATGGAGGAGACGTCGTCCGTCCCGTACGTGTGTTGAACGCGGAGGTGCTTTCCGTTCGGTACTTGGTCATCGGTGATCTGAATCACGGCGAGTACGACTCCATCATCACCATCCCCTTGAACGCTTCCGCACGCGATCTAAAAGTGGTATGTAGATGCAATCTCACTCCCTTGACTCGTTGCTTAGATGAACTCATAGATTGATCTTGGTGAAACCGTAGGAAAAATTTTAATTTTCTGCAACGTTCCCCAACAGTGGCATCATGAGCTAGGTCTATGCGTAGTTCTCTATTGCACGATTAGAACACAATTTTGTTGTGGGCGTGGATCTTGTCAACTTTCTTGCCACTAGTAGTCTTTTCTTGCTTCAGTGGTATTGTGGGATGAAGCGGCCCGGACCAACCTTACACGTACGCTTACGTGAGACCGGTTCCACCGACAGACATATACTACTTGCATAAGGTGGCTGGCGGGTGTCTGTCTCTCCCACTTTAGTTGGAGCAGATTCGATGAAAAGGGTCCTTATGAAGGGTAAATAGAAGTTGACAAAATCACGTTGTGGTTATTCATAGGTAAGAAAACATTCTTGCTAGAACCCAATTGCAGCCACGTAAAAGATGCAACAACAATTAGAGGACGTCTAACTTGTTTTTGCAGCAATTGTCATGTGATGTGATATGGTCAGAAGTTGTGATGAATGATGAATGATATATTGTGATGTATGAGATCATGTTCTTGTAATAGGAATCACGACTTGCATGTCGATGAGTATGACAACCGGAAGGAGCCATAGGAGTTGTCTTTATTTTTGTATGACCTGCGTGTCATTGAAGAACGCCATGTAAATTACTTTACTTTATTGCTAAACGCGTTAGCCATAGAAGTAGAAGTAGTCGTTGGCGTGACAACTTCATGAAGACACGATGATGAAGATCATGATGATGGAGATCATGGTGTCATGCCGGTGACAAGATGATCATGGAGCCCCGAAGATGGAGATCAATGGAGCTATATGATATTGGCCATATCATGTCACTACTATATAATTGCATGTGATGTTTATTATGTTTATGCATCTGGTTTACTTAGAACGACGGTAGTAAATAAGATGATCCCTTACAACAATTTCAAGAAGTGTTCTCCCCTAACTGTGCACCGTTGCTAAAGTTCGTCGTTTCGAAGCACCACGTGATGATCGGGTGTGATAGATCCTTACGTTCACATACAACGGGTGTAAGACAGTTTTACACATGCAAAAACACTTAGGGTTAACTTGACGAGCCTAGCATGTACAGACATGGCCTCGGAACACAGAGACCGAAAGGTCGAACACGAGTCGTATGGAAGATACGATCAACATGAAGATGTTCACCGACGATGACTAGTCTGTCTCACGTGATGATCGGACACGGCCTAGTCGACTCGGATCGTGTAACACTTAGATGACTAGAGGGATGTCTAATCTGAGTGGGAGTTAATTGTAATAATTTGATTAGATGAACTTAATTATCATGAACTTAGTCTAAAACCTTTGCAAATATGTCTTGTAGATCAAATGGCCAACGCTCATGTCAACATGAACTTCAACGCGTTCCTAGAGAAAACCAAGCTAAAAGATGATGGCAGCAACTATACAGACTGGGTCCGGAACCTGAGGATCATACTCATAGCTGCCAGGAAACAATATGTCCTAGAAGGACCGCTAGGTGACGCTCCCGTCCCAGAGAACCAAGACGTTATGAACGCTTGGCAATCTCGCGCTGATGATTACTCCCTCGTTCAGTGCGGCATGCTTTACAGCTTAGAACCGGGGCTCCAAAAGCGTTTTGAGCATCACGGAGCATATGAGATGTTCGAGGAGCTGAAACTAGTTTTCCAAGCTCATGCCCGGGTCAAGAGATATGAAGTCTCCAACAAGTTCTATAGTTGTATGATGGAGGAAAACAGTTCTGTCAGTGAGCACATACTCAAAATGTCTGGGTTGCACAACCGACTGACCCAGCTGGACATTAACCTCCCTGACGAGGCGGTCATTGACAGAATCTTTCAGTCGCTCCCACCAAGCTACAAGAGCTTTGTGATGAACTACAATATGCAGGGGATGGTGAAGACCATTCCTGAAGTATTTTCGATGCTGAAGTCAGCAGAGGTTGAGATCAAGAAAGAACATCAAGTGTTGATGGTCAATAAGACCACTAAGTTCAAGAAGGGCAAGGGCAAGAAGAACTTCAAGAAAGAGGCAAGGATGTTGCCGCGCCCAGTAAGCCAGTTACCGGGAAGAAGTCAAAGAATGGACCCAAGCCTGAGACTGAGTGCTTTTATTGCAAGGGGAAGGGTCACTGGAAGCGGAACTGCCCCAAATACTTAGCGGATAAGAAGGCCGGCAACACCAAAGGTATATTTGATATACATGTAATTGATGTGTACCTTACCAGTACTCGTAGTAACTCTCGGGTATTTGATACCGGCGCCGTTGCTCATATTTGTAACTCACAGCAGGAGCTACGGAATAAACGGAGACTGGTGAAGGACGAGGTGACGATGCGCGTCGGGAATGGTTCCAGGGTCGATGTGATCGCCGTCGGCACGCTACCTCTACATTTACCTACGGGATTAGTTATAAACCTTAATAATTGTTATTTGGTGCCAAGTTTGAGCATGAACATTGTATTTGGATCTCATTTGATACGAGATGGCTACTCATTTAAATCCGAGAATAATGGTTGTTCTATTTATATGAGAGATATGTTTTATGGTCATGCCCCGATGGTCAATGGTTTATTCTTAATGAATCTCGAGCGTAATATTACACATATTCATAGTGTGAATGCCAAAAGATGTAAAGTTGATAATGATAGTCCCACATACTTGTGGCACTGCCGCCTTGGTCACATTGGTGTCAAGCGCATGAAGAAGCTCCATGCTGATGGACTTTTAGAGTCTCTCGATTATGAATCATTTGACACATGTGAACCATGACTCATGGGCAAAATGACCAAGACTCTGTTCTCCGGAACAATGGAGCGAGCAACCAACTTGTTGGAAATCATACATACCGATGTGTGCGGTCCAATGAGCGTTGAGGCTCGCGGAGGATATCGTTATGTTCTTACTCTCACTGATGACTTGAGTAGATATGGGTATGTCTACTTAATGAAACACAAGTCTGAGACCTTTGAAAAGTTCAAGGAATTTCATAATGAGGTAGAGAATCAACGTGACCGAAAGATAAAGTTCCTACGATCAGATCGTGGAGGAGAATATTTAAGTCACGAATTTGGTACACACTTAAGGAAATGTGGAATCGTTTCACAACTCACGCCGCCTGTAACACCTCAGCGTAACGGTGTGTCCGAACGTCGTAATCACACTCTATTGGATATGGTGCGGTCTATGATGTCTCTTACCGATTTACCGCTATCTTTTTGGGGATACACTCTAGAGATAGCTACATTCACTTTAAATAGGGCACCGTCTAAATCCGTTGAGACGACACCGTATGAATTATGGTTTGGGAAGAAACCTAAGCTGTCAATTCTAAAAGTTTGGGGATGCGATGCTTATGTCAAGAAACTTCAACCTGAAAAGCTCGAACCCAAGTCGGAAAAATGCGTCTTCATAGGATACCCTAAGGAAACCGTTGGGTATACCTTCTACTTAAGATCCGAGGGCAAGATCTTTGTTGCCAAGAACGGATTCTTTCTGGAAAAAGAGTTTCTCTCGAAAGAAGTGGGAGGAAAGTAGAACTCAATGAAGTACTACCTCTCGAACGGGAAAGTGGTGCAGCTCAGGAAAATGTTCCTGTGATGCCTACACCAACTCAAGAGGAAAATAATGATGATGATCAAGGTGCTTCGGATCTAGTTGCTACTGAACTTCGTAGGTCTACAAGGACACGTTCCGCACCAGATTGGTACGGCAACCCTGTCCTGGAAATCATGTTGTTAGACAACGGTGAACCTTCGAACTATGAAGAAGCGATGGGGGGCCCAGATTCCAACAAATGGCTTGAAGCCATGAAATCTGAGATAGAATCCATGTATGAAAACAAAGTATGGACTTTGACAGACTTGCCCGATGATCGGCGAGCGATAGAAAACAAATGGATTTTTAAGAAGACGGACGCGGATGGAAATGTTACCATCTATAAAGCTCGACTTGTCGCTAAGGGTTATCGACAAGTTCAAGGGATTGACTACGACGAGACATTCTCTCCCGTAGCGAAGCTGAAGTTCGTCTGAACCATGTTAGCAATTGCCGCATACTATGATTATGAAATATGGCAGACGGACGTCAAAACGGCATTCCTTAACGGACATCTTAAGGAAGAGCTGTATATGATGCAGCCGGAAGGTTTTGTCGATCCTAAGAACGCTAACAAAGTATGCAAGCTCCAACGATCCATTTATGGGCTGGTGCAAGCATCTCGGAGTTGGAACATTCGCTTTGATGAGATGATCAAAGCGTTTGGGTTTATGCAAACTTATGGAGAAGCCTGCGTTGACAAGAAAGTGAGTGGGAGCTCTGTAGCATTTCTCATATTACATGTAGATGACATACTCTTGATGGGAAATGATATAGAACTTCTGGATAGCATTAAGGTCTACTTGAATAAGTGTTTTTCAATGAAGGACCTTGGAGAAGCTGCTTATATATTAGGCATCAAGATTTATAGAGATAGATCGAGACGCCTCATAGGTCTTTCACAAAGCACATACCTTGATAAGATTTTGAAGAAGTTCAAAATGGTTCAGTCCAAGAAGGGGTTCTTGCCTGTGTTGCAAGGTGTGAGATTGAGCTCGGCTCAATCCCCGACCACGGCAAAAGATAAAGAAGAGATGAGTGTCATCCCCTATGCTTCAACCATAGGATCTATTATGTATGCCATGCTGTGTACCAGACCTGATGTAAACCTTGCCGTAAGTTTGGTAGGAAGATACCAAAGTAATCCCGGCAAGGAACACTGGACAGCGGTCAAGAATATCCTGTAGTACCTGAAAAGGACAAAGGACATGTTTCTCGTTTATGGAGGTGACGAAGAGCTCGTCGTAAAGGGTTACGTCAATGCTAGCTTCGACACAGATCTGGATGACTCTAAGTCACAAACCGGATACATGTATATGTTGAATGGTGGAGCAGTAAGCTGGTGCAGCTGCAAGTAGAGCGTTGTGGCGGGATCTACATGTGAAGCGGAGTACATGGCAGCCTCGAAGGCAGCGCATGAAGCAATTTGGGTGATGGAGTTCATCACCGACCTAGGAGTCATACCCAATGCGTCGGGGCCGATCAAACTCTTCTGTGACAACACTGGAGCTATTGCCCTTGCCAAGGAGCCCAGGTTTCACAAGAAGACCAGGCACATCAAGCGTCGTTTCAACTCCATCCGTGAAAATGTTCAAGATGGAGACATAGATATTTGCAAAGTACATACGGATCTGAATGTCGCAGATCCGTTGACTAAACCTCTCTCGCGAGCAAAACATGATCAACACCAAAACTCTATGGGTGTTCGATTCATCACAATGTAACTAGATTATTGACTCTAGTGCAAGTGGGAGACAGTTGGAAATATGCCCTAGAGGCAATAATAAAAGGATTATTATTATATTTCCTTGTTCGTGATAATTGTCTTTTATTCATGCTATAACTGTATTATCCGGAAATCGTAATACACGTGTGAATATATAGACCACAATATGTCCCTAGTGAGCCTCTAGTTGACTAGCTCGTTGATCAACAGATAGTCATGGTTTCCTGGCTATGGACATTGGATGTCGTTGATAACGGGATCACATCATTAGGAGAATGATGTGATGGACAAGACCCAATCCTAAGCATAGCACAAGATCGTGTAGTTCGTTTGCTAGAGCTGTTCCAATGTCAAGTATGTTTTCCTTAGACCATGAGATCGTGTAACTCCCGGATACCGTAGGAGTGCTTTGGGTGTACCAAACGTCACAACGTAACTGGGTGACTATAAAGGTGAACTACAGGTATCTCCGAAAGTGTCTGTTGGGTTGACACGGATCGAGACTGGGATTTGTCACTCTGTATGACGGAGAGGTATCTCTGGGCCCACTCGGTAATGCATCATCATAATGAGCTCAAAGTGACCAAGTGGTTGGCCACGGGATCATGCATTACGGTGCGAGTAAAGTGACTTGCCGGTAACGAGACTGAATGAGGTATTGGGATACCTACGATCGAGTCTCGGGCAAGTAACGTACCGATTGACAAAGGGAATTGTATATGGGGTTGTTTAATCCTCGACATCGTGGTTCATCCGATGAAATCATCGAGGAGCACCTGGGAGCCAACATGGGTATCCAGATCCCGCTGTTGGTTATTGCCCGAGAGCCGTCTCGGTCATGTCTACGTGTCTCCCGAACCCATAGGGTCTACACACTTAAGGTTCGGTGACGCTAGGGTTATTAGGAAGACTTGTATGTGATTACCGAATGTTGTTCGGAGTCCCGGATGAGATCCCGGACGTCACGAGGAGTTCCAGAATGGTCCGGAGGTGAAGATTTATATATGGGAAGTTGTCATGCGGACACCGGAAAGTTTCGAGGGCATATCGGTATTGTACCGGGGCCACCGGAGAGGTTCCGGGGGTCCACTGGGAGGGGCCACCCCTCTCGGAGGGCCACATGGGCCGCAAGGGGCAGGGAACTAGCCCCTGGAGGGCTGGGCGCGCCCCCCACCTTGGGCCCATGCGCCTAGGGTTGGGGGGGGAACCCTAGTGGGGGCGCCCCCCTTTGCTTGGGGGGAAAGTCCCCCCTCCCTGGCCGCCGCCCCCCCTCCAGATCCCATCTAGAGGGGCCGGCCCCCCTTGCCCCTTCCCCTATAAATAGAGGGTTGAGGGGAGGGCTGCTGGACACGACCCAAGGCGCAGCCCCTCCCCTCCCCAACACCTCTCCTCCTCCGTTACGTGCTTGGCGAAGCCCTGTCGGAGTACTGCTGCACCAACACCACCACGCCGTCGTGCTACCATTGGAGCTATCTTCCTCAACCTCTCCTTCCTCCTTGCTGGATCAAGACGGAGGAGATGTAGTCCATCCCGTATGTGTGTTGAACGCAGAGGTGCTGTCCGTTCGGCACTTGGTCATCGGTGATCTGAATCATGGCGAGTACGACTCCATCATCACCATCCCCTTGAACGCTTCCGCACACGATCTACAAGTGGTATGTAGATGCAATCTCACTCCCTTGACTCGTTGCTTAGATGAACTCATAGATTGATCTTGGTGAAACCGTAGGAAAATTTTTAATTTTCTGCAACGTTCCCCAACAATAAGGCGTGTCATGATGATGAACGGAACGGTGGAAAGTTGCATGGCAATATATCTCAGAATGGCTATGGAAATGCCACAACAGGTAGGTATGGTGGCTGTTTTGAGCAAGATATAAGGAGGCTTATGTGTGATAGAGCGTATCGTATCACAGGGTTTGGATGCACTGGCGAAGATTGCACCAACTCTCAAGGTGAGAAAGCGCAATGGACGGTACCGAAGAGGCTAGCAATGATGGAAGGGTGAGAGTGCGTATAATCCATGAACTCAACATTAGTCATAAAGAACTCATATACTTATTGCAGAAATCTACAAGTCATCAAAAACCAAGCACTATGTGCATGCTCCTAGGGGGATAGATTGGTAGGAAAAAACCATCGCTCATCCCCGACCGCCATTCATAAGGATGACAATCTAAGAACACCTCATGATTCAAATTTGTTACACAACGGTTACCATACGTGCATGCTATGGGACTTGCCAACTTCAACACAAGCATTCTTTAAATTCATAATCACCCAATTAGCATGGCTCTAATATCACTACCTCCATATCTCAAAAGAATTATCAAGTATCAAATTGATCATAGCATCCAATTCACTTCCTATGATAGTATTTATTATACCCCACTTGGATGCCACTACTAGGAAAAGGGCTATAGCTAATATGGACATTAATGGCGCACCACATATGTGGTGCGCCATTGCTATATAGTAGTGGCGCACCATGTGTAGGTACCCCATTAGTGTCCATATCACTAATGGCGCACCACACCAACGGTGCGCCACTACTAACATTTTTTCCAAAACTAGTAATGGCGCACCAGGGTCTAGTAAGCCATTACTAGTTTTAACTAGTAATGGCGCACCACACACTCTGTGCGCCACTACTGACAATTTCTTTTTACTTTTTTTTCAAAACTAGTAATGGCGCCCCAGGGTATAGTGCGCCATTACTAGTTCAAACTAGTAATGGCACACCCCAACCACGGTGCGCCACTGCCAACAATTTTTTTAATTTTTTTTGCAAAACTAGTAATGGCGCACCATATAATAGGTGCGCCATTAGTAACCAGGGTTACTAATGGCGCAATTTAAGGTGGTGCGCCATTGGTAACCTGAGAGCAGCTAGATATTTTGGACAGCCACCTACCACACTCACTTTCCCCACTTCATTCTCTCCACCTCCTCCTCCAAGCTTGTCTCGGGTGCCTCCTCCTCCTCACCTCATTTGCACCATAGATTCACCCAAATTAAGTGGTTAAATTTCCTTTTTTATAGGTAAGTAAGGGGAAAGCTTTCTTTATGTTGTAGATCTACTTTTTTTCTTCCTCCAACAACGTGCACATGCACTTTTTATTGCCTCGATCTAGATATGTTTGTGGTGTTTCATATGTTTGTGGTGTTGCATATGTTTGTGTTTGTAGGTACCAGTATTTGAAATGCGATAGTTGCCAATATTTTGCCGGAATGTTGATTCATTTCCGTTTCGGCGAGAATTTGGCACTATGCATTCTTTTTGGTCCTATTTTTGGGCAAAGTCATGCCAATTTTTTTTTGGTTCTAAAATATCGTTTTGCTCTACCCCGCAGGCGACCATGGTCCGCACGATGACTGAAGGCATCGTGAATAGGTTTTTGAGCTCCGCCGAAGGCCGAGATGCTTCAAAAGAATGAGACGAAGATAAGATGTCCGTGTCGAAGATGCAAGCTGAAGAGCCTTATGGACCCGGATTCCGTACAAGTGCGGGACCACTTGCTCTTGCGTGATTTCATGGATGGCTATCGGTGGCAGGGTGATGAAGATGATTATGAAGTCGTCCATGGGGGGCGGGCAAGAAATGAGGAAGGGCAGCAAGACAACCGCGGCGAGGGCGGGCGAGAAGACGAAGAATCTCTAGGACATGATCACGAAGTAGATGCAGTACACAGTAATCATGTAGAAGATGCCGGACATGATGATGAGGAAGATGCCAGAGCAAACAAAGGGCATGATCATGAAGATGAAGATGCCGGAGCAGACGACGATGGACCATCGACTTGATGGGTGCAGGACCCTCATATTCAAGAGCTGCTAATCAAGCAAACGGATGATGCAAGAGCTGCCGCCCGAGAGAAAGCCAAGCTGGATCAACTTGAGATAGACGCAGTTACTCTATTGTATGAAGGATGCAGGCCCGAGGATACCCGCCTGAAAGTAATGATCATGGCTCTGGAGATGAAGGTAAAACACAAAATGACCGACGCATGCTTCGACGAGAACATGTCATTCTGGCAGGAACGTCTTCCCAAGGGGAACAAGTGCCCGACCAGTTTCGAGGAGGCGAAGAAAATCGTGTGTCCTCTAGATTTACTGCACGTGAAATACCATGTGTGCATGAACAATTACATCATTTATCGGGACGAGCACGAGGAGTCTACCATATGTCCGTTGTGCGGCGTCACTCGATACAAGAAGAGGAAGAAAGCTCCTCGAAAAGTGGTGTGGTACTTTCTGATCACTCCTCGTCTGCAGCGGTATTTCGCGGACCCTAAGGTAGCAAAGCTCCTGCGTTGGCACGCGGATAGGGAGGAGAAGAAGCGAGAAGATGACGGAAATGATCCGAAGATAAATAAAAAAGACAAGATGCTGAGTCACCCTAAGGATGCGAGCCAGTGGCAAGTGTTGAACTTTGAACACCCAGAATTTGGGGACGATCCAAGGAACATCGTGCTGGGTGCGAGCACCGATATGGAGTCAATCCGTTTGGCAGCCAGAGAAGCACACATAGCACCTGGCCTGTGTTTGTGTGGATGTACAACCTTCCCTCCTGGTTGTGCATGAAGAGGAAGTACATTCACATGAGTATGCTAATTGAAGGGCCGAAACAACCAGGGAACGACATCAATCTGAATCTGGGGCTGCTGAAAGAGGAGCTAGACACGATGTGGAAAACGCCAGCCAATACGTGGGACACCGTAGAGAAAGAATATTTCCCTATGAGAGCCGCACTGCTCACGATGGTGCACGACTATCTCGGTTACGGATATGTCGCGAGGCAGGTGGTCCACGGATTTTTTGGATGCATCAGGTGCATGGATGACACAACATATCGCCAGCTACATAGAGATCCCGGGTCTTCAAAAATCGTGTTCATGGGACATCGAAGGTGGCTTCACGACGATGACTCATGGAGAAAACGCAAGGATCTGTTCGATGGTGAAACTGAACCCCAAAGACGCCCGCGTACGAGGAGCGGCGAGGAAATAGACGAGCTGTTGAAAAATTGGAAAGAGTGCCCACTACCGAGAAAGGCGCCAGAGCCGGGAAAGAAGTGAAAGGCGCCAGCGTCGCTGCTGAAGATATGGAAAACAAGGTCTGTTTTCTGGGACTTGCCGTACTGGAAGATCCTCCGTGTGCCTCATAGGCTTGATGTCATGCATATCACGAAGAACGTGTGCGAGAGTCTGCTTGGCACCCTGCTCAACATGCCAGAGAGGACCAAAGATGGGACAAAAGCAAGGGAAAACTTGAAATCAGTGGGCATCAGGGAGGAGCTTCACGCTAATGATGATGATGATGATGATGATGATGATGATGATGATGATGATGATGAGGCGAAGGACACGGAAAGTCGTCACAAAGGCAAAAAGGCCAAGAAGATCGGAAATGACTTCCCTCCCGCGTGCTTCACTCTAAGTCAGGAGGAGGTCGAGCAGTTTTTCACCTGCCTTGTAGGAGTAAAACTTCCTTACGGTTACGCGGGGAAGATAAGCAGATACCTAGAGTCAGCGAAGCAGAAGTTCAGCGGGATGAAGTCTCACGACAGTCACGTGCTGATGACGCAGATACTTCCAGTTGCAATCCGTGGGATCATGGACGCGCATGTCCGTGAAATGCTTTTTGGCCTATGCAACTTTGTCGACGTCATCTCTCAGAAGTCGGTTGGCGTGAGGCAACTCAGAAGGCTACAGGAAGAGATCATGGTGATACTATGCGAGCTTGTCCGCATTCTTCGACGTTATGGTGCATCTGCTGGTCCATATCGTGGAGGATATCATCCAACTCGGGCCGATGTTCCTACATAGCATGATGCCATTCGAAAGGATGAATGGTGTCATCAAAGGATAGATTCGCAACATGTCACGTCCAAAGGGAAGCATAGCTAGGGGATTTTTGACCGAAGAGTGCATCTCCTACTGCATGAATTATCTAGGCATCGAGAACCCCGTTGGTCTGCTTGTCAACAGGCACCTCGGCAGGCTCGCTGGGTGGGGTCACCACGAGGGTCGCCGTGAAATGCATGTCGACTTCGAGGGTCGACTCGCTGACTTTGAAAGAGCAAACCTAGTCGTGCTACAACACATAGACGTGGTCGATCCTTGGGTGGTAGAGCACAAAACCTTTATTGAGAAGACGTACAATGACCGAGGCCAACAGAGGACGGATTGAGATATAATCAAAGAGCACAACTCATGTTTCACGCGTTGGTTCAAGGAGAAGCTTCTGTCGTACCCTTTACATGAGGATTCTTCTGCGGAAGAAAAACTCATATTCGCCTTGTCACAGGGCGCCGAGCACAACCTGATGACCTATGAGGCGTATGATATCAATGGCTACACATTCTACACCGAGGAAAAGGACATGAAGAGCGATGGTTATTAGAACTCCGAGGTAACGATGGAATCCTACACTGGTAACGACAAGGACAGATACTACGGAAGGATCGAGGAGATCTGGGAGCTGAGCTACGCTGGAGAGAAGGTCCCGATGTTCCGTGTCAGATGGGCCAAGAGCGTCCTAAAAATAAGACCGGTATTTCACCACCATGGTTATACCCGAAGCCAAATCCAAGACCGCGGGCGCAAACGTCACCGCGAAAAATGAGCCATGGGTACTGGCTTCCCAAGTGGACCAATGCTTCTTCATTACCGACCCGTCAAAGCCCAGTCGTGTTGTCGTGAGGAGAGGCAAAAGGAAGATCATCAGAATAGATGGAGTCGCCAATGAGCAAGACTTCGACAAGTACGGTGACCCGAAGATGGACCATGACGAAGACGATGAAGTGCCATACACCACAAGAAGAAGCAGGACCACCCTACCTATAGGACGTCTGTTCAAGAGAAGAACTCCATTTGCGAAAAAGAAGGGCAAGAAGATTGTGAAAAGATAGCTAGCTAAGATCGATTGTATTTAAATTGTAGTCTTCATTTCTCGATTGTATTTCGACATATTGAAATTATATTTCTTCTGTTCTAGTCCTCATGAATATTTATTTATGTTTATTCTGGTATACCAATTTTTATTTGATGATATTTTTTGAACTCATGAATATTTTTAAATTTCATGGGCACGTTTTGAATTCATGAATATTTTTTCAAATTGGATGATATTTTTACATATTCATAAATGTTTTACCAATTCACAAATGAATGCAATTAAAAATCCAAAAAACCAATTTGATGATATTTTCACATAACAAATTTGATGATATTTTCAAATAACAAATTTGATGATATTTTTTCATATTCATAAATATTTTCAAATAACAAATTTTATGATATTTTTTCGCATTCATAAATATTTTCAAATTTGATCGTCATTTTCTAAAAAAATATTAGATGCAACTAAAAAAAACTTAATAATGGCGCACCAGGGGAAGGTGCGCCATTGCTATCACTGTGTTTATGGCGCACCCCTAGACGGTGCGCCATTGCTAATCTTCCCCCTCTATGTAGTTGTGTTTTGTACATCTCGCTGTCCCTCCCTCGCTAGATCCCCCTCGCCCCCCGCGCCCGCTCGACCGCCGCCGATGACCCCCCGCACCCAACAACCCCCGCGCCCGCTCCGCCGCCAGAGTCGCCGCCGGAGCACTAGGAGGAGGAGGCCCGCGTCCACCAAGAGAGGAGGCCCGAGCACCTCGCAACCTCCCCACCGTCTTACCCGGCCTCCCCCAAGCTCGCCGTCTCCACCCTCCGTCGTCTCTGCTCCGGCCACCACCTCATCGTGGTCAGGTAATCTTCATTGCCCTCCTCCCTCTACCTCTCTTCCTCCTCTCCTCCCTCCCGGCCATGCCCTCTTCTTCTCTCTTTTCCTAGGTTTAGGTTAAATCCCTCTCGAATTTAGGTCAAAATAGGTTCAAAAAATTGCTAATTTTTGTCAAATTAGCAAGTGTCCATCTTCTTGCTCTGTAGCAAGTGTCCATCTTCCTGTGTAGGCATGGCGATGATTTTTGTTAGAATGGGGATTAATTTAGGAACCAGACATTGGTCAGATGGGCCTCCTAATCATGTTAAATCAAAAGTTGCTAAATACAATCTTTACGTTGAATTGGTGTCATGTAAGAGCAAATACCTGCGGTTTTATACTTTTTTTAGGCAACACAGTGGGTGATCTTCCAACTGCATTTTTTCAAAGATAAAAACTGTACCATCTACTTATCTAGTTATGAGATCAGTAAAACCAGTCCTAGAAATCAATTAGAAATTGCTTGGCTCCTCTTCTTTCTGCTCCTTACGTAGACATAAACATGGCAAGTTTTAGCAACAAGAATACAAATGATAGTCACTGCAGCTGCACATGATCTCTGCTAGTTATAGAAATTCATTGCTTGTCCTATGTTTTCTGTCAGGGTATTGTTCAGGAAGCTTGCTTGAGTTTGTGTCCTTTAATGTGTAAATCTGCAGTTCTAGCCACTGTTTGCAGTTCTAGCCACTCCTTGCTACTAGTTCCTCAAGCAGTTCTGCTCAAAATTAGCTCAACAAGTTGCATCTAGCTTTTACAAAGTTGTTTTGGCTTAAGAGGATAAGTTGTTGTATATACTGTCATAAAATTTGCTTCATATGCTTATATCTGGGTGCTAAAATCACTTTTGTTAGAGCTTTATTATTTCAGCAAAACTGATAGATTTAGTTCATTGATATGCTTCCTCTGATCTTCTTTGGCAAGAGGCCGAGAGGTGGTAGCAGATAGATTTAGTTCATTGGTACAGATAAATTTTGTTAATATTCTTCAGGAAGCTTGCTTGAGCTGTTTATATACTTGCTTGCTTGCTAGCAAAAACATTAGCTTTGTTTACGGTGTTAACTAATTCATGCCACCAAATGGTAGAGACAGAGACCAGGTCTCTTCTAGTTTCCCATGAATTAATAAACCATGCATGGTATCAAGCGAGCCATGCACAGCCATGAAAACAGCTTGCTTGCTACTATTTTAAATAGTTAGTCAAATGGATTGCTTGCTTGCTACTGTTTTTATTCAAAAATTATTGAGTTTATATCATATATATTACCGGCATGTATTTCATATGTTCTGTAGCATTAAGGCTACATAGCATGCCATTTGTGCCTTGTATTAATTGCTTTCCCTACATGTTTGCAGGTTTAAGTGAAAAAAGAGGAAGAAAGGAGAATCAGGGTAGGGTTTCATGGCTAGAAGATATATTGTTGGGTTTTGTCTCCGACCATCGTGTTGTGATGATATTGGGGGGTTTTGTCTCCGACCATCATGTCGTGATGATATTGTGGGGTGTTGTGAGGTTGCATCAGAGCGGGGTGGGATAATGATTTTCCAGGTACCCCGAGAGGCCCTTGAGTTTGCCGGAATGTCGATTAACTTCCGTTTCGGTAAATTCAGGTACTCCATATGTCCTATTTTCAGCAAAGGTCATGTTGAAATTTTCCGTGAATTTTAGCATGACTTTGCTAAAAATAGGACATATGGGGTACTTGCGACTAATGCATGGGTTGGGGTATCTTAATACTTAATTAAGTAGGATCAACTGTTTTTTGTCCATCACTCGATAAACTACATGTATGCGTATTTAGCATGACTTTTTTTAGGCAACACAGTGGGTGATCTTCCAACTGCATTTTTTCAAACAAGATGCAAATGAATGAAATTGGCTCACCGTGCCAAGGGAAATCAGGCTCAATGTAGGACAGATGCAGTTGATTTGCTGTTCTTATGGAATAAATAATAGATGTTTAACTGAAACCATCTACTGTAGGACTTGCAAGCAGCTGTGCTTGCAAGCAATAGCCCTTCCCTCTTCTCATTTCTCTCATCTCAAGCAGTTAAATTTTTTATTTAACTAAAACTACTCCACACAAAATTAAATGTAACTTTTCAAACAAAAATGATCATATATATATATGGAGTAAAGTTTCAGTATAGTTCCAAGCATAGTAAAGTTTCAGTAATGTTATGGAGTACTGAATTTTGCAATTTTGGTTCTCTGTAATTTTTCAATATTGCTTGCAGTCAGTATTGCTTTAATCTGTGAAAATTGGAGTAGCATTATTGCTTGCTCTGTAGTGCGTTTTTGCTAGGGACCTGATACTCCATAGTGGTGCATTTTTACTGCAACCTAAACTGGAGTAAACTAGAGTAGGACCTGATACATTTAAGCCATTTGCTAGCACTTCTTGACTAAGACAATTCCTAACAATTTCTGTAGATTTCCAAAATTCAGTTTTGTACCGCACACCGAAGCCCCAAGAAAGAAAACTGCAATCTGAAACAGATGATCAATTTTCAGCCCTTGGATTAGTTTAGTATTTTTTTCACACACTCAGACACCCTTGCTTGCCATGTGTGTGAGAGAGATAGTGAGAGGAGACAAGAAGAAGGGGGTTAGGAAGGGACTTGGACCTTAGCAACAACACACTAACAGGTTCCATCCCAAAACACCTAGGCAATATCACAAACATCTCTCAATTGTTCCTTGACAATAACCAACTTTTTGGCGACATTCCTCGAGTATTAGGTTATTTGGTCAACTTAGAAATCTTGTTCGTCGACAATAACCAACTTTTTGACCAAACTTTTTTCCTATTTAGAGCAAACATAGCCCACAACGACGAGGCTAGCGGGTTGGGCAAGCAATTCTGGGAGCTGTCCCAGGAGATGGAGGAAGAACCTCACCGCTATGAGGACGCCGCGGAAGACACCGATCCCGACTACACAACCCCTAGTGGCGTCGGGGATGACACCACTGATGGTGCCGCCAAGGATGCCATCACTGATGATGGCAGCGCACGCACAGATGGCAGCCAACCGAAGAGGCAACAGAAGGACCAGCGCCCGAACATGCTCGGCACCGTCAAGCAGGAATTTACCAAAGTGTCCTCAAGTGGGCATCCAGCGGCGCCCAAAGAATTAGTCAGTGGGTACTCGGGACAACTCGGGTGCATTCTCCGGAGCACCGTCTCGATCAATACCGAGAACCTAAGGCATCGTGACCGAGGGAATTTGCGCAACCTCCTCTGCATGAAGCTGCACGAACGATACAAGTTCCCAAGTGACGTCGCAAAACACACGCCTCTCATGGAATAAAGTGAACAGTGCCACCCTCACGAAGATGAGCACGGCCCTGTCTACTTGGAGAGCCGCAGTGAGGAGAAGGATTCTAATACGTGATAGTTATGAGAAGATCAAGGAGACAAATCCTTCGATCAGTGAAGCTGACTACAAGGAGTTCAAGATCAAGTGCGAGAGCAACACAACCGCGGAATCAAGTCAGTGGGGGAAAGATATGCGGGACTTGAACTTAGGGGTCCACAAACTCGGTCCCGGCGGTTACAGAGTGGCGGAACCTATATGGGACAAGGAGGACACGGAGCGTGCCAAGCAAGGCCTACCGCCCCTCTTCGATAAATACCATGACAAGCAGACCATGAACTATGTCACGGCCCAGTACAAGGTGGACCCTGTAACAAAGGAGCTTACCACAGATCCGAAGACCAAGGCGCTTGAGCTTGTTCTGGTAAGGAGTACACCCCCCGCATAATTAGCTCCATATGGTTGCATTCTAATTAATGAAGCCAAATTTCTAAATGGTTCACGTTCCTTCCGTAGGACACTGAAAGCAGTAGCGCGGGGTTATCTCAGAGCTCCCCTTGGGACAGCAATTTAAATAGGGCATTGAACATAATGAAAAACAAGGATAAGTTCAGTAAGCCATTGTCAGCTGGTCGAAACAAGGATAAGTTTAGTAAGCCATTGTCAGCTGGTCGTGTGGCCGACAAAGGCTTGTCCACTAAATGGTCGGAATACTTAACACTGGGCGAAAGGAGAGAAAGACCAGCTCGGAAAGCCAGGAGCGTGAGGTTCAAGAACTCAAGGCACAAGTGGCACGGATTCTGGAAATGGTCCAAGAGCAAGTGTGAGACCAACTGGGAGCGATGATCACCGCCATTGTGCCTACCATGATCGAGGGGCTACAGGCGTGGATTGCAGGCAGCCAGTAGGGGCCGCCCCTGATTCCTAGCTTCACGGCCAGCAAGTCGCACAACACGCCGGCGGCCCCATTGGTGTCTCCGATGGTGGTGGTATTGGTGTCTCCGGCGCCGGTGCGGGCATTGGAGCTTAATGCACCCGGGTGTGGGAAGAATACGCCGGCCGGCACTCA
This sequence comes from Triticum timopheevii, assembly GCA_963921465.1. Classification (NCBI taxonomy): domain Eukaryota; kingdom Viridiplantae; phylum Streptophyta; class Magnoliopsida; order Poales; family Poaceae; genus Triticum; species Triticum timopheevii. The sequence continues at coordinate 279,855,404 of OY997264.1, forward strand.
GCAGCAAGCGGCCCCTCCATCACTTGCACGCCCGCCGTTGGTGGTGCCTCGACATTAGCCGAGCTCGACGCCATCACGGTAACTAAGACTCTCCTCCGATGACTTCAACTCCTTGCCTTTGACTGTGCATCACTGACGACCTACATGTTTTCGCAGGTGCCGCCGATGTTCCATGCACTCTCCTGCACTTCGTGGGCGGTGAGTTGATCGATGTCGCCAAGGGCATAATCGTTCAACTAGGAAACCCCGTGTTCCACGGTAATCCGATGCCACCCACCGTGTATAGGGTTCAACTGGTTTGGGTGCTGCCAGGCTGCAACGACTTGTTACCTCCGTTTCGACCCGCTGGGGCCGACGAAGATGATGTGATAACCCTCAGCACCTGCTTAAGCTGGTACCTGCTTTGGACGAAGAGCCAGATTCGTTTGGGGGCGGGGGACACCACCCCACAGACAACACTGCCAGTCGTGCCGGTGCCAAGCCATGGCAAGATCGCCGCAATGCTACCGAACATGCCGGACATGCATATGGCACAGGATCCGGACGATTATGATGACGATGATGGTACATTTACCAACATCGATAAGTACTTCAAAGAACATCTACGGTGACGAATTCTTGGGGCTTCCTTCTCAAGAACCCAACCCTGCAAAAGACGATCGCGATCTATCTGGTACCGCGGAGAAACCCAATTGCAACAGGCGTCGTCTGGCATTCAGTTTTCAGGAGACGCCTCCAGCTGCCGCCTTCACCGAGCCTTAGATAGCCGAGGTGCGAAATATTATCAGCCCCAACACACTCAAGAAGGCAGTCTCTGAGCAGAACTCGATCCCATTACAGCAGAAGAAGAAGGGACGAAAAAGAAAGAATAACAAGGGTGCAAGCCAGCCGGCACCGAGTACGATCCGTGCTCAGGACGGGCCACCTTCACCTAAGGATATCTCGAGGAGGGTGCATGTGGCTGGTAGGCCGATGCTACCGACTAATATGCTCAATGTTGCAACCGGTACTATGCGGAGTTTGCATGACAGTGTTCTTTCTTTGGAGAAGCGGCGTCTCTCCAAGAATGATGTGGCATACCCGGTTTTCGTGGCCAAGGTGCCAGAGGGAAGGGCTTTGTCGATAGCACCATCGGGGGTATGATCGTCCTACGGTTTGATGACATCTTTGCTATGTTTAACCTTCATCTGCTGCACTACACCTTCATTCGGCTATTTTCGCTAAGTATGGAGATGCAGATCATTAGAGACAAGACCCCGGACATCGTGATAGTCGACCCCTTCTACATGCGTGCCAAGATCTTGAGCAGTGCTGGGGACCAGCAAGTGGTGAGTTCATACCTCAAAGACGTCATTCTGGCAAACCCACATAAGGATAACTTCCTTGTGCCTTACTTTCCCGAGTAAGTCATCCCCTCACCACACCGTAACATATGATTTCTTAGATTCCGATCGTTCTTTTTTTTTCTAACATTCCGTGTTTTGTGCAGTGACACACATTGCACACTCATCCTCTTAAGCCCAAAATATTCCATGGCCACGTATTTCGACTCGGACCGTCAATCGAAGAAAGACTACACAAATATCAAGAAAGTTCTTGATGAAGCTCTTCCCGGCTACGCCAGATCTGGAGGCACCTTCAGCAGGCCAATTCGTAGGTACGGCAAGCACGTGTTCACCCACAATACGACATTCCCCTGCGTCAAGCAGCCGCCTGGCGGTCAGAAGGATGCCTACTACTCCCTCCATCACATGTGGGCGATCGTACGGGACCATAATCACCTTGTGCTACCAAATAATCTCAAAGATTGGGCCGCACGCTTGTCGGCAATCCAGGACATCGACATCAGACAAGAATTCTTTCGCATCCAGTCGGAGTTTGGGGAAATCATCCATCAAGATGTCCTTTGTACCTCGGGGCAGTTCTACCTCAGATATCAACCGTCCAACAGTGAGATAGAAACAAAACTACAATGCAGGCTGACAACGACCGCGATTTCATGACCATCACGATAGACGGCGGCTTTATCCACGCTCCGGTCCCTAAGTCGAGCCGAAAGTAGTGATGCTATGTAGTTCTAAAATATCGATTAGCTCATGTTGTAATTAAACTTTAATGAACTTGTATGTCTCTTTAGTTTGGATAGTCGTTCAACTTATATGTAATCGATGCTATTTATTAGTAGGACCATGAATTATGCTATTAATATGTTGCTTTTCCCTTTCGATCCTTTTGTTGCATACTTATATATTGCATATGTATTGTCTGTGAATTGCTACTAACGTTTTGTTTGTCTAGTGCATAGAGATGCCATCGTATGTCGTGTACAAGGGTAAGGTTTCCGAAGTCTACGACGACTGGGAGGAGTGTCAGAGATAGGTTCACCGTTTTAGCGGTAACAGTTACAAAGGGTACACCACCAGGGCGGAGGCGGAAGCTAGATACGTGCGCTATCTAGCGGGAGAGAGAGGAGGGAGCGCTGGAGGAACTGGATGAAGACCAGTTTCATCGCGATGATGCTCATCGTGATGACCGCAGCTCTCTTCTATGTGATGGTAGTTTAGATGATCGATATCGACTTGTAATGTGAAGACAAACTCGCTACTCGTGGTCTCGAGACTTGTAATGTTCTAACTTTGTTCGTATTTTGAATTCGGAGACTAATATGATGAATTGTATTAGGAGACTAATCTTCTATTGTATTTGATAAATCTGTTGTTTATATGTTGTGCTGTCTATATTCTGTGCAGTAATGTATTTTGTAACTTGTGCAAATATCAGAAAAGAAAAAATGCTAATATTCATAGTAGTGGCGCACCGTATTGCACTTTAGTGGCGCACTATAATAAACACACCAGTGGCGCATTATATTAAAGTGTGCCATTAGTAACCCAGAGCACAAGGTAAATATGGCCTCCTGGGAGGCATAGTAATGGCGCACCTGTGTACATAGTAATGGCGCACTGTGTGGTGCGCCACTATTATCTGGGATACTAGTGGCGCACCAGAGGTGCGCCATTACTATTTGTTACTAGTGGCGTGTTAATAGTGGCGCACCTGTAGTGCGCCATTAATAGCAAAAACAGGTGCGCCACTAACAACCCTTTTTCTAGTGGTGTGCCCATCATTCTAGGACCAATTTTATAACCATAGCAAATACCATGCTGTTCTAAAAGACTCTCGAAATAATATAAGTGAAGCATGAGAGATCAACAATTTCTACAAAATTAAGCCACTGCCGTGCTCTAAAAGATTTAAGTGAAGTACTAGAGCAAAAACTATCTAGCTAAAAAGATATAAGTGAAGCACATAGAGTATTCTAATAAATTCTAATCAAGTGGGTTCTCCCGAAAGGTGTGTACAGCAAAGATGATTGATAAACTAAAAAGCAAAGACTAATATCATACAAGAGGCTCCAAGCAAAACACATATCATGTGGCGAATACAAATATAGCTCCAAGTAAAGTTACCGATAGACGAAGACGAAAGAGGGGATGCCTTCCGGGGCATCCCCAAGCTTAGGCTTTTGGTTATCCTCGAATATCTTGGGGTGCCATGGGCATCCCCAATCTTAGGCTCTTGCCACTCCATATTCCATAGTCCATCAAATCTTTACCCAAAACCTGAAAAGTTCACAACACAAAACTCAACAGGAAATCTCATAAGCTTCGTTAGTGCAAGAAAGAAAAACCACCATATAAGGTACTGTAATGAACTCATTATTTATTTATATTGGTGTTAAACCTGTATTCCAACTTCTCTATGGTTCATACCCCTTAACACTAGCTATAGATGCATCAAAATAAGCAAATAATACACGAAAAACAGAATCTGTCAAAAATAGAACAGTCTGTAGCAATCTGTAACTCTCGAATACTTATGGAACTCTAAACATCCTACCAAAATAGGAAGTCCTGGGCAATTTGTCTATTGATCTACATCAATAAGAATCAACGCAAAAGCACGTTTCTGTGAATTACTAAAATTATTTTCGTGCATGCAAAGTTTCTGTTTTTCAGCAGAATCAAATTAACTACCACCATAGGTTATCCTATAGGTTCTACTTGGCACAAACACTAATTAAAACATAAAAACACATCTAAACAGAAGGTAGATGAAAAATTTATTACTAAACAGAAGCAAAAACAAAAAACAAAGATAAAATTGGGTTGCCTCCCAACAAGCGCTATTGTTTAACGCCCCTAGCTAGGCATAAAAGCGAGGATAGATCTAAGTAGTGCCATCTTGGGCACTCAATGCAAAAGTAGCTCGCATGATAGATTCATAAGGTAATTTAACTTTCTTTCTTGTAAAGTTCTCCATGCCTTTCCTTAACGGAAATTGGAATCTAATATTCCCTTCCTTCATATCAATAATTGCACCAATCGTTCTAAGGAAAGGTCTACCAAGAATAATAGGACATGAAATATTACAATCTATATCAAGAACGATAAAATCTATGGGCACATAATTCCTATTTGCAACAATAAGAACATCATTGATCCTTCCCATAGGTTTCTTAATGGTAGAATCCGTAAGGTGCAAATTTAAAGAGCAATCATCAAGATCATGGAAACCTAGAATAGCACATAAAGTTTTCGAAATCGTGGGAACCCTAGCACCCAAATCACACAAAGCATAACACTCATGATCTTTAATTTTAATCTTTATAGTAGGTTCCCACTCATCATAAAGTTTTCTAGGTATAGAAACCTCCAAATTAAGTTTTTCATCATAGGATTGCATCAAGGCATCAACAATATGTTTGGTAAAAGCTTTATTTTGACTATAAGCATGAGGAGAATTCAACACGGATTGCAACAAGGAAATACAATCTACTAAAGAACAATTATCATAATTAAATTCCTTGAAATCCAAGATAGTGGGTTCAATGCTATTTAAAGTCTTGACCTCTCCAATTCCACTTTTACAAAATTTAGCATCAAGATCTAAAAACTCTGAATCATTGGGACGCCTTTTAACTAAAGTTGACTCATCTCGAGCCCCATCATTATTAAGATTCATATTCCAAAGCAAAGATTTAATAGGGGACACATCAATAACTTTTAGTTCTTCATCATTATTTTCATGGAAACTAGAAGAACATGCTTTTACAAATCAATCTTTCTTAGCACGCAATCTAGCGGTTCTTTCTTTGCACTCATCAATGGAAATTCTCATAGCTTTGAGAGACTCATTGATATCATGCTTAGGAGGAGTAGATCTAAGTTTCAAAGAATCTATATCAAGCAAAAGTCTATCAACGTTCCAAGCCAAATCATCAACTTTAAGCAATTTTTCCTCAAGCAAGGCATTAAAATTCTTTTGAGAGATCATAAATTCTTTAACACTATTCTCAAATCAGAGGGCATCTTATTTAAATTACCATAAGAATTATTGTAGGAATTTCCGTAATTATTAGAGGAATTACTAGGGAACGGTCTAGAATGAAAGTTTCCTCTATAAGCATTGTTACCAAAATTATTCCTACCAAAAAAATTCACATCCATAGATTTATTATTATTCTCAATCAAAGTAGACAAAGGCATATCATTGGGATCAATAGAAGCACTCTTAGTAGCAAACAATTTCATCAGTTCATCCATCTTTCCACTCAAAACTTGAATTTATTCTATAGCATGCACTTTTTTACTAGTAGATCTTTCGGTGTGCCATTGAGAACAATTAGCCATAATGTTATCAAGGAGTTTAGTCGCTTCTCCTAAGGTGATTTCCATAAAAGTGCCTCCCGCGGCCGAATCTAAAAGATTTCTAGAAGCAAAATTCAGTCTGGCATAAAAGTTTTGTATGATCATCCATAAATTCAAACCATGAGTAGGGCAATTGCGAATCATCAATTTCATTCTTTCCCAAGATTGAGCAACATGCTCATGATCAAGTTGTCTAAAATTCATAATATCGTCCCTAAGAGAGATGATCTTAGCGGGAGGAAAATACTTAGAGATAAAAGCATCTTTGCACTTGTTCCACGAATCAATACTATTCCTAGGCAAAGACGAAAACCAAACTTTAGCACGATCTCTAAGTGAAAACGGAAATAACTTCAATTTAACAATATCATTATCCGTATCTTTCTTCTTTTGCATCTCACACAAATCAACAAAGTTGTTTAGATGGGTAGCGACATTTTCACTAGGAAGGCTGGAAAATTGATCTTTCATAACAAGATTCAACAAAGCAGCATTGATTTCAAAAGACTCAACATCATTAAGAGGAGCAATCGGAATACTAAGGAAATCATTATTATTGGTATTGGAAAAATCACACAATTTGGTATTATCTTGCGCCATCGTGACAAGCAATGCAACACACAAGCAAACAAAAAGGCAAGCGAAAGAGAGAGAGGAGGTTGGGAAAGAGAGGCCGAATCAAACGGCAAGGGTGAAGTGGGGGAGAGGAAAACGAGAGGCAAATGGCAAATAATGTAATGCGAGGGAGATGAGTTTGTGATGGGTAATTGGTATGTCTTGACTTGAGCAAAGACCTCCGCGGCAACGGCGCCAAAAATCCTTCTTGCTATGTCTTGAGCTTGCGTTGGTTTTCCTTGAAGAGGAAAGGGTGACGCAGCAAAGTAGCGTAAGTATTTTCCTCAGTTTTTGAGAACCAAGGTATCAATCCAGTAGGAGGCTCCTCAAAAGTCCCACGCACCTACACAAACAAACAAGAACCTCATAACCAACGCAATAAAGGGGTTGTCAATCCTATCACGGCCACTTGCGAAAGTGAGATCTGATAGAGATAATATGATAAGATGAATATTTTTGGTATTTTTATGATATAGATTGGAAAATAAAAGATGCAAATAAAAGTAGATGGAAAACTTATATGATAAAAGATAGACCCGGGAGGCATAGGTTTCACTACTGGCTTCTCTCAAGATAGCATAAGTATTACGGTGGGTGAACAAATTACTGTCGAGCAATTGATAGAAAAGCGCATAGTTATGAGATTATCTAGGCATTATCCTGTATATAGGCATCACGTCCGTGACAAATATATCGAAACGATTCTGCATCTACTACTATTACTCCACACATCGACCGACTCCTGCCTGCATCTAGAGTATTAAGTTCATAAGAACGGAGTAACACATTAAGAAAGATGACATGATGTAGAGGGATAAACTCATACAATATGATATAAACCCCATATTTTTATCCTCGATGGCAACAATACAATACGTGCCTTGCTACCCCTGCTGTCACTGGGAAAGGACACCGCAAGATTGGACCCAAATCTAACCACTTCTCCCATTGCAAGAAAGATCAATTTAGTAAGCCAAACCAAACTGATAATTCGAAGAGACTTGAAAAGATAACTTAATCGCACATAAAAGAATTCAGAGGAGATTCAAATGTTTCTCATAGATAAACTTGATCATAAACCCACAATTCATCAGATCTCGACAAACACACCGCAAAAAGAGTTACATCGAATAGATCTCCAAGAAGATCGAGGAGAACTTTGTATTGAGATTCAAAGAGAGAGAAGAAGCCATCTAGCTAATAACTATGGACCCAAAGGTCTATGGTAAACTACTCACAGCTCATCGGAAGGGACTTGGAGATGATGTAGAGGCCCTCCATGGTCGATTCCCCCTCCGGCGGAGCGCCGGCGAAGGCTCCAAGATGGGATCTCGCGGATACAGAAGGTTATGGCGGTGGAAATAGTTTTTCGTGGTGCTCCTCAATTGTTTCAGGGTACGTGGGTATATATAGGAGGAAGAAGTAGGTCGGTGGATGCTTGAGGGGCCCACGAGGGTGGGGGGTGTGCCCACCTGTAGGGGGCGCGCCGGGCACCCTCGTGGACGCCTCCTCTATTGCTTGACGTCCACTCAAAGTCCCCTGGATCACGTTTTCTCTACAAAGATAGCTCCCGAAGGCTTCATTCCGTTTGGACTCCGTTTCATATTCCTTTTCTTTGAAACACTGAAATAGGCAAAAAAACAGCAATTCGGGCTGGGCCTCCGGTTAGTAGGTTAGTCCCAAAAATGATATAAAAGTGTAAAGTAAAGCCCATAAACATCCAAAACGGGTAATATAATAGCATGGGGCAATCAAAAATTATAGATACGTTGGAGACGTATCAAATAACAGGGGGTGTAGGTGAGTAGAGGGATGGCCTAGGCAGCGGTGGGAGTAGTAGGGGGCGGTGAGGCCTCCGCGACATCACAGCCGGCCACGGGAGGCAGGAGCACGCGACATGACCGACGCTGGTTTGTGTGACTGGAGCAAGAAGACCAGAGGTTGAAGAAGCACTACGGCTGTTGGACGGGCATCGTACGGTCACTGGAGCTAGAATTGTTCGTATTGACTAAGTTGACAAAGCCCTCCGTCCCTGTCAACTTAGTAGGCCCACAAGTCAGCCTGCCACTAAGGTGGGTCCCAGGACTATTCATTTTTTTGTGTAATAAGGAGGCACTTCTGGTGGGTCCGAGCTGACAGCGGGGGGAACATTTTTTTTTCAAAATACGGTGGCCCGTCCGGTGGGTCCCAACAGTCTGGGGAGAAACGATTTTTTCACGAAATACGGTGGCCCGTCCGGTGGGTCCCTGCTGTCAGGTGGAGGAATAATTATTTTGCGCGTAAGAAGGAGACACTTCCTTGCGGCTGCCATGGACCCAGCTGTCAGCCTCTCCACATATAGTACTCTTCCTATGGAATTCGGTCATTGACCACATTGACCACGCCACGTCGAGAGCACCAGGGCAGTGGACGACGGCAAGGCCTAGGAAGGGGACGACGCGGAGCCAGGGAAGATGCGGCTGTGGAAGCCCACGCGGAGAGGAGTACAAGGGTTCACTGGTTTGGCTGCGGTGTGAGGTTGTCATCGCCGCAGAATAACAGGGGGTGTGGGTGAGTAGAGGGATGCCCTGGCCAGCGGTGGGAGTAGTAGGGGGCGGTGAGGCCTGCGCGGCAGCACAGCCGGCCATGGGAGGCAGGAGAAGGTGTGGAGCAAGAAGATCAGAGATTGAAGAAACACGACGGCCGTTGGATTGGCAAGCAACGGTTACGTCTGCTAGAATCGTTTGTTGACGTATCTAATAACTAAAAAAAATCTTGCATACACGTCAACTTAATAGGCCCAGAAGTCAGACCATTCCCTCTTTTTTTAATAATTTATATATAGCTCATTGCAACTTCTTATGCAATTTATTGCAGTCCATTTTTTTGGTTGGCCAGGGCCACTTACGCATATTTATGTGGGTTCCAAACTATTTTTAATACCGAGATGTCAAGACAGATTTAAAGTACTTTGAAGCTATATTTAAATTAGGTTAATGCCCAGTGAAATAGGAATCTGAAAATGTGAAAAAATTCAGAAATTATAAAGTAATTGCCAATTTGTCATCTGTTTTTATATTTACAACCCATTTCATATTACTTTCAAGATTTGCAGGCGTCTTGAAAGAGTTGCAGCCCATCAGGGTGCAGAAAAATAAGTAGGCTTGGATAGGGTATTCTTCAGAAAAAATAAACTGGGCTCATTTTCATAGAGAAAAAAAATAGCTGGGCTGGTCACATGGTGAACATAAAATATAAGCCTGGGCTAGACGGGCCATAGCCCAGTTCAAACCCTGCTCCGTCTCAACAATAACAAAAAAATACTGCTCGAGCAGGTACGTCCCAGGTGTCAGCCGATCTTGTGTTGTTCTCTTGTCTATTGACTATACACGCTCACAATGTCGTGGGTCCCAGATGTCAGGAAAACACTAGGAGGAAGCATTTTCTTTTTCCATATGCTGACATGGTGGGCCCCTACTGTCATCATCTCCACGTATTCTGCCGATTCCTATTGTTTGTTGACCATGTTGACAACGCGAGAGAGTGGCGCCGCGGCGAGCACACCAAAGCGCGCGGAGGACGACAGTGAGGCCTCGGACGTCGGCATTAACGATTTAGGAGACGGTGGGGCGGCGATGCATGCGCTGAGGCGCAGCCAGCCGTGGGAGGCAGAAGTAGGCGGCCCCGCTGGCACTGGTTTGGTTTTGGCAGCTGGAGGAAGACATGACTGAAGAAACACGACAGACTGTAAAAGCAGCAGGAGTACTTAACAACCTTAACTAAAACCAGCAGGGGCACTTAACAACCATAGCTGAAAGCAATATGAGTACTTATACAGGTTCAACCGTACAAAGCACGCCTCGAACAGTGCTACTTTGCCTACAGTTAACCAAAGGTGAGGCCGCCAAGCCCTAGGACAAGGCCCAGGCGCCATCCCGTGCATCCACAACCTTCTGAAAGCGGCTTCATCTCGCAATGTGGTCAATAAATAGGATATTCACTTTAGAGCCATGGAAAAGCAGGAACATAATCTTTTGTCCTATTCTCTAAGATGGACAGGCCTTCATTATTTGAGACCACCCATGAATAACTATCTTTTCACCTCCAAGGGGAATGGAGTAGGTCGACATAAACATCATGTTGTGACCAAGCGCAAGTCTAACCCGACCATGGTCAGGCATCTGTAAAGGAACAATAAAACTGGGCAGTTTCTGTTTCAAGAAGATCACAGTTGTAAAACTGTGTATAAGCAATAGTTTATGAACAACATATATAACAGAAAACAACTCGTACCATAAGTTTCTCGACACAGTTGGACCTGTTCAACGAGTGGAGTAGTGGCACACATATCCCACGTGGCCTTCCACCATTGTAACGCCGCACGAGGACCTCAAGACGATCAATAAAGTGTAGAAACTTGTGGATGTCGTCCCAGTCAACTTCAGTGCCATCAGTAACAGCCGAGTTATTACAGAATAACAAACAAGCAGCCTGCTTAACTCTGAAAAAACCTACACGTGCCACCAATTATAGAAAATATTAGTTAGAAGTAGCATCTTCGTGAGAGATTCGTTGCTACTTCTAAAGTTAAATTGTGATTAGTTAGATAGAATAGGTGGATTAAGAAGTAATCGAGGCAACAAGCAAGAACCAGATACAAAACTAACATGGATGAACAATTGGAACGACGTCGGGGTGGAAGATCATAGTGAAGATGAGACCAGGTTCTGCTATTTCCATCAACATTCATGCGCCAACTTTCAGTCCGTAACACTTGAGAAAGTTTATCCAAGTTCGGCCATAAAAAAAGCAGCAATCTTCTTGGTTCATGAACCCAACTCGGAACTTATATCCATGGCTTGTCTTCACCGTGACCATTAAACTGGTGTATTCAGTTACGGCAAGGCCGAGCATCTTGAGTACATGTGTTCTGCAGAGCAAATAATGCACTGCAGGAAAAATAATATGAGAACACAATGTATTCCCTATCCAAATCTAGAAATAACTTCCTCCTTCACGACAGTGTTGACCATCGTACTAGTAGTACCTTTTATCCAAATATAGCAATCCAAATTTCCAAATTAGTTGACAGCATGTTCAAAAAACTCCCACCCTCCCGGATAGAAAAGGGGATTCTAGGAACATATTGTCCGCGTTTTAAAATCATGTGTTAGGATGAGAAGGAACAAGTGTGGCGTCTCGCCGAGGGCGCAGAAACCTGTAGGGTCCTCGCACGTTGGGCACTGCAAATGAAACACACTAGATTTAGTAGGCAGAAAAATGCATCAACGCCGGCGGCTGCCATCCTAGGATTACCCGCGACCAAGGGACTTGGATTTATCAGGGATGGATGAAGAATTCGTAAATGGTTCTCCGTGAGAAAACCCTATGCAATCGCCAAGAGGGGGTTTTCTCTGAACAAGCAGATGAGGGAGAAGGGTATTCAGTCATTTAGGCCTAGTGAAATATTGCCGCTTCATCCGGCCAGCTTACTGCTAAAGTTGGAAGGGGGGTTGTGATTTGACGGCTCATTGGGCATTACTGCGGCACTACGACCGAGGTGTGTCTACCGTACAGTTGTGCACTCTAATTTGTGCATATGGCACGTGGACCCCGTTGCCGGATGCCCCACATATTAGCGAAAGGAAGTAGAAAGACAGGAGTAACTAGTTACACATAAATATATTTTTGACAGAGAGATACTCCCTCTGTAAAGAAATATACAAATCTTCTATATCACAACTTTATACATAAGAAAAATCAAGGGGAATATATATAACATATATAATTACAAAAAACAGAGTTGTTTTTAACACAGTATAGACGAGTTGGTGATGATGGTGTGCCTGCCATCCTGCAATATAGGCCGTCTGATTTATATCTGACGGATAGGAAGGAAACTATGGCAATTTTGCAAAAAGGTACCCACACACCTCTCCACATTTGCAAATAAGACCTTCCCTCATTCACCCTTTTCACTCACAAGATAAAATACTCATACAAATGCATCTTAATGTTACGTGCAACACACGGGCATTATGGGGGTTCAGCTGAGAATATAATACTCAGACAGGCTCATGGTTCTGGACTTTGGGCCGCGGGCCCACCCTGTATGTTTGGGGGGCCATGTGTTCTACCTCAGCGCTTTTCATATTGCAAGCGATCGGTACGGCGCTGGTTTTAGATGCTGTCGCAAGGCGAATACACAAAATTGAATAAAGCACGGCCGCTGTTGGAATGAAACCGAACGACAGTTCCTAACCAGCAATGAGAGTTGCAATTCTATCAATGATATACCATGTGATAAATAATACTGTCGTACTACTTATACACACAGGACACTTGTTTCACCATGCCAGATTATTACGTCAAAATCTCTCAGAGGATAGATTAGTTCGGCAGTTGCGTGCTGCTACTGAAGAATTTCAAAGTTGATTTGGACCAACTCTCCTTGCCGAGAAAGTTTGATTTTGACATCATCCCCTACCGCAAGATATGATTTAGATTTGAACCTTGACAATCCTTTAGCATCAATCATCATGCGACCATCCTTTGTACTTACGGTATATTGAGCAGGTTCATTCACACCAAGGCTGCGCAAGGTAAGAGATACTTGGCCGCGGTCACCCGGATTGTTGAACGACTCCCTCGTTGCTCTAGGAATTCTCTTTTGCAAACAAGAAGACATACCCAAATAGTTAGATCCACATAGTGAATCATGTGAAACAACATGGAAAGAAAAAAGAACGAAGCACTTGGGCGGCCATTGCTTACCAAGAAGGTGGACATGTCGGTTTTTGTAAGGACTTTGGTATATGAAGTGCGAACTGCAGCCCAGTCTGTTACCGATGCAACTACTCGTTTGCTTGCCGTGGCACGGGCCGGAGTAGATGCAAGTGCAAGTGTTGGTGTAGGTGCCGAAGCCGCCGCTGCTGCCGGAGATGGTGCTCCTTGTAGAGCTGGTGCCGATGTCGGAGTAGGTGCCCGTGTCAATACCCGATCCTCCGGTAGATCAGCCTGATCCGCTGGTGCGGTCGGTGCCCAATCCTCAGCTGGATCAGACTGAGCTGTTGCCGCTGTCAGTGCTAGAGCAACTGCCGATGCTCGGTCCGTTGGTGAAGGTGGTACCGATGTGCGAGACAGCGGTGATCGTGTCTGGTCTACTATGATCAGCTTTCTAACTTGACTAGGATCCATGACCGTGATCCAGTTTTTTTCTTCATTTCTTTTAAACGCGAGAAGGACTAATTGTGGCATTTTTGTTAAACCAAACTGTAGTTCATCATAGGGATTCAGCTTGTACTCCGACAACGGGCTGATCCAATTTTTTCCAGTAATATAAGTGATAGACAGTGCCTTTGTTACTGACATGACATAACAAGTGAAACCTGCAAAAATAGCCATCGTAGAGCAAACCAAACAGTTTATTCTGTGATGAATGTCACATGGCAAAACCTGCATCGTAAAATTGCAGGAAAAGAAAGAAAACATGACATTAAATCAATAAGATTTAGACAGTAAATCAATAAGATTTACTTGATGTAACACAAGTGAATCCTTACGAGGAAATCACTATGTTGACGTACTAAACAAAAGATTGATCGTCCAACTACGGGTGGCATGCAGGGGCCCTACCTACTCCCACAAGCAGGACAGTTCAAAGGCTGTGACAAATCATATGGACCAAACATCCATGGGACTGGAAATCCTCGTGGGTGCGATAAACCCTGCAATGCATACAGATATTGGAGTGTAACCATAATTGATAAACCATCCTCACAAAAAAGATGATCTGGATACTTTAAAATATACAGACTGAATTGAGTGGACAGACATTAACATAGACCGTTCTAAGGACTAACCACACACCAAAAGCGGCAGTAATAATAAACAATACAGGGTTCACAAACACAAATCAAGTACTGAACAATAGTACTTACTATAGACAAGCAAAGTTGGACTAATTAAACTCTGCAGACTATTTCTTGCCACCGACCTAGAGGATGAACCCTGCATAACTGACTAGGCCATGGACTTCGTGAGAGATGTCTACATGCACCATCACCATCTCGTCAACCTTGGAGAACCTAACAGAGTGGTCTTTCCACTCATAAACATGATGATGAAGACAGGCCGCATCAGATTTGTTGGGAAGCTTTACAAGAACCACACCCTTATAATCGAAGGCACAGCCAGGAAATTGTTGTGGTCAAGTACAGCCTCGAGAACACGCCTGACAACAATGCTACAGGAAAACACTAGTTTAGGACACGTGGCGACAAGGACACAACAGCTGGATAGTTTAGCAGTAGAACTCACCCTCAGGTCTTCCAGTTCACATGGCATGACTTTGAGAACTTCACCTTCACCACGGACCTAGTTCTAATTCAAATAGAAACCATATTTTATTACTACCTCCGTTCAGAAATATAAGATGATTTTCGATAATATACTCCATATATGACTACATATACGCACAGAAATGAGTGAACAAAGGCACTAGAACATGTCTTCAAAGGCATGAGAGCAGAGGGATTACTTGTAATATCCATAACACAAGTTACTGAGGCAAATGCACCCTCTTCAAAGGTAGCATTGTTGTTCATAAAGTACTCCCTCCGTCCCAAAATTCTTGTCTTAGATTTATCTAAATACGGATGTATCAAGTCACACTTTAGTATTCGATACATCCGTATCTATACAAATCTATTCAATACATCCGTATGTATACAAATCTATGACAAGAAATTTGGGACAGAGGGAGTAGCTGAAAGTAATCTATAAGAAATCAGTGTCAACCTCTGGCATGTTTTGGTCAAAAGAGGAATTTAGAACCGTCATTTGGCAGACAAAAATCACATGCAAGATCACCCAGAAAGTTGTACTAGTAGTACTAGTACTACGTGTTAGATGAAAAAACACGATCAAGATCGAGAAAAAGATTGTCAAGAAGAGATATTACCTAGACTTGCTTAATGAGGGCTTGGACAGGGCGATGGCTTTGAGCTTGTCTGCTGTAGTCTCGGTGGGGTGCTTCCGCTTCTTCGTACCATGAGCCTCGACGGTTTTGGCCAGAGCCATAGATATCACATCAGCCGGTGCTCCAGCGTCCATCTAAGAGAGGAAGCTGAGAGAGAAGAGTGAAATGAGGAACGAGATGAGGGAGAAGCGAAAAGAGTGGGGGTTTTCTTCAAGAGAGGAAGCTAAGAGAGAAGAGTGAAATGATGGTTGCTTCGTCCGTCCAACTTACTGATGGAAAGGAGGGGGTTTTGTGATTTGACGGCTCATTGGGCATTACTTCGGCACCTAGATCAAGGTAGTCTACCATCACTCTACTACGGAGTAATTTAGTGCATGGCTGGTGGACCCCGATGCTGGTTGTCCCACACGTCGGCGAAAGTGAGTAATTTAGTGCATGACTGGAGGAGGATCCGCACGGTAGAGCATGTCCACTGTTTTTCTGAAGAAAAAAATGATTACAGCAAGCGTTTCCACTCTTACGACGGAGGAGTGCGAAACACGGCAGCCACTTGAACATACAGAGTGCTCCTACTACTCGGCATGTGCAGTGGTTCATACGTCAGTTCTACATAATCTTGTTGCTAGTGTAGTAAGATATGATGATAACAAATGATGTTGTGCACATGTGAACTATATGAACATTAATGTAGTAACATAGTACCGCTTTTTCGACTGTCCGACGAGAATGAACGGTGAGATCAATGTTAATAGAACTAGGTCTACAGCGCACGGAGAGTACGGTGCTACAGTACTCCATGAAACATGAACCATATGAAGCACGAATAGTGTTAGGCAGGGTGTATGAAGGGTGCACAGGATGGGAGCAAAAGTTCCCTTCTCGGCCCACTTTTGGGTGTTTGGCAGAGTGCATGAAGGGTGCATGATTCCACACTAGTAGGTTAACACAAATACACGAAGAGGAAACAACTATATTGAGATGAGAATGCAACCAAAGACACCCACACGCTTTGTGCTACAGTGACTGATCTGCATCGTCTGAGTTTGATCCAACGGTCTTGTTGCGCCGAGAAATGGACATGCCCATGCAGAGGGCGCCTAAACACCACCGAAGTCCCTCTGCTTCTCGAGGTGCACGACGTTGGTGATGCAGGGTGCAACCGCCTGCAGAGCCCGCTCCCGGTCGACGGGAGCCAGCTCGTCAAAGACGGCGTCCAATGGCACGAATGGATTCCGGTGATGGAGCCCTGAAAGGATTCGCCCGGCAACGGCGACGGCAGCCTGCAACCCCTCCTTGTCCAGCTCCGCCCCCACCATCGCGCGGAGGCGGCTCAGCTCCTCGGAGATATAGGTGAAGAAGGAGACCAGGTCAGGAAGCCGCAGCTCGTTGAAGTCGACCGGGTGGTCGAACGGGTTTAGCCCGACGGCCGGCATGGTCACGCTGGCACGACGGTAGGCATCGCGCAGCCGCAACACGTGTGTGGCAACTTGGTTCACCAAGTGGCTGAGGCGATCCTGGACCTCGTCACGATCGGCCCGCTCGCGCTCCAGCCTGCTCCCCTGACGGCCTATCGTATCTCCCTCTTTCTGCAGCAACACCATTGATGCCTCGAGCATCTTTGTGGTGGATGCCTGCCGCTTTTAAAGCTCCGTGAACTGCCACACATAACGGAGGAGAATGGCACTCCTCTCCTCCCTGAGATCAAGGAGCTCCACGTCCTTGGCCCTGAGCTCCGCATCCTTGGCCTGGAGCTCCTGTGTCAGGCACCTCACCTTGGACTCCGTGATCTGCTGTGCCGCCATAGCACCAGGTAGAAGCAATGGGGAGAGGAAACAAAGGGGGCGAAATGGTTGAAAGGCAATGCAATCTACGGGAAGGCGGAGGGAGCCAGCCGAGGAGCGGGGAATCTTTTGGTTTTCACCATGGTAAAATAGCAGTCGACGACTTCTCACATCAGGGAGCAGTGGGTTTTACAGGCGGAGTCATCCTGACTAAATGCTGCCGCGCCTGCTCCCATCAATCGAAAATTTAAAAATCCTGCCGCACCCAAACACCGGAGCAACACCGCGGTGGATATTTAAATTACATGCCGGCAAGTAGATAAAAAAGGGGTGAAAAAACAAATGTGGTGGCGGCCTAGCTAATCGGTCAAACTAGCCCAACTAGCTAGCCACCATGCATCACTGATGTACTCAGCGGGAAAGGTGGTCTTTCGTGATTTGACGACTCATTTACTTGCTTCGGCGCTACGACCGAGGAGGACCCATAAAACGCGTGGTAGGGCATCCCACATCAGGAAGAATATATGTGTGCACCACCCGGGAGGACCCCGAAACCGCGCGGTAGGGTGTGCCACGTCTCGGCACGGAGGAAAAATGTGCGTGTCCAAATGTACTGTATCAGACGTAGTACCTATGGTTCGACCTCTGGACCCAGCCAGTCGGTCGAAAACACCCCACTGGCCACACAGCTTCATCATGCTAACGTTTACGGAGGATAGGTGTAGTTAGCTCCGTCTCGACCAGCCACAACGTCTCTTGTTCTAGGCAATTCTTCTATTTTCCAAGCTTTTTTTAGTTGTAATAACACCACGGAAAGCTAGCGCCGCTCTTCGTGTGTGCCCGTGCATAGGTTAGATGACGGGGAGAAGAAAGAGATTGCAGACCTGGGACCCACCAGTAAGTGAGTCAACGGTCATGCACATGTTGACGAGGCACTCCCTCTACTCTACTCAACGTACTACTGTATAAAATCAAGTTATGGGACAAAGCCAACAACCGTTGTTGTTTCAGGCTATCAACTTACGCTTTGTAGCCCAGGTTGCCAGTTTGAATCTCGTCTTTCAGATTTGTTAGTTTTAAGTCCAAATTTGATTAATGACAAGTGGGACCCCCATGTGTTGTTCTGATATTTCAGTGTAGGATGGTTTTTTTGAACAAACACTTTGCGCGGTTAGACAAGTAACAGCACGAGTTACACGTATTTTGCAAGTTTACAAGCAAAAATGACAGCGGCATAGAATGTCACATCCACCCCGCAGCTTAGATGCTATGGTGATACGAGTTTTTACACCGTTGGAAGTGAGATCCAATGGCTTGGGAGTAGTCTTTGTAATTATGCGCAATTTCTAAACTCTCCAAAGGTTTTTTTGCAAATAAAACATTCAGGCCTCGTGTGTGCCGTTGCATCTTGGATCCAATGACTCCCCGTTGCTCATATTAGGTGCTCCCCGTAACTTAATTACCCGCTATGGTGATATGAGCATCCAGGTCATATGATCAGTGATCAGATGGCACATGCGTAGTACTTGTACTTTCTGCGCAATTCCCAAAATCTCTCAGCTGTATATTGCAAAAACATTCAAACCTCCTGTTGTGGGCCGTTAGATCTCTATGAACTCGTATCACCATAGAATCTACAGTGCAGGAGCGCCTCATATTCTCCCGTGCGAGAAAACATAAGGTGCTTTCACAGGTTGGATGCTACGGTGATATGAGCTTCGAGGTCATTTGATCTGAGATCCAATGGCATCTGAGCAGTCTTTGTGCTTGTAAGCAGTGGCCGAACTCTTTGGGTGCTTTTCTGCAAAAAACCATTCGAACCACCGAGGAGGTGTTGGGTCACAAATCCAACGGCTCCGAAGAGCTTGTATCACCAAAGCATCTAAGGTGTGGTACCACATGATATTCTTACATACAGGAGAATATGATGTCCTCCTTCATCTTAGATGCTATGGTGATACGAGCTTCGAGGTCGTTGGATATGGGATCCAAGGGCATCTGAGTAGTTTTTGTACAAATTGTGTGCAATTCTCAAACTCATCAAGGTTTCCTGTAAAAATATTAAGACATCATGTGAGCTGCTATATCTCAGATCTACAAGCTCCAAGCAACTCGTATCGGCATATAGCATCTAAGGTATGGGGGCACATGATATTCTCCCAGGGAGGAGGGGTGGGGGGTGCACAACCAATCGGTGGTTGGGAGGGTGGGGACAAATATAATCTAAACAACCCTAAACAGAGCTTCACAATTTTATCTAAGGTCGAGGGGTTGACCCCCGACAAGCATAGCTCCGCCTAAACACAACATTTGCATGTACTGTAGTACTAGACTTAATATTCATGTTTCAGTTTCATGTTCATTTTAAATATTAAATTGAGGACCATGCATGTCTTACATTTTACTCTCTTCCTTCCTAAATATTAGTCTTTTTAGAGATTTCAAATGGACTGGCACACACGAATGTATATAGACATATTTTAGAGTGTAGATTCACTCATTTTCCTCCGTATGTAGTCACTTGTTGAAATCTCTAAAAGACTATATTTAGGAACAGAAGGAGTATTTTTGAATTCGTGTCATACATGCATGGTTTGGAAAAATAGATGCACTATACTTATTGGATTATTGTTGTGTTCATGTGTGTGTGTGTGTGTGTGTGTCTGTGTGGTCATATGCTTGATACATACAAAGTTTTCTCACCTCCATATTGTTCATATTTTAATTTGAATTTGCATTGAAAAACTTACTAGGGATACCATGAAATGTGAAATCCACGTTGAGATCACTATACCACAAACTCACTCTAATTCAACAACTCGTCATAAATCAATTACCACGTTGAGATTAGTATTTGCAAGGAAAATATAGGCATTGTAATACACATAGATTTGTTCGCCAATTTAAAAGGTTCCTTTGGTATTCTCGAATGGTAGGAACCAACGGCGTACCAGCCAGACCTTGGCTCGTGTTGATGCTAAAAAAAACCGGGCTCGTGTCCTTCTGGTGGCGTGCATGGTACGCACATTAGGCAACCCCAACCAGTCGAGCCTCCGCGTTTCGAGTCGAAATATCTGGTGGCAAGAATTCCAGACCTAGGAAATTCCCCTCATGTCCCCGGTCCATAATGCCTACCGATGAACAACAGAGGGATGCTTTAGTAACTAGACAACATTACCTACCGTGCCGAGCACGGTTCAATTCCCTCGGTCGCCACTCGCCAAGGTCAACCGTCAACTACATTGCCTAATACTACTAATACTACTACAGGATGAGCACAGAATTGAGCCCGTTTGTTCGTTCCTAGTACTTGAGTTAATATATCAGGCAATGCACTGGTACGGAGGGATTATCCTTTTACTCTGCATATATAACTTGTTTGAAGTCTAACTAAGCAAAATGTTTGACCAAATCCTTTCTTAAGAAATAAAATAGGACAGATGTATGGCTTGAAAATTTATTGCATGATGCAGGTTATGATATTGTTTCGAATCCCGGATCTTAAATTTCAGAAAATCCAAAAGTGACCATATATTCTTGAAACTGAGCATGGTCACCTGATATGGCACAAATATTACTTCATAAATTTTTTTCTTCAATTTGAGACAAGCTGCTTATGACAAGTTGCACAAATGAAGAGCCAAGGTATTTTGGAACAAAGACGTGTCACATTAAGGCGAACACTTTCACTATGGAAACCATAGGCGTTTACGTGCCGCCACGAGTCCCGCTTCTCATCCACAGGTGACATCCGAGCAAGCCTGTGAGTTAATGGGAGGCGTGCGAGTAGACCGCTGCGCCGGCTGACAGGGAGGCGTGCGAGCGCTGTGCAGGCTCACCGGGAGGCGAGCCCTTTTACCAGGCTCCGCCGCCCACCTTCGTCCCAACTGCTCCCACTTTTAATGTCGTCGGTGTCGTAGTTTAAAATCAACCCTGCACTACCCGGTATCGCTACAATCTTCCCTCTTCCTCTCCAATTCTCCTATCGTCTACCTCCAACCAGCCTGACCTAAATGTATGCCATGCTGCATCACGATGGTCTGCCCTTAGTCTTCCAGTTTCCTGAGGAAGACACCCAGCCGGAGTCTCAAGAACATAAGGCGCTTTGGGACGAGCTTGAACTGGCCTTGCAGGAAGATGCCGCACCTGTCTCCGCTCCCCTTCCGGCTCCCGCCGCCCCGACTGCGCCAGCGCCCATCCCCGTGGCATTGATGGGCTGGGAGCCGCACATTGTCGCCGAGCTTGATGCCACGGGGTTCCACGAGGTCCCAGCCAACTTTCACGGGCCCATGCACCTGCCAGTGCATGCGCCTGCGTGTGGACTGATGCACATGCCCGTGTCAGTGCCCGTGCACCTGCCAGCGCATGCGCCTGCGCGTGCACTGACGTGTGTGCCAATGCCAGTGCCCGTGCACACGAATGTCTCTGTCACGCCGTTGACAGCGCCTGTCCCTGCGCGGGTGCCAGTGCCCCCCTCAGCAGCATGGATGGCCGTCGTCGACCGCTTCCTTGCACCAATGCCAGTCGCCTCCTCCCGCCAGTTGACTCACTGCGAACCCCAAAACATTTTGGCCTTCCTTGAAGCTAGGACAACGTCCAGGAGTACGACAACAACGATGCAAGACGCCGCCGTCGCCGTCAGTCAGTGGCCCGACGACACACAGAGCATGGCAGAGGAGCCGCTTCCCACCGCAAGACGCCCCCGCCGCCGCCGCATAATCTAAATTTGCCATGAAAAATGTTCCGAATGCTATGCTTAATATCCGAAAGTTTATCATTTCCGTTTATTTTAGATCGATCATTGTATAATTTAAAGTCTGAGTCGGACTGAACGAAATCTATGGTTTGATCAATTGAATGTTCTGCTAGAGCTGTACCATATTAAACATAAATTGTCATCAAGCCACATGTATTCCTTGTCATCAAACAACCTAGACTGCTTCAATGTCGAGCGCTCGACATGTTTAGTGTGGAGTTAATTTCATGCCAAAAATAGTGCTAATCACATAATAACACGCAAATAATATCCTACTTAATATCCGCATGCACTTAATATACTTCCAAATTAACGTGCATTGCACGTACACACTGACTAGTGCTGCTAGTACGTGAAACTAGTGTCGTAGCTTGTGAACATGTCCAGATATGGTCAACAGCAACATCGCCCGCGAGTTCTTCGTGTTTGCCCGTGCGTCTAAACGCAGAAGGGGAGGAGAGAGAGAGAGAGAGAGAGAGAGAGAGAGAGAGAGAGAGAGAGAGAGAGAGAGAGAGAGCACACATGGAACCCACCAGTAAGTGAAGGCAAATAGTACTAAAAATAATATTACATGTTATCCATTAAATAGGCTGTGGTAATATAAAAACAATATGTGAACAAAGGGGGTACAATGAACATTGATGTTCTACGTATGTTGCCTATTGACGTGCGGCTTGAAGGCCCTGGTCGCATGTTCAATCCTCGTCATTTATTTTTTAATTTGTGTATGGGTCCAAATTTGTTTCATGACATGTGGGCCCCTCGGTGTGTAGTTTGTAGCACTTTAATTTGTGGGTCGAAATTTGTTCAATTCCAAGTGGACTATCGGTGTGTAGTTTTGTAGCTTATTTATAATTATTAAAGAGAATAACAAAGTTTTTTGCAATAATACCATGGTGCGACGTTGAAGGCGAGAAAGGACGTGCGAGAGAGCGATGATCGAGCCAGAGGGAAATCAACTAGGGGAGTTGCGGGGGTTGTAACGGTATTTGGAGTAGTTGTGGGCCGAATGCTATGAAAATATAATCTAAACCGACTGGAATAAATGCCTACAAAAATTAATCCAAGGTTGGAGTGCCCCTCGCAATGTAAATATCTCCGGCTTTGCGACGGATGGAGAGGTAGCTTCAATGCATGGAAGTTACGGCGTGAGAAAGCGAGATAGAGAGACAAAGTGAGTGTGGTCCGACATTCATTGAACGGATATATATGCTCTGGAGAGTTATTGTCTGATTTAGCTTTTGGCAAGGGCGAGGGCTGTAAGATAGAGCTTGAGAGATGATCCAGTCACAGACGTGTAGATATATTTTGTGCATGGGGGGAAGCAAGGTCAATCGATCATATAGGGTCGTCGTGCGATCGAAAGAGTGAGACGGGTTGGAGAGAGTGACCTAGATAGACAATGTGTGTGAGAGAGTACACAATGTGAATAGGTCGAATTGGGCTCAAACATGGTGATATATCATTCTTGTCCAAGAAAGAGCGAGGTTAATTGAGACATAAAAAGAGAGAGAGAGGGAGAGAGAGAGAGAGATAGAGAGAGAGAGAGAGACAGATTGAGCGAGCATGGCCCTCCATGAGGTCGAAAGAGTGGGGGCAGCTTGGATGGACTGACCTAGATAGACAATCTGCATGAGAGAGTATAGAGTGTATCGATCGAGGCCCGAAAAGGGAGATATATCATTTGTGTGTGAAAGAGAACGAGGTTAAACAAGACTCGGACAAAGAGAGCGAGATTGAGAGAGTGTGGCCCACCATGCGGAAGAAAGAGTGAGACAGTCTTGAGGGAGTGACCTAGATAGACAACGTGCGTGCGTGCGCACGAGAGGTTGGGGGGCTAGATAGGCAATGCATGTATTTAGCGCGAGAGGGTGAGAGGGAGAGGAAGAGAGAGAGAGCTCGACATGGGGTGCAATGGCGGGTGTGTGAGGTAAATACATTTGGTAACAAAGTGGAAAAAGGGGGTTGTGTAGTTGAGAGAGTTAGAGATTGAAACATGGAGAGAAAGAATGAACGTGTGTTGGAAACTGATAGCTTCCTAAGGTGGTGAGGAGAGGAAGATGGACCGATACAGGAAGTATGTAGCATGTGTGCGGGGGGGGGGGGGGGGCTAAAAACAACATTTGAATGTAGATAGTATGAGACTTAATATCGATGTTTCAATTCGGTGTACATTGTAAGATTTGAACTGAGGACCATGCATATGGGTAATTATTTCGAATTCGTGCCATACTAGGTTTCCAAAAGTTGACATTGACTCGATTTGTTGTGCTACTTTGTAGGTCATATGTTTGAATCCATCCAAAAAATTTCTCACTACCATGGTGTTCATCATATACATCTGAATTTATATTAAAAAAGTAGCATGGATAAAGTGAAATGCGCAATCCACATTAGAATTGGAGATCGCTACATGACACACACTCTAATTCAAATAACTAATTATGTGCCACACACTCTAATCCACGTTAGCGTGGACACCGTGGATACTGTTTCGATTTTTTTCAAATAACTCCTCATTAATTAATTTATAGTACTTCCTCTATTCACTTTTATAAGACCTTGAAGACATTTCAGACAATGTGCAAAACAGTTCATTTTAAGTTGTCTGAAATGACTTACAATAGTGAACGGAGGGAGTATCTCGTTTGGAATGACTAATTATTACAAGGAAAACACGGGCATGGTAATACATACAGATTCGTTTACAAATGAAAGAAGATTCGTTTGCATTCTCAAATGTAGGCGCACCAGGCAGACCAGGGTCATGTCGTCGTGGTCGCGTGTGTCGGACGGACGCGTAGCACCCAGCCACCCACCCCCTCCCTCCCTCCCCCCTCCCCCCGAAAAAAAGGACGACGACAAAATAAGTTCACGCTTCAACTTTCCGGATTGAAGTATCTGGCGGCCCCAATTCAAGCCCTGCAAAATCTCCCTTCTCCACCATCTCCTTCTGCGCCCAGATTGCTCAAATCCCTAGTTCACCGCCGACCCAAGCAAAGTTCGAATCGCCCCTCATCTCGTCTCTTTCCCCACCTCTGTGTCGGACAACGACGGCGGTCGCGCTTCACCACCGCACCGAAGTACCTCATCTACGCCCTCGTCCAGCTCACTGGGTGGTCCACCGACAACGTCGGCCGCCGCAACCGACATGCCTCACAGACACTAACTTCCACCGCATCAGGTGCGCTTCACCGACGCCGTCTCCCAGCTCACCGGGGCTACTTCACCGAGCACATCGTCGCACCTCGGCCCCCCGAGGCCGTTGGGGCTTCACCAACGATCTCGTCCACCACTTCGTAGCGCTTCGCTGCCACTCAAGATCTGCATCCGTGCACGGCCAGCCAACGCCAGCGATCACCTTCAATGGCTCTGAAGTGACCCGCACTCTAGCTAGGCGAGCATGCCCAAACGCCGGCCCAAACTAGGTATCCACGTATCACTCCCTTGTGCACTGTTCCGACGATGTTTGGATATCCTTTCACTGCGCTCTTAGCTTACACGCCTATGCAACTCTGACTTTAACTCTTATTTATTCAGGAGATATCATCTGAAACAAGCAAATCCATTTTTTAGCGAAGCATGACGGCGCTACGAGATCTGGTATACATCCTGCACACACGTATAACCTTATAAGTATCTGTCCTCCGGTACAACAGCAAGGTTGATTCCTCTTATTTGATCAACCATTCGCCGTGTCAAAAATGCAAAGGGGGATGCAAGGAGCACAAGGCCTACACATGCAAGCAAGTGGTAACATGGACTTGTACATGGAACATCCCAAGCACAAGCAGAGCTGCAGTGAGCCTGTACAACGATCTAGCGTAAGTCCCTGCATTTCATTTAATTCATACTGGATTTGTGTGTAGTGGCGGATCCACGAATTCAAGTTACCAGGGGCAAACATTTAACATAAAAAATACGAAGGCACTTGCACTCCGAAAATCAACATAACTTGAGAAATGTGAAGCTACATGCACTTTGAAAACCAGCTAATGATCCGAAGTAGTTCAAATTATAAACACTAAATGATGCAAGCAACAAAAAACAATAAATGCAACATGGTGTACAAGACTACAAACATGGTCTGTACCTGCTTGAATTATTCGTTCTCTGGCTGAAAATATCGAAGTGTAATTGCACCTATAACCAGTGCACAAACAACATATCCATATATCTATCCTGCACAAGTATGCCAATAGTTCAAACAACAGATTAGAAAAGTATTTATGCTATGTTGTTATGTGTCAGTGTCCAAAAGTAGGGGCCTAGCTTTTGACCCCTTTACTTGTGCACGGGCAGTCAGAGCCGCCTGCCACGATCGCACATGAGCAAGGCAAGGGAGGGAAGCCGGAGAAAAGCCAGGGCCATAGGGACAAGCAAAGCAAAACAACAAAGGATCAAGACCACGAAGGTTGCACGGGCAATACAGGTTGCCCCGGCAAGGACGCTTGCCGAGGGCAGCCCCAGCAGCCCCGGCAAGATCATTGCCGGGGCAGCTCGTCCTCACCCACTGAGCGAGCCACCTTCGAGCCCACCAACACTGAGCAGTCGCGTCGGGACAGGGTTCAGGAGACACCTCCGTGGTGGCATGCAGATCTTTGTGAAGACACAGAACAATCAATATCAAATGGGGATAGGAAGGCGGCCGTCCCCACTGAAGAAACCCACAGGATCCCTCGGCATGATCCTTGCTGAGGAAGCCGGTGCGCCGCGGCAAGACCCTTGCCGGGCCACCTGACAAGACCGTCGCCAGGCATCCCGGCAAGGCCACCGTCAGGCCCGCACCAGCCAGGTTACTACTGCCGTTCGTGCGCAGCCGCCAACCCAACCAGCTGGGCAAGCACCTGCGTGGCAGCATGCAGACCTTCATGGAGGCTCCACCACCGCGCCACCTCAGCTGCCTGCCTGCCTACGTGGCGCTGCTTACGTTGCTGTCCGGGGCGCATGTCGAAGCCAGGAGGGGCCTCACCCCCGTCCCCCAATAAAGTGACGGACACCTAAGCCCCGCATTTAATGCATCTTGTCCTGTAATACTAGCGATAACCTCACAACGCTGTAGCACTTTCCACCTCCTATGTGCCACTGTGGCAGCCCCTTTCGCCTATAAAAGGAGGCCCATGGCATACTGAGAGGGGATTCGGCTCTTTCGAACCTCGCAGCACCCAGAGCTAGTTCGAGAGCTCAAGAACACTAATACAACCACCAAAGCAGGATCGTAGGGTTTTACGCATCTTTGCGGCCCGAACCTGGGTAAATCCTCTGTGTGCCATCCCCTAGTCCCGCTCTTCTCACAATTCCACGTCCCGCAACCGCAGAAGGGATTCCAGTGATCCCATTGGTGTCGTTTCCCACCGACATCTTTGGTGTGCGAGGTAGGGGCGGCGCTATTGCGAGAATCTGGTCTAGCAGTTGGCCTAGCTGTTCTTCATCGCCATGGCTCCTAAGAAGAAGACGACCACGGCGATCGGTTCGTCCAGGACCAAGTTGCCGGCACCGGTGCGAGCCAGCAGCGGGCCAGTCGCGGAGAGAACCCATGGCGCGGCCCGCGAACATCCACATTACCCTGGCAGATCAGGCCTGGCGAGCGGCGCCGTTCGCACGCCAGGCGATGAGCCACCGGTCGCGGGCTCCGGAGATGGAGCCGGGCCCCCCACAGGCGGCGCGGGGCCCTTCAGGGGTGTCGCCGTCCTGCCAGGCGGTGGCACGGCAACCTCCAAGACACCAACACCGGCGCCCACGGCACGCTCCTCTCAGGTTGTGCGTGACGAGCAGCGTCACCCTGCCGGAGATCCTGCGCGCCGCCCTGGGAAGAGTCTCGTGCGCCCATCACATGAAGAGGAGGGCTAGCATGCGCACCGGGGTGCTGACGGAGGTGGTGAGCGGCTGGGGAACCGCGGCGCAACTCCTTCTAACATGGTTAGGAGTCGAGGCGCATCGCGGTCCACCCAGCTTTCGCCGCCACCCACGCCAGCAGAAGCCCTAGCACGCGCACAGCTGCTCCTCGATTTTCCTCCCGCCATGGAGAAGCTTGACGAATGGAGGGCCACCGTCCGGAGCCTCGTCGGCATCACCAACAACGATGGGCCGCGGCCGGCGGAACCCGTCGGCCGTCGCTCCGCCGGGCTGCCACATGCTAGCGGAGACCACGCCGGAGGCGACGTGGCCACGGTGTATTCCCCGCCTCCATCCTGACCGCCCCGGGCGTTGGCCCGCCGCGGCGACGCTCATGATGATATCTCCATCGCGTCGTCCGACCCGCGAACCAACCGCGATCAGCGCCAGGTCCTCTGGGAGCGGGCTCACGAGGACGCTCGAACTATGATCGAGCACCGACGCGATGCGCGCCACCAGTCGGAGAGGCGGGCTGGACCCGCTGCGGACCACCCATCGCCGGGAGTCTACGGTGGCCTACCTTACGAGGTGGGTTGTCCGGCCTTCCCCCGTGAGCTGCGGCAGTTCCAGTGGCCCACGATGTTGGCGAGAAGTACAATGGCAAGACCCACCCATCAGAGTTCCTCAGCATCTACACCATCGCGATGCAAGCTGCTGGGGCCCACTATGATAAGGTGCTTGCCAACTACTTCCCGTTGGCACTCAAGCCTAATGTCATGTCATGGTTGATGCACTTGCTGATGGATTCCATCTCTTCTTGGGCGGATCTGTGCCATGAGTTTGTTGGCGCCTTTACTAGAGGTCACCAAGCTCACGGCCAGGCGAGTGACTTACACATCATCCCCTGGAAGGAAGGAGAAAACCTGCGCAAGTACATCCAAAGGTTCAGCCGGGTGCAGTACAACATCCCCAATGTTCATCCCGCCGCCATGATCAGTGTGTTCCATCAGAACGTGCGCAATCGCAAGATGCGTGAAGAACTGGCGATGAACAAGGTTAAGGATGTGGCCGAACTCTATGTTCTGGCCGATCGGTGCGCTCGTGCCGAGGAAGGAAGGAAGTACCCAGGCGAAGATGTCGGTGCAGAAACCGA
The DNA here is from genome assembly GCA_963921465.1 of Triticum timopheevii. Classification (NCBI taxonomy): domain Eukaryota; kingdom Viridiplantae; phylum Streptophyta; class Magnoliopsida; order Poales; family Poaceae; genus Triticum; species Triticum timopheevii. The sequence goes on from OY997264.1 coordinate 279,884,214, forward strand.
CTCCACCGGCGATACCGCCGCCCCAGCAAAGAAAGGGCGACGCCGTAATAGGAAGCACAAGGGAAAGGCCGTTCTTTCCGTTGAGGGATCCGACAACACCGGTACCACCAAGTAGACCAAGGCAAGCGACCCCGGCAAGGAGGTTGCCGGGTGTGACACTTTCCGGGCCTTGGCGGCTACTGATAAGCCAGGAGGCTCGACAACCAGTACTGCAAGATCCACCACACCAAGGGCCACGATCTCCAAAACTGCCGGGAGGTAGAGCTGCTCGCCAAGAAGAAGAAAGCCGAGTACGAGCGGCAGGACAAGGAGAAAGGCCCAGACGGTGCCAAGGGATCCGGCAAGAAACATGGCGGCCAGGGAGGCCACCGCGGCAAGGATAATCAGCAAGAGAGGCCCGCCCGGGGCCGTGACAAGAAGCAGGAAGACGATGATCATGACGAGGACGACAAGTCCGGCGACCACGTGTTTCAGAAAGCCACAGAGGCCATGTGCGTCGATGGTGGCGCCTCGCTACATACGTCTCACCGCCAACTCAAGCAGTGGGCACGTGAGGTCGCGGCGGTGGAACCATCATTCGACGCACGAAAGCCGCTGAAATGGTCCAGCACTCCCATCATCTTCGACACCGAGGACCACCCTGACCGCACCACCGCGGTCGGGTGCTTGCCATTGTTGGTTTCACCGACAATCCGCAACCTCAAGGTAATGAAGATGTTGGTCGACGGCGGGGCCGGCCTGAACTTAATCTCGCCTGTTGTGGTCAGAAGGTTGCAGATCCCTGATGAAGACCTCAAGGAGACGGGTATGTTCCAAGGGGTCAACCCGGGGAGGAGCCAGCCGAAGGGGAAGATCACGCTGCCCGTGACGTTCGGAGGTGAGCTGAACCACAGGACAGAGAGGATTGCCTTCGACGTGGCCAAGATCCCCTTGCCTTACAACGGGATCCTCGGCCGCCCGGTGCTAGCCAAGTTCATGGCGGCTTCACACTACGCCTATAACATGTTGAAGATGCCCGAGCCGATGAACATCATCACCGTCCCCTCCGACAAGAAAGATGCGCTGATCTGCGCCGACCAACTCTACCGGGAAGCAGTTGCAGCGGCTGCCGCTAAGGCACCCGCTCTTGCCGACGGGGCCCCGGAGGGGAAGAAGGCCGGCAAGATCCCTCGCACCCACTCCAGCAAGCGCAGCTCTTCGGGATGTCGCGCTTCCGTTGAGAACGTGCCAGAGAGTTCCGCCGGCAAGAGCAAGAAGTCCAGGGCTGCACCACCAGAGACTAAGAAGGTGCCCGTCAAGGAGGATGGCACGGGGGGAGCATTCACCATAAGCTCCACCCTTGACGGCAAATAGGAAAGCGAGCTCGTCACCTTCCTGCGGTCCAATGTCTATGTGTTTGCATGGCAAGCCTCCGACATCCCCGGAGTTCCCATGAAGGTGAGTGAGCACCACCTTGCTGTCTGTCCTCACGCGCGGCCCGTCAAACAGAAGGTCAGGAAGCAAGCTCTAGAAAGACAAGAGTTCATCACAGAGGAAATCAGAAAGCTAGAAGCGGCAGGCTTGGTGAGGGGAGTACTCCATCGGACGTGGTTGGCCAATCCGGTAGTGGTGCGCAAGGCAAATGGGAAGTGGAGGTTATGTATTGATTACACAGACATCAATAAGGCCTGTCCAAAGGATCCCTTCCCGTTACCACGCATCGACCAGATTGTTGACTCCACGGCTGGATGTGACCTGTTATCATTCCTTGACGCCTACTCAGGATACCACCAGATCTTCATGATGAAAGAATATGAGGAAAAGACAGCATTCATCACCCATGTGGTATGTACTGCTTTTTACGAATGCCCTTCGGGTTGAAGAGTGCTGGCTCGACCTTTTCAAGAGCAGTCCAAATTGGTTTTAAACCCTAGCTACATAGAAATATGGAGCTTATATGGACGACATAGTGGTCAAAACCAAGGACAAAGCAACGCTTGTGCAAGATCTGGAAGAAACATTCGGGAACCTGCGCAAGATCAACCTCAAATTGAACCCTGAGAAGTGTGTCTTTGGCGTCCCGTCTGGCAAGCTTCTCGGGTTCTTTGTGTCCCAGCACGGTATTGAAGCAAACCCAGATAAGATCAAGGCCATCGACCAGATTGAGGCGCCCAAGCGGATCAAGGACGTGCGTCGGCTCACTGGCTGCGTAGCTGCCATGAGCCGGTTCATCTCCAAGTCCGCGGAGCGTGCCCTACCTTTCTTCAAAATCTTGAAGAAGGCAGGGCCAGTGGAGTGGACCCCAGAAGCCGAGGCAGCGCTGCAAGATTTGAAGAAATACCTCTCTTCTACCCCAGTGCTGGTTGCGCCCAAACCACAAGAACCGTTGCTGCTCTACCTAGCGGCAACGAATCAAGTGGTTAGCGCCGCACTGGTGGCGCAGAGGGAGGTCGATGAGAAGGCGGAGACAGCGGCAGAGCCAACAAAAGGCAAACCAAAACCTTGTCCGGCAGGGCTCGATCCCAGCAAGATCGATTCCCCGGCAGGGGCCGGCGCCAGCACGACAGGACCCACACGACCGGGTGAAGAGGCGCAAAAAAAGAAAACGGTGCAGCACCCAGTGTACTTCGTCAGCTCCCTCTTGCAGGGGGCTAGGTCGAGCTACTCAGGTGTGCAAAAGCTACTCTTCGGCCTCCTTATGGCCTCGAGGAAGCTGCGCCACTACTTCCAAGCGCATGAGATCACGGTAGTCACCTGCCTCCCATTGCAACGGATACTACACAACCCAGATGCAATGGGGAAGATCGTGGAATGGGCCCTGGAGCTTTCGAGTTTCGGTTTGAAGTTTGAAAGCACCTCGACGATTCAGAGCAGAGTCTTGGCAGAGTTTGTTGCGGAATGGACCTCGATGCCCGACGAAGAGGTACGGAAACCACTCTCAAAGGCAAGGAAGCGAGTTGCAAATGGATCATGTACTTCGATGGTGCCTTCTCGCTGCAAGGCGCCAGTGCTGGTGTGCTGCTTGTCGCACCCACCGGAGAGCACCTCAACACTACTGGAATCAGCTACTTTGCCATCTGCCAGCTCTTTGCCGTCAGCTAGCGGACGGCAAAGAAGCTCTTTGCCGTCAGCTACCTAAAAGCAGACGACAAAGAACTGGCTGATGGCAAAGAAAGCCTTTGCCATCAGCCTGTTCTTTGCCGTCTGCTAGCAGACGGCAAAGAATCTTTGCCGTCCGCTAGCTGACGGCAAAGAGGGGGGGCCACTGAGGAGCTGGTTAAAAAATACATAACGGCCCCCCTCTTTGCCGTCCACTAGCAGACGACAAAGCGCACATTAGCGGACGGCAAAGGTGGCGGACGGCAAAGATTAAACGTATCTAACAGTCGGCGCGCCCCACCCCCCCCTCTCTCGCTGTTTCCCTCCCACACACGCGCGCCGCCGCCCCCACCACTCGCCGCCACCCGGTCGCACCACCGCCCCGCCGCCCCACCGGCCCCCCACCCCGTCGCCCCACCGCCCGTCGCCCCGGCCCCCCGCCCCGTCTCGGCGCCGCCGCGCCCAGGCCCCCCAGCGACCCGGCCCCCCTGTGCCCCACCGCCCCGGGCACGGCGCCGACGCCCCGCCCCCCCTCCTCCACCGGCCCCCCGCCTTGTCGCCACTGCCGCCAGGCGCCGTCTCTCTACCGGCCACCCGCCCCATCGCCCCCGCCGCCATGTCGTGTCGGCACCGCCGCGCCCCGGCCCCCCGGCTCCCCGGCCCCCCGCGCCCCACCGCCCTGGGACCGGCGCCGCCGCCCCAGGCCGCCCCGCCCCCCTCCTCCACCGGCCACCTCCTCCACCGGCCCAGGTGAGCTCTACCTCTCCTCTGTTTTTCTTTTTTTTCTGTTTTTTTAGTTTTAGGTTTATGTTTAGTTTAGATTTAGTTTTAGTTTTAGTTTTAGGTTTAGTTTTAGGTTTAGATTTAGTTTTTTCCTTTTTTTCTGTTTTTTAGTTTTAGGTTTATGTTTAGATTAGATTTAGGTTTAGTTTTAGGTTTAGTTCAGTTTTAGGAAAGAAAAAGAAGAAGAAGAAAAAAACAGGAGAGGAGGAGAAGAAGAAGAGGAAAAAGGAAAGGAAGAAGAAGAAGAGGAGGAGGAGAAGAAAAAAGAAGAAGAGGAAGAAGAAGAAGAAAAAAACAGGAGAGGAGGAGAAGAAGAAGAGGAAAAAGGAAAGGAAGAAGAAGAGGAGGAGGAGAAGAAAAAAGAAGAAGAGGAAGAAGAAGAAAACAGGAGAGGAGGAGAAGAAGAGGAAAAAGGAAAGGAAGAAGAAGAGGAGGAGGAGGAGAAGAAAAAAGAAGAAGAGGAAGAAGAAGAAGAAAAAAACAGGAGAGGAGGAGAAGAAGAAGAGGAAAAAGGAAAGGAAGAAGAAGAGGAGGAGGAGGAGAAGAAAACAGGAGAAGAGAAAGAAGAAGAAGAAAAAAATAGGAGAGGAGGAGAAGAAGAAGAGGAAAAAGGAAAGGAGGAGGAAGAAGAAGAAGAAGAAGAAGAAGAAGGAAAAAAGGAAGAAAAGGAAGAAAAGGAAGAAGAGGAAGAAGAAGGAAAGGAAAAAAGACCCCGACCCGGCACCCCGACACGACACCCCGACCCCGAGACCCCGACCCCGACACCCCAACCCTGACCCCGACACCGACACCCCGACCCCGAGCCTGACCCGACACCCCGACCCCGACACCGACACGGCACCCCGACCCCGACCCGGCACCCCAACCCGACACCCAGACCCCGAGACCCCGACCCAGACCTCGACCCCGACACCCCGACCCCGACCCCGACACCGACACCGACACCCCGACCCCGAGCCTGACGCGACACCTCGACCCCAACACCGACATGGCACCCCGACCCCGACCCGGCACCCCGACCCCGAGCTTGACCCGACACCCCGACCCCGACACCGACACGGCACCCTGACCCCGACACCGACACCCCAACCCCGACACCGACACGACAACTCGACCCCGACCCGGCACCCCGACCCGACACCCCGACCCCGAGACCCCAACCCCGACCCCGACCCTGACACCGACACCCCGACCCCGAGCCTGACCCGAAACCCCGACCCCGACACCGACACGACACCCCGACCCGACACCCCGACCCCGACACCCCGACCCCGACACGGCACCCCGACACCGACACGACACCCCGACCCCCGACACCTCCCGAAAAGGTGTTCTTTGGCCTTCCAAAGGCCGACGGGGTCATATATTTGTGAATTATTAGTTAGGTCATATATTTTTCGATTTTGTTATGAAAAACATCATATATAATTGTGTTGATCGGGTAGTTTTAAATGTGCAGTTGTTTATGTTGTACTTGATGATGATACACTTCAGTGATATACATATTATTATTCATGTCGGTACTTTTTTTCATGTTGTACTAATTTCGTTTATTCTTTGTCATGGCAGGTGTTGACAGATGGTGGGCGCTGGTCGGGAGCGCGCCGAGGCCCCTTCTTCGTCGGCGCGTAGTGTGAGGTCTTCCATTCCACACGCACCTCTCCGCCGAGCGTTGCTGGACAGTATGGCGACACCACCGGGCCCTTCTTCGTCGACCGCGGTGCCCAGCAGGGGACGAGGTAAGAAGAAGGGCCGAGGTGGAGCACGTGGTCGCGGGAGAGGAGGTAGGGTGGCTCTTACGGCGCCTTCCTCACCGCCGCCCCCAGCTGTTTCACCCGAGCACGTGACTGCTAGGGTAGACTCGTCTGAGGAGGAGGCAACACGGACTCCGGTCCACGAGCCTCCGGTCCACGGGTCTTCGGCCCACGAGCCTCGGGTCGACAGGCCTTCGGCCCACGAGAGTTGGGCCCACGAGACCCCGGAGGAGCACACGTCTGGATGGGGTACTTGGTCGGGTCAGCCTGAGGAGCCGAGTGGCCATGCTGATGATGGCGGGGAGCCGAGTGGCCATGCTGATGATGGCGGGGAGCCGACTGGTTTTGAGGAGGAGGGGGAGGAGGGGGGCAACGTCTACCAGCATGGTGCTACACGGCTCCCGTCCGTGCCGGCGACCCGCGATCAGAGGTGGTTGATTTACCCTGATGGGGAGAGGTAAGTGCATTTAATCTTTTTGTACCTTCTGCATTCACGTTTCTTCAAATAACTAATGCGTTGACCTTGTCATGCTGCAGGGGTTGGGACCACCATGAAAGTGTCCGCCGGCCCAACTCCGTCCTTGGAGTTCTGATTCGGCAAAACTTTTCGGGGGTTTGTCACATTGCCTGGTGAGGGTCGGCTTCCAAAGGTTGGATTGAGTTGGGAGCACTACTTGGCTGCCCCGGCCCCGCCGGGTGAGATTATCGACGGTGTCTTGTGCAAGACGAGGCCAGACATGGTGATCAGAAAGTTCTGGGTAATTTCTCCTTTACACAATTAAAAATCTTCAACTAGCTAGTTATTAATTGTACTAATCAATATTGTCTCATTTGATTGCAGACATTCTACAGGTGTGAGGAGGGATACGAGGAGGAGGCGGTAGATGTTATCCACAAGGAGTGTAAGCGCCTACTTCAAAACTTACGGCATGAGGCTCGGGTGCAGTCTGTTCGAGACTACTACGCCGACCGTGGTATCAAGAAATCCAAGCAGGAGTGCCGCGATAAGTTATTGAGTAAGGAGCAATACATGAAGGTAATTCTTAAGGCCTTGTACTTAATTCCTTTATTTAGTAATTCATAGCCGTAGCGCTGAAGTTTCTATTTGCTAACTTAGGCCCCTCAGAGATGGTGTGCGGATCGGATGGATTGTTGGGAGGTGTTGGTCGATGGGTGGTGCTCAAAAGAATGGCTGGCCACCCACAGCGAGGCCAAGAACAAACGTGCCCAAATGGAAGGTGTGCCACACCACCAAGGCAGCTCCAACTTATTTCAGTACGGGCAGAACTGGGTATGTGGTTTGCTTCATGACTCATGCAATTCATTCATCATGCTAGCTTTAGCCCTCTAATTACTAATTTACTTTGTTTCTCTCTTTCAGGCACGCTACAATAAGGCGGATAAGGTGCCAGAGGTGTACGACCTGTATGCCATGGCCCACACTGGCTCTTACAAGAATGTCAAGGCATTCTCTGCATCTGACCTCGATGATCCAAAGAACTTCACCAACATCTCCGCCCACGAAAAGCTCGTGCAATATAGAGATCAGGGGAAGGCGAGGAAAGGGGAGGACTTTAACCCAAGCCAGGGTCCCATTGATACAGAGTTGCTGATGATATCTGGTGGCGGGAGGTCCCATGGCTCCATATCCATGGGAGATGGACTTATCCGTTGTCCTAGCACTCTCCCGGAGATCAAGGCGCGCCACTCGAGCTGCGCTCCTGAGATAAGGCCTCGTGAACGGCCAGTCGAACTCGCCATCAAGGTTAGTTATACGTACTCAGCTATCTTTATCCATTACATTGTGTGCGCTTCCATCAATGATTACAAATGGTCATGTGAGTGGTGTTGCAGGCTGCTATACAGAGTGAGAGATATAGAACGGAGAAACTTCTAGCAGAGGCGGCGGAGAGGCAGCGGGAGTTGGAGGAGAGGACGACAAAGATGTTGGCGGAGGAGAGGGCACGGAATGACATGCAGGCAAGGGCCATATATGAGCTTCTTGTGGTAAGTTTCTTCTGCAGATTACTTGCTAGTCTTAACATTTGAGTCTCATTACTAACTAGTATGACTCTATTGTGAAAACCAAATGTGCAGTCTATGTGCGAGAAGTCCGGTCAGACCGCTTCGCCGATGCCAGTGATTGCTCCTGGGAGCACGGTGAGTTTAATTTGAAAGGACATTACTTGCTAGTCTTAACATTTGAGTGTCATAATGCTAATGAGACATTGGAAATTATCTTTGGTGCAGCTTAACTCCAGAAACGCATCGCACGATCCTTCTCCAGCTACCCGCACGAGCCAGCCCGCTCCTACACCTCCCTGATCACGGTAAGTTTCTCTAGACTTAGACTTAGCTTTATTTCCTCCAATATGCTTACCATAATGACCTAGAGTTAGCTTCCTTTCCTTCAAAATGACTTTAAAAGCTTACTTATGTCAAAAATTGCATAATTAACTTAGTTAGCTCATAAACGATCCATTTTACCTAAGTTAGCTCTAATATGACTCATTTTACCTTAGTTAGCTTACAAGTGATCCAATTTATCCAAGTTAGCTCTAAAATGACCCATTTTAGTAGATTAGCTCGTAAATGATCCATTTTACCTACCTTAGCTTTAAAATGACCCATTTCACCTAGGTTAGCTCCAAAATGACCCATTTCACCTAGGTTAGCTCCAAAATGACCCATTTCACCTAGATTTGCTCCTAAATGATCAATTTCACCTAAGTTAGCTAAAAACGATCCATTTTACCTAAACTAGCTCTTAAATGATCCATTTCACCTAAGTTAGGTCATAAACGACCCATTTCAACTAAGTTAGCTCATAAAAGCTCATAAATGATCCATTTCACCTAAGTTAGCTCAAAAACGATCCATTTCACCTTACTTAGCTCAAAAACGATGCCCTTCACCTTAGTTAGCTCATAAATGACCCATTTCAACTAAGTTAGCTCATAAATGATCCATTTCACCAAAGTTAGCTCATGAGCAACCCATTTCAACTTAGTTAGCTCATATATGATCCATTTCACCTAAGTTAGCTCATAAATGACATATACTTCTTGTTCTAGTCTTCTTCTTGTTCTATTTACCTATTTCTAACTTTCTTATTTACCATTTTGCAGATTTCACTAACTTCATGGAAGCTAGCTTGCTATGATGGAGTGCTTGCTTTTTCTTTGCTAAAACTTTGCATTGTATCTAGCTTGCTATGATAGAACTTTCTATGTTGATGAAACTTTGCTATGTAATATGTATATGGAACAATGTGTATGGATGGAACTTGATGGAACTTGCTATGTTGATGAAACTTTGCTATGTAATATGTATATGGAATTATGTGCTGGATATGTGATATGTTTGCTGTTAAATATATCTATATATGTCATATATATTTGCTGTGAAAATTGTTGGATTAAAAAAACAGAAAAAAAGAGACAATATGCAGGCTCTTTGCCGTCTGCCACCGACGGCAAAGGGCTCTTTGCCATCAGCAGCGGACGGCAAAGAGGCCACATGGCAGGCAACTGTGCTTCCTGGGAGGCTGACCAATTTGTCAGTTTGCCTACGGTGGCTGACGGCAAAGGCTTTGCTGTCCGCAGCGGACGGAAAAGGCCTGCCATTAACCACCTAACGGAGTAACAACGCATTTATTGATGTCCATCTTCTTTGCCGTCCGCTGCTGATGGCAAAGGACCCTTTGCCGTCAGCTGCCCGAAGAAGACGGCAACGCAGCTCTTAGCCGTCCCCTACTTTGCCGTCACCTTTTGCCGTCCACGGCTGACGGCAAAGGTCTTTGTCGTCCGCCATCCATGCCTTTGCCATCCGCCATGGCAGATGGCAAAGTAGCAGATTCCTGTAGTGCAAGTATGTCGTCTAGATGTATTTCCCCTGGGAGATGTCAACCAACAACACCGCCGAGTACGAAGGTTTGCTTGCCGGTCTCAGGATCGCGGCAGACCTCGGAGTTAAGAAGCTCATCATCAGGGGCGATTCACAGCTCGTCGTCAGGCAGATCAACAAAGATTATTAAAGCCCGTTGATGGAAGGTTACGTAGATGAGGTGAGGAAACTGGAGGAGCGCTTCGACGGTACACAAGCGGAACATGTCCCTCGAGCGGAGAACGACATCGCCGACTACCTGTCGAAGCGCACTGCCCTCAAGCTACCTGTGGAACCAGGTACTTTTGTGCTTCAGTTAACCCGACCATCTGTTGAGCCGTTGACTGGGCAGAGCAAGCGGAGGAAGCTAGGCCCCGACAAGCTGGCGAGGATGTTGCCGTGGACGCCGACCCTGCCGCAGGGCAACCGACTTTGGCAGGACCTCGGGTCATGGCCGTGGAGCTGGCCGCTCCCGCGGCAGAAGAAATGCCTTGGGTCCTTGCCGTCTAGCCACAGGCTCCGGCATGGGCACAGCACACCGTCTGATTCCTTCAAAAAGGGGAGCTTCCTGAGGAGCAGGAAGAGGCGGAAAGAGTAGCCCACCGGTCTGCCCTCTACCAATTCGTTGATAGCGTATTGTACAGGAGAAGGCCGAACGGAGTGAAATTGATATGCATCTCCCGGGAGGAAGGACTAAAGATGTTGGCAGAGATACATGGAGGCATATGTGGCTCCCTAGGGTCGAGGGCCCTTGCCGGCAAGGCTTTCTGGCAAGGTTTCTTCTGGCCCACTGCCCTCCAGGATGCAACGGCACTAGTAACCAAGTGTGACGCGTGCCAGTTCCATTTGAAGAAGCTTCATCAACCAGCTCAAGCCCTTCAAACTATCCCTCTCTCCTGGCCCTTCTAGGTCTGGGGGGCTCGACATCTTGGGCCCTTTCCCCTGTGCAGTTGGGGGCTATGAGTACTTGTACATCGTAATCGACAAGTTCACAAAGTGGCCAGAAGTGGAGGCAGTGAGGAAGGTGACAGCGCAGTCAGCCATCAAGTTCTTCAAGGGACTAATGTGCCAATAGGATCATCACCAACAATGGCACACAGTTCACGAGCCACGCCTTCATGCAATATGTTGAAGATCTCGGCAGTAGAGTCTGTTTTGCTTCCGTGGCACATCCACGGAGCAACGGCCAAGCGGAGAGGGCGAATGTAGAAGTCCTGCGAGGCTTAAGGACGAAGACTTTTGACACTGCGCAAGAGTGGAAGGCACTAGATTAATGAGTTGTCGGCGGTTCTTTGGTCGATCAGAACAACACCAAATTGATCCACCGGCCAGACACCCTTTGCCCTGGTCTACAGGGCAGAGGCAGTTCTCCCCACGGAACTCATATACGGGTCACCTCGAGTGCTCGCTTATGATGAGCTTGAGCAAGAGCAATTGTGGCAAGATGACGCAACACTCCTTGAGGAAGATCGTCTCTGGGCGGCTGTGAGAGTAGCACGCGACCAGCAAGCTTTGCGCCGCTATCATAGCCGCAAGGTTCATGACCGGAGCCTTGAGGAAGGCGACCTTGTTCTTTGGCACATTCAGTTGGCCAAGAATTCCAACAAGTTGACGCCAAAGTGGGAAGGCCCTTATTGGGTAACGCGAGTCACCAGGCCCGGCACAGTCCGGCTGGAGACCGAAGATGCCATTCCAGTGAGCAACTCATGGAACATCGAGCATCTTTCGCAAGTTTTACCCATAAGGCACGGCTGCCGAGCCCCCCGGCAAGCCACCCTTTTGTACAAGCCTTGCCGGCAAGGCATGTAACCCTTTGTACAAAGCCAGGCGCAGACCCTAAGCATAAATAAACGAAGCGCTGGCGCCCTAAGTTATAGCATGCATGCTAGGTTGAGTCTCTTCCTCGGTTAGGGTTGATAGTGCTTAGCGGCGGCTAACCCCTAGCTTCGAGGTCGAGTGCGTGTCTCTCTGTTCTTTTCTGTCTTTCTTTGGTTCACAGGGCACATAAGTATCCTTGCTGAGCTGTCCTTCAAGAAAAGGAACGGACCGGCGCCCGGGCCCCGGCAAGCCAGGGTTGCCGGGGGCTGCAAGAACAAGGACCCTTCCACGGCAAGCCAAAATTGTCGGGGGCTGCAAATCCAGATAAGTCTTTTATCACCTATCATGCATTTCGTTATGGACTGGGATGCGTGAAACCCCATTCTATCTCTAAGCTATCGTGCTCCCCCTTTTCGGCACCCAAGAATTATTTCTTGGGTTTGGATCTGGTCGTAGCCGCGGCAGCAGGGGAGGAGAAGGAGGGGCCTAAGCCCACCTCATCCTTGCCTCCGCCAAGAGCGTGGGAAAGGTCAAGCGAGGTGGGAAGACGGCAAGGCCTGTTGCCGAAAAAAAACGTTTATCTTAAGTATGACAAGGACTCACCCCTTGTCGTGGGTTCCTTCCACGAACGAAAATCCCTGGCAAACATCCCTTTTTCATTAAAAAACATCCCATACAGGAACAATCCAAACGAAATGAAAAACATGAAAAGGGGGATTACAAGTTCCAAAGCTAGCAAAGGCCCGAAGGCTTACAAGACTAAAAAGATATAAGGTGCCCGTAATCCCTTTCTTGTCCCTCTCCTGAGGAAATGGAACGAGAAGATAGAAGGGCAAAAGGGGCGCCTAAGCAAGCTACGAGTGGTAGAAGACACCAAGAGAACATCTCGGTGGCCGTCCAAGGGCTGGATGGTGATGGCGGTGTCGGAGGCGGAGCCCGAAGACGAGGCGGCGGGATGCCAATGCGCGACGAAGGTGTCAGTGTCTGCGTACTCTGACTTGACGGCCTTGCCGCTCGTCCTCTTCCACTTCCGCAGCCTCCCTACGCCAGCCGCCCAAGGAGGCGACCCCGAGAAGTTCAAGGAGACGGCAACACGGATGATGGGGTCGCCGGTGCCCCCCGGTGCGGTGCCCGACACCTAGTCGGACCCGTCATCCTGCCGCCCGCTGCCCTTGTCGTTGCTGCTGTTGTCTTCCTCGCCACTCTTGCTCGAGGAGAACTCTTCATCATCAGAGGAGCTCTCTGCGCAGCACCTCACGCTGGTCCCGAAGTGCCCGAATATCTTAACGGAGGGGAGGCCGCCCTCCATTAGTTTGAAATGGAAAGCGAGCCCGTCCATCAAGCTGTGAAGGCGAGCGAAGGTCTTCCACCCTCAGTGAAGATACATGACATAAGGGGCGGGGAACTCGACGTCGACCCACGTGCCGCTGTTCCCGCAACCCCTGATGTGTAGCCGCAGCGCCTGCGGCGGATCCAGCTCCATCTCCCACGCAAACGGGGTCGGAAGGCGAAGGCGACGGCGTGGCGGATAGCGCAACCTGACGAAGAATTCGCAGGGATTATCCCCAGCGTGGCCCTCCATTGGGGGAAGGGCTGCTGGAGGGGACGAGGCGGATCTGCCGCCCCATCCTCCTCTCCCCCGGGCTCCACAGCGGCCTCGGCCTCGCCCCCTTCCCCTCCCTCTAGCGGCCGGCTCCGCCGCTACGAGTTCTTGGGGAGGAGTGATGCGCTGTTTGGCCCAAACCCTCGCCTCCACTGATGAAGCATCGCCATGCCCCCTCGCAATAGCAGAAGAAGAAAGGAAGCAGAGATGGGAAGAGGCAGAAGGCGAATGATTGGGAGGCTCCATTCCTCCCGTGCCCCTCTTTATAAAGGGGGCGCGAGGCTTGGCCGCCCCCTCTCGGCCAATCCGGCCTCTTGAGATGACAGCATGCGGGGCCGTCAACCGCCCTCCCCGCTCCATTGAAGGCGTGTAGGAATCGACCCGCACGCGCGCGACTATCCACGACCCCTGCACCTGTCATTCGCTCTGCATGCAGCGAACGTGGCGAGGGGAGCGGGTGCGATGGGGCGCGTGGGACGACGGTTCTCGAGCAAATGCAGTAAATGGGAGGCGGCCCTGCGGTCTCAAAGAGACACGCAAGCCGTCCCTTTACTGTCCACCGAAAAGTGACACCAGCATGCCCACGTCATGCGTGCGCAAGACCCCCACGTCGCGCGTTCAACGCATGTCGTGGGGAAGCGCAGCGAGCGGAACAGTGGCCGCGCTAAAATCCGCCGCAACTGCCCGTGCACCATTCTGGGCCTGGCCCAACAACGCGCTGCGCCTATGTGTGACTAAGGCCCGGGGGCTCCTGTCGGTGTACAAAAGTAGGGGCCTAGCTTTTGACCCCTTTACTTATGCACGGGCAGTCAGAGCCGCCTGCCACGACTGCACATGAGCAAGGCAAGGGAGGGAAGCTGGAGAAAAGCCAGGGCCACAGGGACAAGCAAAGCAGAACAACGAAGGATCAAGACCACGAAGGTTGCAAGGGCAATACAGGTTGCCCCGGCAAGGACCCTTGCCGAGGGCAGCCCCAGCAGCCCCGGCAAGATCCTTGCCGGGGCAGCTCGCCCACACCCACTGAGCGAGCCACCTTCGAGCCCACCGACGCTGAGCAGTCGCGTCGGGACAGGGTTCGGGAGGCACCTCCGTGGTGGCATGCAGATCTTTGTAAAGACATAGAACAATCAAGATCAAATGGGGATAGGAAGGCGGCCGTCCCCACCGAAGAAACCCATAGGATCCCCCGGCAAGATCCTTGCCGGGGAAGCCGGCGCGCCGCGGCAAGACCCTTGCCGGGCCACCCGACAAGACCGTCGCCAAGCATCCCGGCAAGCCCACCGCCAGGCCCGCACCAGCAAGGTTCCTACTGCCGTTCGTGCGCAGCCGCCAACCCAACCAGCTGGGCAGGCACCTCCGTGGCAGCATGCAGACCTTCGTGGAGGCTCCACAACTACACCACCTCAGCTGCCTGCCTACCTACGTGGCGCTGCTTACGTTGCTGGCCGGGGCGCATGTCGAAGCCAGGAGGGGCGGCGACGGCCGGGACGGGCCTCACCCCCGTCCCCCAATAAAGTGACGGACACCTAAGCCCCGCATTTAATGCATCTTGTCCTGTAATACTAGCGATAACCTCACAACGCTGTAGCACTTTCCACCTCCTATGTGCCACTGTGGCAGCCCCTTTCACCTATAAAAGGAGGCCTATCACGACCGGTTTTTCAATAGAAATATTTATTGAGAGACCGATCTTTTGATGTCCAGTGTGAGGAAAATCCTCCTCGCTGGTAGACAAAACTTTGATACAATAAGCCAGTAGCATTAATATATTACAGGGGTTGAACTGAAGTCGCTCAACAATTATTACAAGCACGCCAATAATTATACATATGGCGGATATGGCACAATGGTGGGGTGGCAATACTACTGACTCGAGATAAAAGTGGTTGGTGGAGTAACACAGTGGAGTGGGTAGCAATACTACTACACTGGCGGCTCATCGAGCGTCGAGGTGAGGCTCGATGAATTTTATTTAGGTAGTGGAAGCGGTTATAAACAGTGACCAAAAACAGGGTCGCACGAGACTGACTGGGACTCCTCTAAGCGTCAGACTCGCTATCGAACTCCTCATCCATGAGATCGCCTTCGTCAGCATCTGGCCAAATCAACAAGCCAGGTGAGTACTTTGAAAGTACTCGCAAGACAGTTCGGACAAAAGATATAACAAATGCATGCATGAATGCGTCATGAGTATTTTAACAATGGCACATTTAATTCGTAGTAATAAGAGAGGTAAAAAGGGAGTCAGCGGTAGTCCGCTCGAAAACCCAAACAAAATAACTGTAAACCCAATCGGGTGTTTGAAGCGACGCCTCGAAAGGAAGATAAATAAATAAAGCATGCCACAGTCGGGCGTCTAGGCGACACCACATAAAGGGCTTTAAAAGAAATACCACAGTCGGGCGTCTTAGCGACACCACATAAAGGGCTTTAAGAGAAATGCCACAGTCGGGCGTCTGAGCGACACCACATAAAGGGCTTTAAAATAAATGCCACAGTCGGGCGTCTGAGCGACGCCACATAAAGGGCTTTAAAATAAATGCCACAGTCGGGCGTCTGAGCGACGCCACATAAAGGGCTTATAGCAAAAATAAATAATAACAATGCGGCAGTCGAACGTCTGAGCGACGTCATAAACAGGGCTTATAGCAAAAATAAATAATAACAACGCCGCAGTCGGACGTCTGAGTGACGTCACAGAAAGGGCTTATAGCATAATAAATAATACAATGCTGCAGTCGGACGTCTGAGCGACGTCACAGAAAGGGCTTATAGCAAAATAAATAATAACAATGCCGCAGTCGGACGTCTGAGCGACGTCACAGAAAGGGCTTATAGTTCATTGTCATAACATGTGAGGGTTAATGTACGCAGAAAAAATATTCCACACAGATGGTTAACGGGCTAGTCCATCACAGGAATAAACATTAACCAAACTTAACACTCCTTTAGCTTACCGGGATTTCTGTCACCAAGACTGACAATTGACAAGATTAAAAGGACACGGAACTAGGTCATGGATAGGATGTTGTAATGGGGAGTTGACTCTGTAGAGTTTGTACTAAAATACCCACAGCCAACGGATTTCCATAGTCACGAGGGACTATTTCCGTTTATGGTATTTCGGAAGAAACACAACTTAACCGATACACACCCATCCCACTTCACGTTGCCAGGAATCACCCTTGACAGCGTTCAAGAAAAACTTTGAGACAGGGAGATCACAATCTCGAATAGCATGGGATCAAATTTATATACGCGCGCTCTAAGGGGTGCCCACCTCTCGGTCCCAACCGGAAACACCCATGCCCCCTGACTGGATGAAAGGCTTTAATCCATGGCCATGGAACCTTTATCTCGGCCTCTCCATTTGGTGTGTACCAGGGAAGTGGTTTACATCTTACTAAGCCATATCCCTTGCGGGAAACATGTGGCAGTACGGAAAGATGAATGAACGGGAGTTTATACCGGAGTCAAAAACATACTGCATAAGACTGGCATGCTACAACACTACCATCTTAGCCATCTTCATGCCACCACGTGGCCATGCAACCTCATTTCCATGAACTCATGGATTCCCGAAACTCACTTGTCTCAGTTTTTCATGAAACAAAAATTTATCGGGATGCTCATGAACATGACATGTAACTATTCAATGCAAACATGCCAAGACACTCATCATATCAAGAGTTCAAACATGCTTGCCTGGCTCGGAGTAGTCGGGGCCTAGTTCGGCGAAGTTCGCGTCTCCGTCACCACCTTCGGTATCTACAGTACACAAAAATACACGCGCTATCGTAAATACCGTGGGGGTACAGAAAGTTGATCCAAATATTTTTCAAATAAATATGATAAAAAAACTAGGCAAAAATTTTAAGAGGACAGGAAAAGAATCACTCAAAAATTCCTTTCTGATAAAAAGTTATAAGGGTGTTAACCCAAGGGCCCATCTGTAATGAAACGGAAAGTTTCCAGGGGCTCACTTATAAAAACAGAAAACGATTCGATTGAAAATACGCCGGCCCAGAGGGGAGACGTACTTTGGCAGAAGACGCCTTCAGAAAACTGTTCGTTTAGAAAGGACTGAGAGGCTGACGGGTGGGCTCCACCTGTCGGGTTTGAAAATCCAAAAGGAGAGAAGCAGAGCGTCACGGCGCCCGAGAGGTGCGGTGGTCGCCGGCGGCGATCCACGGCAAGGTAGAGTGATCGGACGGTACCTTTGTGATCAGCACATCCTTCTGCGTCTGTGGGTGGTGGAAGTGGTCGCCGGCGAGCACTGTGTCGACGGCGGCCCTTGCTCCGGCGGGCGGCGGTTCGGGTGGTCGTGGACCTCGTCGAAGAGTGCTGCGGAGGGCAAATTGAGGAGGGGGTTAGACCTCTGGTAGCTAGAGGGGGTAGCTGACGGGGTTTGGGCGCCGGAGACAGCCTCACCGGAGTGGATCAAGGTGGAGGCCGAGGCGGAACGGGGCGGCCGGGGTTGGGGGAGGATACCTCCTCGAGGTCCCCCTGGTGGCCTGGTGGGGTGCTGGTGTGGTGCTGAGAGGGTGTGTGCTCGAGGGCGAGCTCGGGAGCCCTTTTTATAGGCGGTCTGAGGCGGTGGCCGAGAACGGGGTTCTCCGGCGAAGCTTACGGTGGTGCAGGGCATTGGTCGAGGAGTTGTAGGAGCTGAGCGCCGTCATGGAGGTTCACGGGTTCCGTTCAGGCGTTAAACGAGCCGGGACTCGAAGCTTCAGCTGGGCTTGACGGAACGGGGCGGCGCGGGCCCGTCGGCGGCAGAGAGTAGGCTCTGTACGTGTCGCGCCACAGCGATGGTGCCGCATGCGTGTGCTGGCAAGGGGATGGCCACGCGGAGCCATCAGGAGGCTTGGGCGGCGCCGAACGGCGTTGCGCCGCCGTTCTGCTCTCTGTCGGCCGCTACGGTGGTTTGGCCGCCGCAAGACATGCCGGCGCAGGCGGGCCAAGGTGCCACCGACGCCAGGAATGCACCAAGCGCGCGTGTGAGGCTCCGGACAAGCAAGTTAGGCCGTGAGCAATGTGCCAAGTGCACTGTGAGCATGTGACTGAATCTCTGACGACGATCGACACTGCAACTCTGAACTTAACTGAAGATTAACAGAAACAGTGCATGCAAGGTGTTCGACAGAATGATCTAGGCATGTAGGGATTTTTCCTTGAGCTGATTTTTGGTGGAGTGGTCTCTCATAGCAACTAGAGGTTGCCTGAATTTTGGTGGAATTTTTGGAGAAGTGTAGATATGAATTTCACCAAATTTGGCAAATCTGGTCCAAACTTGCAGTGAGTGAAACTTGAAATATTTGAAAAGAAGAAGAGTGGATCAAGATGGTTCTGGGTTGTGGGTACTAAGGACTATACATGGGTGTTGAGTTGAGGTCAAAAATCAAAAGCCTTTGGGTACTTGCTTTGCAAATCACTTAGGCTCAAAAGAAAAGACAGAATTATTTGGAAAGAGAAAATAATAGGAATAAAATCCAAGAATGGATTTTATTAGTTTGGACAGAATGTTTGGGTTGTATCCAAGTGGAAGGAGGGGTTTTGAGGGGAGTTTTACCATAAGTGGCATGGCAAAACAGAAATGGATCAAAACCAAATAAAATCCCAAAACCAAAAGGTTTTCTTTTTAGAAGGAAACTGAAATCCAGAAAGAGTTTTTAGAGAATAGACTTAGAAGAGGGTTTTTAAAAAAAATTAAATGACCTTTTTCAAACCAGGCAAGGTTCTTCTGAAAACAAAACCATAAAAAAATTTGGAGTGTCACAAGGCCCATGGCATACTGAGAGGGGATTCGGCTCTTTTGAACCTCGCAGCACCCAGAGCTAGTTCGAGAGCTCAAGAACACTAATACAATCACCAAAGCAGGATCGTAGGGTTTTACACATCTTTGCGGCCCGAACCTGGGTAAATCCTCTGTGTGCCATCCCCTAGTCCCGCTCTTCTCACGATTCCGCGCCCCGCAACCGCAGAAGGGATTCCAGTGATCCCATAGGTGTCGTTTCCCACCGACATCATGATACGGGGACTTTCTGTTAGATGGCCTCGACGTTTCCTCAAGCCATGAAAATGCACTATAATTTGCTTGTCATCAATGCCTGCAAATCTCTATCTCTCTCTCAACATAGCAGATCATCATTAGACACTAAATCCTTCAATGGGAGCTTGCAATTTGCTTGCATTAGATCCCTCATTAGACACTATATGTTCATCACCAGGAGCATGTAAAATGTTTGCATCAAATCCTTCATTAGCAGTCTGTTCATTAGACACTTCAGGCTCAAGAACAACATGAGCTTGTATGTTTGCACCGGAAACTTGATTAGATACATTAGATTCAGTCAGTTTAGTATTGATTGGGGGAGTCATAAAATAAGTACAAATTGGCTTCATTTTCTCATAGATTCCATATATACAAGCAGTTTTACAACATCGTCAGGTTTAACTATTGGCCAGAAATTGAAGAGTGTAATTAGATATAATCAGTGTGATGTACCTGCTCGTTGCGCATGCTACTCTTGCAAGCTGCGACTGTCCATTTGCGCAAGCTCGATGCCATGCTCGTGCTGTCGCCGCCGCCTCCCACGCAGGCTACACCCGGGGTTGGATCTTCATCTTCTTGTCCTTCCGTTCGCTTGAAGCCCAGCAACCGCCCTCCAACAAGGGCATGAGGAAGTGTTGTGTCGGTCTGTCCAACGGTGTCTAGGTTAGTAGCGAACCAGACTAGAGGCTGGAGCGAACGAATTGGGATTTTTCCTGCTATCGATCGATATGGGAGACGCTCGTTTGGGCTGCGAGCCTGCTATAGGGCCTGCCTTGCACTTATGTTATTGGCCCATCCAAATTGAAACATTTTTCTTCATTTTTTACATTGCCTTCTCATGCGTTGGGACGAACAAAACTAGCCTGGGCCAACCTGGACCACTCAAACTAGGTTCACACTTTGCAGCCACCCGAGGCGGCCGCCCATACCAGCCCCTATGGTGGCGTCGCCCCTTTTGCGTGTATGATTGGGGTAGTGAAAAATATTCTAGTGGCGCTTTTGATTTACCCATAGAATGGTTGAATTGCTTGTTTATATGAACTGAGCTCGCCAATAATGTGAAGGATGCCAGTCTTTTCATCCTATTGTAGATTGCTTAGATCTCGATATGCCAAAAGTAATCGCATGAAATATACAGTAAAAGCCAGTGTGATGTGTGTGGATACAACTAGTCTGACTACACGTCCTCATATAACATATCAAGGACGCACCATCTTACCAGATTAAACATTCGACTTGCCAATACAATGTGGGAAGAAAGAAGTATTGGGACTGCGTATCCAAGCAATTGATGCCATGGACTCCTTCGTACAACCTTGTAAGCCAAAAAGAAGTTGCAGTGTGCCTATACAAAGAACTAGCATAAGTTCAGTTACTTGCTTCTTGGAATTTTACTTAGCCACTTATTGCAAAATTGTTCAATTACGTTGCTTGGCTTAATTTACTTTCCTACTGATTACATAATGCCACAGCCTGTTAATCCTATTATAGACTGCACCTATCTATGTGTTTTATACTTACTGTTAAGAATTACCTGTTTGCCTGAACTTAAATAGCTACTTGTTTGTTTAACTGCTTTGCTGCTGCAACAATGGGTTACAATGATGTTAATAACTACTTTTCAGCATCCAATTGAAACTCTTTAATTCCTTTGTTTAACTGGTTTGTTGTTATAACTCCCAGTTGAGATGTTTTGCTAACTTCAACTTTTCTAAATCCAATTGGAACTTTAATGGCAAAACAGGTTAGCCCAAGATCAAAGAGCGAGGCCCCCTTGGACGTTGTATCTTCCCACAGAAGTGGCACCGGCCCAATCGTGCATTATGAATTGCCAACTTCTGATGCTCTAGAGGCTAAACTAGTGGTAGAAAGAGATTCTGCTTCTGCACTTAGAGATGAAGTTGACATGTTGGGGAAGCAAACAGCACAATCATAAGCAGTACCCAAGACAACCATTAAATATTTGGTGGATTTCAAAACGAAGCAAGCTAAGACTGACCACATTGTTAAGGTCCTGAAGGAAAAAAGGAAATTAAATTCCCACTTGGTAAATCATAGGTGAAATGTTCTTTCAATAATTGAATAACCTTAGTCTTGTTTGTTCATGTAATCAATCAAACCATTTGTTTTAGAGATCATGTAATAATTGTCTTTTGTTTTTTGTTTTCTGGTTTGTAATTTTGTTTGAGCACAAGCCTGTATTAATTGATAAGACTCGGAGACATTTCATTTTTGATTGTTGTGCTAGACCTACAAATATGTCAATCGGGCTGAATGTGCATTCAGGAATAATAGTAGTATAGATGGACCGTAAGTGGCACGCATCGGAAAGGGCCAAGATGCTGTAGTAGCTTGGCTAAAAAAGGATGTTGTTGTAGCAAAAAAAGTAAAACGGCCTGGCTTATGTATGTTAGTTTATATCATTGATACATATACTCTATAAGTGTTTATATGTCTGTTAGTTCTGTACATTGTTGGTTGATTGACTCGGTATTTGAATCTTGATACATCGCTTGTGTACATATCTAAATGGGAGTACACATTATGTTGCGTGTGACATTTGAGTTGGACATGAAGTGTTCCAAATATTCGAATTCACTTTAAAATGGATTCTAGCTTCTGAATTTGAGTATCGGCATTTGTAAACCATATTCACATATGACAGTGGAATACATCTTTGTCGTCCTTTTATAAAGATTCATATAGGAATACAAAATGGATTTGAATTTAGTTGCCAGGGTAAACATGGATGCTTATTGTCCCAAAATTCGAAAGAAGCGGCAAAATGTCCACTCCCACATCGGTTGCCTGAAGCCAAGTGTTTGGGAGATGGAAAGTACTATCTACCCATTACACGGACAATCCATCGGCCCGATTTCCACTGCTCTAAATAGGGGTTGGTTAGTAACTTCAATTAGATGTGACACGACCACCTTTGAGCCCATTCCAACACAGTGGGCGCCAAACATGGGCGGCAAAACACATTTTATTGAAGATCGTCCGAAAGACCCCTGTTTCTCCCTCCATTTCCCCATTCATACACGGTGGGCGGCAAAACAAAGTCGACTCGGGCGAAATCGATGTAGGCAAATATTTTCAATAGGGGCAGGTTTGTAACTTCACTCAGACGTGACACAACCGCCCTACCTGTCAGCCCTGTTCATACACCATGGGCGCCAACCATGGGCGCCAACCACCCTCTCCTCGCCCGAAATCGCTCTGGGCAAATATTGGCGAGATGCGAGATTACCATCGTATCCCCAACCGACGAGACGTCCAAATTTTAAACAAGGCCTAAATTCGTAACTTTCCCATATTTTAGATAGGCGCGTCCAAAAAACATGGTTCCCCGTACCTCTCCCTCCATTATCCCATTCATACACCGTCCACGCTAGAACACCATCCCCACACCAGCCTTCGTCCCCCACCCCACCCATCGCCGCCGTCCTCCACCACATCCATCTCCACCGTCCTCCACCATGCCGGAGCCCCTACCAAGACCGCATCGTCCACTGCTAGAGATGGACGTTTCTCATCCACGGCGATGGACCAAGCCTTGCATCGCCTCCTCTCTCTTCATCGGCGTCATCGTCCTCTTTGCCGGGGCTGCTCACACGACCTTCTCTTCCACCACAACGGGACTTATCCCCTGATGCGCTAAATATCATTTCTCCGGTTGGCAGCTTCAAATCTGCTATGGCACAATCATAGTACGTTTTAATTGATCATGCTTAGGGTTTAATTGATCACGTTGGTTCTGTGGTGGTTTCTTTAATAGAAATCGGAGGGGAAACCCTCTTTTGCTAAAAAATATGCTTAGAGTTTCCCCCTTTTATGATCACTATACGATCAGAATACGTGCTTCGTGTCATAATAGCACCGCTCCACCCATCAAGCTAAACATGCTTAGATGTTCAAATACGAATATGATATTATTAAAACAGAGTCGTTTAACTAGTCAACTAAATGTTCCTAAATTAGTTTCGAAAATGCATGTTCGCCGCTTGGGTGTGTATCTCTATAGGGTGCCCATGGTGGGCCGGCCCTCCCTGGGATTTTGGGTCGTCCCAGGACCCGATTCCCCTCTGTTCTGCTGCGCGCTTCCGATCTCTACTCGCCCCCAGCCGCCTGTCTCGCCGGCGACTTGCCGTCCCCGGATGGCATGACTCTAGGAGGAGACGCTGGACTAACAGGAGGTCAGGAGCCGCTCGCCCAACAGCGTCACCGCTGCCCGGGCGCGCCGCTGTGCCTACCTTCCCAATCCGTTCAGGGCTCAAGCATGCAGCACCCACTAAGCCAACCCGATTTATCCTGAGATATGTCCTCAACACTCAGCAGCCACTCCTCATCACCCATTTTCTATTGATTCATTACTCATTAGGCATGACTGCCATTAGAGTTTGTTGTGTTCTTAGTGCTGCCTACACTTAATGGTTCGGATGTATTTTGGTAATCTTTAGTACCTGTAAAGTTCATAGGGTTTTCAAAATTCCGGCCCTCGGAACAGACACTAGTCATTTTGGATTGTTGGTCGTAGTGACATTGACCCAGATTACTACTGCAAGCCAGGTTCGTTGACAATTTTACTTGTCTTTCTTACTCATTCGATATAATATCAAATTATTCATGTCGATTAGTTGCAAACAATAAGTGCT
This sequence comes from Triticum timopheevii, assembly GCA_963921465.1. Taxonomy (NCBI): domain Eukaryota; kingdom Viridiplantae; phylum Streptophyta; class Magnoliopsida; order Poales; family Poaceae; genus Triticum; species Triticum timopheevii. The sequence continues at coordinate 279,907,842 of OY997264.1, forward strand.
AGACAAAATTCTTGATTCGGATTTCAGACGGTCTCTTACTGCAGTTACAATTCTGCATACTTGTCCTAGTAAGCTCACAAGTAAATGATTGATTCACTACATCTATGCTTGCCTTGTCATATTTGTTGTTAATATTCTTTTAGGGTGGACCACCATGTTTCTAAATACTGGAACCGTAGACATGAGTGAATATTATTTCTCTATGTGATCTCTTCCATCATGTGTGGGCAACAAACACTACATTGTATAGAAAGGAAGTGTCATTTCCAGCTTTACATAGGCTTTGCTCTTTCACATGGAATACAATCTTCCTACTTGCTTTGTGTCGCACTACCAACACTCCACCCTTGAAGCTAAACATTATGCCACTAATAATTCCTTAGTTTATTTGTTCAAATACGAATTTCATGTGATTCTAATGTTCCTACTTCAGTTTTGAAATGTGTGTCTGCCTGTTATAGAGACATAAGGGGTTTGTATTTATGTGTGTGGTCTGTCAACACGGTTGGGGGGTGAACTTTGCATATGCAGGGGTTTATAGGGAGACACTCTTCGAGTTGAATCCGCAATGCATTCCATAGATAATCTGACTACTTTTTATGTTTTCATGAATCTCAGATTCTGAACAGCATCATAATGATTATGAGCATGCACGCACGAAAAGAATAAAGCAGAACAATGCCATGGCTGTCAAACTTGGCATTAAGGGACTGAAATCAAGTCTGGATGCAATGCAATGTAAACACTATCGACTTACAGATTCATGCTCAGAATATGATCCTAACCGTGATTCTGAGCTAGAGGGAGATCTAAGTCAATGTAGCTCCCTAGTGGAGGAGTCAGAGGAAGATGCCCTATCTTATTCACCCATCAAGGTGCTTGCTCTAACTTTCCAAGGTTATATTGGTCACACATATCTTGCAACTGATGCTTTGCATTGATTCTACTTTGTTGAACTGCCATTAGCTTAGTTTATACACCGTGTATGTGAATACGCCCTGCCTATCCATTTTCAGTACATATTCCATCTGTCATCATACCATATTTATCCATTCAAATGCTGTTCTTGTGTATCAGATGTTCAAAAGGAAGAGGGCGATTGCTGATCGTGGAGGAGCACAAGCAAAGTATTTGGAAAAGGTAGTGGCACCTGATAAATCAAATAGCCCATTAGGTGTAGTTGCAATATCACCTGACCCACAAAACACCCAACTCTAGCAGACTCTAGCCCTACTACACTGGTCATTTCTGATGCCCCAACTCAGCAGACCCCAACTGCAGCAAACAGTATGATTATGCCAGTTGAGATAGTACCAGCTCTACGACACAAAACCCCCATTCCAGCAAAGAGTGCACCAAATCCAGTTGCCAAATCCCTTTTCGAACCAGAGAGAGCCCCAATTGCAGCAAATAGGACCCCTGTCCCATTTCTTCCCAGTTTAGAAGATGAAGCTTATATTGTTGTCAGGAACTTTGTGTGCATGCTTCCTTCATGGAAAGATTATACTACAGACACGGAGCAATTTCCAGCCTTCCTCCGCAACTTACGCGTAAGTAATGTACTAATGTTATTCATGGTCATTACTGCATATGTTTCTGCTGACAGAAGACACAAATTTCATTCTTTTAAATAGGTGAGGAGCAAACTGGATTGTGAAGAGGAGCAAGGGTTGTTTGCACTTTTCAAGCAATCGTTGATGAAGTATCGTTCCTACCTGAGGCAAGCGCACTTCGATGGCAAGCCTCTAAATGAAATTTCTGTAAAGTCTCTGGTGCTACATTTATCCGACGGTGACTAGAATAATCTTGTTACACATTGGTCTCGGCTGCAGAGTAAGGTACTGTCTATGATATCACATCACAATTTGAACTACATTTCTGCATTTTCCTTAACGTCTCACTTGTACGAAAACTATTAGCAGAAGAACATTCATTCTCAAGGGACCATAGAATCTCGCAACTATACTACACACTGCATTGCTCTTGTGAGTACCTCTTGCCCTGTATAACCATACTTCCTTTCATAGTTGTTTGATTATGTAGCATCACTACACATGTTAGCCTCGTTATCATCCATTTGGTGGACACTATAAGATCTGTATGGACTCTTACATAAATTTAGAATCAACCCAATGTTTTTGAAGAGGTTTAGCTCTGCAGTCCTCTTGTAAGGACTGAACGTCGTCTATCACTGTACTTACATTAACAACTACTCCCTCCGTCCCATAATATAAGAACGTTTTGTATAGTACACTAGTGTTCAAAACACTCTTGTATTATGGGAAGAGGGATTGGTTCATTGTGTAGCATTCTACATCTTATCTCCCTCGCCCACCATTTACTAAAAAAGATCAGATCTATATTTAATCTTACCAACAAGTAGAATACACAGACAATGCCAGTGTAGAAGTGTAGCCCATTGCTCTTGTCAGTACATTTTGTCCTGTAACGCTTGTACTTCCAGGGATTGGTAGTTGATTATGTAGCATCAGTCTGCATCTTATCTTCATTATCCTCTATCCCTTCCAGTATTATCATATCTATAATTACTCTCTGCAAAATGTATAGTACAAACAATGCTTATGAAGAAGATTCTGTGCTGAAATTCTTGAGTTATCCTTCCCTTGACATGGAGAAGGGCATTATAAAGCCGGTGTTAACTATTAATGTAAGTCAGTCCTTCTAAAGCCTTTATCCTCAACTGCTGTTTAATTTGCTCATACTCCCTATCGTTTAGTGCTGTTTAGTTTGCTGTTTCTACCAAAATGCATGTTCGCAAGAACCGTAAGTTCTAAGTTTTACTTGTAAAACCAAATTCCTTATTCATACCATGCACATTACTCAATACTCCCTATATGTATGCTTGTTTTTGTGGATCTATAATCCAGTGTGTGGTGAAGCAGCCCACATTTGCACCTTGTCATCTCCTGTTTTATCTTACTGATGTGGCTGATGATATCAACAACATGCCATGCACATTAACCAAAATAGATACAATGATTTTCTTTGCCCTTCATCTATGCTTGTTATGGTGACATGGTAATCCAGTAGTGTGGTGAAGCTCCCCGCATTATGAACAATGCCAAATTATGCTATTGATATTTTCAACTTACTCCTTATTTTCTAATTTGAAATTGGATGGAATTGACAGCACAATTATCATCTTTGTTTATACACGTGCAAAACCTGTCAACTCTCCTACGTGTGTTGATCAAGAAGAACATCAAGGAGTGGGAGGAGTGCCTACCCATCACCGAGTACGCCTACAACCGTGCAAGACACTCTACAACCGGCAAGTCCCCCTTCGAGGTCGTCTACGGTTTCAACCTTTTGTCGCCATTGGACATCCTTCCTCTACCTCTTCAAGAACGAGCAAAGATGGACGCAAGTGCAAGAGCCGCCAACCTCAAGAAGATGCATGAAGAAACACGTTCCACGATTGAGCGCCATGTACAAGGACTCGCTTCCAAGCTCAACCTCAACAAGTCTCCTATGGTGTTCCAACAGGGTGATCAAGTATGGATACATCTCCGCAAAGACCGCTTCCCCAAGGAACGCAAGTCCAAGCTACTCCCACGAGCCGACGGACCATTCAAGGTGATCGCACGCTACAACGACAATGCCTACAAGGTCGACATCCCACGCGACAAGTACAACGTTAGTGACATCTTCAATGTCAAAGACTTGGCCAAGTACCATGGTGATGAAGAGCACGATCCGTGGACGGATCTTTCCCAAGGGGGGAAGATGATGCAGAGCATCCCTCGACTACTCGCACTGACACTCCATCACCACCGCAAGCACCAAGTGGACCAATGACAAGATCACGTGCACGCGCCATCGAGAACGAGGTTGACTCTCTCCTCTTCGAGTTTCGTTCGGTTTCACATGAGAATTGGATTCTACCTCAAAGAGACTCGCTACGCATTCTTACGCACAAAGAAGATGATCGTGAGGAGGAGATGATGGAGACTCGAGCGTCCATGGAGGAAGGGAAGGGAAAGGAGAACAAGAAGAACGAAGGAGAGAAGCTCCTGGACACCCCGGGTGCCCGGTCGGAAGGACCCCGGGTGCCCGGACGCGAAGACATGGGGAGGCCCGACCCCCCAGGACACCCCGGGTGCCCGGCCATGGCAGCCCCGGGTGCCCGGCCTCTACCTGGGCTGCGCCCCAACCGGCCCCGGGTACCCGGCCCTCCACTTGGGCTTCGCCCAACCAGCCCCGGGTGCCCGGCCCATGCCCAGCCGGCCGCTAGGAGCCACCCCGGATGCCCGGGCTTGGAGCCCCAGGTGCCCGGCCACTCGCCCGCCAGCTCCTGACCCGGCCGGGTGCCCGGCCACTTCGCTTCCGGGTGCCCGGCCCTGCCTGGGCACGGCTCCCTGACCGGTCCGGGTGCCCGGCCGGTTTCACCCCGGGTGCCCGGACCCTTCCACCGTGGCTACGCATTTTAGGGACATTTTAGTCCTTTGTACCCCCCTTTCCCTAAGTTTCATCCCTAGCCTTTATATACTTATCTCCTAGGCCATTTGGAAGGATAACAAAGTATTAGATTAAATAGTGTGAGCTTTGCTCCTTGTATCCCCTCCTCTTTGGAGATCAAGCCCCCACCTAGGGAAGAATCCTTTGGATTATCAAGGCCTCCTCTTGGAGAAGATCAACATCAAGACTTCACCTAGTGGGAAGAACTTACCTAGTGCTATTATCATTGGATTGATCTTGTAATCTTGTGGATCTCATGTATGCCACTCTAGTGGATGTGATATTTGGGTTTGTTTGAGAGTTTTTTTCTTGGTGTTCTTGAGTTTTTCCTCCTTTTCCCCCTCCAAGTGTGAAAAGATCCCACCTAGGGTTTGACCCTACAACAGGTCGTCTACGGTTTCAACCCGTTATCCCCATTGGACATTCTTCCTCTTCCACTACAAGAGCGCACCAACATGGACGCGAGTGCACGAGCGAGCTACGTAAAGAAGATGCATGAAGATAAATGGCACACCATCGAGCGCCAAGTACAATGACTCGCGACCAAGATCAACATCAACAAGCAACCCATGATATTAAACATCAAAGATCTTGTGTGGCTACACCTTCGCAAGGACGCTTTCCCAAGGAACGCAAGTCCAAACTTCTACCCGAGCCGATGGACCCTTCAAGGTGCTAGCACGCTACAACAACAATGCTTACAAGATCGACCTCCCAAGCGACAAGTACAACGTGAGCGACATCTTCAGTGTCAAAGACCTCTCGCCATACCATGGTGATGAAGGTTTCGATTCGAGGTCGGATCTTTCCCAAGTGGGGGGAGGGATGATGCGGAGCATCCCACGATCATCCCCATGGACGTATCTACATCTCCCACGACACCACTTGGACCAATGACAAGAGCTCGAGCAAAGGCTATCAAAGATAAGGTGAACTCGCTCCTCTCTGAACTCCCACTTTCTACACATGAGACATGGCTACTACCTCAAGCAGAAACACTTTGTGTGATCAGGTACTTGGAGGAAGGCCACGGAACAGCTACATCCAATGGTCAAGACAGCGAGGGCACCAAGTACGAAGGACAAGAAGAAGAGCTACCGAAGAAGCTCCAGAGGTGGACGTCTGTCTAGGACCGAACGTCCGGCGCCTGACGCTCCAACCAGCAGACGTCCGACTAGGACCGGACGTCCGGTGCCTGAAGGCCCAGCCGACCCAAGTCCCAGCCGACGAGAGCTACAACAAGCGGATGTTCGGACGACCGGCAACACTGCCCAGCGAGCGGATGGCCGGCCCCCACCAGACGACCGGCAATTCCACTCCCGAGCCGATTCTGTGGAAGACGGAAGCGACCGGATGACCGGCGACCGGACGACCAGCCACCTCTGGACGTCCGGTACCCCGTTTACAGAACGTAATTAGCGGAAGTCCGATCCCTACCGGACGTCCGGACCTCTGCGAGTGACCGGACGAAAGGTAGAGACCGGACGTCCGTTGTGTGTGTGCGTAGCTTTGGGCCCGAGGCCCATGTACCCTTTCATTATGCCCCCTTTTGCACTTAGACTATAAATAGACCTCCTCCTCCTAGTTAGGGTTAGCAAAGGATTAGCTAATATTTGTGTGAGAGCTTTGCTCATCCACTTGGTTACTTCTCCTTGGAGCTCATGACCTCTTCGGAGAAGATCCCACAAGCAGATTAAGACCCCATCACGGGAAGACCCTTCAAGACCTCCTCACAGAGAAGACCTTTTGTATCGTCCTTTGTTGGATTTGAATCGTGTATCTCTTTGTGTTTCAAGGATCTAGCATATGTCTGACCAAATCTTGTTGGTTGAGTGATTTCTCTTGTGTTTCCTCCCGTGATTTCTCCTCGTGTTCTTCGTGTTCTTCGTAGGATCCCCTCCAATCATGAAAGATTGGGCATCTAGGGTTCTACCGTACATCACTTGTGTTATGACATATGAATTATTCATGCCCACTATTTGCACACATGACATGCTTGCCATGATTCCTTATAGTACGTTGCATCTTCACACTAATAGATTTCTTTACTTGATCACTATGATTGTTTGCTTTGTCGCATCACCCACGTTCCATTCTTACTCTCTTTCTTGGGTTGATGACATATACGTTCATACCTCTCACTTTATTTGCCATGATCATTGTCTCTTGTCTCCATTAGTTGCATCTCTCATATCACCTTGTGTTGAGTGCCAACTTGCTATGCTTGTTGATCATGGAGACTTGGGCATATTACTTGTGATGCATGCTTATTTACTTGAGCCTATTGTATTTGGTTGTTCTCGCATCATATGCCTCCATACTATGAAATGCTCCCTTGTACTTTCTTAGGATGAGCATGATGCACACACTTGTTGGGTATCTTACCACACGAATGATAGGTTTTGCACTTCCGCTTACCTCATTTGTTTTTCTGAGTGTTTGTCATGTTCTTTCGTTTTGAAGGATTCACAAGGCGGTACCATGATGAGACAACTTGGTCATGTGAAGGCATGCTCGATGCGCGACACCAACATTTTCGATATTCTCATAAAGGTGAACTCTTTCCATTTGAGCCATCCTCAAACATGCATATTGGATGGGTCATTCTTTCATTGTTGTTTCCTTCTTGTTCTCTACATGATACATCTCGCAAACGAAGGAGCGATGTCGGTGTCAAAACCGGCGGATCTCGGGTAGGGGGTCCCGAACTGTGCGTCTAGGCGGATGGTAACACGAGACAAGGGACACGATGTTTTTACCCAGGTTCGGGCCCTCTCGGTGGAGGTAAAACCCTACTCCTACTTGATTAATATTGATGATATGGGTAGTACAAGAGTAGATCTACCACGAGATCAAGGAGGCTAAATCCTAGGAGCTAGCCTATGGTATGATTATTGTTCGTCCTATGGACTAAAACCCTCTGGTTTATATAGACACCAGAGAGGGGTAGGGTTACACAGAGTCGGTTACAATGGTAGGAGATCTACATATCTGTATCGCCAAGCTTGCCTTCCACGCCAAGGAAAGTCCCATCCGGACACGGGACGAAGTCTTCAATCTTGTATCTTCATAATCTTGGAGTCCGGCCAAAGATGATAGTTCGGCTATCCGGACACCCCCTAGTCTAGGACTCCCTCAGTAGCCCCTGAACCAGGCTTCAATGATGACGAGTCCGGCGTGTAGATTGTCTTCGGCATTGCGAGGCGGGTTCCTCCTCCGAATACTTCATAGAAGATTTTGAACACCAGGATAGTGTCCGGCTCTGCAAAATAAGTTCCACATACCACCGTAGAGAGAATAATATTTACACAAGCTCAATCTGCTGACGTATTCCGTGGCGTGACATCACACCACGGCCAAGCCTTTATTCGAATCATCTTTACTGTTCCACCTCGGCGCGTTTAGCGAAGCAGTTTCCTTGGCACGTCTTGTCAAAGCAGAGATCGTGTCCCCCTTATTGTAGGATTCTCATCAATGCGAGCATGGGTAACCCAACCATGCCCGTTGGCACGCCCCCTCTATCGAAGGCGAGTCCCAAACGGCCACGGGGACGGCTCTTGGTATTCAACCTCTTTATAACGAAACCAAGGCCTGCTCCTTTTTTTCAATTTCAATCGAATCCGCCCTTCGCCTCGAGTTCCAACACCCAAAGCTCCAGATTCAGGCACTTCGGACCTTCGACAATGTCCGGCTCCGACCTGCAAGGCCGGTGGATGCCTTCTTCCATCACGGAAGAAGACGTGCTAAAGCTGAGAGGCGCTAGGTATCTAACCGGCGAAATTTCGCATAGGCTGCCTGCCCAAGGGCAGGTTATTCCTACTCCCGAGCCTGGTGAGAGCGTGGTGTTCGTGTCTCACTTCCTTCGGGGCTTAAGCTTCCCAACGGACCCCTTCGTTAGGGGGCTCATGTTTTACTATGGGCTGGAATTCCATGACTTGGATCCGGAGTCCATCTTCCACATCTCATCGTTCATTGTCGTATGCGAAGCTTTCCTCCGCATTGCCCCTCACTTCGGATTGTGGCTCAAGACCTTCAAAGTGGAGCCGAAGATGATCAAGGGGCAGCAGGCAGAGTGCGGAGGGGCTGTTATAAGCAAGAGTGCTGACGCTCCATGGCCCGAGGGCTCTTTTCAAAAGGAGCTTGGTTTGTGGCAACAGGAGTGCTTTTACATCACCGCTCCCAGGGGCACCAAATGGGTGGCGCCACCTGCCTTCTGCTCGGGTCCTCCACAACGGCTGGCATCATGGGTCAACAAAGGGCTTGACTGGGGGTCGTCCAAGGACGTACCTCTGCTGCAGGGCCGTATTCGAGACCTCCAAGAGAGAGATCAATCTGGTCGTAGTGGCGCAGGTCATGTTGATCCGGCGCCTTTTGCCCTGCAAATGTCGCCCCCTCCGCCTATGGGAATTTAATCCGGAGGGACCACGAGCTCTCCAACATTTTATGGGTGTGACACCCGTGGAGATGTACAAACTGTTCTTCGGATCACAAGAGATGTGTCCGGACTTGACCGAGGACGCAGGTCTGAGCTGCAATCGCCCGGATACTCAAGTAAGTAGTCCTATGCCCGGACATGCTATCCGTACATTTATCATAAACTTGCCCTTTAAAGAGTTGTCCCTTGAACAGGAGTGGATGGCGAAAGCCAAACTAATAAGGTGTCCAGCCCCCTCGCTGAGACCACGCCGGATCCTGTGTTAACCAAGATGCTGGAGGCTGCGCCCTTGGAAGAGGGCAAAGGGGGGAACAAGGAAACTACTGCCTCCGTGAAGGAGGCTTGCAAAGAAGGCGGGACCAAGAATCCCTCCCTCCAGGGGGAGAAGAGGACCGCTTCTGACGATCCGGAGGCCAAGGCCTCAAAGTGGGGGAAGAAATCTTCACCAGAGGGTCCTGCGCCAGGAGAAGCCCCGGCCGCACTATTTCCCCAATGGAATCAGCCCTCCAGCGAGCCGTAAGTAGAAAGGGGAGTTTTGTAATAAGGGACATCCCTGTTTTTATTTCTAAAGATAACCGAAGTTTTACCTTGTAGTTCGGATCTCAGCCCTTCTCAGCAGAGCTCATCTTCAGGGGATCTTCGTCCGGAGATGATGGAGAGCGAAACGCCTCCATTTGCCGCACTGTCAGGCGGGGCGGACGACCCTGAGGTGTCGTCGCGGAGGGTTTCCCCGAGTCCGGCGGGGCCGGAAGGTCCGGCACCAACTGGTGTACGGTTGGAGGAGCTGAAGGATCTGCTCGGGCGAGCGTCTATCTCAGAAGATCACCGTGCGTTAATGGGTACGGTGATTCAAAGGATTTCATCCGCTGAGAGCGGATTGCATGAAGCCGTCAGAAGTTTACTGACGGGGTTTGAGGTATGCAAAAATGATATACCTTCTGACAGTTTTGCATATAGAATGCGCCCGGTATAGATAGTAGCCCCTGAGACTCGGTACGTTGTCGAAAGTGACAGCGCGCCGAGGATCATAATCTCAGTTGTAAGATGTCTCCTGTCCTATATAGGTGGCGGAGCGTCCGGTGGCCAGCCGGACTGATCAATTTGCCGAACTGAAGCGGCAACTTGACGTGGCGGATGCGGACATCGCGCTTGTCAATAAGCGGCTTGACGAGTCACAAGGTATGCAACTTCTCCGCGGACACCTGGTAAGGGAGCTTGATGCCCATGCCTTACAATGTGTATGCTTTATGCAGATGGTGCCGCTGCTATGGAGAACCTTCGGGCGGAGCTAGCCCGAGTCAAGGAGCAAGCCAAAAAAAGTGACACGGCTGCCTTGAGGGCGTCCGAGGAGCTAAAAGCCGAATAGGCTGCTCACTACCGAAGCAGGGAGGAAATGGCCGAGATGGCCGGGAAGTTGAAGAATGCTACCGACCGCTGCGAGTTTCTTGAAAAAGAACGCCGAGCGGAGCAAGAGGACCTGAAGAAGGCCACCGCCGAAGCCAAGGATGTCCGCTCCGCGATGAGAGCTATAAAGGAGGAGCTACATCAAGCCGAGGATATCGCGGCTGGAAAGCCCTTTCTACTACAGAGGAAGTTCACGGATCCGAAGTATGCTAAGTTGGGCCAGCTGTGGGGTGCGGAGGATGCTTATCTAGATTTGGCGGCGAGTGCCGCAAACGCGGTCGCACACTTCCGAGGCCAAAATTATGGAATGGAAGAGCTTTTTTGGTCGCAGTTCCATAGTCCAGAGCGTCTGCTTTCATTGACCGATCGTTTGGCCGAATGGGCTGAGCTGAATAGGTTGTCCGGACTTGCCATGAAGGATGTCGTGACTCATTTTTGGCCGAAAAGGCCCGAGCCGAAGAGTTATTTTGGCTTGGTGCAGCAGTTCCTTGGTGCGGTGCCGCATATAGATGCAATGAAGCGGTCGGCATGCATAGAGGGTGCGCGGATGGCTCTTTCCCGTGTCAAAACATACTGGGCAAAGATGAAGGCCACCGACGTTGCATCCCAGGATTCGGACAGAAGCCGAGTACCTGCCGAGCACTATTCTGAGGAAGTCCTGCAGGGTGCTCGTTTAATAGAGATGCAATGCTCGAAGAATATTATGTTCAAATGACATGTATGATTTGTGAAACCATGTTTCAATATAATATAAGGGCTTTTTATACTTGTGCGTTCAAGTATTGAAGTACCTCCTATGCGGCCGTTAATGTATATGTGTATATAACCTGAAAGATGGCAGTCTTCGGCTTCAGCCCCCACGCACATAGTGCGGGGGTGTTTGCAAAAAAGCACATTTTCACACTTAATCCAATGTCTTGGTCCTGTGAAGGAGGTGATACTATAGCAAACTAGGCAACCGGACTATAATGCTTTATCACTTTCACTTAGCCATAGGAGTTCGATGGTGGGGCTACTATATAGCCCCTAGAGGCACCGCACTCTCCCGAATTCGGGGTGCGTATGTGCCTGGCCGGGAAACGGTCCTTCGTTAATGCGGAGTAATTCTAAACATTCCGGTGGGTCATCGAGTGGTTGACCAGTCTCACGCTATATCATGACAGTCAGTTTTCGGCTTTCTCTACTGAGGTGTTCACCCGGCCGAACCGGGGCACAATCGCAGTAGTTCTCCTATTGCCGCGTTAGCCGATAGAGCGGAACGTAAGGCAGCAAAACACAAGAGCCGGGCAAACCCAACATTTGACCAAAGGCATGATTCAGAGCTGATGCATATAAGGCCTAACTCAAGACGCCGAACACTCCCTGAGGTATTCGGTCTTTATGAAAATGGGCAGAACGATGCCCTAAGCCCCTAGTGTCCAGGTACGCGCAAAAATTTCTGACGCGGCCGATGCCAAAACGCCAGCCTCCTCCTCGGTTATGGCAAGAAACCGGGGGATGTGTATCAACAAGAGACAATAAAAAAGGTTTACGCAGGGTCTTAATCTGAAAAGAATCCTTGCAACGGGTCCCTACTGCACGTCTGCGCCTGTGTCTCCGTTGTGCCGTATCCTGGACGGGTGTAGCACGGTGTTCATCTGTAAAAGAGAAGAACTTAGTTGAAAGAAAAAGGATCGTGCGAAAAATGTATTTTGAAATAAACAAAGTACTATTCAAAAAATGAATAAAATTGAGCTTTATTGTCTCTTGTTGTGGAGCCCCTTGTAAGGGGGAACGCGGCTAGTAAGCCCCTTGTTTATTTATACCGGACTCGCCTAACCGTGTCCGGGGTCTGAATGACCTGTTTAGGTGCTTTGATTAGCAAAGCCGGATTAGTGTGTGGCTGTCAAGGCAGTCTCACGTTCTTCCGTATTTGAGGAACACTCGAAGTTTCCCTTTAATGAGATGATGCCGCATGGACCGGGCATTTTAAGTGTAAGAGATGCGTAATGCGGTATTGCGTTAAAGCGAGCGAAAGCTTCGCGTCCCAATAGTGCTTGATAGCTACTTTTAAACGGGGCGATGTGGAAGACTAACTTTTCGCGACGGAAGTTGTCGGATGAGACGAACACAACTTCTAGTGGTAGAGAGCCCATACAATGGGCATATGGGCCTGGCATTACTCCTTTAAAGGAAGTGTTGCTATGGCGAATTTTGGTTGGGTCTATCCCCATTCTGCGGATTGTGTCCTGATATAGCAGGTTTAGATCACTACCGCCGTCCATTAGGACTTGTGTAAATTGTAGTCCGTCGATTATAGGATCTAATATCAAAGCAGTCCATCCTGCGTTCCGGATACTTCCGGAGTAATCTTGATGGTCGAAAGTGATTGGTTTTGACATCCAGTGTCGGGACACCGCTGGGGTGGACTGAGGGAGTCCTGGACTAGGGGGTGTCCGGACAGTCGGACTATCAATGTCCGCCGGACTCCAAGACTACGAAGATACAAGATTGAAGACTCCGGCTCGTGTCCGGAAGGTACTTTACTTGGTGTGGAAGGCAAGCTTGGCGATACGGATATGTAGATCTCCTACCATTGTAACCGACTCTGTGTAACCCTAGCCCTCTCCGGTATCTATATAAACCGGAGGGCTTTAGTCCGTAGGACAAGATACATTACAACAATCATACCATGGGCTAGCTTCTAGGGTTTAGCCTCCTTGATCTCGTGGTAGATCTACTCTTGTACTACCCATATCATCAATATTAATCAAGCAGGACGTAGGGTTTTACCTCCATCGAGAGGGCCCGAACCTGGGTAAAACATCGTGTCCCTCGTCTCCTGTTACCATCCGCCTAGACGCACAGTTCGGGACCCCCTACCCGAGATCCGCCGGTTTTGACACCGACATTGGTGCTTTCATTGAGAGTTCCTCTGTGTCGTCACCGATAGGCTTGATGGTGTCTTCAACCTGCAACGCTGTCCAGGGTGAGACTTTTCTCCCCGGACAGATCTTCGTATTCGGCGGCTTCGCCCTGCGGGCCAATTCACATGGCCATCTGGAGCAGATCGAAAGCTACACCCCTGGCCGTCAGGTCAGATTTGGAAGCTTAAACTTCACGGCCGATGTCCGAGGAGACTTGATCCTTGACGGACTTGAGCCACAGCCAAGCGCGCTGCACTGTGACGATGGGAATGACCTAGCTCTACCACCGAACAGTGCCTTGGTGGCCGCACACGGATCCGCTTCGGCCATTAGCCCGGAGCCGATCGCCCAGATCGAGGGTCGGTGGATAGATGCCGCCCTGGGGGCTTCAACATCCACGGCGATGGAGCCGAACACTAATCTTGTCCCCTACGAAACTCGTGATTCCGAGGCGCCGGACTCCTCGCCGGACTCCGAACCTCCCGCGCCCCTACCAATCGATCCGGATTGGGCGCCGGTTATGGAATTCACCGCCGCGGACATCTTCCGATGCTCGCCTTTTGGCGATATCTTGAATTCACTAAAGCATCTCTCGTTATCAGGAGAGTCCTGGCCGGATTATGGCCAGGATGGTTGGGATGCGGACGACGAAGAAATTCAGAGCCCACCCACCACCCACTTTGTAGCCACTGTCGACGATCTAACCGACATGCTAGACTACGACTCCGAAGACATCGACGCTATGGACGATGATGCCGGAGACGAACCAGCGCCCACAGGGCACTGGAAGGCCACCTCGTCATATGACGTATACATGGTGGATACCCCAAAAGATGGGGACGGTGAAGAAACAGCGGAGGCAGATCCCTTAAAGAAACAGACCAAGCGCCGGCGTTAGCGGCGCCGCTCTAAATCTCGCCACAGCAAGAATGGAGATTCCGGCACAGGAGATAATAATACTCCAGAGAGTGCCGAAGACAATCCCCTCCGGCAAGACTCGGCGCAGGAGGATGCAGAAGCAAGCCCCCATGAGAGGGCGGCAGACAAAGAGGTTGAGGATCATAATTATATGCCTCCCTCCGAAGACGAAGCAAGCCTCAACGGTGACGAATTTGTCGGACCAGAGGATCCCGTTGAACAAGAGCGCTTCAAGCGCAGGCTTAACGCCACAGCAAACAGTCTAAAGAAAAAGCAGTAGCAGCTTCAAGCTGATCAGGACCTGCTGGCCGATCGATGGACCGAGGTCCTCGCGGCCGAAGAGTATAAACTCGAACGTCCCTCCAAAAGTTACCCAAAACGCAAGTTGCTCCCCCGATTAGAGGAGGAAGCATACGTACATCCATCACCAGCGCACGATATGGCTGACCGACCACCCCGTGGTCGTGACAGAGAGGCATCCAGGCCCCCAGCCAAGACCATAGCCCGGCATCGCTTCAAAAGTACGAAGCCAAGAGGGAACGCGCCGGACTTGCAAGACATATTGGAGGACAAAGCAAGACAATCCAGATCCATCTATGGATCACGGGGGCACCCTACGACCCACGACGAATACCATCGTGCCGGATACAATAACCCCGGCCGGGCCAAACACAGCAGACAGCGCTCTCTCGAGCTGCGTCACGATATCGCTCAATACAGGGGCGCCGCACACCCGTTATGCTTCACTGACGAAGTAATGGATCATCAGATCCCCGAAGGGTTTAAACTCGTAAATATCGAATCTTACGATGGCACAACAGACCCCGCGGTGTGGATCGAAGACTATCTTCTCCACATCCATATGGCCCGCGGCGACGATCTCCATGCCATAAAGTACCTCCCACTCAAGCTTAAAGGACCAGCTCGGCATTGGCTTAACAGCTTGCCCGCAGAGTCGATTGGGTGTTGGGAGGACCTGGAGGCCGCATTCCTTGATAACTTCCAAGGCACATATGTGCGACCACCAGACGCCGATGACCTAAGCCACATCATTCAGCAGCCAGACGAATCGGCCAGACAATTCTGGACACGGTTCTTGACAAAGAAAAATCAAATCGTCGACTGTCCGGATGCAGAGGCCCTTGCAGCCTTCAAACATAACATCCGGGACGAATGGCTAGCCCGGCACCTGGGGCAGGAAAAGCCAAAATCCATGGCAGCCCTCACATTGTTAATGACCCGCTTTTGCGCGGGAGAGGACAGCTGGCTAGCCCGCAGCAACAATTTCCGTAAAAATTCTGGCAGTCCGGATGCTAAGGACAACAACGGCAGGTCACGTCGAAACAAAAACAAGCGCCGAATTAACGGCGACGATAAGGAGGATACGGCGATCAATGCCGGATTCCGAGGCTCTAAACCCAGTTAACGGAAGAAGCCATTTAAAAGAACCATTCCGGGTCCGTCCAACCTGGACCGAATACTCGACCGCTCATGCCAGATACATGGCACCTCTGAAAAGCCAGCTAACCACACCAACAGAGATTGCTGGGTGTTCAAGCAGGCCGGCAAGTTAATTGCCAAAAACAATGACAAGGGGCTAAATAGCGATGACGAGGAAGAGACCCGGCCGCCGAACAACAAAGGACAGAAGGGTTTTCCCCCACAAGTACGGACGGTGAATATGATATACGCGACCAACATACCCAAGAGGGAGAGGAAACGCGCACTAAGGGACGTCTATGCGATGGAGCCAGTCGCCCCAAAGTTCAACCCATGGTCCTCTTGTCCGATCACTTTCGATCGAAGAGACCATCCGACCAGCATACGCCATGGCGGATTCGCCGCATTGGTCTTAGACCCAATCGTCGATGGGTTTCACCTCACGAGAGTCCTGATGGACGGCGGCAGTAGCCTGAACCTGCTTTATCAGGATACAGTGCGCAAAATGGGCATAGACCCATCAAGGATTAAACCTACAAAGACAACCTTTAAAGGTGTCATACCAGGAGTGGAAGCCAACTGTACAGGCTCAGTCACACTGGAAGTGGTCTTCGGATCCCCGGATAATTTCCGGAGCGAAGAGTTAATTTTCGACATAGTCCCGTTTCGCAGCGGCTATCATGCTCTGCTCGGACGAACCGCGTTTGCCAAATTCAACGCGGTGCCGCACTATGCATACCTAAAGCTCAAGATGCCAGGCCCTCGTGGAGTCATCACGGTCAATGGGAATACGGAACGCTCCCTCCGAACGGAGGAACATACAGCGGCTCTCGCGGCAGAAGTACAGAGCAGCCTTCTAAGGCAATTCTCGAGTCCGGCCGTTAAACGGCCGGATACAGCAAAGCGCGCCCAGAGCAATATCAACCAAGACCACCTGGCGCGATCAGAGCACGCGTAGCAATGCGGCCCCAACCCTCACCCGCGTATGATCGCAAGAATAACACTCCGCGTACATCATTACGCTTTGGAGATACCATGGGCACAGGGGAGGGGGCACGATCACAATGGACCCAGAGTGCGGTTCGACCACACCAGGGGCTCGCAAATGTGCCTTTCCTTTTTATTATTTTTCTTCTTTTCTGTACACAGGACTCTGTTAACCAGAAGCCCTGTCCGGCGGTGAACCTGCCGAACTCATGATGCAACAGTCAGGGAATAAAGAAGGCCGCGTCGAACTCTCAGGTGGTGTCAATTACGAGCATTAAATTCAATTATATACACCAAATCCGTAGCTCATCCCTGGAGGGGGACATGTTTATTTAGTCCAAATCCCTTGCTTACCGCACTATTTGTATCAGTCCGCTCTACTAGCAGACTTCTCTTTGATTAATAATGCAGCACCTTTATGATCGCAATTGCATTACATTTTCTATATATATGCTCATTATATGACATCTGACACCCGTATATTTTGGTACGGCATAATACACCAGGGGCTTATGTTCCCCACTTTATGGTGTGATAAAGTCCAAACACTTTCACAAGTGAGGCACCCCGAACTTATAGCATTATATGAATCGGCTCCGAATCATGTCTTGGGTCAATAGTTGGGTTTGCCCGGCTCCCACGTTTTGGTGCCTTACGTTTCGTTCTGTCGGCTAAGGTGGCACTGGGAGAACCACTGCGATTGCGCCCCGGTTGAGCCGGGTTAACACCTTAGTGGAGAAAAGCTAAAACTGACTGGCATGATAAGGCGAGAGACTGGTCGCTGTTCGAGAGGTTTTATCGGGTCCTTAAAGACTCACGCCGCTTCGAGCGAAGTTCCGGATGATGTCCGATGAAGGCGTGGATAGCGCCCCGGATTCGGTCTTCCGAATACCAGGGGCTTCGCCGAAATTTAAAATTATAGAATTCTATGGCTAAGTGAGAGTGTTCAAGCATTATAAGTCCGGTGCCTTGTTCGTCGTGTCGAGCGCCTCCCTAGATGGACCCAAAAATGGGAACAAGAGTGCTCAAGTTTATCACCGAACACCCCAGCACTTGTGGCTTGGGGGCTGAAGCTAACGACTTACCATCTCTCAGATTTTATAAACGGCCGCACAGAAGGTAATATTTTAAATTAAACAAGCGTTGCTCATGGCGCATATAAACGAAGTTTTCAGCGCACAGGATAAATAAACAGCGAGTTCACTCAAAGATTACATTTCGGGAGCACTCATCTGCAATATTGCAGGCTCCCTTCAGGGCAATTTTATAATACTTCTCCGGCGTGCGATACTCCTTGCCCGGTGGCAGTGGGTCCATGAGAAGCTTCTCCGCATCCAATTTGCCCCATTGCACCTTTATGCGGGCAAGGGCCCGACGAGCACCTTCGATACAGGCGGAGCGCTTGACTACATCCAGCCTGGGGCATGCATCAAACAGCCGCTGCACAAGGCCAAAGTAGCTACCAGGCATGGCCTGTTCAGGCCACAGCCGGACTATGAGGCCCTTCATGGCCTCCTCAGCTACCTTGTGGAGTTCGACCAGCTGCTTCAGCTGGTCGCTTGGGGGCACCGGATGGCCGGCCTCAGCATACTGAGACCAGAAGACCTTCTCCGTCGAGCTCCCCTCCTCGCCACGATAGAATGCGGCGGCATCAGACGCACTACGCGGCAAATCTGCAAACGCCCCTGGAGAGCTCTGAATTCGGGTAAATGTCAGGTAGTTCACATTAACATGCCTGCTTTGCATGAAAACCGCCTTACCCGCCGCTATTTTCTTTATGTCCTCAACCTCCTGAAGGGCCCTATGGGCCTCGGCCTTGGCGGACTTGGCACTTTCGAGAGCCGAGGCAAGCTCGGACTCTCGAGTCTTGGAGTCACGCTCCAAACTCTCATGTTTTTCCATGAGAACCTGGAGCTCTTGCCGAACTTCCGCCACCCGTGCCTCTTGCTTTTCTCGCTCAGCCCGTTCCGTGGCCGCATTGCGTTCGGCCACGGACACAGCATCCTTCAGGGCTGCCACCTCGTTAGTGGCCCCTGCAATGCACATATTATCCCTGTTAATTTTACTTGCAACCAAAGTCCTTTTCTGTAAGGTACTTATTCAAAGAGGTGTTACTCACCTTCTTTTTCCTCGAGCTGCTTCTTTGCGTGGCCGAGCTCTTGCTCGGACCGCTCGAGATCCTTCTTTAGCACGTCAACCTCTGCCGTTAGTGTGGAAGAGGTCAGCAGTGCAGCCTGCAAACCCATATTGACATATTTTAGGCAACCCTGCGTATATCTTGTTATAGATCCTTAGTACGGCTTTTCTTTCCGAACACCGAACTAAGCATCAGGGGCTACTGTCTATGCGGTATTATATTAATTATTTTAACTTTTTTACCTCAAAGCCTGTTAAAAGGCTGCTGCAGGCTTCGGTCAGCCCGCTTTTAGCAAGCTGAACCTTCTCAATCACCACACTCATGAGAGTGCGGTGTTCTTCCTCGATGGAAGCGCCTTTAAGCGCCTCCAGCAGGTTATCCGGCGCCTCCGGTTGGACGGAGGCCGCCGGCGTCACGGTCCTGCCCTTCTTTCGAAGGGGCCGCTTGCCGGACTCTGGAGCCACTGCGGGTTTCGGTGTAGAGTCCGGCACAAAGTCCAGGCGGCTGCCTGATGGCGCCTCCGGACCCTCCTCCCGATGGGTCCCTCTCTGGGATCCCACCTCGACGTCCTCGTTGGCGCGTGGGGTGGAGGCAGTCGGGATGGAATTCACATCCGACGAAGCCAATGACCCGCTCGATGAGTCGGGGAGATCATCATTGGCCGGACTGCAGGCAGAATGCGGCGTTAGAAGGATACTACGCGACATAAAAATTACACATCAAGGATCCGGATACTTACGATCTTGCCGGACGCCTGGCCCTTGGAGGCCGCTCATCTTCACCAACGCTGATGTTGGCGAAACTGTCCGGGGGGATAGTTCTCCCCCTCTTGGACCCTTCGGCCCCCCCTATGGGGGAAGCCTTCCTTTTCTTCTCTCCCTCCTCCGGGGGAGAGTACTCCTCCTCCTCGTCTTCGGGAGAGGAGTCCTCGTCGTCGTCAGACGCCTGATTGCGGGAACTCTTTCAAGTCCCCGCGGCCACCTTCTTGGCCTTCTTCTCCGGCACCACGTGCGGTGCCGGAACCAGCAGCCCTGTTAAGAGGGCGTTCGCTGGGTCTTCTGGCATGGGAGCCGGGCTGATGAGCAGCTTGGCCTTCTCCATCCATTCCTGTCAAAGGAAGAGGCAGAATGAAGCCTCACTAGAGTCAATCTAATTATCACAAGTGTCCCATAATGGGGTTGAATCACTTACCTCGTCAGTTGGATGCTGCGAGCTGAATCCGCGGTCTTCGGTCGCGGACGCGGGGGCTTCGGCGCCCTTGAACAGCACCCTCCAGGCGCCTTCGTATGTTGTATCGAAGAGCCCGTTTAGCGCCTGGTGCTGTTCCGGATTGAACTCCCACAAATTAAATGCCTGTTCTTGGCATGGGAGGATCCGCCGGATGAGCATGACTTGGACCACGTCGACGAGCCTGAGCCTTTCGCTCACCATCTTCTTGATACATGCTCGGATTCCCGTCACCTCCACCGGATTCCCCCACTGCAAGCCCTTCTGTTTCCAGGAGGTGAGCTGCGTGGGGATGCTTGGTCTAAACTTGGGGGCCGCCGCCCATGTGGATTTGCGCGGCTCGGTGATATAGAACCACCCCGATTGCCACCCCTTGACGGAGTCCACGAAGGTCCCTTCTAGCCAAGGGACGTTGGGCAATTTGCCCAACATAGCGCCTCCGCATTCCGCTTGCGTACCCTTTACAACCTTCGGCTTGACGT
Organism: Triticum timopheevii; assembly: GCA_963921465.1. NCBI lineage: Eukaryota > Viridiplantae > Streptophyta > Magnoliopsida > Poales > Poaceae > Triticum > Triticum timopheevii. Next base: position 279,928,257 of record OY997264.1, read on the forward strand.
TGAAGGTCTTGAGCCACAGACCGAAGTGGGGCCGGATGCAGAGGAAAGCCTCGCACACGACGATAAACGCCGAGATGTTGAGGATAAAGTTTGGCGCCAGATCGTGGAAATCCAGGCCGTAATAAAACATGAACCCCCGGACAAATGGATGGAGCGGAAAGCCCAGTCCGCGGAGGAAGTGGGGGAGGAATACGACCCTCTCATGAGGCCCGGGGGTAGGGATGAGCTGCCCCTCGTCGGGCAGCCGATGCGCGATATCACCGGAAAGGTATCCGGTGCTGCGCAGCTTGGTGATGTCCTCCTCCTTGACGGTGGAGGCTAACCATTTACCTCCCGCTCCGGACATATTCGGAGAAGGTCGAGGCGAGATGCGCGAGCTCAGGCGTTGGAGCTTGAGTTCGCGGGGATGGATAAGAAAAGGAGGAAGAAGGCGTAGGTGAGAAGGTGAATCCTTATCCCTTATATATAGGCGGACATAACTATACGTCCCCCACTAGCCTGGTAAAACTCGCTTATCTCCCAAGCGCCACAATCAATGGCGCGGTTGGGTTACCCACGCACGTATTGATGAGAATCCCGGAATAAGGGGAACATGATCTCTGCTTCGACAAGACGTGCCAAGGAAACCGCTTCGCTAAACATGCTGAGGTGGCATAATTATTCAAACAAAGACCTGGTGGCGGTGTGATGTCGCGCCGCATAATATGTCAGCAGATTGAACTAAGTGTACATTATTCTCTCTACGGTGGAATGTGGAATTTATTTTGCAGAGCCGGACACTATCCTGGTGTTCATGATCTCCTCTGGATTATTCAAGGGAGGAACCCGCCTTGCAATGCCGAACATTATGCACGCCGGACTTATCGTCATTGAAGACTGGTTCAGGGGCTACTGAGGGAGTCCTAGACTAGGGGGTGTCCGGACAGCCGGACTATCAATGTCCGCCGGACTCCAAGACTACGAAGATACAAGATTGAAGACTCCGGCTCGTGTCCGGAAGGTACTTTACTTGGCGTGGAAGGCAAGCTTGACGATATGGATATGTAGATCTCCTACCATTGTAACCGACTCTGTGTAACCCTAGCCCTCTCCGGTATCTATATAAACCGGAGGGCTTTAGTCCGTAGGACAAGATACATTACAACAATCATACCATAGGCTAGCTTCTAGGGTTTAGCCTCCTTGATCTCGTGGTAGATCTACTCTTGTACTACCCATATCATCAATATTAATCAAGCAGGACGTAGGGTTTTACCTCCATCGAGAGGGCCCAAACCTGGGTAAAACATCGTGCCCCTCGTCTCCTGTTACCATCCGCCTAGACGCACAGTTCGGGACCCCCTACCCGAGATCCGTCGGTTTTGACACCGACATGGACCGTGCAGCATGTATTTCAATGGGCGCCGCTCTATTTTTCCCTGTTGTCACTTGAAGTGAGTTTACTGTTTTGACCTCTTCTGGGAAATTCTTTTGTTTTCCGGTGCTCTGCTTGTGGGGTTCGTCGTCGTCCTCACTTGGTGTGTCGAGCCCCTTGTGTTCCGTGTTAAGTCGGCCGGATTGTTTGAAGACCCAACAATCTCTGTTGGTATGGTTTGCAGGCTTCCCGGGGGTACTGTGGATTTGGCATGTCTTGTCCAAGATTTTGTTTAGGTTGGATAGCTCGTCGCTGTTGTCCTTAGGAGGCACTTTTTTGTTGTTCTGCCGAGAGCTTTTGAATCCGGCGTTGACTGCCGTGCTCTTCGGACTGTTTCCCTTGGTCCGGCGCTGGTCCTTGCTGCATCCGGTTTCCCATTTCCATCCCTGACCTCGTATGTACTTGGGTCGCTGGTGCTGCATCTTGCCAGCCAGCTATCCTCTCCCGCGCAAAAGCGGGTCATGAGGCTTGTTAGTGCGGCCATTGTTCTTGGCTTTTCCTGGCCGAGGTGTCTAGCGAGCCATTCGTCTCGGACGTTATGTTTGAAGGCTGCTAAGGCTTCGGCATCCGGACAGTCAACTATTTGGTTCTTTTTGGTGAGGAACCTGTTCCAGAATTTGCGGGCTGACTCTTTGGGCTGTTGAGTTATGTGACTTAAATCGTCTGCATCCGGAGGGCGGACATAAGTCCCCTGAAAATTTGCCCGAAATGCATCCTCGAGCTCTTCCCAACTTCCAATGGTATTTTCTGGGAGGCTTTTGAGCCAATGCCGGGCTGGGCCTTTGAGCTTGAGGGGTAAGTATTTTATGGTGTGGAGGTCATCTCCTCTAGCCATGTGTATGTGCAGGATGTAATCCTCAATCCAGACTCCAGGGTCTGTTGTTCCGTCGTATGCCTCTATGTTTACGGGCTTGAATCCCGCTGGAAATTCATGATCCAGCACCTCATCGGTGAAACATAGGGGGTGTGCGGCGCCCCTGTATTTGGGTGTGCCGTGATGTTCGAATACTCGACGTGTTGCATTGCTTTCTAGATCTTGCTTTCTTGGCCCGTAGATAGACCTGACTGGGCCATCCTTTTGGTGCGGATCCTTATGCGGATCGCGTGTCGGCTTGTGTATGGCGCCACTTGCCGCTCTATGTTTTCCATGTGATCGTCTATCCGACCAGGCGGCCTTTTTGTTCTTTGATTGTGGGGGCTCTACGGCCTCCTCGTAAAATTTGGGCAGTAGTTTGCGCTTTGGGTAGCTCTTTGTTTGGCGGCTATCGCCGTATTTGTCTGTTGTGTTGAGTACTTTGCTCCATCTCATTCTGAGTGCATCTTCTGCAGTTTTGAGCTTCCGCTTCTGCTTCTTCAGGCTACGTGCAGTGGCGACGAGCCTTTTGTGGAGGTTTTTCTGCTCCGACGATGTGTCCGGCGTGAGATCGTCTGGACTGTTATCTTCGTCGGGGACAGATTGTTTATCCAAGTTATCCTGCTCAGATGGTTGCTCGAGTGCACGTTCGTTGTCCACCGGTTCACCCTGCTCTATGGCTGGGTCTGTATGGGTGCTGTCTTTGTCGAGGTGGGACTTTGGGCGACGCTTACGTCGCCGTTTTGACTGCTTTTCGAGGGAATTATCCTTCGCAGCGTCTCGTTGTTCCTCGTTATCGCTTCCTTTAGGTGTATCCACCATATATACATCGTGAGTTGAGGTGGCCTTCTAGTGCCCTGTAGGCGATGGTTCTTGGTCGTCTCCGGCATCGTCGTCCATACTGTCGATGTCTTCGGAGTCAAAGTCGAGCATGTCGGTTAAATCATCGACAGTGGCTACAAAGTGGGTGGTGGGTGGGCGTTGAATTTCTTCGTCGTCCGCATCCCAACCTTCCTGACCATAGTCCGGCCAGGGCTCTCCTGATAAAGAGAGAGACTTTAGTGAATTCAAGATGTCGCCGAAGGGCGAGTGCTGAAAGATGTCGTTGGCAGTGAACTCCATAACCGGCGCCCAATCGGATTTGATTGATAGGGGCGCGGGAGGTTCGGAGTCCGGGGAGGAGTCCAGCACCTTGGAGTCACGAGCTTCACAAAGGACAGGGTTGGTATTCGGCTCTATCGCCGTAGAGGTAGCAGCCCCCGAGGCGGTGTCCAGCCTCCCGTCCTTGATTGGCGCAGTCGGCTCCGAGCTAAGGGTCGGAGCAGACACTTTTTTTTAGAACATAGACGTCAGAGACGTCCGGCTTTAAATTAATAAAGCCCACAAACTTAGGCAGAGTAGCACAACCACAGAACAAACAACAGATACCAACACGACAGTTAAGAGGATAGGCCGCTAAATGAGCGCAAAGTTGCGTTACAAGGCGGAGAACGGCCCAAAAGCGGCGAGCACGCAGGCTCGGAAGGTACTTAGACCAAAAGGGGGTTGCCCATCCCTATGCGGCAACCGGCTGAGCAGGTGACGGAGCTCGAGCCTCGGAGTAGACGGCATGAAGACGACAGATAGCTGGGCGGTGGAGATCAGAGTCCTGTTGTCTTCCCAGCGGTGCCCATTGCTGCAAGAAAACGATGCATTTGAAGATAACGTCAGCGGGATGCGAGGGAAAGACCCCCTCAATAGTAAACTTGTTATGGATATTCCAAATAGCCCATAGCATAGCCGCCGCACAAGTCCACATGACCCTATGAGACGCGCCTTGAACCCAGATAAGGAAGACACGAGCTCAGGTCGGGAGCGTGGATCCCAATCCACTCCCGCGGCCTCACGGACCGCACTCCAAGTGAAACGAGCCACAGAGCAAAGGAAGAAGGTGTGGTCAGCATCTTCCGGGACCCCACACAGCGCACATGGGCCTGAGGCGGGGCCGTTGCGTTTAGCGAGGTTTATAGAGGTAGGAAGGCGATCTTGACAAAGTTGCCAGAGGAAGACCTTAATTTTGAGCGGACACTTGTGCGGCCCCCAGGGCACTGTCCGGCAGCAGAGCTAGATCATGCCCATTGTGACAGTGCGGCGCACTTGGCTGTGGCTCGAACCCGTCGAAGATCAAGTCTCCGCGGTCGTCAGCCGTATAGTTCAAACTTCCAAATCTGACCTGATGGCCAGGGGCGTAGCTTTCGATCTGCTCCAGATGGCCAAGCGAGTTGGCCCGCAGTGCAAAGCTGCCGAATACGAAGATCTGTCCAGGGAGAAAAGTCTCACCCTGGACCGCGTCGTTGTTGATGATCGAAGGAGCCATCGGGCCTAAAGGTGACAGCATAGAGGAACTCTCAATGAAAGCACCAATGTCGGTGTCAAAACCGGCGGATCTCGGGTAGGGGATCCCGAACTGTGCGTCTAGGCGGACGGTAACAGGAGACAAGGGACACGATGTTTTTACCCAGGTTCGGGCCCTCTCGATGGAGGTAAAACCCTACTCCTGCTTGATTAATATTGATGATATGGGTAGTATAAGAGTAGATCTACCATGGGATCAAGGAGGCTAAACCCTAGAAGCAAGCCTATGGTATGATTGTTGTTCGTCCTACGGACTAAAACCCTCCGGTTTATATAGACATCGGAGAGGGCTAGTGTCGGTGTCAAAACCGGCGGATCTCGGGTAGGGGGTCCCGAACTGTGCGTCTAGGCGGATGGTAACAGGAGACGAGGGACACGATGTTTTACCCAGGTTCGGGCCCTCTCGATGGAGGTAAAACCCTACGTCCTGCTTGATTAATATTGATGATATGGGTAGTACAAGAGTGGATCTACCACGAGATCAAGGAGGCTAAACCCTAAAGCTAGCCTATGGTATGATTGTTGTAATGTATGTTGTGTCCTACGGACTAAAGCCCTCCGGTTTATATAGACACCGGAGGAGGCTAGGGTTACACAGAGTCGGTTACAATGGTAGGAGATCTACATATCCGTATTGCCAAGCTTGCCTTCCACGCCAAGGAAAGTCCCATCTGGACACGGGACGGAGTCTTCAATCTTGTATCTTCATAGTCTTGGAGTCCGGTGGATGATGATAGTCCGGCTGTCCGGACACCCCCTAGTCCAGGACTCCCTCAGTAGCCCCTGAACCAGGCTTCAATGACGATAAGTCCGGCGCGCATAATGTTCGGCATTGCAAGGCGGGTTCCTCCCTTGAATAATCCAGGGAAGATCATGAACACCAGGATAGTGTCCGGCTCTGCAAAATAAATTCCACATTCCACCGTAGAGAGAATAAAATGTACACAAGTCCAATCTGCTGACGTATTATGCGGCATGACATCACACCGCTACCAGGCTTTTACTTGAATCGTTTTTTATTATACCACCTCAGCACGTTTAGCGAAGCGGTTTCCTTGGCACGTCTTGTCGAAGCAGAGATCGTGTTCCCCTTATTCCGGGATTCCCATCAATACGGACGTGGGTAACCCAACCGCGCCATTGATGGTGGCGCTTGGGGGATAAGCGAGTTTTACCAGGCCGGTGGGGGACGCATAGTCTTCGTCCGCCTATATATAAGGGATAAGGTTTTACCTTCTCACCTACGACTTCTTCCTCCTTTGCTTATCCATCTCCGCGCACTCAAGCTCCAACGCCCAAGCTCGCGCATCTCGCCTCGACCTTCTCCGAATATGTCCGGAGCAGGAGGCAAATGGTTGGCCTCCACCGTTAAGGAGGAGCACATCACCAAGCTGCGCAGCGCCGGATACCTCTCTGGCGATATCGCGCATCGGCTGCCCGACGAGGGGCAGCTCATCCCTACCCCTGGGACCCATGAGAGGGTCGTCTTTCTTCCCCACTTCCTCCACGGACTGGGCTTTCCACTCCACCCATTCGTCCGGGGGCTCATGTTTTACTACGGCCTGGATTTCCACGATCTGGCGCCGAACTTCATCCTCAACATCTCGGCGTTTATCGTCGTGTGCGAGGCCTTCCTCTGCATCCGGCCCCACTTCGGCCTGTGGCTCAAGACCTTCAACGTCAAGCCGAAGGTTGTGAAGGGCACGCAAGCGGAATGCGGAGGCGCCATGTTGGGTAAGTTGCCCAACGTCCTTTGGCTCGAAGGGGCCTTCATGGACTCCGTTAAGGGGTGGCAATCGGGGTGGTTCTACATCACCGAGCCGCGTGAGCCCACATGGGCGGCGGCCCCCGAGTTTAGATCTAGCATCCCCACGCAGCTCACCTCCTGGAAAGAGAAGGGCTTGCTGTGGGGCAATCCGAAGGAGCTGACGGGACTCCGAGCCTGCATCTAGAAGCTGGTGAGCAATAAGCTCAGGCTCGTCGATGTGGTCCAAGTCATGCTCATCCGTCGGATTCTCCCATGCCAAGAACGGGCATTCAATCTGTGGGAGTTCAATCCGTAACAGCACCAGGCGCTAAGCGGGCTCTTCGATACGACATATGAAGGCGCCTAGAGGGTGCTGTTTAAGGGCGCCGAAGCCCCCGCATCCGCGACGGAAGATCGTGGATTTTGCTCGCAGCATCCGGCTAACGAGGTAAGTGATTCAACCCCTTTACGGGACACTTGTGGTAATCAAATTGATTCTAAGAGGGTTTCAACCTCTCTTTTCCTTTGACGGGAATGGATGGAGAAGGCCGAGCAGCTCATCAGCCCGGCTCCCATGCCAGAAGACCCAGTGAACGCCCGTCTAGCAGGGCTGCTGGTTCCGGCACCGCACGTGGTGCCGGAGAAGAAGGCCAAGAAGGTGGCCGCGGGGACTCGAAAGAGTTCCCGCAATCAGGCGTCCGACGATGAGGCGGACTCCTCCCCCGAAGACGAGGAGGAGGAAGAAGACTCTCTCCCGGAGGAGGGAGAGAAGAAGAGGAAGGCTTCCCCAATAGGGGAGGCCGAAGGGTCCAAGAGGGGGAGAACTATCCCCCCGGACAGTTTCGCCAACACCATCGTTGGCGAGGAGGAGTGGCCTTTAAGGGCCAGGCGTCCGGCAAGATCGTAAGTATCCGGATCCCTGATATGCAATTTCTTTCGTGTCGTGTAGTGTCCTTCTAATGCCGCATACTGTCCGTAGTCCGACCGATGATGATCTTCCCGCTTCATCGAGCGGGTCGTTGGCCCCGTCGGATGTGGATTCACTTCCGACTGCCCCCACTCCCCGTGCAGACGAGAACCCCGAGGTGGGATCCCAGAGAGGGACCCATCAGGAGGAGGCTCCGGAGGCGCTGCAAGGCAGCCTCCCGGACTTTGCGCCGGACTCTACGTCAGAACCTGCAGGGGTTCCAGAGTCCGGCAGGCGGCCCCTTCGAAAGAAGGGCAAGACCGTGACACCGGCGGCCTCCGTCCAACCGGAGGCACCGGACAACTTGTTGGAGGCGCTTAATGGCGCTTCCATCGAGGAAGAACACCGCACTATCATGAGTGCGGTGATTCAGAAGGTTCAGCTCGCCAAGAGCGGGCTGACCGAAGCCTGTAGCAGCCTTCTAACAGGCTTTGAGGTAAGAAGTTAAAGTTATGTAATGTAATACCGCATAGACAGTAGCCCCTGATGCTTAGTTCGGTGTTCGGAAAGAAAAGCCGGACTGAGGATCTAATAAGATATACGCAGGGTTGCTTAAAATATGTCAATATGGGTTTGCAGGCTGCGCTGCTGACCTCTGCCGCACTGACTGCGGAGGTCGGTGCGTTGAAGCAGGATCTCGAGCGGTCCGAGCAAGAGCTCGGCCATGCCAAGAAGCAGCTTGGGGACAAAGAAGGTGAGTAACACCACTTTTAATAGTTACCTTACAGAAAAGGATTTTGGTTGCAATAAAATTAACAAGGATAATATGGGTATTGCAAGGGCCACAAATGAGGTGGCAGCCCTGAAGGAGGCTGTGTCCGCGGCCGAACGCAGTGCGGCCGCGAAACGGGCCGAGCGAGAAAAGCAGGAGGCACAGGTGGCGGAAGTACGGCAAGAGCTCCAGGCTCTCATGGAGAAGCATGAGAGGTTGGAGCGTGACTCCAAGACTCGAGAGTCCGAGCTTGCCTCGGCTCTCGAAAGTGCCAAGTCCGCCAAGGCCGAGGCCCGTAAGGCCCTTCAGGAGGTTGAAGATGTAAAGAAGATAGCGGCGGGTAAGGCATTTTTCATGCAAAGCAAGCATGTTAATGTAAACTACCTTACACTTACCCGCATTCGGAGCTCTCCAGGGGCGTTTGCAGATCTGCCGCGTAGTGTGTCCGATGCCGCCGCATTCTATCGTGGCGAGGAGGGGAGCTCGACGGAGAAGGTCTTCTGGTCTCAGTACGCTGAGGCCGGCCATCCGGTGCTCCCAAGCGACCAGCTGAAGTAGCTGGTCGAACTCCACAAGGTAGCTGAGGAGGCCATGAAGGGCCTTATAGTCCGGCTGTGGCCTGGACAGGCCATGCCGGGGAGCTACTTCGGCCCTGTGCGGCGGCTGGTGGATGCGTGCCCCTGGGTGGAGGTCATCAAGCGCTCCGCCTGTATTGAAGGTGCTCGTCGGGCCCTTGCCCGCACAAAGGTGCACTGGGGCAGGCTGGATGTGGAGAAGCTTCTCACTGACCCGCCGCCACCGGGCAAGGAGTATCGTACGCCCGAGATGTATTATAAAACTGTCCTGAAGGGAGCCCGCGATATTGCGGATGAATGCCCCAGAAATGTAATCTTTGAGTAAACTTGATATGTATTATCCTGTGCACTGAAAACTTTGTTCATGTGCGCATTAAGCAACGCTTGTTTAATTTAAAATATTACCTTCTGTGAGGCCGTTTATAAAATCTGAGAGATGGCAAGTCGTTGGCTTCAGCCCCCGAGCCACGAGTGCTGGGGTGTTCGGGATAAACTTGAGCACTGTTGTTCCCATTTTTTGGTCTATCTTGGGAGGAGCTCAACACAACGAACAAGGCAACCGGACTTATAATGCTTGAACACTCTCATTTAGCCATAGAATTCTATAATTTTAAATTTCGGCGAAGCCCCTGGTATTCGGAAGACCGAATCCGGGGCGCTATCCACGCCTTTGTCGGACATTTATCCAGAACTTCGCTCGAAGCGGCGTGAGTCTTTAAGGACTCGAAAGGACCTCTCGAACAGCGACCAGTCTCTCGCCTTATCATGCCGGTCAGTTTTACCTTGTCCACTGAGGTGCTCGCCCGGCTCAGCAATCATAGTGGTTCTCCCAGTGCCACCTTAGCCGACAGAACGGAACGTAAAGCACCAAAACGTGGGAGCCGGGCAAACCCAACTATTGACCCAAGACATGATTCGGAGCCGATTCATATAATGCTATAAGTTCGGGGTGCCGCACTTATGAAAGTGTTCGGACTTATCACACCATAATGTGGGGAACGTAAGCCCCTGGTGTATTAGACCGTACCAAAATATACGGGTGCAAGATGTCATGTAATGAACATATATATATATATATATAAAGTAATGCAATTGCCGTTGAAAAGTGCTGCTTTATTTATTTAAAGAAGGTCTGCTATTAGTGCGGACTGATACAAATAGTGCGGTAAGCAAGGGATTTGGACTAATTAAACAGGTCCCCCTCCAGGGATGAGCTGCGGACTTGGTGTATGTAATCTAATTTAATGCTCGTAATTGAGACCACCTGAGTGTTCGTCGCAGCCTTCTTTCTTCCCTGGCTGTTGCATCACGAGTTCGGCAGGTTCGCCGCCGGACAGGGCCTCTGGTTAACGGAGTCCTGTGTACACAAAGAAGGAAAATAATAATAAAAAAAGGAGGCACACTTGCGAGCCCCTGGTGTGGTCGAGCCGCACTCTGGGTCCATTGTGATCGTGCCCCTTCCCCTGCGCCCATGGTATCTCCAAAGCGTAATGATGTACGCGGAGGGTTGTTCTTGCAATCATGCGAGGGCGGGGGTTAGGGCCACATTGCTACGTGTGCTCTGATCGTGCCAGGTAGTCTTCGTTGGTATTGCTTCGGGCGCGTTTTGCTGTATCCGGCCGTTTAACAGCCGGACTCGAAAATTTCCTTAGAAGGCTGCTCTGTACTTTTGCTGCGAGAGCCGCTGTATGTTCCTCCGTTCGGAGGGAGCGTTCCGTATTTCCATTGACCGTGATGACTCCCCGAGAGCCTGGCATCTTGAGCTTTAGGTATGCATAATGCAGCACCGCGTTGAACTTTGCAAACGCGGTTCGTCCAAGCAGAGTGTGGTAGCCGCTGCGAAATGGGACTATGTCCAAGATTAACTCTTCGCTCCGGAAATTATCCGGGGATCCGAAGACCACTTCCAATGTGACTGAGCCCGTACAATTGGCTTCCACACCTGGTATGACACCTTTAAAAGTTGTCTTTGTAGGTTTAATCCTTGAGGGGTCTATGCCCATCTTGCGCACTGTATCCTGATAAAGCAGGTTCAGGCTACTACCGCCGTCCATCAGGACTCTCGTGAGGTGAAATCCATCGATGATTGGGTCTAGAACCAATGCGGCGAATCCGCCATGGCGTATGCTGGTCGGATGGTCTCTTCGATCGAAAGTGATCGGACAAGAGGACCATGGATTGAACTTCGGGGCGACTGGCTCCATCGCATAGACGTCCCTTAGTGCGCGCTTCCTCTCCCTCTTGGGTATATGGGTTGCATAAATCATGTTCACCGTCCGCACTTGTGGGGGGAAGCACTTCTGTCCTCTATTGTTCGGCGGTCGGGTCTCCTCCTCGTCGTCGCTGTTTAGCCCCTTGTCATTGTTTTCGACAATTAACTTGCCTCCCTGCTTGAACACCCAGCAATCTCTGTTGGTGTGATTGGCTGGCTTTTCGGGGGTGCCATGTATCTGGCATAAGCGGTCGAGTATTCGGTCCAAGTTGGACGGACCCGGAGTGGTTCTTTTGAATGGCTTCTTCCGCTGACTGGGATTAGAGCCTCGGAATCCGGCGTTGACTGTCGTATCCTCCTTATCATCGCTGTTAATGCGGCGTTTGTTTTTGTTTCGACGTGACCTGCCGTTGTTGTCCTTAGTATCCTGACTGCCAGAATTTTTACGGAGATTGTTGCTGCGAGCTAGCCAGCTATCCTCTCCCGCGCAAAAGCGGGTCATTAATGATGTGAGGGCTGCCATGGATTTCGGCTTTTCCTGTCCCAGGTGCCGGGCTAGCCACTCATCGCGGATGTTATGTTTGAAGGCTGCAAGGGCCTCTACATCCGGACAGTCGACGATTTGGTTTTTCTTTGTCAAGAACCGTGTCCAGAATTGTTTGGCCGATTCGTCTGGCTGCTGAATGATGTGGCTTAGGTCATCGGCGTCTGGTGATCGCACATACGTGCCCTGGAAGTTGTCAAGGAATGCGCCTTCCAGGTCTTCCCAACACCCAATTGACTCTGCGGGCAAGCTGTTGAGCCAATGCCGAGCTGGTCCTTTAAGCTTGAGTGGGAGATACTTGATGGCATGGAGATCATCGCCGCGGGCCATATGGATGTGGAGAAGATAATCTTCGATCCAAACCGCGGGGTCTGTTGTGCCATCCTAGGATTCAATATTTACGTGTTTAAACCCTTCAGGGATTTGATGATCCATTACTTCGTCAGTGAAGCATAGCGGGTGTGCGGCGCCTCTGTATTGAGCAATATCACGACGCAGCTCGAGAGAGCGTTGTCTGCTGTGTTCGGCCCGGCCGGGGTTATTGTATCCGGCGCGACGGTATTCGTCATGGGTCGTGGGGCGCCCACGTGATCCGTAGATGGATCTGGATTGCCTTGCTTTGTCCTCCAATATATCTCGCAAGTCCGGCGCGTTCCCTCTTGGCTTCGTACTTTTGGAGCGATGCCGGGGTACGGTCTTGGTTGGGGGCCTGGATGCCTCTCTGTCACGACCACGGGGTGGTCGGTCAGCCGTATCGTGCGCTGGTGATGGAGGTATGTATGCTTCCTCCTCTAATCGGGGGAGCAGCTTGCGTCTTGGGTAACTTTTGGAGGGGTGTTCGAGTTTATACTCTTCGGCCGCGAGGACCTCGGTCCATCGATCGGCCAGCAGATCCTGATCAGCTTGAAGCTGTTGCTGCTTTTTCTTTAGGCTATTTGCCATGGCGATAAGCCTGCGTTTGAAACGCTCTTGTTCGACGGGATCCTCAGGCACGACGAATTCGTCGTCGTTGAGGCTTGCCTCGTCTTCGGAGGGAGGTGTATATTTATAATCATCGACCTCTTCGTCTGCCGCCCTCTCGTGAGGGCTTGCTTCTGCATCCTCCTGCGCTGAGTCTTGCTGGAGGGGATTATCTTTGGCACTCTCTGGGGTATTATTATCTCCTGTGCCGGAATCTCCATTCTTGCTGTGGCGGGATTTAGAGCAGCTCCGCGGACGCCGGCGCTTGGGCTGCTTCTTTAGAGAATCTGCCTCCGCTGCTTCTTCGCCGTCCCTGTCTTTTGGGGTGTCCACCATGTATATGTCGTATGACGAGGTGGTCTTCCAGTGCCCTGTAGGCGTTGGTTCCTGTTCGTCTCCGGCGTCGTCGTCCATAGCGTCGATGTCTTCGGAGTCGTAGTCTAGCATGTCGGTTAGATCGTCGATAGTGGCTACAAAGTGGGTGGTGGGTGGGTTCTGACTTTCTTCGTCGTCCGTATCCCAACCATCCTGGCCATAGTCCGGCCTGGACTCTCCTGATAGAGAGAGATGCTTTAGCAAATTTAGGATGTCACCAAAGGGCGATTGTTGGAAGATGTCCGTGGCAGTGAATTCCATAACCGGCGCCCAATCCGATTCGATTGGTAGGGGCGTGGGAGGTCCGGAGTCCGGCAAGGGGTCCGGCACCTCGGAATCACGAGGTTCGCGAGGGAAAAGATTGGTGTTCGGCTCCATCGTCGTGGAAGTTGGAGCCCCCGAAGTGACGTCCATCCACCGGTCCTCGATCTGGGCGATCGGCTCTGGACTAAGGGCCAAAGCGGATTCGTGTGCGGCCACCAAGGCACTGTTCGGCGGCAGAGCTAGATCATGCCCATCGCAACAGTGCGGCGTGCTCGGCTTTGGCTCGAGCCCGTCGAAGATCAAGTCCCCGCGGGTGTCGGCTGTGAAGTTTAGGCTTCCGAACCTGACCTGATGGCCAGGGGCGTAGCTTTCGATCTGCTCCAGATGGCCAAGTGAATTAGCCCGCAGTGCGAAGCCGCCATATACGAAGATCTGTCCGGGGAGAAAAGTCTCACCCTGGACAGCGTTGTTGATTAAAGATGCCATCGAGCCTATCGGTGACGACACAGAGGAACTCTCAATGAAAGCACCAATGTCGGTGTCAAAACCAGCGGATCTCGGGTAGGGGGTCCCGAACTGTGCGTCTAGGCGGATGGTAACAGGAGACGAGGGACACGATGTTTTACCTAGGTTCGGGCCCTCTCGATGGAGGTAAAACCCGACGTCCTGCTTGATTAATATTGATGATATGGGTAGTACAAGAGTGGATCTACCACGAGATCAAGGAGGCTAAACCCTAAAGCTAGCCTATGGTATGATTGTTGTAATGTATGTTGTGTCCTACGGACTAAAGCCCTCCGGTTTATATAGACACCGGAGGAGGCTAGGGTTACACAGAGTCGGTTACAATGGTAGGAGATCTACATATCCGTATTGCCAAGCTTGCCTTCCACGCCAAGGAAAGTCCCATCCGGACACGGGACGGAGTCTTCAATCTTGTATCTTCGTAGTCTTGGAGTCCGGCGGACGATGATAGTCCGGCTGTCCGGACACCCCCTAGTCCAGGACTCCCTCAGCTAGGGTTACACAGAGTCGGTTACAATGGTAGGAGATCTACATATCCGTATCGCCAAGCTTGCCTTCCACGCCAAGGAAAGTCCCATCCAGACACGGGACGAAGTCTTCAATCTTGTATCTTCATAGTCTTGGAGTCCAGCCAAAGATGATAGTTCGGCTATCCGGACACCCCCTAGTCCAGGACTCCCTCAAGCGACATTGGAGATTGGCTCTATGGACCTTCACATTGAGGAGCGCTCGGACTTATTGGATGCACCTTCGAACCTCCACTCATGCCACAACATCGAGCATTGGTACATCAACACTCCTTTGACACATTGCACGAACACCTCCATATATGTTGATTGTGCTCACACATGTCATGCTCGATGGACATATCATACTCACCACAAGTTTTCACCCTATGCATGGATTGACTCACATTATGATTGCCTTGTTGCATCTTGTATTCCCATGTCATCCATGATATATGAGCTTGTGCATTCCCTTAGCAAATTTGTTGTGATCTACCTTGACGGCATGTTCATACATCATGATCATATTGGCTACCATCAATTGCTGATAACATAATCATATTGAGCATCCATTGCCATATTCATGCTATTGATAAACCGTCTCACTATGACAACATTTTGCATCGTGGTTGCATTAATCATATTCACAGCACATATGTGTGCACAATGATTGCATTTGCTCCCATGAATGCCTTGCATATCATTCTATATCATCTTGGAAAGCTTCATGCGCTTTGTCACAAACAATCTTGCCGCACGGACTCATTCTTACGTGATGGACACTTTGTGTATGCTAACCATTGTATTTTTGAGTGTCGTTTATGTTTGCTCTTTTTACATGTATACCACTCCGACGACACCTAGGAGTACTTGGATTGCACAATTTCTTCAACTCCGTCCAACTATAAGTCCGTCGACAACCGTTTCCATGGTGATGAGGATCACCATCCGAGGTCGGATCTTTCCCAAGGGGGGAGATGGTGCGGAGCATCACATGTTCATCCCCATGTACTCTCCGACTACTCTCCAAACCCCAAGAGGACATATGACGAGACCTCGAACATACTCCATTGGAAACAAGGTGAACTCACTCCTCTTCAAACCATCACTTTCCACATGTGAGACATGGCAACTACCTTAAACGTGTGTGCTATGCATGTCCAGGAACCAGGAGAAAGGCCAGCCAACAGCACTCTATAACGGTCGGACGTCCGACACCCTCTAGCGACCGGACGTCCTGCATCCACCGGAAATCCGGCGCCCCCTTCACAGAACGAAAATAGCGGAAGTCTGAATGCTACCGGACGTCCGGACCCTCGCGAGCCACCAGAAGGCCACTAAGGACCGGACGTCCGCTGTCTGTGTGTGCACAGTTGCAGGCCCAAGGCCCATGTAACCTTTCACTTCACCCCCATTTGCGCTTAGACTATAAATAGACCTCCTCCTCCTCCTCCTAGTTAGGGTTAGCAATGGTTTTAGCTCATATTAGAGATAGAGCTTTGCTCATCCACTTGGTTACTTCTCCATCCGAGTTCACGACCTCTTCGGAGAAGATCCCCCAAGCAGATTCAAGTCCCCTTCATGGGAAGACCCCTCAAGACCTCCTCATGGAGATGAACTAGCTACTTGTATCATCCTTTGTTGGATTTGAATCGTGTATCTCTTTGTGTTTTGAGGATCTAGCATATGTGTAATCGAGTCTTGTTGGTTTGAGCGATTCTCTCGTCTTTCCCCTCGTGATTTCTATTCGTGTTCTTCGTGTTCTTCGTAGGATTACCTCCAATCGTGAAAGATCGGGCATCTAGGGTTCTACCCTACATCAGATAGCAACATCCAAAACTCAGTTTTTCAACCTGGATCCCCCCCCCCCCCCGAAATGTTCTCGATGTCGATGAAGAGGGTGATAGACACGTACCACGTTAACTTATGACCGTTATGGCGGGTGATGGAGCTCAAATGGAGTTCCTATGGCCAAATTGTGGTCCTTTTGTGGATACAACATTGTGGGACGGCCCGTGAAATCAACTTTCAGGGTAAGTTGATCGCGCCGACGAACCATCTTGCACCTTTCAGGATGCCGTATAATTTTTCATGTGCAAAACCATAAAGAGGATGAGCTGTTATGTACTTTATCATTTAAGATTAATTTATCTGCTGGTGAAAAAGTGAAGGTGGTAGCAGGGCAGGCGATAGACCATGTAAAGCATGAATTCTTGGGTTTCGATGCAACGAAGAGTCTCCTCCTTCCATCCTGACTGAACCTGCAGTCTTTCTGGTTTAAAAAATGGACGGATGGTACACGTCAAAGATAAAATCATCCAAAACTCGGTTTTTCAACCTAGATCCAGCCCCCGAAATGTTGATCACACCAACGAAGAGGGTGATCGACGCGCACCACGTTTAGTTGTAACCATTTTGGTGGGTGATGGAGCTCAAATGGAGTTCGTGTGGCCAAATTGTGGTCCTTTTGTTGATACAACAACTCGGGACGACCCATGAATTCATCTTTCAGGGTAAGTTGATCTCGTCGACGAGCCATCTTTTAAGTTTCGCGATGCTCTAAAACTTTTTGAGTGCATAAACATAATGAGGACGATCTGTTATGTACTTTACCATTGAAGAATAATGCATCTGCCGGTGAAAAAGTGAGGGTGGTAGCGGGGCGGGCGATAGACCATGTAAAGCATGAATTCTTGGGTTTCGATGCAACGAAGAGCCTCCTCCTTCCATCCTGATTGAACCTATAGTCTTTCTGGTTTGAAAATGGAAGGATGGTGCATTGCTCTGTATGTTATTGTCCATATATCTGTCCATGGGTGAGCTCACAGAAGGGTGGTAGGGTACATGTCGAAGATAAAATCATCCGAGACTTGGTTTTTCAACCTCGATCCACACTCCGAAATGTTGTCGACGCCGACGAAGAGGGTGATGGACGCATACCATGTTTAGTTGTGACCGTTTTAGCGGGTGCTGGAGCTCAAACGGAGTTCGTATGGCCAAATTGTTTTCCTTTTGTGGATACAACATCGAGGGACGGCCCGTGAAATCAACTTTCAGGGTAATTTGATCGCACTGACGACCCATGTTGCACCTTTTGGGATGCCCTATAATTTTTTGATAGAGGCATAGTGATAGTGGCGGGAATGTCTCGATCTTTCGATGAGATGATAACTATCGATTTGGTGGAGTTGACTTAGACAATTCTACTACAAACGTGCCTGACATTGCGCCTTAGAAATTGCTAAACCAACTCCGAGAGGTTATTGACCATGCCGGAGCACAATCAACCTGACCACGAAGGTCTATTCCTGCAAGCAATCGAAAAGCAAGCAAGAATATGATAAAGCAATCTGAATATTGTGAATATGGATGAAGTATTGATAATGGTGGGGATCCGAAAGTGGTCTTGGTCTGGTCGTTGGACACAAACGAAGTACACTGCTACGTCTTGAGCTTGCATTGGTTTTCCTCGAAGAGGAGAGGGTGATGCAGCAAGTGTAGCGTAAGTATTTCCCTCAGTTTTGAGAACCAAGGTATCAATCCAGTAGGAGGCTCCTCAAAAGTCCCATGCACCTACACAAACAAACTGAGAACTCACAACCAACGCAATAAAGGGGTTGTCAATCCCTTCACCGCCACTTGCGAAAGTGAGATCTAATAAAGATATTAAGATAAGATAAATATACTTTTGGTATTTTATAAGATAGATGCAAAAAGTAAAGATGCAAATAAAAGTAGATTGAAAGAAAATATGATAAGAGATAGACCCGGGGGCCATAGGTTTCACTAGAGGCTTCTCTCAAGATAGCATAAGTATTACGGTGGGTGAACAAATTACTGTCGAGCAATTGATAGAAAAGCGCATAGTTATGAGATTATCTAGGCATGATCATGTATATAGTCATCACGTCCATAACAAGTAGACCGACTCCTGCCTGCATCTACTACTATTACTCCACACATCGACCGCTATCCAGCATACATCTAGAGTATTAAGTTCATAAGAATAGAGTAACGCATTAAGCAAGATGACATGATGTAGAGGGATAAACTCATGCAATATGATGTAAACCCCATCTTTTATCCTCGATGGCAACAATACAATACATGCCTTGCAAACCCTGCTATCACTGGGTAAGGACACCGCAAGATTGAACCCAAAGCTAAGCACTTCTCCCATGGCAAGAAAGATCAATCTAGTAGGCCAAACCAAACTGATAATTCGAAGATACTTGCAAAGATAACTCAACCACACGTAAAAGAATTCAGAGAAGATTCAAATATTATTCATAGATAAACTTGATCATAAACCCACAATTCATCGGATCTCGACAAACACACCGCAAAAAGAGTTTACATTGAATAGATCTCCACAAGAGAGGGGGAGAACATTGTATTGAGATCCAAAAAGAGAGAAGAAGCCATCTAGCTAATAACTATGGACCCGTAGGTCTATGGTAAACTACTCACAACTCATCGGAGGGGCAAGGATGTTGATGTAGAGGCCCTCCATGGTCGATTCCCCCTCCGGCAGAGTGTCGGCGAAGGCTCCAAGATGGGATCTCGCGGATACAGAAGGTTACGGCGGTAGAAATTGTGTTTCGTGGTGCTCCTGGATGTTTTCAGGGTACGTAGGTATATATAGGAGGAAGAAGTACGTCGGTGGCCGCCCGAGGGGCCCACGAGACAGGGGGCGCGCCCTACATGGGGGGGGCGCGGCCTCCTATCTCGTGGCTTCCTCGGCTGCTTCTTGACTTGCACTCCAAGCTCTCCGGATCACGTTCGTTCCAAGAATCACGCTCCCGAAGGTTTCATTCCGTTTGGATTCCGTTTGATATTCCTTTTCTTCGAAATACTAAAATAGGCAAAAAATAGCAATATGGGTTGGGCCTCCGGTTAGTAGGTTAGTCCCAAAAATGATATAAATGTGTAAAATAAAGCCCATAAACATCCAAAAGGGGTAATATAATAGCATGGAACAATCAAAAATTATAGATACGTTGGAGACGTATCAAGCATCCCCAAGCTTAATTCATGCTCGTCCTCGAGTAGGTAAATGATAAAAAGAGAATTTTTGATGTGGAATGCTAGCTAGCATAATTCATAATGTAATTTTCTTTATTGTGGCATGAATGTTCAGATCCAAATGAATACAAAATAAAAGTTTATATTGACATAAGAAATAGTAATACTTCAAGCACACTAGTCAAAGCAATCATGTCTTCTCAAAATAACATGGCCAAAGAAAGTTATCCCTACAAAATCATATAGTCTGGCTGTTGCTCTATCTTCATCACACAAAGTATTTAATCATGCACAACCCCGATGACAAGCCAAGCAATTGTTTCATACTTTAATAATCTCAAACTTTTTCAACTTTCACGCAATACATGAGCGTGAGCCATGGACATAGCACTATATGTGGAATAGAATGGTGGTTGTGGAGAAGACAAAAAAGGAGAAGATAGTCTCACATCAACTAGGCGTATCAACGGGCTATGGAGATGCCCATTAATAGATATAAATGTGAGTGAGTAGGGGTTGCCATGCAACGGATGCACTAGAGTTATAAATATATGAAAGCTCAACAAAAGAAACTAAGTGGGTGTGCATCCAACTTGCTTGCTCACGAAGACCTAGGGAACTTTGAGGAAGCCCATCATTGGAATATACAAGCCAAGTTCTATAATGAAAAATTCCCACTAGTATATGAAAGTGACAACTGACGATATATGATGGACTGATTGAGATGAGAGAAGTTGGTATGAACTCGACCTCTCTTGTTTTTGTAAATATGATTAGTTCATCATTCCTGATTCAGCCTATTATGAATAAACATGTTTGCAATGACAATTAGAGATTATAGTTGCTTATGCCATGCTTAATTAGCTAGGAGCTTATAATGGTTTACCTTGCGTGCCAACATGCTATTAAAATGGTTGTGATGTGATACGATAGGGTGGTATCCTCCTTTGAATGATTCGAGTGACTCGAGTTGGCACATGTTCGCGCATGTAGTTGAGACAAAATCAACATAGCCTTCATGATATTTATGTTCATGGTGGATTATATCCTACTCATGCATGCACTCGGTGTTGATTAATTTTAATGCATGTTCCTGACTGTTGTCGCTCTCTCAGTTGGTCGCTTCCCAGTCTCTTGCTGGCCTTCACCTGTACTAAGTGGGAATATTGCTTGTGCATCCAAACTCCATAAACCCCAAATTTATTCCATATGAATCCACCATACCTTCCTATATGCGGTATCTACCTGCCGTTCCAAGTAAATTTGTATGTGCCAAACTCCAAACCTTCAAATGAAATTCTGTTTTGTATGCTCGAGCAGCTCATGTATCAACTGGGGTTGTCTGTATCTTCCATGCTAGGTGGGTTATTCTCAAGAGGAGTGGACTCTGCTCCTCATTCACGAGAAAATGGCTGGTAACCAGGATGCCTAGTCCCATGCTCAAATCAAATCAAAATAATTAAACAAAACTCCCCCAGGATTGTTGCTAGTTGGAGGCACCCGTTGTTTCGGGCAAGCCATGGATTGATGCTTGTTGGTGGTGGGGGAGTATAAACTTTACCATTCTGTTTGGGAACCGCCTATAATGTGTGTAGCATGGAAGATATCGAGATCTAATAGTTGTTATGTTTACAGTGAAAGTATACCGCTCAAAATGTTATTCATCTCCATTTCAAAATCGAGCTTTGGCACCTCTACGAATCCATGCTTCCCTCTGCGAATGGCCTATCTATTTACTTTTATGTTGAGTCATCACCCTCTTATTAAAAAGCACCCGCTGGAGAGCACCACTGTCATTTGCATGCATTACTATTAGTTTGTATTGGGTATGACTATGAATGGATCTCCTTTACCATGAATTACAATGTTTAGTCAATCCTTGATCTTTAAAGGTCCTCTACATTTATGTTTTGTGGTCTCAGAAAGCGCTAGCGAGATACCATCTTGTTATATCATATTATGATTGTTTTGAGAAAGTGTTGTCATCCGAGTTTTATTATTATTGCTCGCTAGTTGATTATGCCATTGACATGAGTAAACATGAGACCTAAGTGTTATTGTGAATATGGTTAGTTCATAATCTTTGCTGAAAACTTGAATGCTGGCTTTACATATTTGCAACAACAAGAGCAAACAGAGTTTGTACAAGTTTTTCTTTATCACTTTCAGTTTGTCAACTAAATTGCTTGAGGACAAGCAAAGGTTTAAGCTTGGGGGAGTTGATACGTCTCCATCGTATCTACTTTTCCAAATACTTTTGCCCTTGTTTTTTACTCTAACTTGCATAATTTGAATGGAACTAACCCGGACTGATGTTGTTTTCAGTAGAACTGCCATGGTGTTATTTTTGTGCAGAAATAAAAGTTCTCGGAATGGCCTGAACATCCACGGAGCAACTTTTCAGAATTAATAAAAAATACTGGCGAAAGAATTAGCATCAGGGGGGCCCACACCCTGTCCACGAGGGTGGGGGCGTGCCCCCTCCCCTAGGGCACGCCCCCTGCCTCGTGGGCCCCCTGGACGTCCACCGACCTCAACTCCAACTGCATATATTTGCTTTCGCGGAGAAAAAATTAGAGAGAAAGTTTCATCACGTTTTACGATACGGAGCTGCCACCAAGCCCTAATCTCTCTCGGGAGGGCTGATCTCGAGTCCGTTCGGGGCTCCGGAGAGGGGGATTCGTCGCCATCGTCATCATCAACCATCCTCCATCACCAATTTCATGATGCTCACTATCGTGCGTGAGTAATTCCATTGTAGGCTTGCTGGATGGTGATGGGTTGGATGAGATTTACCATGTAATCAAGTTAGTTTTGTTAGGGTTTGATCCCTAGTATCTACTATGTTCTGAGATTGATGTTGCTATGACTTTGCTATGCTTAATGCTTGTCACTTTGGCCCGAGTGCCATGATTTCAGATCTGAACCTATTATGTTTTCATGAATATATGTGAGTTCTTGATCCTATCTTGCAAGTCTATAGTCACCTATTATGTGTTATGATCCGACAACCCCGACGTGACAATAATAAGGATACTTCTCGGTGATGATCGTAATTTGAGGAGTTCATGTATTCACTATATGTTAATGCTTTGGTCCGGTACTCTATTAAAAGGAGGCCTTAATATCCCTTAGTTTCCATTAGGACCCTACTGCCACAAGAGGGTAGGACAAAAGATGTCATGCAAGTTCTTTTCCATAAGCATGTATGACTATATTCGGAATACATGCCTACATTACATTGATGAAATGGAGCTAGTTCTGTGTCACCCTATGTTATAACTATTACATGAGGAATCGCATCCGACATAATTATCCATCACTGATCCAATGCCTACGAGCTTTTCACATATTGTGCTTTGCTTATTTACTTTACCGTTGCTACTGTTACAATTACTACAAAACTGCTACCGTTACTTTTGCTACTGTTACCGTTACTTCCGTATTACTTTGCTACTAAATACTTTGCTACAGATACTAAGTTATCTAGGTGTGGTTAAATTGACAACTCAACTGCTAATACTTGAGAATATTCTTTGGCTCCCCTTGTGTCGAATCAATAAATTTGGGTTGAATACTCTACCCTCGAAAATTGTTGTGATCCCCTATACTTGTGGGTTATCATTGATCTCCCCCTGTCGTATAATAGAACCCTTGGTCGTCCAGCCCTGTCTAAGTTCATGGCGGCATCTCAGTATGCCTACAACACATTGAAGATGCCAGGGCCGATGGGCATCATTTCCATTCCATCAGACAAGATGGACACAATCATATGCGTAGATAAGATGTACAAGGTAGTAGTCGCCACTGAGGCCGTGGAAGCTACCGCTCCCACCAAGGAAAGTAAGAAAGGGAAGAAAGTCAATGGGGGCACTGACAAGGAATCCAAGAAGCGCGCCTCTCTGGAGTGTGTTGCACCCGTTGATGATTTGCCGGAGAGTTCCACTAGCAAGAGATCCAAGATTGATGCACCCGCTGTGAAGAAGGTCACGGCAGGGCTGGTTGGCACTGATGGTGCATTCACTATCAGCTCCGCCCCCGACGACAAACAGGAAAGTGAGCTCGTTGCCTTCCTGCGGGTGAATGTCGATGTGTTTTCTTGGCAACCATATGAAATCCCGAGAGTTCCCAGGGAGGTAATCGAGCACCACCTTGGTTTCTGCCCTCATGCCCGACCGTCAAGCAGAAGTTCAGGAAACAAGCCTTAGAGTGGCAACATTTCATGGTCGAGGAGATCAGGAAACTTGAAGCAGTTGGATTGGTCGGAGGAGTATTGCATCCGACATGGTTGGCGAACCCAGAGGTAGTGCGCAAGGCGAATGGGAAGTGGAGGCTTTGCATTGATTTCACAAATCTGAATAAAGCATGCCCAACGGACCCATTCACCATGCCGCGCATGGACCAGATCGTGGATTCCACCTCCGGGTGTGATCTGCTTTCCTTCTTGGATGCCTGCTCTGGGTATCACCAGATATTCATGTCCAAGGAAGACGAAGAGAGAAGAAGGCGTTTGTAACCCCATGTGGCACGTACTGCTTCGTACAGATGCCCTTTGGGTTGAAGAGCGTCGGGTCCACTTTTCCAAGAGCTGTGCAAATGGGATTCGGATCCCAGCTGCATAAGAATATTGAAGCTTATATTGATGATATAGTGGTCAAGACCAAGGACAGATCAACGCTCATTCAGGACTTAGAAGAAACTTCTGCAAATCTGTGTAAGATCAACTTGAAACTAAACCCAGAGAAGCGTGTGTTTGGCGTTCCTTCTGGCAAGCTACTTGGCTTCTTCATGTCCCATAGAGGGATAGAGGCCAACCCCGACAAGATAAGGCAATCGAGCAGATTCAAGCATCCATGTCAGTTAAAGATGTGAGGCATTTGACTAGATGTGTTGCCATGCTAAGAAGGTTCATTTCCATGTCAGCCGAGCGCGCCTTGTCGTTCTTCAAGATTTTGAAGAAAGCAGGGCCAGTGAAGTGGACCCCGGAGGCAAAAGCAGCGCTGCAGGACCTAAAGACCTATCTTCCCTCTGTTCCCACCTTAGTCGCTCCTAAACTATAAGAGTCGTTGATGCTATACTTAGCGGCAACCAATCAAGTGGTTAGTGCAGCACTGGTGGCACAGCGGGAAGTAGATGAAGGAACGGCCATGGCTACAGTCCCTTCCGGAGAGGAAACCGAACCTATCCCGGCAAGGTTAGATCCAGATCAAGAGAAAGAAGAGCAGAGAAGCAAAGGCAACCCCAAGACTACGACAAGGAAGAAGGTGGTGCAGCGGCCAGTTTACTTTGTTAGCTCCCTGTTGCAGGGGGCTAGATCAAGTTACTCTGGCATGCAAAAGTTGATCTTTGGCCTCGTCATGGCCTCAAGGAAACTATGCCACTACTTCCCAGCCCATGAGATCACGGTTGTCACCCGATTTCCTCTGCAACGCATACTGAAGAACCCGGAGGCCACTGACATAATAGTGGAATGGGCTTTGGAGTTGTCCAGTTTTGGTTTAAAGTTTGAGAGCACATCAACCATTCAGAGCAGAGCACTGTCGGAGTTTATTGCGGAGTGGACGCCCACCCCGGACGAAGAGGCGCTGGAGACAGTTATTCCCGGCACAGAAGCGCCCCAAGAATGGATCATGTGGTTTGACGGTGCTTTCTCACTGCAAGGAGCGGGAGCTGGCGTGCTCTTCATCGCACCTACTAGAAAACACCTGAAGCACGTGGTCCAAATGCATTTCCCTCGGGAGGAGGCTACCAACAACACTGCAGAGTATGAAGGACTCCTTGCCGGGCTCAAGATTGCAACAGAACTTGGAATCAAGAAGTTGATCATTCGAGGAGACTCACAGCTCGTGGTGAGGCAAGTGAACAAGGATTACCAGAGCCCATTGATGGAGTCATACGTTGAGGAGGTGAGAAAGTTGGAGGAGCATTTTGACGGATTACAAAAAAAGCACGTACCACGTGCGGAAAACATCATTGGTGATCATCTATCTAAATGTGCTGCCCAAAAGCTTCCTGTGGAACCAGGGACTTTTGTCCTCCACCTTACTTAGCCCTCAGTATCCCAGCAAAGATGGTAGAGCTTCCTGAAGCCCTCGGCAGAGAGGTTGGCGGGAACAACTCCACTTCACCTGGTGAGCAGCAGCATCCCGCCGAGCCACCGGTTCCTGTGGTCGAGGTGTGTGCTCCCACGAACAAGGAGATGCCATTTGTTCTTGTTGTCGATCCCCAGGCTCCAACTTGGGCACAACACGTAGTCCACTACCTCCAAACAGGAGATCTTCCCGAAGAGCAAGAAGAAGCTGAAAGAGTAGCCTGGAGGGCCAGTATGTAACAGTTCGTCAACAACAAACTATACAAAAGGAAGCCCAATGGTGTGAAGTTGAAGTGCATTTGCTGGGAAGAGGGAAAGGAACTGTTGGTAGAGATACACAAAGGCATGTGCAGCTCCCATATTGGATCAAGGGCCTTGGTTGGAAAAGCTTTCCGGCAATGTTTTTACTGGCCCACGGCCCTTCAAGATGCAATTGAGCTAGTCACCAGATGTGAAGCCTGCCAGTTCTACTCCAAGAATATCAATCAGCCTGCTCAAGCTCTCCAGACAATTCCTTTTCATGGCCATTCTCAGTCTGGGGGCTCGACATCATGGGCCCCTTCCCCCATGCTACCGGGGGCTTTGAATTCTTGTACGTCGCCATCGACAAGTTTACAAAGTGGCCAGAGGTGGAGCTCATGAGGAAGGTAACCACACAGTCAGCTATCAAGTTTTTGATGGGATTGGTATGCCGCTTTGGGGTACCTATCAGAGTCATCACTGACAACGACACCCAATTCACAAGCCGCAGCTTCATGCAATACGTTCAAGCCCTCGGAACCAAGCACAGGACCATAAACAACTTTGAAAGCACCCACTACAATTCTATCATACTGAATCAGAGGGGGTGGTAGGGGACAATCGCCTAATATTGGCATTGAACTGCAAATCTTGAGGCTGTTGAGGCTCGAAAGCAGCATTCTGAATGGGGGCATCTGCACTTCAAAATCGGACTGAAGAGAAACATCAATGACAACAGACTCCTGAGCCTGAGCTGGAGGCACCTCATTAGCTGGAGCATTCTGCTGAACCTCGTCCTTGTCTCCCCAATGAGCATGCCCCCAGTTACCATTGGCAACATGATCATCCATAGGAGGCGGAATAGGGGGCAAGTCATTCCAACCAATCGCAGGAACGACGGCAACACAAAATTACATTGTTGAGGAAATCGTTAACTGGTAGCTGCTCGGTTGGCTGGCGAGTAGGGGATTAATCGGCTAATCGGCAAGTTAATCGGCCATTTAATCAATTAATCGGACGATTTA
Organism: Triticum timopheevii; assembly: GCA_963921465.1. Lineage (NCBI taxonomy): Eukaryota > Viridiplantae > Streptophyta > Magnoliopsida > Poales > Poaceae > Triticum > Triticum timopheevii. The sequence goes on from OY997264.1 coordinate 279,954,686, forward strand.
TCGGTTTATCAGCTACTCGGTGACCCTACGAGTAGGGATTAATCGGCAAGTTAACTGGTTAATCGGATGAATTCTTGAACATGGCAAAATTATGAAACTCTGGCATAGGAGCACCTGGCAGAGGGTGCGGGTTACCGTCAATGGGCATCGGGTCTTCATCTTCAGGCATTTGATCCGCAAAAGTAGTTCCAAGAATATAGCAGGGAGTTGTCCAGGAAACCTTTGCCCCCCCATAGGAAGCATAATCCGTAAATACCACATCACGAGGACTAACATGTCCTCAGGAAAAGAAGCAAACACAATCGATCTGACCAAATATGGATCATCCTCAACCCAATGCTGGAACTTGCCAAACGTATTCACTGCAGCTCTGATGTTTTCAGTAGTGCACAGATCCAAAGGAATGCCAAGAAACATAATACAATCATCCCAAAAACCCTGGGTGCCCCTAAACCCAACTCCTTCATCATGCTTAAAAAATCTCACAAAGGTATCATTACCAAGAGGTTGCGGAGGAAGCTGACAGAGCGAGAAACTAACAGCAGCATCTCTCACACGAAACAGACCAACACCACATACCTAAGGGTGCACTGCACGAACCTGAACACCACGGGCTTCCAAGAAATCCACAACAGCTTCTCTGGCAGGGCCAATCTGGTCGAGCGGCAGCAGCGGCATGACTTCAGCAACCAAGAAATCATCATGACGCCGGACGATAGGAGCCAGCGGGGTGACGAACGTCTGAAGCAGTCGGTTGGCACCACCATTGATAGGGTGGTGACCAGCCGGCACATACCGAAGAGGATTAATGGCAAAAACAGCCATGCAATCCGAGCTAGCACTCGGTGGAGAAGATGGCAGGGGAGACATCAACGGAGGGCTGCCAATGCGGGTTTTGGGGGCAGAGCAGATGGGACTTGGCAAGGATAGCTCGTCACATGAACAAGACGAGTCAATAACGTGGACAGGAGCAGGGGTGGCGGCCGTCCGAGACCTGTATTGGGAAGCGGAGAAGCCGGGGGTATTTCTGTTTCCAAAATAATCCCTTCTCAATAGCAATCTTGTTACAATCCCTTCTTTTATGGCCCGGATGTGAGAAGGCCAAACAAACCACATTTGATGCACAATTCCTTTCAAAATGACCAGATAAATGGCATTTTTGGCACGTTAAGATCTCATCAACCATATTATCAATTAAATCAGCAAAAGCATTATTAGCATCCTGCGAGGAAGGGATATCCAAAGAGGTAGGGCGTGGGCTGCCCTCATCCATAGGCCCGACATGGCTAGAGGAGGGGCCAGGGCCATCCACGTCCAATGGCCCAACATGGCATGAAAGCCCAGCATCGGGAATTGAGCCAGGGGAGACGTCAGCATGCAATAGAGGAAGCGTAGATTGTGTACCTTGGCGAGAAATAAGGCGATCTCAAACCACCGGAGAGCTCACCGTGCCAAAGATGATCGGAGGCGAGGCCACCGTCCACTGCAGGTCGGCCGTGGTAGAGGGCCGGATAATCACACACTCATGCACTGGGTTAGAATAACCAGCATCTTCGGTGGCAGCAATGCATTCAGCCGTAGCAGGATACCTATAACCTTTGCACACATTATAATTTTGAAATGCAGCAAAAGTTATTTTCTTATGAACCGCAAGAGAGGACTTGAAAGAAGATTTCGCCGGAGGGTGATGCATGGCCAATAAACCCAGAGAGGCCCGGCGTTTGGACGAACTAACCAAAATCCATTCAGCATCACATTCCTTCTTCCAAATTTTGAACTCACGACCCCAATTAGGTCCTCCATTGCCCCAAAGATGGAAATAGCATTTGAATTGAGGGCAAGAGAAAGATCCGAGTTCCACAATATGAAAACCAACCTCCTTGCAAGAAACATTAAAAGAGAAGACCTTGTCACTTATTGAAGAAACCAAGAACTCAATGGCCGAACCACCAAGTGCAGATTCAAGAGCAATCACCACCGAGTCCTCCGTAAGCCTGAAATCATGCCTACTAAAACACACAACCAGGGTGAAGGAACCCAGATTCTCCACGGGATGAACCAAAAGACCAGAAGCATTATAATCTCATCAGCAAAAACTCTACCCTTGGAGAAGTCCAAGCCAAGGGTAGATCCAGAGGGAGAACCCATCAAAGCGGGTATGGAGGAGTAGATCAGAGGACGCCAGAGAGGATGATCGGAGCCAAACTCCAATTTAGTGGTAGGGGAGGAGATCGCCGGTGTGCTAGGGTTTAGGGGTGGGTGGGTGTGTGGGTGGAGAGGCGCCATTGCTAACCAAGTTTTAGCACGATCTCGTAGTGAGAACGGAAATAGCTTCAATTTAGCAATATCATTATCCACATCTTTCTTCTTTTGCATATCACACAAATCAACGAAATTGTTTAGATGGGATGCGACATCTTCACTAGGAAGGCCAGAAAATCGATCTTTCATAAGAAGATTCAGCAAAGCGGCATTAATTTCACAAGATTCTGCACTAGTGGCGGGAGCAATCGGGGTACTAATAAAATCATTATTATTAGTATTGGAAAAGTCACACAATTTGGTATTCTCTTGAGTCATCGTGACAAAGCAAGCAATCTAACACACGAGTAAACGAAAAGACGAACAGAAGAAGGGCGAATAAAAGGGCAAATCTTTTCGAAAATCATTTTAGAAGTGGGGAGAGGAAAACGAGAGGCGAATGACAAATAATGTAATGCAAGAGATGGAGAGTTTTATGACGGGTACTTGGTATGTCTTGACTTGGCGTAGATCTCCCCAGCAATGGCGCCAGAAATTCTTCCTGCTACTTCTTGAGCTTGCATTTGTTTTTCCCTTGAAGAGGAAAGGGTGATGCAGCAAAGTAGAGATAAGTACTTCCCTCAGTTTGAGAACCAAGATATCAATCCCGCAGGAGAAGAACGCGCAAATCACCAATACCTGCACAAACAATCAAACACTTGTACCCAACGCGATAAAGGGGTTGTCAATCCCTTCACGGTCACTTGCAAAAGTGAGATCTGATAGAGATAGATAAATAGAACTAAACAAAAGATAAAATATTTTTTTGGGTTTTATGGTTTTCAGATCTGAAAGAAAAAGATTGCAAAATAGTAGATCGGAAACTAATATGATGGAAAGTAGACCCGGGGACCATACTTTTCACTAGAGGCTTCTCTCATTAAGGCAAATAATACATTGGGTGAACAAATTAATGTCGAGCAATCAATAGAAAAGCGCAAAGTTATGATGATATCCAAGGCAATGATTATGCAATATAGGCATCACGTCCGTATCAAGTAGACCGACCCTTGCCTGCATCTACTACTATTACTCCACATATCGACTGACTCCTGCTTGCATCTAGAGTATTAAGTTCATAAAGAACTGAGTAACACATTAAGTAAGCTGACATGATGTAGAGGAATAAACTCAAGCAATATGATGTAGACCCCATCTTTTTATCCTTGATGGCAACAATACAATACGTGTCTCGCTACCCCTACTTTGTCACTGGCTGAAATCACGTAAGATTGAACCCAAAGCTAAGCACCTCTCCCATTGCAAGAAAAACCAATCTAGTTGGCCAAACCAAACCGATAATTCGAAGAGAAATACAAAGATACCAAATCATGCATATAAGAATTTAGAGGAGATTCAAATAATATTCATAGATAAACTGATCATAAATCCACAATTCATCGGATCTCGACAAACACACCGCAAAACAAGATTACATCAGATAGATCTCCAAGAACATCGAGGAGAACATGGTATTGAGAATCAAAGAGAGAGAAGAAGCCATCTACTTACTAGCTATGGGCCCGTAGGTCCGAGGTGGACTACTCAAGCTTCAACAGAAGGGCAATAGAGTTGATGTAGATGCCCTCCGTGATCGAATTCCCCTCCATAGGGTGCCGGAAAAGGCCCCAAGATGGGATCTCACGGGAACAGAAGGTTGCGGCGGTGGAAGAGTGTTTTCATGGATGCTTCTGGTGGTTTGGAAATATTTACAAATATATAGGAGGAAGATCTAGGTCAGGGGGTTACCGAGGGGCCCACAAGGTAGGGGGCGCGCCCTCCACCCTTGTCGCCGCCTCGTGGCTCTTCTGACTTGAACTCCAAGTCTCTTGGGTGTCTTCTGGTCCAAGAAAAATCATCGTGAAGTTTTATTCCGTTTGGACTCCGTTTAGTACCCTATTCTGCGAAGCTCAAAAACAAGGAAAAAACAGAAACTGGCACTAGGCTCTAGGTTAATAGGTTAGTCCCAAAAATAATATAAAATAGAATATTAATGCATATAAAACATCCAAAATATATAATATAATACCATGGAATAATGAAAAATTATAGATACATTGGAGACGTATCAATCTCCTTTGAGTACGCGATGATGATATCCATTGAGTGATATTGAATTTGCACCATTTTTCTATATGCAGGAAACTCTGAGTGGCCTATGTTTTGCCAGAATGTTGATTCATTTCCGTTCCAGTGAATTTCAGGTGCTCGATATGTCCACTTTTTAGCAAATTCAGGCCAAAATTTCCCGTGAATTTCAGCATGACTTGTGCTAGAAAGTAGGCATATCGAGTGCCCGAGATTTACTGGGATGGGAATGAAACAGCGTTTTGGCAAACCATAGACCTTGTTTTATGTCATTACTCATTTTATTATAGTTTAATAATTAAAGGAGAAGACGTAATCATAGGAAACATGTCAAACAATGAAGAAACTGGGGCTTCTAACCACTCTGCCGATGACATACAATATGACCCTGAACATGAATAGCGTGACTTTTTGTCTAGTCAGCACAGACAAGGTTTGCAGGGCGACCTGGTCATAGCGGACGATGGTACTGCCGCCGACATTGACACCGATGGCACCGGCACCGATGGCGGCGCCAAGACCGGCATGCAAGGTACCGCCGAAGCCGCTAACGAAAAGAAGAAGCGGAAGAAGAAGAGGACACGACGCCCTAACAAACTCGACATCGGAAGACTGTTGGTCATAGAGGTGCACCCTGGCAAGTTCGAGCTAATAGCGTTGGATGAAGCTCGCAAGTGCTATGGCAACCAAGTCGGATGCATCCAACGGGAAACCATGAGCATCAACGATAATGACTTAAGGAGTAAACCACATCTCGAGCACTTGCTCCTAACGAAGTTGCATAAGAGATTCCAGTTCCCCGGCCGGGATGACCGCATAGAACACCCATGGTGATCTAGGGTAGAACCCTAGAGGTCGATCTTTCACGTTTGGAGTGGATCCCTACGAGGAACACGAAGAACACAAGGAGGGGAACGAGGGAAAAACACTCAACCAACAAGAATACAAGTCACACATGCGCTAGATCATCGAGACACAAAGGAGTACAAGATCCAAATCCAACAAAGGACGATACATAGGGTAACCGGTTCTTCTCCGTGAGGAGGTCTTGAAGATGGTCTTCTCCGGATGGAGGTCTTGAATCCAGGTTTATCTTCTCCCAAGAGGTGTCGGTCCCTCACGAGGAGTAGATCTGGATGGATGAGCGAGGCTCTATCTCACAAATGAGCTGAATCAACACTAACCCTAACTAGGATGAGGCGGGGGAGTATATATAGTCTAAGGGACGAAGGGGTACATGGGCCTCGGCCCAAATGCGCTGCACGTAGGCAGGGGGGCGGATGTCCAGGCGTCGGGCCGGATGTCCGGGCCTTCCCGAGACGCCGGATGTCCGGGCGCTGGGGCCGGATGTCCGGGCTGGCAGGGTCCAGCTTCTGTGATGGCGCGCCGGATTTCCGGGTGCTGGGCCGGATGTCCGGGCCTCGGGGCCGGATGTCCGGGCTGACTTGGCCAACTTTGGTGCTCTCTGGATAGAAGGGAGCCGGATTTTCGAGTGTTGGGCCGGATGTCCGGGACATGGCTGGATGTCCGGCTGCTGTAGCAGCAGACTCTTCTTCCTTCTCCTTCCTTCGCTCCCGCGCACACTTGGCCTTGGTCCTTGGGCTGTCCAGGGTCTCCTCGGGTGTACCTGAGTATGCACAAGGTCCTCTCTTGAGGTAGCATCCATGTCTTACATGTGGTAATGGAGGATTTGGAAAGGAGCGAGTTCACCTTAGGTCCAATGGCGTATGTTAGAGGTCTCGTCGTATGTCCACTTGGGGCTTGGGGAGTAGTCATAGTGTACATGGGGATGATCGTTGGATGCTCCGCATCATCTCCCCTCCCTTGGGAAAGATCCGACCCCGGATCGAAAACCTCATCACCATGGAAACAGTTGTCGTGGACAAACTTGTAGTTGGACAGAGTGGAAGTCATGGCACAACCCAAGTTCTTCAAGATGTCGCCGGGATGGTATACATGCAAAACGAGCAAACACAAGCAACACTCGGGAATACAAAGGTTAGCGCACACAAGGTGTCCATCATGTAAGAATGCGTCCGTGTGGTAAGATTGTTCGTGAGAAAGCGCATGAAGCTTATCAAGATTATCTAGAATGATATGCAAAGCGTTCATGGGAGCAAAAGCATTCATTGTGCACACAAACGTGTTGTGAATATGATCAATGAAACCACGGTGCGAAATGATGCCATAGTGAGACGGTGTATCAAAAGCATGAACATGGCAATGGATGCTGAATATGTGTATGTTATCATGCCATTGATGGTGGCCAATATGATCATGATGTATGAATATGCCATCAAGGTAGATCACAACAAATTTGTTAAGGAAATGCACAAGATCATATGTCAAGGATGACATAGAAATACAAGATGCAACAACGCAATCATAATGTGAGTCAATCCATGCATAGGGTACAAACTTGCGGTGAGTATGATATGTCCATTGAGCATGACATGTGGGAGCACAATCAACAAATATGGATGTGTGAGTGCAATGTGCCAAAGGAGTGTTGATGTACCAATGCTCGATGTCGTGGCATGAGTGGAAGTCCGAAGGTGCATCCAATAAGTCCGAGTGCTCCTCAATGTAAAGGTCCATAGAGCCAATCTCCAATGTCGCTCCTCCATCCACGGGATGTATCATGTAGACAACAAGAAGGAAACAACAATGAAAGAATGACCCATCCAATATGTAAAGTTGAGGATGGCTCAAAGGGAAGGAGTTCTTCTTTATGAGGATGTCGAAAATGTTGGTGTCACGCATCATATAGACCTTTGCATGACCAATATGGCTCATGATGGTACCGCCTTGTGAATCCTCCAAAATGAAAGAACATGACAAACACTCGGAAAAACAAATGAGGTTAGCGGACGTGCAAAACCTATCATTCATGTGGTAAGATACCCAACAAGTGGATGCATCATGCTCATCATAAGAAGTTACAAGGGAGCATTTCATAGTATGGAAGCATATGATGCAAGAACAACCAAATACAAGAGGCTCAAGTAAACAAGCATGCATCACACGTAAGGTGTCAAAGTCTCCAAGATCAATAAGCATAGTATGGTTGCACTCAATACAAGTGGATATGAAAGAGGCAACTAATGGACACAAGAGACAATGATCAAGATATATAATGTGAGAGGCATGAGCATATATGTCATCAACCTAAGAAAGCAAGTAATAGTGGAACATGGGTGATGCAACATAGCAAGCAATCATAGCGATCAAGTCAAGCAAGCTAGTAGTGCAAAGATGCAACATACTAGAAGGAATCATGGCAAGCATGTAATGTGTGCAAATAGTGGGCATGAATAATGCACATGACATATCACAAGCATGAAAGCAAGATATGAGAAAAATATCATCAATGTATTGGCGAGAGGCCATATGTAAATAGCAATGGAACATCATGACTCTCCCAACACAACAAGCATCAATAGCATGGGGCACAAAGAAATCATGGTAATAGAACCAAGTATCTCCACCAAGCATGCAAATACACATAGAAGTATTATAATGGTGAATCATGGGTAGATGCAAGCAAGGGTCACAATTGCATGGCAAAATCATGTGAAGAGGCATAACATGCAAAGTGAACATGATAGTATGGGCATAAAGGGACAAGTGATATATAGCCCATAGCCATGTGCGAGCCAAGTAAAAGAGATGCGCGTAGTCCTTGCGCGAAGGGAACGGTGGTAAGGACAATTCACGTGATCCCAAAGCATCCTTGCTCTCAAGAGCTCGTTTCGTCAACTCTTGGGATTGAGAGGTTGACGAGTATACATGAGTACCTACACAAAACAAAGGCAAAGGAAAAATTGTGTGTGTGTGGTATATGTACACATCATCCATCATGATGCGCACGTGCATGTATCAGTTAGCACAAAATATCAAATGCTCAAATAAATGAGATGTGTAATATAGAAACATGGCATCCATCATGAGAGGTTTGTTATTATGTATGACATAATGGAGACTCAAAGGATGTAATGCATCATGAGAAATATCTAGAGCATTGTTATTCATGGAATGCATATGGGGCATGCAATTATGGGAATCATGCAAAGTATTAAATGCATCAAGATCTCCTAATATGTATGAGGAAACTATGGGGGTCTCCTCAGGAGCATGAGTAGAAACATCACGTGGAGAATATTGACAACATCCAAAACAATGTATATTTGGAACAATGTGATCATGGCATGGCATAGTAGATGAATTGCGCAAATCATGTAAAGGAAGCATGGCAATATCATCATAAGATAAGCAAAAGCCAATGACCATCATCTCGTCATATATGCCATAAGTGCAAATGGGATTGATTTTAATGGGGCATGCATAGTTACTATGTTGAGATTGAAATGATGCAATATGGGAGACCTCACTCATAGCATATAACAAGTTCAAAGGATTGTCAAACATGAAGTGACCAATAGAATTTTCACATGATATCCTATGAAGCATAGCATCACAACTAGGCAACTCAACATGCTCATCATCATATTCATCATAAATAGGCAAGTCAAGACATGAAGAGGTCGCACTAGCATGAAGCATGGAAATAGGTGGATCAACATCATGCCAGCAATCATTGGTAAGATAGTCCGCTAGTGGGACAAGAGAAGCACCATCACCTATGTTACCTTGGAGCATCGCTCATGTGTTGTAGGTGACGTGTTGAACATCCCCTCATTGTCATCTTCATCTTGATGGAACCATGTGGGGGGTGCATCATCGTCCACCATGGCCATCGTCGTCTCCATTGGAGGGATGGACTCATTGAGGATAGGCATGTAGTCATGTAGGAGACCTAGCACCAAAGAAGAAAACACACTACGAGTTGAGGTTAAGTCATTAGAAATCATAGTGGCACACGTGCCATCTCAACTACCTCACTCACTAAGTGTTGTGGCTCACTCACTCCCTCAAGGATGCTCTCACTCATATGGTTGGTGAAGTCACTCAAATGGTGCTCAACCTCAAAATAGGATGTGTGGCATGCTCTCGTGTGTGGGGCTAGTGGTGGTCACACTCATCCTCTCATAGGAAATGCTCTCATTGTCACGTATGGTGGACTCACTCATGTCACTCATGTGGTAGTGGCTCTCCTCACATGGCACTTGGGGCATCTCTTCATATGTGGGTGTCAGAGAGATGTAGGTGCAAATGTCTCCATGCTCAACTCCTATCGCCGTGGTCGAAGGGTATGGCCCTTGCTCGACCTTCTTGTCATCGTCTTAGTGTTGGAGGCCCATGTGATGTGGCACCTCGTAGCTCGTCTCCATGACTGAAGGGAAATTCCCATGCTCGGCCATCTTCCTTGAGGGGCTTCCGAAGATGGACGTGTCGCCCTCGCTTGTAGGTGGTCACCTTGTTGTTTAAGTCGTTGTAGGCGTACTCGTGGGAAGTAGGCGAAGATGTCGTACGTCCAAAGGCGAAGATGCCTCAAAAGCACTTGGCGAAGATGCCGAAGTGTGGTGGTAGCCGTAGCGCCGTCTTGGTGGTGCTCATCTCGCGGTCTTCTCTTTTGCTCATGAAGCTTGGACTTGGCGTGAAGTAGGGCTTGTTGGGACTTGTACATTTGCGCTTGTGGAGCATCTTCATGATGATGATGTTATTGTTGTGCTTCAGCTCATAGTAGATGTCGTTCGTCGTCGTCGTGCACATGTTGCTTGGAGGTGACTTGCCCTTCATGACGATGTGGATCACAAACGTGATGGTGGTCGCAATGGAGATGTGGACATGGACGAATTGCGCTTGCATCATTTTCGCGCTCGGAAGACTTGTGGCTTGAACGTCGCCGCCTTGAAGATGACGAAGGGGAAGAAGACTTGATCAAGGCTCTAATCACCTCCATCCTTGCATCTTGCTCCTCTTTTTGTGCGGAAAGCTTCTTGTCGATGTAGTCCCTTTTCCTTGCTTCGGAGTGACGAATGTCGATGGAGATGTTCTCGATGCGCTCTCGTAATCTAGATTGTGCGCCTTGCGTTTTTCGTTGTAGATCAAAGATGGACGCTTTGGTGATGTAGTTGTTCACGCCGTCGTTGTTGTTGTAGACCGGCAAGGAAATGCCTTGCCTATCCATCACAAGACTCGAGCAAATATGAGTGGGAGAAAAAGAAGAACTAGACCGAATGTACCTTGACCGATGTTGAAGATGGATCAATGATCACTCAAATGTGTAACAAGGAAATAGCACAGTTGGTACCAATTCTTGTCGGTTCTCACACCTACACAAGTAAGGCTTATGGTGGAGCTCGGTGAGGATAGTGGCACAAAAATTTGATGCAAAATGTTAGCAAGAGTTAATAATGTTGAAAGAGATTCACAAATTTGCAAGCGAAACAAGTAGACCAATAGCAATATGGATGGCACACGGAAACGCACACGCGGATAGATAAATGGGGTCGTGCAACCAAGGAATGAGCACAAAATGTGGAATCCACGGAAAACGCTCATGTTGCACAACTCAAGAGAGACGCTAGCACGATTGCTCTATAGGCGGATACGACACTTTTGCACAACCTAATAAGATGCAAAATATATGGACTTTTATCCTAACTATGCTATGTATGTATGGTTCCCGGTGTATCCCTCAAGATGATCCAAGATGATCGGATATGACAATCTTATATGCAATGTGGTATGATGCTATGGCACTTGCTTACAAGCTTCTTTGCTCTCTTTCTTTTTCTTAAAAGCTTTATTTCTTTTTTTGTATGGCCACTTTGCACAATGCACAAACCAAGATAGCAATTGTGTATATGCGAGAACAAACTTGTGACACAAGATATGATACCAATATATGCACCACGATGATATGGTATGTATGCTATGGGAAGTATGATCACTAATGTGCACAAGTTACGTTGCCGGCAAAACTGAAATGGCTAGTCTCGATAGGCAAGTAACGCAAAATGGGCTAGGGGTTAACAATGCAATGGCAAGGGGAATATACAATGGAGGGGTACCACGATACCAAGATGATATGGAGGTTACCATCCGTGGCGATGATGAGTGGCGATGTTTTTGATGTAGAAACCAAGATGATGGAGACTCGTCCCTAAGTAGCCGAAACACCTTAGGAAATGGAAAAACCGCGAACTCAAAATCTCAAACGTCAAATGTCAAAATGGTGGTAGCGGAAAAGCGGTGGTGGTTTGCACATGGCGATGCGGAAGTGGGATGATGGGGTATATACGTGTCGGAGTTGAAGTTGTCGTCCCTAAGTAGCTGAAACACCTTAGGAGACACAAGCCACAACTCAAACAAGCTCAAACAAAATTGGGTTAAGTTTGGGTGGTGGAAAGTGTATGGTGAGCAAGGTTTTGTGGAAGTGGAGGTGGTGGTTGATGAAGAAGCAACCGTCCCTAAGTAGCCGAAACACCTTAGGAGACTCGAATCGCTACTCAAGAAACAACTAATGCTATGGTGAACAAAATGGGTTAGGTTGCGGAAGTCGGTGGTGCTAAAGCGAAGGATGTGGTAGAAGCCCTAGGCGAAGATGCCAAAATTCACAAACTTTGATGGAGTCAAATGATGTTGGTGTTATTTTTGTGGCATGGGGGGTGTCAATAGCTTCTCAACGAGCTAAAGAACGTCAAAATCAGACTCCGGATGAATTAGTTATGGTCAAAACGGTGAAACGGGAAAAGATGAATTGCCAGGGGCCGGACATCCGGGGCTCGGGCCGGATTCCGGGACCTGATGTCCAGAACCGCGCGCGAAAATTCGCTCCAGGAGCCGGATGTCCGGGCTAATGGCCGGATGTCCGGGCTGGCCGGATGTCCGGGGGTCGGGCCGGATGTCCGGGCTCCAAATCCGAAGATGAACTCGAGGAACTCAATTTTGGGGCGGAAATTGATGATTTCGGGGGCAAAATTTGATGGATTTCGTGGATGGAAGGTGGGGAAACTTGGGGAGATGCTAGATCCACTTGAAACCAAGCAAATCCCTGGATCAAAATCAATAAAATATCATCAAACCAACAAATCACAAGAAAACAATTGGGGCTATTTTTGGTGGGGATTTTCGAATTTAGGCACGAACACACAAAATTAGGCTAGAAAAACAAGGGGTAGGGGCTCCAAAAACGTGATCAACCTAGCTCTGGTGCAAGATGATGTAGGGTAGAACCCTAGAGGCCGATCTTTCACGTTTGGAGCGGATCCCTACGAGGAACACGAAGAACACGAGGAGGGGAACGAGGGAAAAACACTCAACCAACAAGAATACAAGTCACACATGCGCTAGATCATCGAGACACAAAGGAGTACAAGATCCAAATCCAACAAAGGACAATACATAGGGTAATTGGTTCTTCTCCGTGAGGAGGTCTTGAAGATGGTCTTCTCCGGATGGAGGTCTTGAATCCTGGTGGATCTTCTCCGAAGAGGTGTCGATCCCTCACGAGTAGTAGATCCGGATGGATGAGCGAGGCTCTATCTCACAAATGAGCTGAATCAACGAGGCTCTATCTCACAAATGAGCTAAATCAACGCTAACCCTAACTTGGATGAGGTGGGGGAGTACATATAGTCTAAGGGACGAAGGGGTACATGGGCCTCGGCCCAGATGCGCTGCACGCAGGCAGGGGGGCCGGATGTCCGGGCCTTCCCGAGACGCCGGATGTTCGGGCACTGGGGCCGGATGTCCGGGCTGGCAGGGTCCAGCTTCTGTGATGGGGCGCCGGATTTCCGGGCGCTGGGTCGGATGTCCGGCGGCTCGCGACGGGCCGGATGTCCGGGCTGACTTGGCCGACTCTGGTGCTCTCTGGATAGAAGGAAGCCGGATTTTCGGGCGTTGGGCCCGATGTCTGGGCCTGGCCGGATGTCCGGGACATGGCCGGATGTCCGGCTGCTGTAGCAGCAGACTCTTCTTCCTTCTCCTTCCTTCGCTCTCGCGCACACTTGGGCTTGGTCCTTGGGCTCTCCATGGTCTCCTCGGGTGTACCTGAGTATGCACAAGGTCCGCTCTTGAGGTAGCATCCATGTCTTACATGCGGTAAGGGAGGATTTGGAAAGGAGCGAGTTCACCTTAAGTCCAATGGCACATGTTAGAGGTCTTGTCGTATGTCCAATTAGGGCTTGGGGAGTAGTCTTAGTGTGCATGAGGATGATCGTCGGATGCTCCGCATCACATGAGATGATGATGTCATGGCAAATATTAACAACCACGCCATGGGCATGTTCAGCAATTATTTGGCCGCTTGGAAAGGGAGGCTGAAACGAGCGACTGATGCTAACGAACCCCTGGCCAAGATTTTGGCGGACAATCCAACACTCACTCAAGAGGAGTCCGAAAAGTTCAAGGACGCCTGCACTACCGATGTAGCCAAGCTTAAGTTTGAGAAATACAAGGGGCTTCAGGAAAGGAACAAGGGACCCCCCCCCCCCACGCGTCGGAAGTCGTGGCTACCTTGGTAAGAGGCCCATCTGGGATAAGGAGGGCGCAGAACGTGAAGCCGCGGGGCTCCCAAACCCCTTCGCGGAGTTCACCGGCCTGCGGGAGCGTGACTTCATCAGGGCCCGGTACAAGTGGGACAAAGAAAAGAAGGTTTGGTATGTGGACCCGATCACGGGCAAATTGATTCGAATACTGGTAATTATTATTTTACCATCTTACATTTAGTTTCTTCTCAAGTCGACTACACATTGTAGTAACATTCATAAACGGTTCACGTTCCTTTTGAAGAAGGAGCAACACAGGATTGCGGCCGAAAGCGACTCGTCGTCTCAGTCGTCGGCGAGGCCCAACTGGGACACCCCTCTCAACTTGGCGTTGAACATGCTCAAGGGACGCCCTTTGGACCAGCGGATGCAATATGGACATGTGCATGGCGTCGGAGACCAAAAGGCAGAAAAAGAAGTTCAGTCAGGTGAACATCAATGAGAAAACTTTCAAAAAAAAACATCAATGAGAAGGTAAAGCTTGCTTTTGAGAAAAATGCAGCTGAGACCGAGAAGAAAGCAGTTGAGGCCATAGAACCGGCCAAAAAAGAGTTGGTTTAGCAGGCAGTCGATGCAGCTTTATTTGCCTATAGAAATGAGTTCACGGCATTGGTTAATAGCTTGATTCCGGCCATTATAGAATGGACGAAGCAAAATTCAAACAAGATGGGAAATATATCCCATGCCCAGCTTTGTTGGGAGCAACTCGGTGAACATCGCACCTTCACCTACTCTCGCAACCGCACCTGCTCCCGCACCCACTCAAAGCAGCCCATCTGAGGGAGTCCCGGACTAGGGGGTGTCCGGATAGCCGGACTATCATCATCGGCCGGACTCCAAGACTATGAAGATACAAGATTGAAGACTTCGTCCCGTGTCCGAATGGGACTTTCCTTGGCGCGGAAGGCAAGCTTGGCAATACGGATATGTAGATCTCCTACCATTGTAACCGACTCTGTGTAACCCTAGCCCTCTCCGGTGTCTATATAAACCGGAGGGTTTTAGTCCGTAGGACGAACAACCATTACAACAATCATTCTATAGGCTAGCTTCTAGGGTTTAGCCTCCTTGATCTCGTGGTAGATCTACTCTTGTACTACCCATATCATCAATACTAATCAAGTAGGAGTAGGGTTTTACCTCCATCGAGAGGGCCCGAACCTGGGTAAAAACATCGTGTCCCTTGTCTCCTGTTACCATCCGCCTAGACGCACAGTTCGGGACCCCCTACCCGAGATCCGCTGGTTTCGACACCGACATTGGTGCTTTCATTGAGAGTTCCTCTGTGTCGTCACCGATAGGCTTGATGGCTCCTTAAATCATCAACAACAACGCGGTCCAGGGTGAGACTTTTCTCCCCGGACAGATCTTCGTGTTCGGCGGCTTTGCACTGCGGTCCAATTCGCTTGGCCATCTGGAGCAGATCGGAAGCTACGCCCCTGGCCATCGGGTCAGATTTGGAAGCCTAAACTTCACGGCTGACATCCGCGGAGACTTGATCTTCGACGAATTTGAGCCACAGCCGAGTGCGCCGCACTGTAATGGGCATGATTTAGCTCTGCCGCCGGACAGTGCCCTGGAGGCCGCACATAAGTCCGCTCCGACCCTTAATTCGGAGCCGACCGTGCAGATCGAGGACGGATGGCTAGGCACCGCCTCGAGGACTGCAACCTTTATGGCGATGAAGCCGAATACTGACCCTGTCCCTTGTAAAGCCCGTAACTCCGAGGTGCCGGACTCCTTGCCGGACTCCGAACCTCCTACGCCCCTACCAATCGAATCTGGTTGGGCGCCGATCATGGAGTTCACCGCCGCGGACATCTTTCAGCACTCACCCTTTGGTGACATCCTGAATTCTCTAAAGTATCTCTCGTTATCAGGAGAGCCCTGGCCGGACTGCAGTCAGGACGGTTGGGATGCGGACAACAAAGAAATTCAAAGCCCACCCACCACCCACTTTGTAGCCACTGTCGACGATCTAACCGACATGCTAGACTACAACTCCGAAGACATCGACGGCATGGACGACGACGCCGGAGACAACCAAGAACCAGCGCCTACGGGGCACTGGAAGACCACCTCGTCATACGACATATACATGGTGGACATGCCAAAGGATGGGAATGGCGAAGAAGCAGCGGAGGCAGATTCTATTGGGGAACGTTGCAGAAAACAAAAGTTTTCCTACTCGTTTCACCAAGATCCATCTATGAGTTCATCTAGCAACGAGTCATCGGATGCATCTACGTACCTTGTAGATCGCGAGCGGAAGCGTTCAAAGAACGGGGATGGTGTAGTCGAACACGACGTGATCCAAATCACCGGAGATCCTAGCACCGAACGGACGGCACCTCCGCGTTCAACACACGTACGGAACAGCCACGTCTCCTCCTTCTTGATCCAGCAAGGGGAGAGGAGAGGTTGAGGGAGATGGCACCAGCAGCAGCACGACGGCGTGGTGTTGATGGAGCTGCAGTACTCTGGGCAAGACTTCGCCAAGCGCTATGGAGGAGGAGGAGGTGTTGGAGAGGGAGAAGGAGGCAACCAAAGGCGTGGATGAAGAGCCCTCTTTCCCCCACTATATATAGGAGGGCCAAGGGGGGTGGCCGGCCCTAGGAGATCCAATCTCCTAGGGGGGGTGTGGCCAAGGGGGGGTTTCCCTCCCCCCCAAGGCACCTAGGAGGTGCCTTCCACTAGTAGGACTCCTCCCCCATGGAAACCCTAGGCGCATGGGCCTAGTGGGGCTGGTGCCCTTGGCCCATGTAGGCCAAGGCGCACCCCCTACAGCCCATGTGGCCCCCGGGGATGGGTGGGCCCCACCCGGTGGGTCCCCCGGGACCCTTCCGGTGGTCCCGATACAATACCGATAACCCCGAAACTTGTCCCGATACCCGAAACAGGACTTCCCATATATAAATCTTTACCTCCGGACCATTCCGGAACTCCTCGTGACGTCCGGGATCTCATCCGGGACTCCGAACAACATTCGGGTTACTGCATATACATATCCCTACAACCCTAGCGTCACCGAACCTTAAGTGTGTAGACCCTACGGGTTCGGGAGACATGTAGACATGATCGAGATCGCTCTCCAGTCAATAACCAACAGCGGGATCTGGATACCCTTGTTGGCTCCCACATGCTCCGCGATGATCTCATCGGATGAACCACGATGTCAAGGATTCAAGCAACCCCGTATGCAGTTCCCTTTGTCAATCGATATGCTACTTGCCCGAGATTCGATCGTCGGTATCCCAATACCTCGTTCAATCTCGTTACCGGCAAGTCACTTTACTCGTACCGTAATGCATGATCCCGTGACCAGACACTTGGTCACTTTGAGCTCATTATGATGATGCATTACTGAGTGGGCCCAGTGATACCTCTCCGTCATACGGAGTGACAAATCCCAGTCTCGATCTGTGTCAACCCAACAGACACTTTCGGAGATACCTGTAGTGCACCTTTATAGTCACCCAGTTACGTTGTGACGTTTGATACACCCAAAGCACTCCTACGGTATCCGGGAGTTACACGATCTCATGGTCAATGGAAAAGATACTTGACATTAGAAAAGCTCTAGCAAACGAACTACACGATCTCACACTATGCTTAGGGTTGGGTCTTGTCCATCACATCATTATCCTAATGATGTGATCCCATTATCAATGACATCCAATGTCCATAGCCAGGAAACCATGACTATCTATTGATCAACGAGCTAGTCAACTAGAGGCTTACTAGGGACATGTTGGTGTCTGTTATTCACACATGTATTACGATTTCCGGATAATACAGTTATAGGATGAATAAAGACAATTATCATGAACAAAGAAATATAATAATAATGCTTTTATTATTGCCTCTAGGGCATATTTCCAACAGTCTCCCACTTGCACTAGAGTCAATAATCTAGTTACATTGTGATGAATCGAACACCCATGGAATTCTGGTGTTGATCATGTTTTGCTCTAGGGAGAGGTTTAGTCAACGGATCCGCTACATTCAGGTCTGTATGTACTTTACAAATCTCTATGTCTCCATCTTGAACATTTTCACGAATGGAGTTGAAGCGACGCTTGATGTGCCTTGTCTTCTTGTGAAACCTGGGCTCCTTGGCAAGAGCAATAGCTCCAGTGTTGTCACAGAAGAGCTTGATCGGCCCCGACGCATTGGGTATGACTCCTAGGTCGGTGATGAACTCCTTCACCCATATTGCTTCATGTGCTGCCTCCGAGGCTGCCATGTACTCCGCTTCACATGTAGATCCCGCCACGACGCTCTGCTTGCAACTGCACCAGCTTACTGCCCCACCATTCCAAATATACACGTATCCGGTTTGTGACTTAGAGTCATCCAGATCTGTGTCGAAGCTAGCGTCGACGTAACCCTTTACGACGAGCTCTTCGTCACCTCCATAAACGAGAAACATTTCCTTAGTCCTTTTCAGGTACTTCAGGATATTCTTGACCGCTGTCCAGTGTTCCTTGCCGGGATTACTTTGGTACCTTCCTACCAAACTTACGGCAAGGTTTACATCAGGTCTGGTACACAGCATGGCATACATAATAGAACCTATGGCTGAGGCATAGGGGATGACACTCATCTCTTCTATATCTTCTGCCGTGGTCGGACATTGAGCTGAGCTCAATTTCACACCTTGTAAAACAGGCAAGAACCCTTTCTTGGACTGATCCATTTTGAACTTCTTCAAAATCTTATCAAGATATGTGCTTTGTGAAAGACCTATGAGGCGTCTCGATCTATCCCTATAGATCTTGATGCCTAATATATAAGCAGCTTCTCCAAGGTCCTTCATTGAAAAACTCTTATTCAAGTAGGCCTTAATGCTGTCCAAAAGTTCTATATCATTTCCCATCAAAAGTATGTCATCTACATATAGTATGAGAAATGCTATAGAACTCCCACTCACTTTCTTGTAAACACAGGCTTCTCCATAAGTCTGTGTGAACCCAAACGCTTTGATCATCTCATCAAAACGAATGTTCCAACTCCGAGATGCTTGCACCAGCCCATAAATCAAGCGTTGGAGCTTGCACACCTTGTCAGCATTCTTAGGATCGACAAAACCTTCCGGCTGCATCATATACAATTCTTCCTTAAGGAAACCATTAAGGAATGCCGTTTTGACGTCCATTTGCCAAATTTCATAATCATAAAATGCGGAAATCGCTAACATAATTCGGATGGACTTCAGCTTCGCTACCGGTGAGAAAGTCTCATCGTAGTCAACCCCTTGAACTTGTCGATAACCCTTAGCGCCAAGCCGAGCGTTATAGATGGTCACATTACCATCCGTGTCTGTCTTCCTCTTAAAGATCCATTTATTTTCTATGGCTCGCCGTTCAACGGGCAAGTCAGTCAAAGTCCATACTTCGTTTTCATACATGGATCCTATCTCGGATTTCATGGCTTCTAGCCATCTGTCGGAATCCGGGCCCGCCATCGCTTCTTCATAGTTCAAAGGTTCACTGTTGTCTAACAACATGATTTCCAAGACAGGGTTGCCGTACCACTCTGGTGCGGAACGTGTCCTTGTGGACCTACGAAGTTCAGTAGCAACTTGATCCGAAGTACCTTGATCATCATCATTGTTTTCCTCTTCAGTTGGTGTGGGCATCACAGGAACATTTTCCTGCGCTGCACCACTTTCCCGTTCGAGAGGTAGTACTTCATCGAGTTCTACTTTCCTCCCACTTACTTCTTTCGAGAGAAACTCTTTTTCCAGAAAGCATCTGTTCTTGGCAACAAAGATCTTGCCCTCGGATCTTAAGTAGAAGGTATACCCGACAGTTTCCTTAGGGTATCCTATGAAGACGCATTTTTCCGACTTGGGTTCGAGCTTTTCAGGTTGAAGTTTCCTGACATAAGCATCGCATCCCCAAACTTTTAGAAACGACAGCTTAGGTTTCTTCCCAAACCATAATTCATACGGTGTCGTCTCAACGGATTTTGACGGTGCCCTATTTAAAGTGAATGCGGCAGTCTCTAAAGCATAGCCCCAAAAAGATAGTGGTAAATCGGCAAGAGACATCATAGATCGCACCAAATCTAATAGAGTGCGATTACGACGTTCGGACACACCATTACGCTGAGGTGTTCCAGGCGGCGTGAGTTGTGAAACTATTCCACATTTTCTTAAGTGTGTACCAAACTCGTGACTCAAGTATTCTCCTCCACGATCTGATCGTAGAAACTTGATTTTCCTGTCACGTTGATTCTCAACTTCACTCTGAAATTCCTTGAACTTTTCAAAGGTCTCAGACTTGTGTTTCGTTAAGTAGACACACCCATATCTACTCAAGTCATCAGTGAGGGTGAGAACATAACGATAGCCACCGCGAGCCTCAACACTCATTGGACCGCACACATCAGTATGTATGATTTCCAATAAGTTGGTTGCTCGCTCCATTGTTCCTGAGAACGGAGTCTTGGTCATTTTACCCATGAGGCATGGTTCGCACGTGTCAAATGATTCGTAATCAAGAGACTCTAAAAGTCCATTAGCATGGAGCTTCTTCATGCGTTTGACACCTATGTGACCAAGGCGGCAGTGCCACAAGTATGTGGGACTATCACTATCAATCTTACATCTTTTGGTACTTACAGTATGAATATGTGTAGCATTACGCTCGAGATTCATAAAGAATAAACCATTCACCATCGGAGCATGACCATAAAACATATCTCTCATATAAATAGAACAACCATTATTCTCGGATTTAAATGAGTAGCCATCTCGAATTAAACGAGATCCTGATACAATGTTCATGCTCAAACTTGGCACTAAATAACAATTATTGAGGTTCAAAACTAATCCCGTAGGTAAATGCAGAGGTAGCGTACCGACGGCGATCACATCGACCTTGGAACCATTCCCGATGCGCATCGTCACCTCGTCCTTCGCCAGTCTCCGTTTATTCCGCAGCTCCTGCTGTGTGTTACAAATATGAGCAACGGCACCGGTATCAAATACCCAGGAGTCACTACGATTACTGGTAAGGTACACATCAATTACATGTATATCAAATATACCTTTGGTTTTGCCGGCCTTCTTGTCCGCTAAGTATTTGGGGCAGTTCCTCTTCCAGTGACCACTTTCCTTGCAATAAAAGCACTCAGTCTCGGGCTTGGGTCCATTCTTCGACTTCTTCCCGGTAACTAGCTTACTGGGTGCGGCAACTACCTTGCCGTCCTTCTTGAAGTTCTTTTTACCCTTGCCCTTCTTGAACTTAGTGGTTTTATTGACCATCAACACTTGATGTTCCTTCTTGACTTCTACCTCTGCTGATTTCAGCATAGCAAATACTTCAGGAATGGTCTTTTCCATCCCCTGCATATTGAAGTTCATCACAAAGCTCTTGTAGCTCGGTGGAAGTGACTGGAGGATTCTGTCAATGACCGCATCATCCGGGAGATTAACTCCCAGCTGAGTCAAGCGGTTATGCAACCCAGACATAGTGAGTATGTGCTCACTGACAGAACTGTTTTCCTCCATCTTACAGTTGAAGAACTTGTCGGAGACTTGATATCTCTCGACCCGGGCATGAGCTTGGAAAACCATTTTCAGCTCTTCGAACATCTCATATGCTCCATGTCTCTCAAAATGCTTTTGGAGCCCCGGCTCTAAGATGTAAAGCATGCCGCACTGAATGAGGGAGTAGTCATCGGAACGTGCATGCCAAGCGTTCATAACGTCTTGTTCTGCAGGGAGAACAGGTGCATCACCTAGCGGTGCTTGTAGGACATAATCTTTCTTGGCAGCTATGAGGATGATCCTCAGGTTTCGGACCCAGTCCGTATAGTTGCTGCCATCGTCTTTCAGCTTGGTTTTCTCTAGGAACGCGTTGAAGTTGAGGACTACGTTGGCCATTTGATCTACAAGACATATTGTAAAATATTTAGACTAAGTTCATGATAATTAATTTCATCTAATCAAATTATAATGAACTCCCACTCAGATTTGACATCCCTTTGGTCATCTAAGTGTTACACGATCCGAGTCGACTAGGTCGTGTCCGATCATCACGTGAGACGGACTAGTCATCGTCGGTGAACATTCTCATGTTGATCGTATCTTCCATACGACTCGTGTTCGACCTTTCGGTCTCCGTGTTCCGAGGCCATGTCTGTACATGCTAGGCTCGTCAAGTTAACCCTAAGTGTTTTCGCTGTGTAAAACTGTCTTACACCCGTTGTATGTGAACGTAGGAATCCATCACACCCGATCATCACGTGGTGCTTAGAAGCGACGAACTGTAGCAACGGTGCACAGTTAGGGGAGAACACTTCTTGAAATTTTTTTAAGGGATCATCTTATTTACTACCGTCGTCCTAAGTAAACAAGATGCATAAAACATAATAAACATCACATGCAATTATATAAAGTAGTGACATGATATGGCCAATATCATATAGCTCCTTTGATCTTCATCTTCGGGGCTCCATGATCATCTTGTCACCGGCATGACACCATGATCTCCATCATCATGATCTCCATCATCGTGTCTTCATGAAGTTGTCACGCCAACGACTACTTCTACTTCTATGACTAACGTGTTTAGTAATAAAGTGAAGTAGTTTACATGGCGTTCTTCAATGACACGCAGGTCATACAAAAAATAAAGACAACTCCTATGGCTCCTGCCGGTTGTCATACTCATCGACATGCAAGTCGTGATTCCTATTACAATATCATGAACATCTCATACATGACATATAGATCATTCAT
This sequence comes from Triticum timopheevii, assembly GCA_963921465.1. Classification (NCBI taxonomy): domain Eukaryota; kingdom Viridiplantae; phylum Streptophyta; class Magnoliopsida; order Poales; family Poaceae; genus Triticum; species Triticum timopheevii. The sequence continues at coordinate 279,977,282 of OY997264.1, forward strand.
CATTCATCATAACTTTGGCCATATCATATCACAAAGCACTTACTGCAAAAACAAGTTAGACGTTCTCTAATTGTTGTTGCAAGTTTTACGTGGCTGAATTAGGGTTCTAGCAAGAACGTCTTCTTACCTACGTTAAAGCCACAACGTGATTTGTCAACTTCTATTTACCCTTCATAAGGACCCTGTTCATCGAATCCGCTCCAACTAAAATGGGAGAGACAGACACCCGCCAGCCACCTTATGCAACTAGTGCATGTTAGTCGGTGGAACCGGTCTCACGTAAGCGTACGTGTAAGGTTGGTCCGGGCCGCTTCATCCCACAATACCGTTGAAGCAAGATAAGACTAGTAGCGGCAAGAAAGTTGACAACATCTACGCCCACAACAAATTGTGTTCTACTCGCGCAAGAAGAACTACGCATAGACCTAGCTCATGATGCCACTGTTGGGGAACGTTGCAGAAAACAAAAGTTTTCCTACTCGTTTCACCAAGATCCATCTATGAGTTCATCTAGCAACGAGTCATCAGATGCATCTACGTACCTTGTAGATCTCGAGCGGAAGCGTTCAAAGAACGGGGATGATGTAGTCGAACACGACGTGATCCAAATCACCGGAGATCCTAGCACCGAACGGACGGCACCTCCGCGTTCAACACACGTACAGAACAGCCACGTCTCCTCCTTCTTGATCCATCAAGGGGAGAGGAGAGGTTGAGGGAGATGGCACCAGCAGCAGCACGACGGCGTGGTGTTGATGGAGCTGCAGTACTCCGGGCAGGGCTTCGCCAAGCGCTATGGAGGAGGAGGAGGTGTTGGAGAGGGAGAAGGAGGCAACCAAAGGCGTGGATGAAGAGCCCTCCTTCCCCCACTATATATATGAGGGCCAAGGGGGGGTGGCCGGCCCTAGGAGATCCAATCTCCTAGGGGGGTGTGGCCAAGGGGGGGTTTCCCTCCCCCCCAAGGCACCTAGGAGGTGCCTTCCACTAGTAGGACTCCTCCCCCATGGAAACCCTAGGCGCATGGGCCTAGTGGGGCTGGTGCGCTTGGCCCATGTAGGCCAAGGCGCACCCCCTACAGCTCATGTGGCCCCCGGGGATGGGTGGCCCCACCCGGTGTGCCCCCGGGACCCTTCCGGTGGTCCCGGTACAATACCGATAACCCCGAAACTTGTCCCGATGCCCGAAACAGGACTTCCCATATATAAATCTTTACCTCCGGACCATTTCGGAACTCCTCGTGACGTCCGGGATCTCATCCGGGACTCCGAACAACATTCGGGTTACTGCATATACATATCCCTACAACCCTAGCGTCACCGAACCTTAAGTGTGTAGACCCTACGGGTTCGGGAGACATGCAGACATGATCGAGATCGCTCTCCGGTCAATAACCAACAGCGGGATCTGGATACCCATGTTGGCTCCCACATGCTCCACGATGATCTCATCGGATGAACCACGATGTCGAGGATTCAAGCAACCCCGTATGCAATTCCCTTTGTCAATCGATATGTTACTTGCCCGAGATTCGATCGTCGGTATCCCAATACCTCGTTCAATCTCGTTACCGGCAAGTCACTTTACTCGTACCGTAATGCATGATCCCGTGACCAGACACTTGGTCACTTTGAGCTCATTATGATGATGCATTACCGAGTGGGCCCAGTGATACCTCTCCGTCATACGGAGTGACAAATCCCAGTCTCGATCTGTGTCAACCCAACAGACACTTTCGGAGATACCTGTAGTGCACCTTTATAGTCACCCAGTTACGTTGTGACGTTTGATACACCCAAAGCATTCCTACGGTATCCGGGAGTTACACGATCTCATGGTCAAAGGAAAAGATACTTGACATTAGAAAAGCTCTAGCAAACGAACTACACGATCTCACGCTATGCTTAGGATTGGGTCTTGTCCATCACATCATTATCCTAATGATGTGATCCCGTTATCAATGACATCCAATGTCCATAGCCAGGAAACCATGACTATCTATTGATCAACGAGCTAGTCAACTAGAGGCTTACTAGGGACATGTTGGTGTCTGTTATTCACACATGTATTACGATTTCCGGATAATACAGTTATAGCATGAATAAAGACAATTATCATGAACAAAGAAATATAATAATAATGCTTTTATTATTGCCTCTAGGGCATATTTCCAACAGATTCCTCCAAGAAACAGCCCAAGCGCCAGCGTCAGCGGCGCCGCTCTAAATCCCGCCACAGCAAGAATGGAGATTCCGGCACCGGAGATAATTACACCCCAGAGAGTGCCGAAGATAACCCCCTCCAGCAAGATTCAGCACAGGAGGACAGAGAAGCCAGCCCTCACGAGAGAGCGGCAGACGAAGAGGTAGAGGATGATAATTACATGCCTCCCTCCGGAGACGAGGCAATCCTCAACGATGACGAATTCATCGTGCCCGGGGATCCCGTGGAACAAGAGCGTTTTAAACGCAGGCTTATGGCCACAGCAAACAGCCTAAAGAAAAAGCAGCAACAGCTCCGAGCTGATCAAGACCTGCTAGCCGACAGATGGACTGAAGTCCTTGCGGCCGAAGAGTATGAACTCGAACGCCCCTCCAAAAGCTACCCAAAATGCAAGTTGCTCCCCTGATTAGAGGAGGAGGCACATAAACCTTCATCACCAGCGCACAATACGGTAGACCGACCACCTCGTGGCCGTGACAGAGAGGCCTCTAGGCCCTCCATTAGGACCGTACCCCGGCACCGCTCGAAAAGTACGAAGCCACGGGGGAATACGCCAGACTTGAGAGACATATTGGAGGACAAGGCAAGACAATCAAGATCGATTTACGGATCACGTGGGCGCCCCACGATGCGAGACGACTACCGTCGCGCCGGATACAGCAACTCCGGCTGGGCCGAACACAGTAGACAAAGCTCGCTCGAGCTACGTCGTGATATTGCCCAATATAGAGGCGCCGCACACCCACTATGCTTCACAGATGAAGTAATGGATCATCAAATCCCTGAAGGGATTAAACCCGTGAACATTGAATCCTACGATGGCACAACAGACCCCACGGTTTGGATCAAAGACTATCTCCTTCATATCCACATGGCCCGCGGTGACGATCTTCACGCCATCAAATATCTCCCACTCAAGCTTAAAGGACCAGCTCGGCATTGGCTTAACAGCTTGCCAGCAGAGTCAATTGGGTGTTGGGAGGACCTGGAAGCCGCATTCCTTGACAACTTCCAGGGCACATATGTGCGACCACCAGACGCCGATGACCTAAGCCACATAATTCAGCAGCCAGACGAATCGGCCAGACAGTTCTGGACACGGTTCTTAACAAAGAAAAATCAAATCATCGACTGTCCGGATGCAGAGGCCCTCGCAGCCTTCAAACATAACATCCGTGACGAGTGGCTGGCCCGGCACCTAGGACAGGAGAAGCCGAAATCCATGGCAGCCCTCACATCACTCATGACCCGCTTCTGCGCGGGGGAGGATAGCTGGCTAGCCTGCAGTAACAACCTCAGCAAAAATTTTGGCAGTCTGGATACCAAGGACCGCAATGGTAGGTCGCGTCAAAACAAAAACAAACGCCGCGTTAAAGGCGATAACACTGAGGATACGGCAGTCAACGCCGGATTCAGAGGCTCCAAAACCCGGTCAGCGGAAAAAGCCATTCAAAAGAACTACTCCGGGTCCGTCCAATTTGGACTGAATACTCGACCGCTCTTGCCAGATACATGGCACCCCCGAAAAGCCAACTAATCACACCAACAGGGATTGTTGGGTATTTAAGCAGGCAGGCAAGTTAATTGCCGAAAACAATGGCAAGGGGCTGCATAGCGATGACGAGGAAGAGACCCGGCCGCCGAACAGTAGAGGACAGAAGGGTTTTCCCCCACAAGTACGGACGGTAAACATGATATACGCAACCCACATACCCAAGAGGGAGCGGAAGCGTGCACTTAGGGATGTATATGCGATGGAGCCAGTCGCCCCGAAGTTCAATCCATGGTCCTCTTGCCCGATCACTTTTGATCGAAGGGATTACCCCACCAGTATCCGCCACGGTGGATTTGCCGCATTGGTTTTAGAACCAATCGTCGACGGATTTCACCTCACCAGAGTCCTGATGGACGGCGGCAGCAGCCTGAACCTGCTTTATCAGGATACAGTGCGCAAGATGGGCATAGACCCCTCAAGGATTAAACCTACAAAGACGGCCTTCAAAGGCGTCATACCAGGTGTAGAGGCCAATTGTACAGGCTCAGTCACACTGGAAGTGGTCTTCGGATCCCCGGATAACTTCCAAAGCGAGGAGTTAATCTTCGACATAGTCCCGTTCCGCAGTGGCTATCGCGCTCTGCTCGGACGGACCGCATTTGCAAAGTTCAACGCGGTGCCGCATTACGCATACCTCAAGCTCAAGATGCCAGGCCCTCGAGGAGTCATCACGGTCAACGAAAACACTGAACGCTCCCTCCGAACGGAGGAGCACATAGCGGCTCTCGCGGCAGAAGTACAGAGCAGCCTCTTAAGGCAATTTTCAAGTCCAACCGTTAAGCGATCGGACACGGCCAAACGCGCCCGGAGTAGCATACAACAAGACCACCTGGCACGTTCCGAGCACGCGTAGCAATGCGGCCCCAACCCCAGCCCTTGCATAATTGCAAGACTAGTCCTTCGCGTACATCATTACGCTCTGGAGATACCATGGGCATAGGGGGAGGGGCACGACCACGACAGGCCCAGAGTGCGGCTTAACCACACCAGGGGCTCCCAAGTATGTCGGTCTTTTCCTTTTTTTTCTTACCCACAGGACTCCATTCACCAGAGGCCTTGTCCGGCAGTAGACTTGCCGGACTCACGATGCAACAGCCAGGGAAGGAGACAGGCTACGACGAACACTCAGGTGGTCTCCATTACGAGCATTAAATCTGTTTAATACACCATTCCGCAGCCTACCCCTGGAGGGGGACATGTTAAAATAGTCCAATCCCTTGCTTACCGCACTATTTGTATCGCTCTGCATTCATGGCAGTATTTCTGAATAAACAATGTGTCACTTTTTGCTTACAATCGCATTCCTTTCTTATATATGTTCGTTTACGACATGTTGCATCCGTACACTTTGGTACGGCCGAATACACCAGGGGCTTAAGTTCCCCGCATTATGGTGTGATAAGTCTGAACACTTTCACAAGTGCGGCACCCCGAACTTATAGCATTATATGCATCGGCTCCGAATCATGTCTTGGGTCAATAGTTGGGTTTGCTCGGCTCCCATGTTTTGGTACCTTACGTTCCATTTTATCGGCTAAGGTAGCACTGGGAGAACCACTGCGATTGCGCCCCGGTTGAGCTGGGCGAGCGCCTCAGTGGAGAAAGCTAAAACTGACTGTCATGATAAGGCGAGAGATGGTCGCTGTTCGAGAGGTTTTTTCGAGTCCCTAAAGACTTATGCCGCTTAGAGCGAGGAACCGGCTTTGTCCGGCCCAGGCGTGGATAGCGCCCCGAACTCGGTCTTCCGAACACTAGGGGCTTCGCCGAAATTTAAAATTATAGAATTCTATGGCTAAGTGAGAGTGTTCAAGCATTATAAGTCCGGTTGCCTCATTCGTTGTGTTGAGCGCCTCCCTAGATGGACCCAAACATGGGAACAAGAGCGCTCAAGTTTATCCCGAACACCCCAACACTAGTGGCATGGGGGCTGAAGCCGACGACTTGCCCTCTCTCAGATTTGATAAACAGCCGCACAGAAGGTAATATTTTAAATTAATAAGCGTTGCTTAGCGCATATGAACACAGTTTTCAGCGCACAGGATAACATAATGCGATTTTACTCAAATATTACATCCTTGGAGCACTCATCCGCAATCATGCGGGCTCCCTTCAGGACACTCTTATAATACATTTCGGGCGTGCGATACTCCTTGCCCGCCGGCGGCGCGTCCGTCAGAAGCTTCTCAGCGTCCATCCTGCCCCAGTGCACTTTTGCACGGGCAAGGGCCCGACGGGCACCTTCAATGCAGGCGGACTGCTTGACGACTTCCACCCAGGGACACGCATCCACCAGCCGCCGCACCAGGCCGAAGTAGCTCCCAGGCATGGCCTCCTTGGGCCACTGTCAGGACCCCGACTCAATGTCACATCGATCTAGCCTGTAACACCTCATATCACTTTGCGGCCTCACGCACGGTATTCCCACGGGTGTCGCCTTACCTTTGCCCGGGACCGTTTGCGCCTTTTGGCACACGTATATGATAGTGTCGCTAGCATCCATATGAAAAGGAGCCCGGGCTGACATGGCTAGTTGTAAACCCAAAGTGGCACAGACTTACAGGGACAGGCATCCATGACCCAACATCGAACGTGTCGGTCATCAGCGAGTAAGTTCGGGGCTGTAGCACTGGGCTAGCAGGACTCCGGTGAACCGGGCTGTAGCGGGCTAACAGGACTCCGGTATTCATCGCGTGACATTTCCCCGAAGGGACAGACACAGGAACGAAGAAGGACACATGCCGGCCAGCCTAAGTGTTCCGGAGCAGTAGCAAGCTACCATGGCTCGGTGGAAACACTAGGAGACATTTCCCGGTAAGAGAGGCTACTAAGGAAAAACAACTAGATAGTCAGATCCCACACATACCAAGCATTTCAATAACATACACACAATATGCTCGATATGTGCAAATACAACATGGCATCACATCATGACTCTACGACTCAAGTATTACTCATTAGGCTCCGAGGAGCGAGATATTACAAACAGGGGTCTCATGACCCAACATTCAGAGCATACAAATCAAACACATGCGGAAGCTAACATGTCTGAGTACAGACATCTACAAATGAAAAAGGCTTAGAAGCCTGACTATCTACCAGATCCTGCCGAGGGCACAAGATCGTAGCTGAGGTAACAAGCTAAACGTCGAAGTCCACGTGGAACTACTAGCGAGACCGAAGTCTCTCTGCAAAACATAAAAGAGGCAAACGTGAGTACAAATGTACCCAGCAAGACTTACATCAGAACTAACTACATATGCATCATTATCAATAAAGGGGATGGTGGAGTTTAACTGCAGCAAGCCAGCTTTGACTCGGTGGCTATCCTAAACTACGACTGCCAGGAACTCTTTTGAGGTGGCGCACACGAGTCCACATATTCACCATATCAATACACCACTATGGATCCGCTCCCGTCTCCCTACGAGAACGCCATCCATAGCACTCACGCTTATCTTGCGTATTTTAGAGTATCCACTTTCACTTGTCTATGAACTGTTATAAGCAACCCAGAAGTCCTTTACCGCGGACACGGCTATTCGAATAGATAATGTTAACCCTGCAGGGGTGTACTTCTTCACACACGCTCTCACCACTTACCGCCGTTTACACGACATGTACTCGGCAACCTTCAAGCGGAAGCCCAACGTGGGTGTCGGCCACGACCTACCTAAACACTCAAGTCCCTAGTCCAGGTTTATCACCTATTTGGGTTCCATCCATGAGGAGATCCGGCCGGGGTTTCGCTCACAGCCCCAAACATTGTGAACAGGGTTCCGTGACACCAAACGGGCGCCCGGTTTACCCGGCCACGTGCCTACCGCATCACAGCCCACCCCTACGGTCAGCGCTGCGCACGGCCTCCAGCATACTACAAACACCAGAAACTACTTGCAACTCCTGGACAGAGGACAAGGGTGATTAAGAAGCCGAGAGGGTCCATTGGTTTCGGGCCCAATGCGTGGTAGTAGCTGAATCATGGATCACAAACACAGAACTCAGTTCCTGAGGACGGCTGCAATGAGACAACCCACCATGTACTCCTACATGGCCTCTCACCGCTACCTTTACCAAATCGTGTTCACACACTTAGCTCACACACAGTAGGACATGTTCACGCACCTCTGATTCATCCCCGATGAATCAGACCTGACTCAACTCTAAGCAGTAGCAGGCATGACAAACAAGCATTAATGAGTAGGCACAACAGGGCTCAAACAACTCCTACTCATGCTAGTGGGTTTCATCTATTTACTGTGGAATGACAGGTCATGCAAAGGATAAAGGGGTTCAGCTACCGCAACAAGTAACAGTTGAATCGTTGTTGTCCTAATGCAGTAAAAGAGAGCAGGAGCGAGAGAGTGGGATTGTATCGGAATGAACAAGGGGGTTTTGCTTGCCTGGCACTTCTGAAGATAATATAGTTCTTCATCGGTGTCATCGAACTCGTCGTCGAAACCACGTCTATCGAAAGGGGACAGTTACCGGCAAATAAAGAGGGACACAATCAATGCAATGCACAATATGATGCATGATCATGACATAGCCAAATGAATGTGTTTTGAGCTAATGCAACTAGCAACAGATTAAATGAAGTTGGTTTGAATACAAGATTCAAATTCAAACTCCATATGTGATTATTTAAATGCCCTTTAATTGATTTGTGCTAAACAGCAGCTATAAGTTGTTCTAACATGCATGAAAATGGTACAGATGGATTCCTTGAATTTTTCTGATAATTTTTCATATATAATTTGTTTGATTTGGAGCTACGGTTGATTTTATATGAATTTTTGAAGTTTAAATCATTTTCTGGAATTTCCTGAATAATATTAAATCCAGAAATGATTAATTGCGTCAGCCTGACGTCAGTGTGACGTCAGCAGGTCAACTGGGCGCCTCCAGGTCAAACCTGACCTGTGGGACCCATACGTCAGTGTCTCAGAGGGGTTAAACAGGGTTAAATTAATCCTAATTACTAATTAGTGGCGCTAGGGCCCACTGGTCAGTGTCAGGGGGTTAACTAACAGTGGTTAGCGCTGATGATGTCCACCTGGCCGACGGGGCCCACGCGTCAGTGACCCTGGGGGGTCAAACCCCAGGTCGGACAAGTCAAACCCCACCGGCGACATGACGCCGGCGAGGTCCGAGACGGCGGCGTGAAGCGGGATCGCGCTACAGGGCACGGGCGAGGCTGTGCTTGGGCTCGTTGGAGAGCCCTTGCTCCCGCGCGTCGAACGGTGGTGGTGGCCGTGCCTGAGGTGGCCGGAGTCGACGGCGGCGAGCTCGGCTGCGGCCGCCGGAGTTCGGTCGTGCACGGAAACGGGGTTAGAGCTCGAAGGCGAGCGAAGCGAGGCGCTAGGGATGCTCTATGGAGCCTTACGAACTCGTTGGACTCGCCGGGGTGACCAAATGGTCACCGGAGCTGCGTCGACGGCGAGCTCGGCGACGGCGGAGGTTCGGCCGTGGTGGGGAGGAGGCTACGGTGAGGGAACGAGGGGGAGAAGAGGGGGAAACGGTGGCGTAGCTCACCGCGGTTGCAGTGGGCGTCGAAGCGGGCTCGGGGACGCGCTGGAGACGGCGAATTCGACGGCGATGATGGTCGGAGCCCGAAGAGGGGAACGGCGACGTGGCGGCGATGCAGGGCTTCCGGAGGCCCGTGGAGCGGTGGGGAGGAAGAGGGGGTTGTGGCGGAGCTTCTGAGCTAGTCGGGGGAGCGAGGGGTGGCCGGAGACGGCTGCTAAGGCGAACGGCGGCGACGGTGGTGTTCGGCCGTGAGAGAGAGAGAGCGAGGGAGAGGAGGGAAGAGCCGAGGGCGAGTGAGAGAGAGCAGGGGGGGAGGCGTGGCGTCGTCCAGGGCATCGAGGCGAGGAGGGGAGGGCAGGCAGTCAGGGAGAGAGGTGGCGTGGCGCGGTGGCGCGCGCGCGCGCCGGCCACACTCCCCTCCCTCTGTCGGGACGAAGACGACAGAGGAGGGAGACGGGCTGGGCCGCCTGCTGGCTGGGCCGGCCAGCTGGATGGGCTGCACAGGTAGGCGCCAGGTAGTCCTTCTCTCTTTTATTTTTTTTTTGTTTTCTAATTTCTGACATTTGTTTTGATTTAAATAATATATTAAATCATTTATTTAACTTATGCCAAATTTTTCAGGGGCTAGATATATTATTCCAGAGCTCCTTTATAATTGGCATAATATTTGGACATATATCAATATATATAGAAATATATTTCCAAAGCAAATATTTATGCATTAATTCCAAATGCCCAAAATAAATGTCCATGAGCCACTAAAAATATTGGTTTGATTTTTTTATCTCTGTCCAATATTTTCAGAGATCAACATGAGCATTTTCTTGGACCCTTTTGGAGAAATTTTATTTGGGTCATTTTCAAAATGATTCTGAGGGTTTCACAGATCCCCATTTCAAGTTTCTGATGAAAGAGTAAACATGATGCAACACTCTAATGCATGACTAGCTAGGGTGTGACAACTCACCCCCACTAAACAAGAATCTCGTCCCGACATTCAAGCGTAGGGTAAGGTAAAAGGGAAACGCAAACTAAAATAATCTTCACGATCCAGGTTGCACTTCAAATGAACGTTGATTCGATCACCATCATTGTCTCGAAGTCTTGCTCTGAGAACTCCAACTAACATGACAATGAGAGGAAAGGGAAACTCTAAAAGAATCGATCTTCTTGAAGATCAAACAACTCAGGATCAGCTCACGGGGTGAGTCATAAAAACATCTCTCAAGCTGAGATACAAAGCACACGTCTAGAGGAATGAAGTGGAGCAGATGACGAGGGTGCACTAGGTAGACAACAATTCCACACCTAAGAGGGTGGTGAACGGTTGTCAACGTAGCGAGGGTTTGAGTTGCCATGATACTATAACGGGGCACCTTAGGGAAGGTGACTCATAGAGATATCCCCTTAAGTGGCAAGAAGAATTACCTTTGATTCAGAGATCACTGAAATTCTTTATACCAGCCTAAGGCAATTCACCATCGATCATTTGAAGGAGTCCGAAAGAATGACATTCTCGGGGCAGAATGGATGATGTGGATTACCTTGTTGAAGACAACACAAGGGATGATTTTGCTTATCATCGGAAATGGAAGAGACCCATGGTAGAATGGCACATTGGCGGTACAAGCTGGGAATAAAATGCAAATGCTGGGAATGATTCTGGTAACTGGGGAAGAACCCAACAATAGAGAGTGAATTCACTGTTTGAAAGGTCATAGCATTGCCGAGGAAACTGAGAGGAATCCCAGTTAGTGCCGAAGATAACACCTAGCGCTTGTGCGTGCTCTCAAGAACTTGAGCATTTCCACAATCATCAAGGTTTTATCAACATCCGTGTCAAGGGTGCTGACACCACAACATACTACCATGATGAATAGCGATGGACGATGCAGATGCAAGGAGGATAACTCTTTCTCAGATTTCACCTTAGCGGGGCCAAGGAAACAAAATCGGGATGATCGACCGAGAGACATTTAGCACTCCGCTTCTAATGTTCTCCTTGATGTGCTAGTGTATCCCATTCATTGAAATGGTCTTGTACCTAGAACATCAAGTAACAGGTCGGACTTCGGGAGCACAAAAATCATAAGGCACACAAGTAGGGAATAATTCCTACGAAGTCCTTATGGAGAGGTGGCCAACTTCTTCAATCAAGATACTACAATAATAGGTCTTCCGGCTGGGTGTGTTGGCCACGACATCCATTTTACCGGGTTACAGAGAGACCAATATTATAGTTCTTGGAAAACGTTCCAACCATCATATCTGCCTGAGATTCAGATCTGGTTGGTGTCGGAATAAATTAGACTCATCGAGTCTTAGAAAGAAAAATGAAAGTTTACAACACAAATCGACGAGATGACGTTGCGAGATTCTCAGGAAATGAACTACGATAGCAAGCTCCAAAACATGAGCTGGTTCTGCTACAAACATGTGAACACGTTGTCCCAGACAAACATTATCCCATGGTAGTCTTATAATAAAACACTACCGAATTCAGGAGGGAAACCATCAACGAGGATAGCGAAGTCCTAACATAAGTCATATGATTAGCTCTTATGAAGGAACTTCTTCTCCTTGAACAAATCAATCAGTGGCTTGGTGTGCTCGGGACACATATGGAATGAAGGTTGCAAGTCTCCAGACCACAGAATACTTCGCACGTGTGCATGACTGACTTGGGATGATTCCAGAGGAGGTAAAATAAGACTTCTCAAACTCATGGCGGCAACTTGCATCAAATGCACATGAATTAGAGGGACTCACTTCTTTCGTCCAAACATAGGCTTCATGAACGGAACACGAAGGCATTGCTTACAAAGTTTCCAACACTAGCTTAATGTTCGACAAAATTATGGACAAGATAAAAATGTTGCTGATGGATTCAACAACAATTCATCCAGGTTTCCATAAAAGTGGAATTCCACAATTATGTGAACAAGGTGATAGCATTGGTCAGACCCAAAAGATATAATGGTGTATGCTCGAGGAAAATCCACGAGTAAGACAACATTACGACCATTGTTGGTTCTGATTTGATTTGAGAATAGCCCACACTCAAATCAAAGTTTGACAAGGCAATAGATCCAACAACTGATCACGAGGACCAATTGGTGAAGATATCATCTTTCTTCAACACACACACACAAGAAGATATCCCTTAACATGAACTAAGTCAGACAAGCTTTTATCTTCCAACTCTCCAAGTTGTTGTCTAGCTCAACAAACTAGCTCAGGGATATCCAACACAGATTCTTGGAGAAGGGGTGATTTATAAGAAAAACCAACTTGATCACAAACTCGACATAGCGGTCAGGTGACAACCTGGTGATATCTCCGAGAAGATATTCGGAAAATCACGAACCACCGATATGTTACTAAGCTCGAGAACAATCTTGCTTCCAGAGCAAGACGATATGATCAAATAAGCAAGGGACTGGATATTCCTAACTCATTGATCGAGGAGAGCACCAGAAATAAGGACTAGGTAGCACAATCAACCTTAGGGTGACGATTCAATAATCAACACACTAAGAATGAGGTTATCGTCCATTTAACTACCAAGCAACGAAGTTGCTAGCAGTATTGATTTCACACACCACTATTCAATTGTCAGCATTCCGGTTACAATAACACGGGAACCGAGGAATGAACAATGATGGCAAGAAGTATTACTGCATCAAGAGTTCATAAGAGGTAGTGCAATTCTCATGACAGTCCTGACATAAAGATGGTAACACTCCAGGGTAGAACAGAACAAAAGCTGGCTTGGCATTTTGATTTGTGGAATACAACTGCTTTGATCCAATCCTAGAAATGGATGAGATACTGGAGTTTGTTTCTCCTAGTCATTCCAGAATAGAATGTCTTGACGGACCACAAGAGTAATAGGCATCGATAATCGAATGCTCGCATACTCTTGACTATCAATTGGCAGACGAGGGTCAGAATACAACTAAAGGGGGACAACTCAAAGGAACATATGATTTTCTGAGTTGTGGATGCATAGATTAGTATGTCGAACCAAGTTCAACATGTTTCCTCCAGATAACCCATGCAAAAAGGTAGAACTGGCAGATTCACAATTATGAATGGAAAACTCCTCAAGAGTACTCTGATTGTGATCCTTCGGTTCAGCGAGGAACTTCTGCCATAAGCGGTTCATAGTATTTGGAAGAAGGAAATACCACGGACCTCGAGGACTAATGCAAAGGTTACTAATATCCTAAAGGAGCTAGCAAACACTATCAACACGAGGTAGGTAGGGTGAATCTCGGGTTCCAAACCCAGAAGTGGAATACCTACATACTATGTGGCATCACGGGATGCTTTCGAGAATGTTGGCCAGAATCATCACACTGGGACACAAATCATGGCTAAATTACTAGATGATCCCCTAGGACACCTACGGCCATAATAATAGTTCCAACATATATGTCGAAGCAATAGAATACCTCAACTCAGCAGTTAGCGTGATTAACCTGGCCCAAAGGAACATCAAAACCAGAGGGAAAGAATTTGCAAATGCATCAGACTATTTAGAAACCTGGGATGACTCGGACAGCATAACGGCTGTAAATGCTCAAAAAGATTTGAGACATCCTGCAAAAATGGTGGCATAGCCACTCCGAAGCACAATATCAAGGTTTCGAGATCAACAGTTATGAACATACGGAAGTAATAGGAACTGAAACGAGGCTTAAGTCCAACAATTGTATAAGTCTACGGATTAGTAACACGTCATCCTGATAGATAGATGAGAAGGCCTAGTTCTTAATCCCCGTAGAAGAGAAGAGGTTGACTCAGATCAGAAGGCATAAGGTATAAGGAGTAAAAAGAGCCTTACGTTCCAACCCACAATCAATTCCCTTACATAACTAAAGCATTTCTAGACACAACTTCGACCAGTTTGGCTTGGTAATCCTACAGGCAGTCAAGCTCTGATACCAACGCTGTCAGGACCCCGACTCAATGTCACATCGATCTAGCCTATAACACCTCATATCACTTTGCGGCCTCACGCACGGTATTCCCACGGGTGTCGCCTTACCTTTGCCCGGGACCGTTTGCGCCTTTTGGCACACGTATATGATAGTGTCGCTAGCATCCATATGAAAAGGAGCCCGGGCTGACATGGCTAGTTGTAAACCCAAAGTGGCACAGACTTACAGGGACAGGCATCCATGACCCAACATCGAACGTGTCGGTCATCAGCGAGTAAGTTCGGGGCTGTAGCACTGGGCTAGCAGGACTCCGGTGAACCGGGCTGTAGCGGGCTAACAGGACTCCGGTATTCATCGCGTGACATTTCCCCGAAGGGACAGACACAGGAACGAAGAAGGACACATGCCGGCCAGCCTAAGTGTTCCGGAGCAGTAGCAAGCTACCATGGCTCGGTGGAAACACTAGGAGACATTTCCCGGTAAGAGAGGCTACTAAGGAAAAACAACTAGATAGTCAGATCCCACACATACCAAGCATTTCAATAACATACACACAATATGCTCGATATGTGCAAATACAACATGGCATCACATCATGACTCTACGACTCAAGTATTACTCATTAGGCTCCGAGGAGCGAGATATTACAAACAGGGGTCTCATGACCCAACATTCAGAGCATACAAATCAAACACATGCGGAAGCTAACATGTCTGAGTACAGACATCTACAAATGAAAAAGGCTTAGAAGCCTGACTATCTACCAGATCCTGCCGAGGGCACAAGATCGTAGCTGAGGTAACAAGCTAAACGTCGAAGTCCACGTGGAACTACTAGCGAGACCGAAGTCTCTCTGCAAAACATAAAAGAGGCAAACGTGAGTACAAATGTACCCAGCAAGACTTACATCAGAACTAACTACATATGCATCATTATCAATAAAGGGGATGGTGGAGTTTAACTGCAGCAAGCCAGCTTTGACTCGGTGGCTATCCTAAACTACGACTGCCAGGAACTCTTTTGAGGTGGCGCACACGAGTCCACATATTCACCATATCAATACACCACTATGGATCCGCTCCCGTCTCCCTACGAGAACGCCATCCATAGCACTCACGCTTATCTTGCGTATTTTAGAGTATCCACTTTCACTTGTCTATGAACTGTTATAAGCAACCCAGAAGTCCTTTACCGCGGACACGGCTATTCGAATAGATAATGTTAACCCTGCAGGGGTGTACTTCTTCACACACGCTCTCACCACTTACCGCCGTTTACACGACATGTACTCGGCAACCTTCAAGCGGAAGCCCAACGTGGGTGTCGGCCACGACCTACCTAAACACTCAAGTCCCTAGTCCAGGTTTATCGCCTATTTGGGTTCCATCCATGAGGAGATCCGGCCGGGGTTTCGCTCACAGCCCCAAACGTTGTGAACAGGGTTCCGTGACACCAAACGGGCGCCCGGTTTACCCGGCCACGTGCCTACCGCATCACAGCCCACCCCTACGGTCAGCGCTGCGCACGGCCTCCAGCATACTACAAACACCAGAAACTACTTGCAACTCCTGGACAGAGGACAAGGGTGATTAAGAAGCCGAGAGGGTCCATTGGTTTCGGGCCCAATGCGTGGTAGTAGCTGAATCATGGATCGCAAACACAGAACTCAGTTCCTGAGGACGGCTGCAATGAGACAACCCACCATGTACTCCTACATGGCCTCTCACCGCTACCTTTACCAAATCGTGTTCACACACTTAGCTCACACACAGTAGGACATGTTCACGCACCTCTGATTCATCCCCGATGAATCAGACCTGACTCAACTCTAAGCAGTAGCAGGCATGACAAACAAGCATTAATGAGTAGGCACAACAGGGCTCAAACAACTCCTACTCATGCTAGTGGGTTTCATCTATTTACTGTGGAATGACAGGTCATGCAAAGGATAAAGGGGTTCAGCTACCGCAACAAGTAACAGTTGAATCGTTGTTGTCCTAATGCAGTAAAAGAGAGCAGGAGCGAGAGAGTGGGATTGTATCGGAATGAACAAGGGGGTTTTGCTTGCCTGGCACTTCTGAAGATAATATAGTTCTTCATCGGTGTCATCGAACTCGTCGTCGAAACCACGTCTATCGAAAGGGGACAGTTACCGGCAAATAAAGAGGGACACAATCAATGCAATGCACAATATGATGCATGATCATGACATGGCAAAATGAATGTGTTTTGAGCTAATGCAACTAGCAACAGATTAAATGAAGTTGGTTTGAATACAAGATTCAAATTCAAACTCCATATGTGATTATTTAAATGCCCTTTAATTGATTTGTGCTAAACAGCAGCTATAAGTTGTTCTAACATGCATGAAAATGGTACAGATGGATTCCTTGAATTTTTCTGATAATTTTTCATATATAATTTGTTTGATTTGGAGCTACGGTTGATTTTATATGAATTTTTGAAGTTTAAATCATTTTCTGGAATTTCCTGAATAATATTAAATCCAGAAATGATTAATTGCGTCAGCCTGACGTCAGTGTGACGTCAGCAGGTCAACTGGGCGCCTCCAGGTCAAACCTGACCTGTGGGACCCATACGTCAGTGTCTCAGAGGGGTTAAACAGGGTTAAATTAATCCTAATTACTAATTAGTGGCGCTAGGGCCCACTGGTCAGTGTCAGGGGGTTAACTAACAGTGGTTAGCGCTGATGATGTCCACCTGGCCGACGGGGCCCACGCGTCAGTGACCCTGGGGGGTCAAACCCCAGGTCGGACAAGTCAAACCCCACCGGTGACATGACGCCGGCGAGGTCCGAGACGGCGGCGTGAAGCGGGATCGCGCTACAGGGCACGGGCGAGGCTGTGCTTGGGCTCGTTGGAGAGCCCTTGCTCCCGCGCGTCGAACGGTGGTGGTGGCCGTGCCTGAGGTGGCCGGAGTCGACGGCGGCGAGCTCGGCTGCGGCCGCCGGAGTTCGGTCGTGCACGGAAACGGGGTTAGAGCTCGAAGGCGAGCGAAGCGAGGCGCTAGGGATGCTCTATGGAGCCTTACGAACTCGTTGGACTCGCCGGGGTGACCAAATGGTCACCGGAGCTGCGTCGACGGCGAGCTCGGCGACGGCGGAGGTTCGGCCGTGGTGGGGAGGAGGCTACGGTGAGGGAACGAGGGGGAGAAGAGGGGGAAACGGTGGCGTAGCTCACCGCGGTTGCAGTGGGCGTCGAAGCGGGCTCGGGGACGCGCTGGAGACGGCGAATTCGACGGCGATGATGGTCGGAGCCCGAAGAGGGGAACGGCGACGTGGCGGCGATGCAGGGCTTCCGGAGGCCCGTGGAGCGGTGGGGAGGAAGAGGGGGTTGTGGCGGAGCTTCTGAGCTAGTCGGGGGAGCGAGGGGTGGCCGGAGACGGCTGCTAAGGCGAACGGCGGCGACGGTGGTGTTCGGCCGTGAGAGAGAGAGAGCGAGGGAGAGGAGGGAAGAGCCGAGGGCGAGTGAGAGAGAGCAGGGGGGGAGGCGTGGCGTCGTCCAGGGCATCGAGGCGAGGAGGGGAGGGCAGGCAGGCAGGGAGAGAGGTGGCGTGGCGCGGTGGCGCGCGCGCGCGCCGGCCACACTCCCCTCCCTCTGTCGGGACGAAGACGACAGAGGAGGGAGACGGGCTGGGCCGCCTGCTGGCTGGGCCGGCCAGCTGGATGGGCTGCACAGGTAGGCGCCAGGTAGTCCTTCTCTCTTTTATTTTTTTTTGTTTTCTAATTTCTGACATTTGTTTTGATTTAAATAATATATTAAATCATTTATTTAACTTATGCCAAATTTTTCAGGGGCTAGATATATTATTCCAGAGCTCCTTTATAATTGGCATAATATTTGGACATATATCAATATATATAGAAATATATTTCCAAAGCAAATATTTATGCATTAATTCCAAATGCCCAAAATAAATGTCCATGAGCCACTAAAAATATTGGTTTGATTTTTTTATCTCTGTCCAATATTTTCAGAGATCAACATGAGCATTTTCTTGGACCCTTTTGGAGAAATTTTATTTGGGTCATTTTCAAAATGATTCTGAGGGTTTCACAGATCCCCATTTCAAGTTTCTGATGAAAGAGTAAACATGATGCAACACTCTAATGCATGACTAGCTAGGGTGTGACAGCCACAGCCGAACTATGAGGCCCTTCATGGCCTGTTCGGCTACCTTGTGGAGCTCGACCAGCTGCTTCAGCTGGTCGCTAAGGGGCACCGGATGTAACATCCCAAAATTCTAAATTTTGGAATGTTATATTAAATAGATAGATTGATTGTTTGTTTGATTGATCTGTGTTGATTGAGTGAAATTTGAAACTTTTTGAAAGTTAAATGAGAGGGAATAAAAGGACTTTCCCAAACTTTCTTTTTGCATTTTATGACCTGCGTGAATTCAAATTCTTTTCACCACAAAACCCTGGAGAGAAGATGACATGACTTCTTCCATTTATTTAAATGACAAGGGGTGTTGAAAATATTTGAATTTCATTTGGAAAATATTTTCAATTCATAAACTTCAAGCAACTCAATGATTTTCATGAGATAAGATAAAATGACTTCTTCAAAACATATGAAATATGAGTTGGGAGTTTAAAAGGATCAAATTCAAAGTTCTTTTGAATTTATTTTCAATTTGGAGTTATTTGAGTTCTATTCAAATTATTTTTCCTCCAAAAAAATAAAATATACAGAAATTAGGGTAACATGATTCCCTACATCAGAAAATTCGAGAGAAATAAATTTGAATTAATTTTGGTATTTTAAAAATGATTTTTATTGGATTTTACTAGGGCAGAAGCACTCTTTGCTTTATTTGAATTTGTGTGGATTTTATTTGACCTTAGAAAAATGTCCATGTTGTTGGAAATAATTTTCTGAAATTTTGATATATTATATGCCTATAGTATATTTTAGTTTATTCAATTTTTCTTCTTCTGTAAAAATAACGTTTAAAAAAAAGATCTTCTCCTCTCCCCGAGGGCCAACTGGGCCGAAGCCCAGCCAGCCGGCCCAGCCCAGCGCGCCAGCCTCGCTCCCGTCGCCGACCGGGACTCCTCCTGAGTCCACCGCCGCGCCGCCATGGAGTCGTGCTGCCTCCGGCCTCCTCTGCCCCCTTCCCCACGTCACCGCCCCCTCCTCCGCCTTTAAAAGGCGAAGCCGCCGCCCCCTCTCTCCTCTTTTCTCCTCTGCCGCACCGCACCACCGCCTTTGTGCTGCATCCCGCCGCCGCCGGCGAGATCTGCCGCCGTTGCCACGCGCTCCACTGCCGCCTACGCCCGACGCCGCCACCACCACCGGAGTCCCCTCGTCGCGCCGCGCCTCCCTGTGGTCTCGCCCAAGCCAGAGAGCGACCGGAGTCGCCTCCCCGCTCGCAACCGACGCCGTCGCTGCCGTCTTCCTCGCCGGAGAACACCGTCACCGCCGCCGCCGGTTTCCCCTCTCCCGAACCGGTATAACCCGAGAAAATCGATCCGGTTTTTCTTTTAAATCGTTTTTTTTAAATCCTAGACTAGATCTGTTTTCTTCTGGTTTTATTAAACAGCGAACGTCCACTGTTTAGGTCTTATAAACGAACGTTCGTCATTTAGTTCTTTTCTTTTTCTGTTATTTTCGGCCAGGGGCCCATCCGTGAATATTTTCTTCACAGATTAGTCCCTGTACTTCAAACGCCCACATCTTTATACTCGTTTATCCAAATCCAACGAAACCAACGCCCACTTCTTCGTTATGATCCCCTCTATCCAGTAAAACAACTTAATCATATTTTTGAAAGTTTAAAATTTGAATTAGATCAGATTTGAATTTGAACTTCGTTTGATCATAACTTGAGTTTTATAACTCCGATTTGAGTGATTCTTTTTGCAACTCGAAGCTCTTGACCTAAACTTTCTGATAAGGCCAAATTCACATAATTTTGGTACTGTTAGAAATTGTTTTATGTTGCAAGAGTTATTTGATTGATTTTGATGTTTTCCGAATTGTGTTCTTCGTTCTTTCCGATCTTTTGAGTGAATGCTTATGTGTGGTTACTATTGCTTGCTCACGATAGATTGACCGGAGTGTGACGAGTAGAACTATCAAGAGTTTTGAGTGCGAATTATTTTCATCAACATTGCAGGCAAGTTCACACTTTGATCATACCTTTTCTCATACCCAGTTTTTATGCATTAGACCAATCCTCAAACATTGCATGATTAGGATCTAATTAAATTGTGGGATGGGAAGTAGATGAGGTAGTACCTATTACCTGTTTTATTATCAAACCTTTGGGAGTTACTTCTACGTTTGCTTATTATGCCATGCTATGCTAGTAGACGTGGATTGGGTGAGTGAATTTCCATGACAGATGTGAGATTGTTAATTAATGGTTTATTTAAGGTGGCAACTTAAACACACATCTGGGTGGATTGAGGCACCTGGTTGCTCCAGGACTTGCCTGTCTAGGCACCTGGGTTTCCAGGACTTGCCTGTTTTTCTTCGGACCGCCACCCAGGCTCAAAGGGATCATGAGATTATTCAAACTAGAAATATACGTGTGCAGCCACATGCTATTATGGGCTCTAGCATAGTTGACTAAGTTGTGCGAACTCTTACGGGGTGGACTAGCAGATGTAGGGGATGTAGGTTGGTACGGTCTACCCCACATGTAAGGTGCTAGCACTTCTGAAAGACTATGTCTCGGTCATCCATTTCTCAAACACCATGTAGTGCGAGAAACCAAACGGAGGCGATCGAGTCATGTGGGAAAAGTGCGCAAACCTCTGCAGAGTGTACAAACTAATCATGATTAGCCGTGTCCCCGGTTATGGACATCCTGAGTATCTAGTACTTGATTTTCCTGTGAATCTCATCATGTTACTTTAATTAATATTGTTATGTTTAACCACCACCATGATAGTTAAATAAATTTATTCCTTCGCAGTAGGGAAAAATTGGCTTTTCGCAAAAACTGTAACCATAGAGCCTTTCCACCAGCCATATATGCATGTAGTGATAGCCTTTATTCATCATTGCTCTATGGTGTGAATTTGCCAGTACATTCAATGTACTGACCCTCTGTGGCTGCAACGTCTCATGTTGCAGGATCTTATGATGAGTAAGTGATACGTTAGGGTTACGATTTCCTATACTCAACTTTGCCGTTGGTGTTGATGGGAATCCACAACCTTGTTGCTTCCGCTATTTGGATTGAGGTAATAGTATTTACGCTACTTTATACATGTGATTTACCTTTGTTATAAATCCTCGAGTATTGTGTGTCGCTACAAGATGGTATCAGAGCACATGTTGACTGTAGGACGTGACCCTAGAAACTGGCAAGCCCATAGGAAAGATTTTTCTCTACAACTTTCTTTTCAAAGGAATCTTTTACCTCTCTTCTCTTCTGAGCTTATTCAAATATTTCCTTTTAGTGAGACCATACCCCTTTCCCTTTTTGACCACTCGAAGATTCGACTGATGAGACCACTCCAAGAAGGACCAGATATCGGACAACTAAGACCACTTCGGAATGAAGAGAATTTTACCAAGCATTATAATGATGGAAACTACGACGGATAAAGACTTCGAAGACTAGGAGATATGAAGAATTCCTAGATTTTTATGTCCAAGGAAGGCTACACTTATGGAACTTGACAGACTATGGAAGCTGTCAATACCCGAGATCAAGGTGTATCGGAGAAAGACCGGAACATGGAGCATTAGAACTCAAAGTTTTGTCAAGAAAATCCTAAGGCAGGAGATATCAACTATGGAATGATAGCTCATGGAAATGACAAGAGCAGAAACATGGATATCCATGATGCTATCGCTCGCTCATGTTATTGTCACCATGCGGAATTAAGCATGCATATCCATGGAAGGATTGGATGGTAGAAGGATGATGGAGCATCTGTCAGCAAGAGGATGCAGCTTTAACCTTAGCTGGTGTATCACCAGGATCTGGAGTGTTACATCAAGAAGTTAAAATGGACTTTTAGAAGTCCTATTTGACAAGGGAGCATTTTGTGAAGAACTCAAGGCCCAAAAGCTGAAAGTAGCCAAACTGGAGGAACAAAACCTCGAAATACCAGAGATTTGTCAGGAACTGGAGGAACAAAACCTCGAGATACCGGAGATTTGTCAGGAACTGAAGGACATTAGGACCATGATTCATGCCAAGGGTGTTGAAACCCAGAAGTTTGGAATGCAACCCCAGAAATATTAAAGGATGTCATGAGAGACTTCGCGTCAACAGAGATGATTTGGCAAAAGAACTTGAGAAGGACAAGCATGATCAGAAGAAGCCATCGGAGACATGAAACAAGACTTGAAGAGTTTGATGACGTTGAGATCTATGGACCATTAGAAGACCAAACCCCTGTTTTATACTTACGTTAGATGCGATGATTGTGAGCTGTCATTTGTTTGTTGTTTTTCCGACAGCCACAATAAAACCTGTCTTTTTCAAAACTATTGTTTGTACTATGTGCATCCCTCTCGATCTCTCTTATCCCTCCCCAAACCCTTGGACCCAATAGAGGATGAATGGAGATGAGCTTGTAATTTTCTGGACCAATGAGTCAATTGGAGACAGACCGATGGATTCAAAACATGGAGGATCATATGGAGAATGACACTATAGCCAGAAAGGATATGACCCAGCATGATCTTGAGTGCTTTGAAAGAGGTGCCACTACCTGGTATAGGATGTAGCAAACCATCAATGGATGGCAAGGAGTAACCGTTTGGGAAGAATTTAAGTTGACTCTGCTAAAGTCTTGGCTTGTGTCCCAGAAGTTGAAGCCTTATGGAAATGATATGGAGAAAGTGCATGCAAGCCTTGTGGAGAAATAGGACACAACCATAAAGAACACCAGGATGAATACCCTCATAAGTGGGGGGTTACCAAAGAAGTTAGCCGAGGATCTCAGGGAACTTCGGTTGGAAATTGTTCCCAAAGGTTTTGTTGCAGCAATGGAAGTTCAGTCTACATTGTTGGGAAAGATCTGTGAAACTCAGAAGGATGACAAAGTGATTGCTGAGATAAAAGAGAGGATGAGCAAAGGAAAGGCCAAAGGTTTTCGTAAGGATGAGCACGAAATCTTATGGTTCGAGGACCGTGTATATGTTCCCAATAATGCAAAGATCAGGAAGTAAATACTTCAAGAGGCTCATGACTCACAATACTCAATTCGCCCTGGAAACACCAAGAAGTATTTGGATTTGAAGGAGTGTTTCTGGTGAACTGGTATGAAGAAGGATATTGCGGAGTATGTAGGTGATGTATGCCAGAGAGAGTAAAAGCAGAGCCTTAGAAGCCAGCAGGATTACTACAGCCTATGCCGATACCCGAATGGAAGTGGGGATAAGCTTGGCATGGATTTCATTACTGGATCTCTCAGAACCCGATCGGGATATGATTCTATTTGGGTAGTAGTTGATTCGCTTGACCAAAGTGGCTCACTTTATCCCAGTGAAAACCACCTATACAAGTGCGAAGTTAGCCAAGATGTATTTGACCAGGATCGTATGTCTGCATGGAGTTCCGAGGACCATCGTATCAGATAGAGGAACACAGTTTACCTCAAAGTTTTGGAATCAGCTGCACCAAACTTTGGGTACTAGGCTAGAGTTCAATACAGCCTTCATCCGCAGACAGATGGATAAATCGAGAAAGTCAATCAGATTCTGGAGGACATGTTGAGAGCGTGTGCGCTAGATTATGCATCTAGTAGTGATGATAATCTACCTTACGCGGAGTTCTCATACAACAACAGTTACCAAGCTAGTTTGAAGATGGCCCCTTTTTAAGCTTTGTATGGGAGAAGGAGCCAGACACCGTTGATGTGGGATGAAGTTGGAGACCGTCAGTTGTTTGGACCAAATATGATCAAGGATTCAGAAGAGAATGTTAAGTTGCTTCGAGATAGACTGAAGGTAGCCCAGTACAGGCAGAAGAGTATTGCAGACTCGAAAACGCAAGGAGGTACTCTATGAAATTGGAGACAGAGCATGTGTCCCCTCTGCGAGGAGTTAAACAATTTGGAGTTAAGGGAAAGTTAGCCCCGAGATTTGTAGGACCATACCGAGTTTTGGAGCGTATGGGAGAAGTGGCCAACAAGTTGGAGTCACCCGAAGGCCTGTTGGGAGTTCATGATGTGTTTCACGTTTCCCAGTTGAAGAAGTGCCATGCAAAGATGGCCAATATTCCCCTGTAAGGACGCTTGACCCTAGAAAGGATAATGATGTTCCACGAAGTGGAGTATGGACTTCATAAGTAAGTTTTAATCTTGATATGTGGGACATCCCACGAGGATGAAGAGATGAATTACTATTGGATATAAAGGAGGTATGATGTTGGAAATATGGATCAATGGAAATTCCATGATGAGTCTGAGTAATCACGTCTTAGTTTGGTGCAAATAGAAGGAAGGAAGACAGTACAATTGGATGGATTTAAGAATACTAGGAAGTTGGAAGTTGGAATAATGATCAGTTGCTCGATGATAAGTTCAAGGACTACAAGTGATGAGATGGGCCATAACCCACGGGCCCCAGGACCTGCCAAGAAGCAAGCACACTCTTGCTGAAGGAAAACCGTGGAAGAAGTTACGACCTTGCCCACAGATGATTTTATAGGAGTAACGCAAAACCTGAGAGTTGTTAAGGAACGATAGATGTTTGTTTGGCTTGCAGAATCAATGGATTTATCCGAACTTAGTTCGTTGACAAGAGAAATTCTGCAATGCTTGTGAGGATGACCGAGTGTTAAAATGCAAGATTCGCTAAATCATATACAAGGAAATGATTTGGGTGCGGGATGGATTGATCACCATACCGACTTACTCTTATTATTCGCCTTGCTATGTGGGATGGTAAATCTGAGTGACTTACCTATAGTAGAGAGACGACGACATTAAACCTTGTTTAAACTTTAGAATGGCATAAGTATTTTCCCCTTGTACAAGGCAGTTGTTGCCAATCGTAGGTCATACGGTGAGGCTCAACCAGACCCGTTTTCTGCAGGAGAAACCATAAATTGTTGACCACCATGAGATATCGATAGTTGTTTAGTATTGGCGCCAGACCCGTCAGCTAAGAAGACCCAGTCTAGGAATAACCGTACCAAGATGAAAGGACAGAAGTATTAAGAAAAAGGTTATGCCACTACCGGAAGAGCCCAGAGAAGGAATTTTTTTTTCCGAGATCTGAGAGACCGACACTGTCAGGATTAAGGATGGAGTATATGAGTTTTGATGGAACCGTATCAATGTTTTTAAGGGTGGTAGCATCCCACACCCCGGAGACGATCGATGGATTTTGAGAAGACCCCCAAACCCTAACCTATTTATTGCTAGCCTCTCCGAATCTCGAGGACGAGATTCATTTTAAGGATGGTAGGTTTGTAACATCCCAAAATTCTAAATTTTGGAATGTTATATTAAATAGATAGATTGATTGTTTCTTTGATTGTTCTGTGATTGATTGAGTGAAATTTGAAACTTTTTGAAAGTTAAATGAGAGGGAATAAAAGGACTTTCCCAAACTTTCTTTTTGCATTTTATGACCTCCGTGAATTCAAATTCTTTTCACCACAAAACCCTGGAGAGAAGATGACATGACTTCTTCCATTTATTTAAATGACAAGGGGTGTTGAAAATATTTGAATTTCATTTGGAAAATATTTTCAATTCATAAACTTCAAGCAACTCAATGATTTTCATGAGAGAAGATAAAATGACTTCTTCAAAACATATGAAATATGAGTTGGGAGTTTAAAAGGATCAAATTCAAAGTTCTTTTGAATTTATTTTCAATTTGGAGTTATTTGAGTTTTATTCAAATTATTTTTCCTCCAAAAAAATAAAATATACAGAAATTAGGGTAACATGATTCCCTACATCAGAAAATTCGAGAGAAATAAATTTGAATTAATTTTGGTATTTTAAAAATGATTTTTATTGGATTTTACTAGGGCAGAAGCACTCTTTGCTTTATTTGAATTTGTGTGGATTTTATTTGACCTTAGAAAAATGTCCATGTTGTTGGAAATAATTTTCTGAAAATTTTGATATATTATATGCCTATAGTATATTTTAGTTTATTCAATTTTTCTTCTTCTGTAAAAATAACGTTTAAAAAAAGATCTTCTCCTCTCCCCGCGGGCCAACTGGGCATAAGCCCAGCCAGCCGGCCCAACCCAGCGCGCCAGTCTTGCTCCCGTCGCCGACCGGGACTCCTCCCGAGTCCGCCGCCGCGCCGCCATGGAGCTGTGCTGCCTCCGGCCTCCTCTGCCCCCTTCCCCACGTCACCGCCCCCTCCTCCGGCTTTAAAAGGCGAAGCCGCCGCCCCCTCTCTCCTCTTTTCTCCTCTCCCGCACCGCACCGCCGCCTTTTCGCCGCATCCCGCCGCCGCCGGCGAGATCTGCCGCCGTTGCCACGCGCTCCACTGACGCTGCCACCACCACCGGAGTCCCCTCGTCGCGCCGCGCCTCCCCGTGGTCTCGCCCAAGCCAGAGAGCGACCGGAGCCGCCTCCCCGCTCGCAACCGACGCCGCCGCCGCCGTCTTCCTCGCCGGAGAACACCGTCACCGCCGCCGCCGGTTTCCCCTCTCCCGAACCGGTATAACCCGAGAAAACCGATCCGGTTTTTCTTTTAAATCGGTTTTTTTAAAACCCTAGACTAGATCTGTTTTCTTCTGGTTTTATTAAACAGCGAACGTCCAGTGTTTA
This sequence comes from Triticum timopheevii, assembly GCA_963921465.1. Taxonomy (NCBI): domain Eukaryota; kingdom Viridiplantae; phylum Streptophyta; class Magnoliopsida; order Poales; family Poaceae; genus Triticum; species Triticum timopheevii. The sequence continues at coordinate 280,004,268 of OY997264.1, forward strand.
GGTCTTATAAACGAACATTCGTCATTTAGTTCTTTTCTTTTTCTGTTATTTTCGGCCAGGGACCCATCTGTGAATATTTTCTTCACAGATTAGTCCCTGTACTTCAAACGCCCACATCTTTATACTCGTTTATCCAAATCCAACGAAACCAACGCCCACTTCTTCGTTATGATCCCCTCTATCCAGTAAAACAACTTAATCATATTTTTGAAAGTTTAAAATTTGAATTAGATCAGATTTGAATTTGAACTTCGTTTGATCATAACTTGAGTTTTATAACTCCGATTTGAGTGATTCTTTTTGCAACTCGAAGCTCTTGACCTAAACTTTCTGATAAGGCCAAATTCACTTAATTTTGGTACTGTTAGAAATTGTTTTATGTTGCAAGAGTTATTTGATTGATTTTGATGTTTTCCGAATTGCGTTCTTCGTTCTTTTCCGATCTTTGAGTGAATGCTTATGTGTGGTTACTATTGCTTGCTCATGATAGATTGACCGGAGTGTGACGAGTAGAACTATCAAGAGTTTTGAGTGCGAATTATTTTCATCAACATTGCAGGCAAGTTCACACTTTGATCATACCTTTTCTCATACCCAGTTTTTATGCATTAGACCAATCCTCAAACATTGCATGATTAGGATCTAATTAAATTGTGGGTTGGGAAGTAGATGAGGTAGTACCTATTACCTGTTTTATTATCAAACCTTTGGGAGTTACTTCTACGTTTGCTTATTATGCCATGCTATGCTAGTAGACGTGGATTGGGTGAGTGAATTTCCATGACAGATGTGAGATTATTAATTAATGGTTTATTTAAGGTGGCAACTTAAACACACATCTGGGTGGATTGAGGCACCTGGTTACTCCAGGACTTGCCTGTTTTTCTTCGGACCGCCACCCAGGCTCAAAGGGATCGTGAGATTATTCAAACTAGAAACTTACGTGTGCAGCCACATGCTATTATGGGCTCTAGCATAGTTGACTAAGTTGTGCGAACTCTTATGGGGTGGACTAGCAGATGTAGGGGATGTAGGTTGGTACGGTCTACCCCACATGTAAGGTGATAGCACTTCTGAAAGACTATGTCTCGGTCATCCGTTTCTCAAACACCATGTAGTGCGAGAAACCAAACGGAGGCGATCGAGTCATGTGGGAAAAGTGCGCAAACCTCTGCAGAGTGTACAAACTAATCATGATTAGCCGTGTCCCCGGTTATGGACATCCTGAGTATCTAGTACTTGATTTTCCTGTGAATCTCATCATGTTACTTTAATTAATATTGTTGGGTTAATGAGTACTTTTAATTGGGATTGAGAATGCTGTCAATCATTCTCAATGTTTAACCACCACCATGATAGTTAAATAAATTTATTCCTTCGCAGTAGGGAAAAATTGGCTTTTCGCAAAAACTGTAACCATAGAGCCTTTCCACCAGCCATATATGCATGTAGTGATAGCCTTTATTCATCATTGCTCTATGGTGTGAATTTACCAGTACATTCAATGTACTGACCCTCTGTGGCTGCAACGTCTCATGTTGCAGGATCTTACGACGAGTAAGTGATACGTTAGGGTTACGATTTCCTATACTCAACTTTGCCGTTGGTGTTGATGGGAATCCACAACCTTGTTGCTTCCGCTATTTGGATTGAGGTAATAGTATTTACGCTACTTTATACATGTGATTTACCTTTGTTATAAATCCTCGAGTACTGTGTGTGTCAGCATACCGATCCAGGGATGACACGTAAGCACAGAGACTTGACCCATTTGGGTCGGGTCGCTACACCGAATGTCCGGCCTCAGCATACTGAGACCAAAAGACCTTCTCCGTCGAGCTCCCCTCCTTGGCCCGGTAGAATGCGGCAGCATCGGACACGCTGCGAGGCAGATCTGCAAACGCTCCTGGAGAGCTCCAAATTTGGGTAAGTAACAGGTAATTCACATTCACATGCTTGCTTTGCATGAAAAATGCCTTACCCGCCGCTATTTTCTTCACCGCCTCAATCTCCTGGAGGGCCTTATGGGCTTCGGCCTTAGCGGCTTTGGCACTCTCAAGAGCCGATGCAAGCTCGGACTCTCGAGTCTTCGAGTCGTGCTCCAAACTCTCATGCTTTTCCACGAGAGCCTGGAGCTCTTGCTGCACCTCCGCCACCCGCGCCTCCTGTGTCTCTCGCTCAGCTCGTTCCACGGCCGCATTATGTTCGGCCGCGGACACGGCCTCCTTCAGGGTCGCCACCTCGTTCGTGGCCCCTGGAGTACCCACGTTATCCTTGTTATTTCTCTTGCAACCAAAATCCTTTTCTGTAAGGTAAAAATTCAATACGGTGTCACTCACCTTCCTTGTCCTCGAGCTGCTTCTTGGCACGGCCGAGCTCGCTCTCGGACCGCTCGAGGTTCTGCTTCAAAGCATCGACCTCCGCAGTCAGTGCGGCAGAGGTCAGCAGCGCAGCCTGCAATCCCATATCGACATATTTTTTAGAACTCCTGCGTATATCTTTGTAAGATCCTCAGTCCGGTTTTTCTTTCCGAACACCGAACCGAGCATCAGAGGCTACTGTCTATGTGGTATTATATTACATGCCTTAAAATTCTTACCTCAAAGCCTGTTAGAAGGCTGCTGCAGGCTTCGGTCAGCCCGCTCTTGGCAAGCTGAACCTTCTGAATCACCGCACTCATGACAGTGCGGTGTTCTTCCTCGATGGAAGCGCCGTTGAGCGCCTCCAACAAGTTATCCGGCGCCTCCTGTTGCACGGCAGCCGCCGGTGTCACAGTCTTGCCCTTCTTACGAAGGAGTCGCCTACCGAACTCCGGAACCACTGCGGGTTCCAGTGCGGAGTCCGGTGCGAAGTCCGGGAGGTTGCCCTGTGGCACCTCCGGAGCCTCCCCCTCCTGGTGGGTCCCCTCCTGGGATCCCACCTCGGCGTCATCAGCGTCACGAGGGGTGGAGGAGGTCGGAAGGGAATCCATATCCGACGGAGCCAAGGACCCGCTCGATGAAGCGGGAAGATCGTCCTTGGCCGGACTACAGGTTGTATGCGGCATTAGAAGGACACCACGTGGCAAAAAGAGAAATTATAAATCATCCAGGAATTCGGACACTTACGATCTTGCCAGGGGCTTGGCCCTAGAGGGCCACTCCTCGTCGCTGTCGTCGGCGTTGGCGGAGCAGTCCGGAGAAAGGGTCCGTCCTTTCTTGGACCCTTCGGCCGCCCCCGTTGGGGAGGCCTTCCTCTTCTTCTCTCCCCCCGCTGGGGAAGAGGCCTCTTTCTCCTCCTCCTCGGGGGAGGAGTCCGCCTCAGAGTCATCGGATGATGAGTCCGATATCACCTGGCGCCGGGAACTCCTTCGGGTTCCCGTGGCCTTCTTCTTGGCCTTCTTCTCCGGCACCACGTAAAGGGCCGGGACCAGCAGCCCCGTTAAACGGGTGTCCGCTGGGTCTTCGGGAAGGGGAGCCGGATAGTTAACCTATCTGGATGTCTTCTGCCAGTCCTGTTAAAGGCATTGGGAGTTTTAGATCCCACATAGAGTCAAACTATGAAAGAAATGAGTGTCCCATAAAGGATAACATAGCTTACCTTGCCGGCCGGGCACTGCGTGCTGAATCCGCGGTCTTCAGTTGCAGATGCAGGGGCTTCTCTGCCCTTGAACAGCACCCTCCAGGCAGCTTCGTACGTCGTGTCGAAGAGCCCGCTCAATGTCCGGTGCTGTGCCGGATCAAACTCCCACAAATTGAAAGCCCGTTGCTGGCGGGGGAGAATCCGGCGGACGAGCATGACCTGGATCACGTTGACAAGCTTGAGTTTCTTGTTCACCAGGGTCTGGAGACAGGACTGGAGTCCGGTCAGCTCCTCCGAACTACCCCATAGCAAGCCCTTCTCTTTCCAGGAGGTGAGCTGCATGGGGGTACCAGATCTGAACTCGGGGGCCGCTGCCCATTTAGGGTCACGCGGCTCGGTGATGTAGAACCACCCCGATTGCCACCCTTTGATGGACTCCACGAAGGCACCCTCGAGCCAGATGACGTTGGGCATTTTGCCCACCATGGCGCCTCCACACTCCGCTTGGACGCCCTTCACCACCTTCAGCTTGACATTGAAGGTCTTTAGCCACAAGCCGAAGTGAGGCTGGATGCAGAGGAAGGCCTCGCACACGACGATGAACGCCGAGATGTTGAGGATGAAGTTTGGCGCCAGATCGTGGAAGTCCAGGACGTAGTAGTACATGAGCCCCCGGACGAAGGGGTGAAGTGGGAAGCCCAGTCCGCGGAGGAAGTGAGGAAGAAATACGACCCTCTCATGGGGCCTGGGGGTGGGGATGAGCTGCCCCTCGTCAGGCAGCCGGTGCGCGATGTCGCTGGATAGGTATCCGGCGCCGCGCAGCTTCTCGATGTGCCCCTCCGTAATGGAGGAGGACATCCACTTGCCTCCCGCTCCGGATATGGCTGGAGAGGGTTGAGGCGAGATGTGCGGACTTGGGCGCTGGAGCTCGAGTGCGCGGAGATGGATAGGCAAAGGAGGAAGAAGGCGTAGGTAAAAAAGGTGGATCCTTATCCCCTTATATATGGGCGGACAAAGACTATGCGTCCCCACCGGCCTGGTAAAACTCGCTTATCTCCCAAGCACCACAATCAATGGCGCGGTTGGGTTACCCACGTCCGTATTGATGGGAATCCCGGAATAAGGGGAACACGATCTCTGCTTCGACAAGACGTGCCAAGGAAACCGCTTCGCTAAACGCGTTGAGGTGGTATAATAAAAACGTAAAGGCTTGGTAGTGGTGCGTTGTCACACCACAAGATACGTCAGCAGACTGAACTTGTGTACATATTATTCTCTCTACGGTGGTATGTGGAATTTATTTTACAGAGTCAGACACTATCCTGGTGTTCACAATCTTCTATGAATTATTCGGAGGAAGAATCCGCCTTGCAATCGAAGACAATATGCGCGCCGGACTCGTCGTCATTGAAGCCTGGTTCAGGGGCTACTGAGGGAGTCCCGGACTAGGGGGTGTCCGGATAGCCGGACTATCATCGTCGGCCGGACTCCAAGACTATGAAGATACAAGATTGAAGACTTCGTCCTGTGTCCGGATGGGACTTTCCTTGGCGTGGAAGGCAAGCTTGGCAATACGGATATGTAGATCTCCTACCATTGTAACTGACTCTGTGTAACCCTAGCCCTCTCCGGTGTCTATAAACACCGGAGGGTTTTAGTCCGTAGGACGAACAACCATTACAACAATCATTCCATAGGCTAGCTTCTAGGGTTTAGCCTCCTTGATCTCGTGGTAGATCTACTCTTGTACTACCCATATCATCAATATTAATCAAGCAGGAGTAGGGTTTTACCTCCATCGAGAGGGCCCGAACCTGGGTAAAAACATCGTGTCCCTTGTCTCCTGTTACCATCTGCCTAGACGCACAGTTCGGAACCCCCTACCCGAGATCCGCCGGTTTTGACACCGACACTAGCCCTCTCCGATGTCTATATAAACCGGAGGGTTTTAGTCCGTAGGACGAACAACAATCATACCATAGGCTTGCTTCTAGGGTTTAGCCTCCTTGATCTCGTGGTAGATCTACTCTTGTACTACCCATATCATCAATATTAATCAAGCAGGAGTAGGGTTTTACCTCCATCGAGAGGGCCCGAACCTGGGTAAAAACATCGTTTCCCTTGTCTCCAGTTACCATCCGCCTAGACGCACAGTTCGGGACCCCCTACCCGAGATCCGCCGGTTTTGACACCGACACCGTCCTCTATCTCTGGTGTGCTAGGTGGGCCTTCGACTATGGCTGACCTCGACGCCCTCACGGTAATTACACATCACACCACCATATCTATAATCTTTCATTTTTGTTGTCTTTCGGATGTCTTACGCCGCAGACATGTCTTCGCAGCCGACGAAACCCCATGCACCGTACTCTACATGATTAACGGCCAGAAGGTGGACATGGGAAAAGCAGTGATAATGAAGCCCTTGGAATGCATGTTCCACAGCTAGCAGATGCCCGTTGGAACCTTCAGAGTTAACTTGTCGAGTGTCAAAGCGGGCCACGAGGATTTGGCTCCCCTATACGGCTCGGGGGAGAGGACGACGAGACCCCGATGCAGCTTGGAGAATGCAAGGGTTGGAAGTTGTGGCTGAAGAATCTTCTTCGTGTGGAGGCGGACGAGAGAACACCAGTGACTAGACATCAGCAGGCAGGTATGAACACCACCCCGCCTATGCAATCACCAGCGTTGGATCTCGTATTGGGTCAGAGCAGGGGACGACGTGAGGAAGGAGGTCCAATAGTGGATAATGTAATCACCCATGTGGAACAAGGAATGGATGATGAGATGGACGAGGAGGACCCTCTTTGTTTTCTCAATACAGGCGCCTATGACGAAAGACAAATGATGAGTTAGCCATATGACTCGGGTTATCAGCATGCGGATGAGGAGATGGATGATGTGCTCGGGCAGGAACGTCCTAGGGTTGATTGCAAGAAGTCTCTCTTCATGCAATCCTCAGAGGCCACACCTCCAGATGCCACCTCAATGAAGGCTGAACTAGCTGAGGGTCATACAGTTCTTAGCCCGACAACACTGGTGGCGGGGGTAAGGAAGGGTCTGGAAGGCCAACCAAAGAAAAAGGAGAGGAAGAGACCGCCGAAGAGAGGCTCTGCTGCAGCCAAAGCTTCTCATAGCTAGTCGGCTCCGCCGATCGATTTTCCAGACCATGTACCGATCAAAGGTGCGGCGATGTACCATGTCGTGGGCGAGCCAATCCTACAGCCGAAACCGCTAGAGGGCATATCAAGGGATCTCAGGAGACTGCACAACCATGTGTTGTCGACTGAGAAAAGCCTTCTCGCCTTGGACGATCTAGGAAATCCACTTTACGCGGTTCGTGTGCCTGAGAGCAAGTGCTACGTCGACACACTGGCCACGGAGGTGTTCTTCCTACGGTTTGATCACATCTTTGAGATGTTTCTCATGAGGCAACTCGATTTTTACGATCGTCCGCCTTTTTGTGCTACATATGAACTTTTTCATCACCCGAGAACAAACCTCGCAAACCTGTGTGGCGGATCCATACTACATGCATGATTCCTTCTTGAGTCTCGGCGACTTTGAGCGTAAAGCTGCTAGGGAGTACATCAAAAACTTCATGATGAGGAATAAGGACAAGGAACGATTCTCCTGCCTTATCATCCAATGTAAGTCATTGACGGACAACCCTTTCGTACATTTCAATCATTCCTTTTCTCATATGGAGGATAATTTTAGGTGTTATTTTTCTCGCAGCGACGGGCGCGCCGTCCTTATCGTTCTTTTACCTCGCGTCTCCCACGCTGTGTATTTATACTTGTACAGAAACTATGAGAAGGACTACACCCACATAATGGATATTCTGGATGATGCTCTCCATGCCTTTAGCATGAAGGTTGGCCACATCGAGATCAGGAAACAAAGGAAGAGCAGGCCGGGTTTCTCGCATAAAACTACCTTCTGCTGCATCCATCAACCGACAGCAAGCAAGAACGATGGATTCTACCTCCTTCATCTCATGATGGAGTTCAGAAAGGATCACCAACAGCTTCGTATGGCAACCAAAAACGATGATCATATCCGCAAATGGGCAGAATCCTTAGGAGAAGAACCGGACTATAAACTCAAAGATGACTTCTTTCGCATCTAGAGGGACATTGCAACAATCATCGTGAAAGAAGTCACTAGAGAGAAGGGGATGTTCCACCACAGCCCTATATCGCGAGCAAACGTCCGAACTCGCACAGGCCTACAACATCAGGACCTAACGCCGTTCATGAAGCTAGGGTGCATCCTCCCGGATATGGATGGATGGAACTTCCAGTGATTAATGATGTCGATGATGGTGTGTCAGTTGAACTTGTACTTTATGTAGCAATGAAACTTTGTGATGTCAATGGTCCTGCTGAACTTGCGTAACGTTAATTTGTTAGTTTGGGTATGATGACCTGCGTACATCTAGTTAATTAGTTTGGGTGCGATGAACCTACGTTTATAAATTATGTTTACTATATGTTGCATCTATTTGCTAACTCTTTCTTTTCGGGTTGCTCAAGTATATTATGTTACATGTTATTTTTTGAATTCGCTTGATGAAGATGCAACTCTAACAGGTATATAGGTCCTCGATGACGAAGAAGTGCTATGCCGTGTACATAGGGAGGGTTGGTGGAGTGTATGACGAGTGGCCAGAGTGTCAGGCCCAAGTGTAGCGGTTCTCGGGCGGTAGCCACAAAGGGTTCGATAGCAGATAAGAAACGAAAGCTAGTTACTTGAGGTTCACACTAGCGCAAGAGAGGAATCAGAACCAGCGCCTCATGTACTACATAATTCCCCTCTTACTCATAGTGATAGCTCTTCTCTTCTATATCATTCTCTAGATGGACGATGAAACATGTGTATGGGATGACGATGTAGTTGCATGCATTCGAGACATATCATAACTTGTATCGCAATTCCAAGATCGATGATGATGAGAAACATCATTTGTGTTGGATGATGATGACATGATTTGATGAGACTATTTGCATGTGTATGGTATGATGAGACTTGTGTCTATGATGAAGTTTGTTTTTACGCCCTTTGGTGGTAGGTGGTAATAGTCCCGTTTGGGCTCGCTATATTTTTCACAATTATATGTCACTAATAAATAGAGGGCAAACAGAGGCGCGATATTAAATCATGATGTACATAAGTTGCTTGGCTTCTTGGTGGTCCACTTGACTTCTTTGTTCTACTTTTAGTCCGAGGCTCTTGCCGTCACGGGCTCGCGGCCCCTCGTGGCCAAATTTGGTATTTTGACCTTTTTGGCATAGTTTAGCCAGATCTGACCCCTGTTCAAAAGTATTCTGGGATCTCACCCTTTGGCTACCGCCACAGTCCCCGACGATAGCTTAACACAGCCTACCGCCAAGGACCCTGGTGGTAGGCATAACGGCAGGCACCAATGGCCGTCTCCCTAGGCTGACATGGCAAAGTGCCTACCGCCAGGGTCCCGGGTGGTTGGCTCTTTTAGGCTAACGCCAAAAGCCCTAGCGGTAGGCAGCTGTGTAGTGGATAAGGTTGTGCGGTGGGGGCTGTGCCCCCCCCCACCCCACCCCACACAACCATTCACCCCATTATCCTCCACTCACCCGAGCTCAAGTCTTCTCCCCCCTCTTTTCCTCACTCAAGGTCCTCCCATATCTCTCTCATTTGCTTGAGATTTGTCCGGTGGATCCGGAGCACTTTCATCACCTAAAGTACCTCTCTCACTTCTCATTTTGGTTGCTTGGAATAATGTATCTTTGTTGGATTGGCTCACATTCTTTGAAACACTAGTTCATAATTGTGTTGTGGTCAAATCAATTTATATGATGCATTTAGGGTTAGCTTGGTGTTTACACTATGTATTGTGTGCCTATCATTGTTGGGGATAGCTCGATCTAGTCCTAGGGTTAGTGCTTTTGTCAAGAAATGGTTAGGTTTAGTGATAGGGTTAGGGTTAAGTTTTGGTCTTGGATGACCGTTATAGTTATTGCTTGACTTGTAGGATGGGACCGATCAACTTCTTTGAGACTTCTGCGGAGGCGGTGGCGGAGTGTGAACGAGCAGTCATTCAGGAAAAGATGAAGCTGTGGGTCGAAGTCGTCGATGCGTTGAATGCAGCTTGTAGAGACTTTTGAAAGTACTATGTGTGAAGTGCGACGACAATGACAAGGGGTACGAAGCTAAAGCGAAAAACATAAGCAAGCTCGAGAAGGAAGAGAAATTTCATAGACATGCTCTTGCAAGGCAAATTGCATTGTGCGGAACAAGGGATGAAGTGCATTAGATGGACTTAAAAAAACCTGGTCAGATCATTGAATGGCTAGTTAGGCAACCATCATCGCCGATAGCTAGTCGGGCTTCTCGTTGGGCTTGGGTCCGTGAAAGAAAGGATGTCATTTGTTGTAACCCGGGACCGTACGACAAAGATGTCGTGTTGATGGACGAATAAAGGGGGTTGAACTACATGATGTCATAGTGTCATTTGGACTATAATGGCATGTACCCCTTACCATTTGCTTTGTTATGTAACCTATGTCATTTGAACTTCTACTTATGTTATGTAACCTATGCCATTTGAACTCGTCCTTATGTTATGTACCCTATGTCATTTGAACCCGTGAGAACTTCGTGTCTTAGGTCATTTGTAAATAAGCTATGTTTTGCGTTTGTCTTATATAATATAATTTAAGTTCTTTTTTGTTCCATGTCATGTAGCATGGAAAACAAGTCCTCGGTGCAAATCGCGTATGAGAAGTGTGAAGCAGAACGACGTCTTAGGATGATGATGGAGCTTCAAAAATGGATTAAGAGTTGTGAAGAAGCAAACACAGCTATGAGGGATTTCAACAAGTATGTGTTATGTGAGTTCCCTAAAAAGCTCGAGAAAGAAAAAGAGAAGCTAGTTGACGAGTCGTAGTAGAAGGAAGATGATTGTAGATACAATTTGGCAATGGAGATAGGGATCTCCATAAGCATTGATGAATTCACCGAGCTGGACTTGGCAAAGCCTGGGCAGATCATGGGATGGGCAATCGATCAAGGAGTGTCGTAGAATCCAACCCGGCGTGCTCGATGGGCCTAGTTCCGTGAGGAAAAGGGTTCGATGATCCATTGGGCGGGTTCCGCCAAGTATCGACCGAAGCCTAACCCAAAGCGTGATGCACAAGCCGAACGTATTAGGGTGATTAGGAGCTACTTTCCAGCTTATTACGGGCTACTTTCCGGGTAGAACATTTATGCTTGCGCTTCTCTAGTTCGAAATCGTGTCATTTGAACTCATGTAATTGGACGAATGCTCTAGGTCCTTTGAACTCTTGTTATTGTAGTAATGCTCTAGGCCATTTGAATTACTTGGGAATGTTTTATGTTATTTCAACATATGTCGTTAGTATTCGAACATATGTCATTTGTTGTTGACGTAATAAATTAAAATTAAACCAAAGGACATGCAAAGTACCCTACCACCAGGGAGCTCGATGGTAGGGTAGTGAACCCTACCACGAAAAAAACCTCCTCCGCCGTCACAGAAGAGTTGCAGTGCACGGTGGGCACCCTACCACCGGGGAGCACGGTGGTAGGGCTACCGCCAAGGCCCATGTCAGTAGAGTGGTGAACCCTACCCCAGGAAAATCCTCCTTCACCATCAGAGAAGAGTTGCAGTGCACAGTGGGCACCCTATCGCTGGGGTGCATGGCGGTAGGGCTACCGCCATGGGCCTTGGCGGTAGGTTGGCTACCGTAAAAGTTCCAGGTTTTCATGTCTCAGAACATTTCTACAGTGCCTGGCCATCAGCTTACCACCATGGGTGGTAGCCTTTCTTGGGCTACCGCTAAGAACCTTGGCGGTAGGGTCTAAAAAACAGAGGAAACACTTTGTTTTTCATCTGTTTTTCCTTGTTAACATCATCATGCACATAGTGTTCACGGCAACAACAAAATATAGGTCTGCGACATAGTTCATGATTCGGAAATAAAATACATAGTTTGTAGGTCATGGCAGGTGAGAACGAAAGAAATAGTTCTTGACAAATGCGAGAATGAAAGAAATAGTTCTTGACAAATGCGTGAGTCAAAAGCATAGTGCTTATTGGGTCACACGAGGCCATTTTCCTTTCTTGTCACGTGCCTCATCCTCCTCTTGGGCTTCCCGAGCCCTTGCAAGCTTTCTTTCTCTCTCCTCTTCACGAGCAACCTTCTCTTCGCAAGCTTTCTTGCCCTCTCCTCTTCACGAGCAACCTTCTCTTTGTGTGCACCCTCCTCCTCGCGCTTCTTTCGCTCCATCTTCTCCTTCTCATGCTCTACTTCCTCGGCTCTTCGAAATTGTTCTTCAAACAACCTTTGCCTCCTAAGACAATCTCGGTGTTGGTCCTTTTTGACATCTTCTGGCACATCTTGATCTATCCATGTGAAGTACTTGCAAAGCGGAGGCGGTGACTACATAGACAAACTAGTTGTTAGTAACATAAGTTCGAGATGAAACAAAGCTTGAGAATACCCTTTGAGCATACCGGCGACACATCATAGGCATTAGTTGGATGTGCACGATCATGTGCATAGTTGGGACACATAGAAAAATCTTCTTCCTTCAGTCCATGACTTCTTGCGGTCAGTGGATACCTTCACTTTGCAAACATCTCCACACCAACATGATGGAGTTTTCATGTTCTTCTCCTTCACCTTGTCCAACTTGGCGGCACCCCACTTGTTCGGCATGTCTTCACGATTAGCACACAAGGGGCCTCGTCATGGAACCGGATGAAGCCATGCCTATAAAAAGAGTGGATGTTAGTAAAGTAAATAAATGTGTATAGAGGTTAAGACAACAAAACAATAAGCAAAACAACAAGTACCATTCATATTATTTCAACCATCGGGGTTAAGCAGGACATCAATAGGCCTTCCTCTATCAATCCTTTGCAGCCTAGTACCACCGGAACCACGACAACCTACGCGGGCTCCTCTAAGACTTGTTCGTCCTCCACAGTCACCAATAGTGCCTCCTCGTGCACTACCTTTAAGGCTCGTCCGTCCTCCACGGCCACCACTCCTACCTCCTCGTGTGCTACCGGAACCTCCTCTCCGGCCACCCGTTTTACTAGTGGGAGTGTTGGCATCGGTCCTTAGCCTTTTGGTGCATTTCCCAGCATTGTGTCACGGGTCGTCACATTGTCCATAATTGTTGATGTCGGTGGCTCCATGAAATGGCCGCTACCAAATTGTTTCATTCCAGTGTATCCAGCTAGATCATCCATGTCACTTCTAACCTCTTTCTTCTTCCTTTACCCTTGGTAGGCACCATGAGTTTGGGATCAGGAGCAATATGTGGCCCATCATACTCATGCCATTGCGAAGGATCTAGAAAGGGACGGAACTGAGGCGCCCATGTCAACCTCGTTTGTTCGTATGTGAACTCATGCAGCCGCACGGTGGTTTCATCTGAAACACGCAAGTTTCTCTCCCTAGCCGCGGTCATCAAATGCGAGCAATGCCAATGGTACTTGTGAGGCCTCTCGCACTGACACCACCGGTTCTTGAGGTGCAACTCGTACAAAACACCACTGTACGCCACCCCGTCCCTTGTTGTGCCACCCGGCTCGTCGACTTGGTAGATAATTTCTTTTTTCATTAAGTCTAATGATGTGTTGATGTGAGGACTTGTGTGCTTGATACTTCAACCAGTCCTCAACCTTGAGGGGATAGTCTTTATTTTCACCTATCCAGTTGGCAGTGACTCGGGAATGCCTTAGGAAATACTCGTTGAGCTTGAAGAACGTATATTTCACAATGGCAGTCACTGGCAATGAACGGGCACCCTTGAGAACGTTGTTGAAGCATTCCACCATGTTACTTGTCATATCTCCGTATCTCATACCACCTTCTTCGTAAGCGCGCGACCACTTATGCTTCTCCGGAAGATGCCTTGTCAAGAATTCTCTCCCCCCTTTGTTCTTTTCCAATGCCAAGAAGAGTTTGTCATATCATTTTTTTGAAATGTGTCGGTGTTGAATGCCACACAATCATGGGTAAGGTCTTTGCAAAACTTCTTGCTCTTGCATGCATAGTAAAAGTTTGTCATGAAGTGTCTCATGCACCAATGGTGTTGGAGCTTTGGAAAGCCAGGAATATCAACATCTATTGCTTAGAATCTCATGATGCCTATCCGATATGATGCACACCTCTCTCTTGCCAATCACATTCGTCCTTCATGGTCCACAAACCACTCCCAATTGTCATCATGCTCGGAAGGAACCAAGGCAAATGCCACCGGCAACACGTTGTCAATGGATGAATGGGTCATTGCCACCATCAATGTGCCCTTGTATTTGCCGGTCAAGAATGTGCCATCAATTGACAAGACGGACCGACAATGCTTAAATGCCTCAATGCATTGGCCAAAGCTCCAGAAAGCTCGGTGAAACACTCCGTCAATTGACTCGACTCTATGGCGCATGCCCGGGTTCCAATGAGCAATGGCTCCCAACATCCTTGGTAGAATATTGTACACGGACACATAATCACCATGCAACATCCTAATAGTGTTTGCCTTGGCCATCCATACCTTCCCATACTTGACCTCGTAACTGAATCGTTCAAAGACCGAACTCATGAGTAGCTTGACCTTCACGGTTGGATCGTGGGATATCTCATTCAACAATGTGTATCCTAGAAACTCGGAGTTGAGTTGACGGTGGCCCTTGCTTCGGTTAGCTTTGTCCGGCGGTATGCACGTGTGAGTGGCCACACAACTCTTCAACTCCCATTGCCCGGTTTCATGAATTTTTCTTCCACGGACCTTCCATTTGCAACCTTCTTTGTCACATTTGATGGTGTAGTGCACATTTTGATCGGAATGACCAACAACATATGGCTTATGGCTCCTAATGGCATAGTCACTCAACCAAATCTTGAACTCTTGCAAGCACCCAAACTTGATGCCTTTATTCAAATGAGCATTCTCGTCCTCATCCTAGGGCCTTGGATCAGCAATATTCGTGCAAGGTGATGGTTCAACCAACCCCAATCTCATGCCACCATCAACAACGGCCTTGTCGGCAAAGCTAAGACCACGAAACAAAGAGGGTCCTCTTTTCTTGCCACTGACCTTCTTGTAGACTTGATTTTCTTGCGCCGTGAATCCATCCTCGTCCAATTCTTCCTCCGGACCCTCGTCGTCCGAGTCATATCCACACATATGCCTATAAGGGAGGTTACGGTCCATGTCTTGTTGGTAGACAATGACATCCAAGTCACCAATGGGATGGTAATGAATCTCTTGTTCCGCGTAAGCATCATCTTGAGGAATAGCATGATCATCAACACAAGCAATAGCATCTTCATCAACATGAGCAAGAGCATCATCATCCACATGAGCAATAGGATCACCTCAAACTACTATGGCTCTAACATTGATCTCCTCTTCATTGGGTTGGCTACTTGGTGGTTGGCTACAAGAATTGTGTGCATACAACTCGACACTACTATCATGTAGTGGGGATGACACATTCCGGTTCAAGTCGAGTTGTAGGCGAGGAACTTCACCTTTGAGGCAAATAATTCAAGTGACTTGTCTTGTGATCCCTCAACTTTATCCTTGTACACATTCTAATATAAATCGGAGGTGATGGGCATACTCTTTAATCGAGACTTTACTCCCACTCCACATCATACCTCCCAATAAGTTTCACCTCATCACTTGGATTAATCCAATGTAACATGCTTCTCACTTTAACTACAACATCATCATAGCTTGGGCTTGTGTCAAAAACATCAATCCTCCCTTCATCGGCATTTCCATTCAAAAATGCCGCCTTGTCCAAGTAATGCAAATTAACAAGTCTATCCATCTAAGAACAATGGACAAAAAATCATGTCATCCATGGGTTCAAGCAAGGAACTTCTATGCATTGCATTCAAACAACTCGACAAAAATTGTCAAAATTGCCTTAACCCTAAACCTTCCAACACAAAGCCACTAACCCTTGGCACAAGATCTTGCTACCCACAACAAAGCTAGGCACAATAAGCACACACATAGCCATAAATGCACAACAAGAGCAATAACTAGGGCTTCAAACAACGTGAGCAAATCCAACAAAAATACATGATTTCAACCAACCAAAAGAAGGGGGAGTGGGAGAGGTACCTTGGGTGATGCAAATGCTCCGGATCCACCGGACAAATCTCTAGCAATGGAGAGAGATCTAGTGGGTGCTTTGATGGGGGAAGTGGGGGAGAGGGTGGGCTCGGGAGGAAGAAGGGATTGGGGATGAATGGGTGGGTGCAGGCCCCACCAACACCTTATCCACTACAGAGCCCTACCAACAGGGTGCTTGGCTGTAGGATCGAGCACCCTACCGCCAGGGCCCCTGGTGGTAGGGTCCTTTGCCACGTAGGCGGCCACAAACGGCCGTCTGTGGGCTGTCGTCAAGTCTACCGCCAAACTTTGCGACGATAGCCTATCCAACCCTACCGCCGGACTGTCTGGCAGTAGCCAAAAAGGTCAGATCCCAAAATACTTTCGGGTGGGGGTCAAATCCGGCTAAACTTTGGGCAAAAGGTCACATAAATCAGCCAGTCTGATCGGCTAGAGTGCTTTCAATCGAGGGACAAGTGCTTGCGTGTTTCATTCTCTAGGCAATGGGACCTGATGGGGGTCTTTGCTTGTCCGGCCTCTTGCCGTCCAAGAAGTCAAGGCTTAGTTGTTGTAGATAGAAAAGAAAAACAGTTTTGCTAGAGCACATCTAGATGTGTCATAAGTATTTTGCACGTCTAAGTCCTATACCATTGATTCTACGAGAAGATCCGTGCAAGCATTTTCATTAGTCTTTTTTTCTTTTTCTTTCTAGTTTGATTGAGTCATTTAGATGTGCAATAATGAGAGCACGTCTAGATGTGCCCTAGGCAAGACTCGAAAGAAATCATTCTACCAATACGCTGCACCAAAGCTTTGAGGTCGTCTTCCAAAGTCCACTAATGGGGAACATACCTTTCTGCAGGATATTGGAACCACAGCTTTATTATTTGTGATTTCATGTGTGGAGAAACTAGAATCATGTTTCAGAGATGACCTCAAGGCACACCAGGGACAAACGTCTGCGCTTACAAAGAGTACATGTTCCTGTCGCAAACTCCACAGAAACTACAACTATAATGCAAATTTGTGTTACTTTTCTTTAATGCTCCATATGTGCTTGCAATTCCTATTTGTTCCTCACCTTAGAGCCAGTTCTTTTGCTGGCTTCTAGAATAAGCTAGAATAAGCTGCCCCCTACCCAGCTTATTCTAGAAGCCCAACCAAATTTAGTTTTTTAAAAGACCACTAATTAAGTCCTGACTAATAGGCTTCTAAGAATATATTTTGGTTGGGCTTCCAGAATAAGCTGGGTAGGAGGCAACTTATTCTAGAAGCCTAAAATAGCCAGCAAAAGAACTGGCCCTTAACGGGATGCATCCAGATGAAAATATAATGTTACTAGCAATGTGTCCATGCGTTGCAACGAATCCAAAGTAGAATAATACATATTCACAAATTTGAAAGAAAACAGTCTAGTTTTGATATACATATCACTAAAGATATCTTATATTTCACTCAAAACATATTTCTTGGGCTGTTTTGATGAGGTAAGGGAGGAATGTGGTTGGTTTCAAGATACTAAAGGGTTTTCTGCAAATTGGAGCAGAGAAGTGGAATATTGTTGCAAAAAGGCCACAACTTACATCACAGTCGTTAGATACAGAACTAGTGGTTAGAAATGACAAATGGCAGACACGCTATCATCACCAACTTAGTCTTTTATAGGAGTAGAGAAATTTGGGCAGAGAAGTGAAATATTGTTGAAAAAGGCCACAACTTACATCGTTAGATGCAAGTTCTAATGGTCAGAAATGACGAATAACAGACACACCATCATTACCAACTGAGTATTTTATAAGAGTACAGAAAAGAAGACCTGGTATTGTATCACAATCCACGGTATGGAGATGTGTTTGTTTCTTCATAATCTAATACTCTCCGTAGTACAGCTCCCACAGGGTAAAATATCCAAAATCGGTAAGGGAGTTAGGTTACTATTTAACCTTTTCATGGGGTTACATTAGTTACATAGAGATCACATTGTCTTGTTACATGTTGGCTACATAAAAGAAAGAGAAGTACCTCTGCTCCATAGCATCGGGTTCCATTTTCTGATAACCAAATCAAGATGATTGATCTTGGTGTTTTCATGACAGCAGTGAAAACTGTAGTATATTATATTTCCCTGCTGATTTGCTGAACTAGTACTGGGGAACAGCCATGTCTATTACCTCAGTTGAAATGGGGCTAAGCCATACTATACTTGAGAATTTGAACGCATTAAAAGACAACCTCAGTCAGCTGTGTTTTGTTTCTTCATTATCTGAGTCTCCTGTTTCGTCTGGAAGGAGACCTAGAAGAGGCAAGGGCAGCAAGGAACTGAGATTGCATACAATAATCAACAGAGGTAGATTTCCGAAGCTTTCCCTAGTGACTCCAAAAATCTTTGTTAGACCAGCACCGACAAGACCACCAGTAACACTTCCAGCATTAGAAATGGACATC
Organism: Triticum timopheevii; assembly: GCA_963921465.1. Lineage (NCBI taxonomy): Eukaryota > Viridiplantae > Streptophyta > Magnoliopsida > Poales > Poaceae > Triticum > Triticum timopheevii. The sequence continues at coordinate 280,022,418 of OY997264.1, forward strand.
AAAGTGGCAAACAAAGTCGCCTCCATTCCTGGAGGGCACAATTTTGCAGCTAACACCAAAACTGGCATAAATGCAGCCTGCAACATAATTCAGGTTATATACAGTTACATGCAAGGAGAACAACTCAAGGCACAAGGAAGCCTTGTAAGAACAGTTCAAAGCCAGATAAGTTGACGTCAAAACTTAAGTAATGATATGATGTAACTACATTGGGACAGGAGAATACTTTCCCCAGAGTGGTTGTAATGCTGAGAATTACAACTTTTGAAAGTTCAAATTGGCCAGGCTTATTGTCAGGCATATGAAGAGCAACTAGACTTCATGTCACTATTATTATGCAATGAACTAAATTTTTCACGTCCCACAGTAAATGTAGTAATACAAAATAAATAAGAGTTTGCCATTAATCAGCAAAAGTAGTCGTGTTACAAACCTGGCCAAGGACCGTGATGATTAACGAATCTCCAATGGAGAACCACTCATCACTGATCCCAAACTGCCTATTAAGCCCAGTGACAAGAAGAACCTGGAGGACATACAACACACTAAGGATTTAACTTGGAAGGATGCAAAATAACTGCCGCTGCACTGAAATAAAAGCAAAATGAACACCTGTGTCATTCCAAGGGCTGAACCTATGATGGTTGTCACAAGAAATATTTTCCTCAGATGAACTGCCTTCAGAAAGTAGTTATAAATTCCAACACCGAGCAAGGATGCAATGGAAGTAACGAGTTTTACACGTCCTAGAAACTCTGGAGTGAATCCAAGCTTATTTGTGCTGAGATCAACAATAAGGGAGCATGAAAGTTCAATCAACTAAGAAACATTACAAAGTTAAACAGTAATCATACATTTTGAAATACATAATGGAAAGTTATGCATACGCTAACCAGCTGCTACAACGCAACCTGGATATAACAATGTAGAGCTTAACTACGATCATCAATATCTTGTGGCAATTTCTCTAGTTGATGTTTTGTTGTACCTCAAACGTCAAACCTATGAAATCAAATTGATACAATTAAGGATGAGCTAGAGGAAGGATCCAGTAACCAGTTGTAATTTATATTTCATAGAACTACTGCACTGCATTTAAAACTAGCTCCCACACAACAGTAAACAATAATCATGTACGCCATCAGAGATACTGTAATTGCAGACTTGTGTGAAATTGTGGCAACCTGATACATACATGAAGAAAAACATGGCTGACTCTGAGTGTGGTGTTGCTTGCCAGAGGAATATAAACAAGGTCGGCAAGAAAATGTTAGGTTGCTTTACAGAAGTCCATAGCTGCTTGATGTGCTGTATTGAGCTCTCAATGAATCCTGAACCAGAGACTGACATAGCATGTTCTCCAGGAGTCAGGCGATGTTCATTTACAAGAACTGCAACAGCAGATGTCATCAATGGTAAAAATGCCGTAATACCAAAGACAAATCTGTGTTTACAGAAATATTTTCATCAGTGTACTGCACCAGAGAACATGTGGAGCTTCAGTAGGTTACAGGAAGCTATGTGACGAACCTTACTCCATAAGCATCCACAAGCGAACCACTGAAATATGCGCTCACAATTCCACCAAATGCCGAGGACCCCCAACATAGAGACTGGAGAGATCCAGATGTACTTTGTGATTCGCCACGAGCTCTCTCAACTACCATAGAATCTACGACCTGCATTATTTTCACAGGTGTCTGTTGAAACAAATCTAGGAAGCAACAATATATTTAAATAATAGTAATCTTGTCCTAGTTTATGTCAGGAACAACTCAGATGTGATAAGAGATGAGGTGTTGATTTTATTTAAAAGATAATCTTTATTTAGATATATTTGATTATTTTCAATGCACAATGGCAGCATTGGCTAGATGTTCTCAATTTAGAGACTGGTGTGGCCTAAAATAGTTTGGCAACTTCAAATAACACAGGAAATATGTATACAATCTGTCAATCGCATTGCAAAATTCAACTAGAGATAGATAAATGTTCAGTAATCGCAATATCCTCAAGAAAAAATGGCATTACAGTCTCACATCATCGATCAGCAAATTAGCTACAACAAAAGCGCACGGATACCGTGATCCAATACATGTCGGGCAACCATCAATTAGAACAATTTAAGTTAACTTAAAACTAGCCAATATCCCTCGGTAACAATCTAGGAAAATTTGGAACTGACTGATGAGGAAGTAGGGAATAAAGAGCTTGTCTTTTGCATTGGTTAATAACAACCGGAGAAGGGTCCGAGCACTTTGGGTCTATTGTACGCAGCCTTCTGTCAGGACCCAAGCAACGACCTTCTGACAAGCAGAACACCTGAAACGAGATTCAGTTAAGTTTGAATTCAAATAGATTGGCGCGAAGTCCCCAGAGCCGTCCATCTGCGATCTGACGCTCCACGGACGCTCGTACCGCTTCGCGGAGTTATGAAGCCTGGATCGCGTCCACTCCGCATCGGATGGCTGCGGATGGTCGGCTGAGGAGAATAATGTGAAGACTTATATGTCTTCAGAGCTATGGCTCAGCCTCTCCAGCCCAGATGTAGATCTGTGGCAGCAGTTTGAACTGGGGTAAACAAATCTCTGTGTCTGCGTCAACCAACTAGTTCTATTTCCTTGCAACTCTTTACTTATTGTTTTCCTCTGAGTTCCGAACAATTTCCCCTTTCATTTCTCTGTGATTGTTGCGAAGACTTTTCAGTACTTCGATTCTCTTCCACTGCTTAGATTTTCACTAAGTGGTGCACGCTGTGAAAACCTTGTCTGTGCTTAGACTGTTAGATTTACTCGCATCTTAGCCTGTTTGTATATTGTTTCTGTGATAGCATGTTTTCTATTGTTTTGATTACCTTGTGACTAGGGATGAAAGCGGAGCGGAAACGGACGTAACTGAGTGCTACCACATTTGTTTTCATATATTTTTGCAGAAGCAACGAATACAGAAACCCCGGAAATGAATACGGAAACAGATACTACCGGAAACGGACACCGAACGAATACAAAACAGACATGAAAACACAAGTGGGCATTGACCGGAACTTAAAAACCCCTTGAATCATAAAGAAATACACATAAAAGCAAACAAATTTAATGAATTGTTAACATGTCTACAAAATAGTATCATTATGTTAGCAACTTAGTGTAGTATTGTAGTAGTACTGGACAATTGCGTATAGGGTTCTCAAGCTGAGTACATGTCTAGTAGTAGAATTTGGGCCTCAAATGATCCATTCTACTCATTGTGTTATTGTGTATTGTTTGGTGGTTGGGCTACAAAGCAGCCATAGTTCTAGCAAGTTGGTGTTATTAGTGTCTGCCTTTCTGTATGATGGAAGGTGATCCCAATGACACAAGAGCATCAGCACTTAAATACATGCTAAAGACTGTACAAATAAAATACGTCACTCGAAATTAACACTCGATCTGAAAAGTTGGAAAAGATAACTTTCTTGCAGAATACTTAGCTCATACTTACAACATCTGAGAAGGCAACAGAAAGTGATCCAAGAAGAATAGAGAATCCTGCACCATATTTACTGTTCACTACTGTAGCCATCAAACTCCATGAAAGTGTTCCAAGAAATCCTGACAGAATAAGATATGATCTTCTTCGATACCCATATAGTGGAATAGAATCACTGGAAGGCAAGAGCAGCGGAGTCAGTGCCACCAAATGCACATATACATACAGCAGAAAGGAATGTATGGGGAACTTTCACGAGACCTGATAAAGCCATAGATTGGCTTGATCAACCAGGGCAAGGATGAGAAGCCAGATATAACTGCAGTCTATATAACATAAACCATATTAGTCACTTATTAACATCTATTGCTTACAAGGTAAATTATCACATGCATGTAACAAGACCAGATCTCTAAATATCAGGACCACAAAGACAACGAAGGGAAAAAGACCAGGTACCTCAGCTGGATCAAGGTGAAGATCGTCTTTTAAGTAAAAGCTCACAGCAAGTCGGGCAAGGCCTAAGACCCCTTGCACAAAATATACAATGGCAACTGCCATATTATCAGGAGATAGGTCCACCCCGAATGCCGTGAAGTATCCTGACTTGCTCTTCCGTACATCATCTGTACTAGATTGCTTCTTATGCCATCCCTCCGAGTATCTCTTACTTGTATCAGCTTTAGTACATCCCACCTGATATCTAGGCACAATATTTCCTACAGTAGGTACCATGACGGGAATGAGTATGCCAGTAAGAGGTAAATTCTTCATGTTGTATTAATGTCGTCCAATTTTGCAGAATATTTTGGTTGACGTAACGGAAATATCATGGGGAAAATGTGGGGAAAGAGAGAATGCGGAAGAAAGGTTGAAAGGGGTCGTGTTGTAACAGATCCAATATGCAAGTTGTCGGGGCCGTATATAGACAGGTGCAACCGGAGAAGTTGCACAGGGTCCCAAAACCTTTGAGTGCCCCATATTTTTTTAACTGTACTAATTATTACTAATCTAAGGACTGGACACTAATGATCGGTTAAAAATTAAGAGAAAAGGAGTCCAAGCCAGCGACAGAAGCATTTCTACCTATAATAGGAATTCCACTAACGATTGGAGACTAATGATCGGTTAACACAGTTCGTTGTTAAACCATGGATTTGGTTTACCAATTCCATCATTATTGCATACTCTTTGGGAACAACTCCAAACTCACGGCCCAACTCACATCTCTCCCATCTGTCTTCGTCTTCCTTCTCTCTAAATTTTTTTCTCACACACCCTCACAAGGAAACTCACAAATGACAGGCGGATAAACAGCCCACGCTCTTTTTCCAGTGCTTAGCAGCAAATCACCGCAATTAAATCGCTGCAAATTTAGTCCTCGTCTCCTCTCTCGATTCTCCTTCGAGGGCTTTACATATTAGATGTTTTTCTACTGATTCTTCCATTCAAGTGTTCCCTTCAAAACATGAAAAAATTACACTACCGCTATGATTACTGAATTTTTTCTGCATTTTTAATACATGGGGCCTGTTACAACATCACGTTTAACCTTCTTTTTTACATATTAGATGTTTGCACTGAGCACCGAATTTCTAGGTACATCCCTGCAAGTTGTACAACTAAATGTTGCACAAAGTAGAGAACACAAAACAAACCTATAAGCCTATGTGGCACAAGAGAGGATTGAGCATAGGTGTATGTCTGTTATTTGTGTTTTATGCAGAAAATTTGTGAGAAGATGGACCATTTGGACACACAAGCGGACATAAGGTCACCTAATATCCATTCTACTTCATCCTTTGATGTTGTAACTTCAAATACAGAACAATATGGTCTACAACCTTGAGAAAGATGAGACTTGGGTGTGGAGGATGGTAATACTATGTTCGTACGATTTCTACTTGCAAAAATGCTATATACATGGGAACCTTTCCTTGAACAGGTCTATGGAGATAGTGTAGTACTAGCGCTGTCTAAGGTGAACCATCGAATCAAAGCCGGATGGATGAAGTGGTGCCAAGCTTCTGGAGTTCTCTATGACAAGAGAGTGCCACAAAAGCTAAAGGGCAGGTTCTATAGGACGGCGATTCAACCCGCAATGTTGTTTGGTGCTGAGTGTTGCCCGACTAAAAGGTGACATGTTCAACGGTTAGGTGTGGCGGAGATGGGCATGTTGAGATGGATGTGTGTGGCCACACAAGGAAGGACCGGGTCCAGAATGATGACGTACGAGATAGAGTTGGGGTAGCACCGATTGAAGAGAAGCTTGTCCAACATCGTCTAAAATGATTTGGGCATATTCAGCACAGGCCTCCAGAAGCTCCAATGCATAGCAGACGGCTAAAGCGTGCTGATAATGTCAAGAGACGTCGGGGTAGACCGAACTTGACACGGGAGGAGTCCATAAAGAGAGATCTGAAGGACTGCAATATCACCAAATATCACCAAAGAACTAGCCATGGACAGGAGTGTGGAAGCTTGCTTGGTTGCGAGATCTTACGAGTTTCAGCTCTAGATTACCCCAACTTGTTTGAGACTAAAGGCTTTGTTGTTGTTGTTGCTGCTGTAATTAAAAAGTGGGTCACATGTTGTAGGTGTCGCTTGGTATTATGGAGTCGAATTGTGGCATCAAGTGAGCATGTCAAGCGGCAAGAATCTATGCCGGTAGTTTTTAAGACCTTTTTATGTTATTTCATCATGTTTTTAGTAGTTCAATTTCATGAGTTTTGTTGAGTGGACTTGCATTTATACCTTCCGAAATGTAGGCCTCAAATGTTTCGCCCCGGCTAGGTTCAATTCCTGGATCCACCACTACCAATAGGTGATCCGCGTCGGAGTTGCCCTTAGGCACTATTGGCAAGAAAAACAAGACAGCTACCCCAAGGCTTACCTAACTGTAATTTAATGGGATGGGGGTAGGAGGACAAAAACACAACCCCCCCCCCCCACCCCCGCTCGAGCGACTCGGGGGGCGAACCCTAGGCGCGTCGCCGGGCTCCCTCCTCCCCCACCCTCCCTCGCCGCCGCCTGAGGCAGCCGCCGGGCAAGCCCGGGGCCAAGGAGGGTGACGGCGGGGCTTCTGGCTGCCCTGCTTCCGCGCGGGGAGCTCTGGATCTGGAGCAGCGGCTCCTATGGAGAGGCACCGCCTGCTCTGCGGCGAGTGGCTGTGCGGATGGTGGATCCGGTGTCCTGGCCGCACGGGCGGCGGGATCCTGGTGGTGAGGGCGGTCAGTGGTGGCTTCTGCGGCGACCGGTGCGCGAGATCTGGCGCCTCCCCTCCTCTGTTCGGCGTGCGAGCCTGCCTGGTCAGGCCGTGCTTCCCTGGTCACCGGTTCCGGACAGGTGGTGCTGCTGGTGGCGGGGATTTAGTTCAGGCGAAATCCCTGGCTGGCCGCATCGACGGCGATGCCCGAGGGCACCGTTCCCCTCCTTGGAGGCGTCGGTATGGACTGATCCCCTCATTTCCCCTCCTCCTCGGTCTCCCGGGCGAAAGCCCTAACTTTGTTGGGCGGCGGCGGTGCTCTCGGTGCCGTTCCCTTCTTGAAGGCGCCGCTTTGGGAGCATTGGGGTTGGGTGGCGCTTGGGGGTGGTGGGTCGCGGCGGCGGCGGTGTGGCCCTCTTGTCCTAGCTTGGAACTTCCCCCTCTGGTGTTGGATGCTTGCAGCGGCGATGTTCTGCTCAACGAGAGCCCCGGCATCTCGTTGGGGATGCGCCGACCCTCCCTATGTGGTCTTCTTCCGGCAACATCCATCCCATCTTGCGACTATGCGGTGCCTTCGATCCAGGCAAGGAGGTAGTGGCCTGCTTCGAAGATCGTGTACTGGATGTGTCGTGCCGGGACCCATAAGTGCTTGGCGACGGCATGCCCCGCTGGTGTCGGCCCCCCTCTTCTTCGAGCCTATGTGATCTTGTTCCCGGTGCAGCATTCTTGGAGGGGGACCTCGACGTCTTCGGCCTCGCTCTATTATGACCATCTTCAGCCCCATAGTGCTTGAGGCTTAGTTCTGTGTTGTCCATCATCTATGTATCTTTTTTTTAGAACATCATCTATGTATCTTACCGCCTTGTTGTTCTTTCTTTTGCCTGCGGGCGTATGCGTGTAATCCTAGCCAGTTGATGGCTTTGTTAATTCAAAGCCGGGCTAGGCTCGAGCCCCATCTCAGGCTCGGCTGATGCCTTTTCTCTAAAAAAAAACTGTAATGAAACAACCATTGTGCTGATTCCCAAAGGTAACGATCCACTAAGCATCAAGGACTTCAGGCCCATCAGCCTCTGCGATGTCATTTATAAGGTTATATCAAAGGTGTTAGTTAATCGTCTCCGACCTTTTCTTGATGACCTTATTTCTGAAACTCAAAGTGCTTTCGTCCCTGGAAGGATGATAACAGACAATGGGATTATTGCATTTGAATGCTTCCACAAAATCCAGCACAGCAAAAACTCGAGAGACAATCATTGTGCCTATAAACTGGATCTTGCTAAAGCCTACGATAGAGTTGATTGGGGCTTCCTGGAGGGTGCACTCCGGAAGCTAGGATTTAATCAAAAGTGGACCAACTGGGTGATGAAATGTGTGACCTCGGTCAAGTTTTCCGTGAGATGCAATGGTGAATTATTGCAAGCCTTTGCGCCAACCAGAGGGCTACGACAAGGAGATCCACTAAGTCCCTATTTATTCTTGTTCAGAGCTGATGGCCTTGCTACACTCCTAAACAGAGAAAATGCGATGGGGTCCATAACCCCGATAAAGATTGCTCGGGGAAGTCCAGGGATCTCCAACCTCCTATTCGCTGATGATAGCCTCCTGTTTTTTAAAGCCTCGGTTGATCAAGCCACAAGAGTACGGGAGCACCTTTCAGAGATGTACGGGTCAATTGTTGAGCCAGAACAAATGCTCTCTTCTGTTCAGCGAGGCCAGACCAGTCCATGTCAAGGAGGAAATCATGACTGTGCTTGGGGTGGTTTCCTCCACTTTTGAAAGTAAATATTTAGGCTGCGTTCGGTTTGCGGGTATAGAAAACACTGGACCAGAAAACTGCGAAGGATTATGATTGATTGTACAGTACCAGACCATAGGGTTAGGAGAGGAAGAGAAGCATGCGGGGTGTTTGAAGCATAGGTGTAAAAAACTTTGTTACTGACGAAGACTGTGTATACAGTGGCAGATTCTATGTTATTTTTCTATCCGCATGTACTCTGTGAGTTTGTCTCTTTCCTCGTGCATGACTAGTATAGTTTAATTTTTTATTTGGAGCCGTCGTGCCTTGCCTCGGGCATCCGCACAAAAATGAGGTTCTACTGGATTTGTGAAATCCTCTGGAATGAGCCCTCCAAGGCAAGGTTTCCTTCAAATTTCTGTACCAATTTCCTATGAAACGAACGGGTCAGAGGTAGACAAAACTACAGGTTTTCAAACCTGTAGATTTCCTTTGATTTTCCTGCAGACTGAACGGGGCCTTAGGACTACCGACACCGGAGGGACGGATGAAGAATGAGAAGTTCCAACCAATCATAGACAGATTTGGGAAAAGGTGCAATGATTGGAACGAAAGATTCATGTCTCAAGCGGCTAAGGAAGTACACGTCAAATCGATTGTACAAGGCTTACCAACATATGTCATGGGAGTTTTCAAATTAAACCAAAGCTTCTGCGAGAGTTATGAGAAAGTCATCAGGGACTTTTGGTGGGGTGACAAGGATAACCACAGGAAGGTTCACTGGATGTCTTGGGAAAACATGACAAAATCAAAGAGGAATGGAGGCATCGGTTTTCGAGATATGCATTTGTTTAACCAAGCTCTACTTGCTAGACAAGGCTGGCGATTAATCCAGAAACCTGAGTCTTTGTGCTAGATTGCTCAAATCAAAATACTATCCAAACGGAAACTTGCTTGATACGGTATTTTCTTCGGATGCTTCCCCAGCTTGGAGAGGGATCGAATTCGGTTTAGAACTGCTAAAAAAAGGTTTGATCTGGCGCATAGGGAATGGAAGGAAGATCCAAATTCAACGGGATCAATGGATCCCAAGGAAAGAAGGATTAAAAGTGGCCACTTTCACTAGGAGATCAAGGCTAAGGTGGGTTAACCAATTGATGAGGCCAAACAGCAAGGAATGGAATACGGAACTAATAAACCAGATTTTTCATAAGTTTGATGCGGATGAGATCTGCAAAATAAGAATACCCTCCAATGCGGTGGATGACTGTGTGGCCTGGCATTACGAAAAAACTGGTGTCTTCACTGTCAAAAGCGCATACAAGCTTGCTGATTCATTAGAGAAATGGAACGGCAACGGCCTCTAGCTCAGCAAGAGATCCAGGTAATAGGAGCGTATGGGATGTAATTTGGAAAGCGAACATACCAGAAAAAATCAAGATCTTTGGATGGAGGGTCGCTACACAATCTCTTGGCACGAAACACAACACTTTTAGAAGAACAATAGTGAAGGAAGATGTGTGTGATATTTGCGGAGTTGAAAGCGAGAGTGAGTACCATGCTGTTATTTCGTGCACCAGAAGTAAGGCACTTAGGGAGGCCATGAGGGCACATTGGGAAATTCCCAAAGAACATGCATTCAGAATGACCGGTACTGATTGGTTCCAGGTGCTCCTCTCCTCGCTAAATGAGCAGTGCAGAAGTAGAGTCATGTTGATTCTGTGGCAATCATGGCACCTACGGAATAATGTGATCCATGGAGATGGCAAGGACACTGTCTCTGGAGCTGTCCAATTCTTGCTCAGGTTTGAGTCTGACCTGGTACAAACCTTGCATGCATCGGATCGAGCTGACAGCAAAAAGCCATGGTCTCTCCACTGCCCAAAGCCATACATGCAGATACCCCAAGCAACGAACCAGTGGATGGCGCCCTGAATAGGACTGGTTAAAGTTAACACAGATGCTGCCTACTTGCAGGAGTCCGGCGACAGTTGGGGTGGCGCAGTAGCGCGTGACCACCGGGCCTCGTTTTCATCTCTGTTGGCCGACGCCTGCCCCGTTGCGCATCGGTAGAGGAATCTGAGGCAGCCGCAATACTGATGGGACTATCTGAAGTGGTAAGCTGTACAATGGGTATCTGATCCTAGAAACAGACTGCATGGCTATTGGACGAGAGCTGAGGGCGGACTGGACCTGCAGGTCTGCATGCTTCCCACTTGATGCGGAGCATCCCTCGTCCATCCATATGGACACGCCATCACCATCGCAAGCACCGAGAGGACCGGTGACAAGAGCACGTGCACGCAACATCGACAACGAGGTCACTTCTTTCCTCTTCGAGTCTCATTCGGAATCGCATATGAATCGGGTCCTACCTCAAACGAAGATGTTATGCTTTCTTAGGTACTTGGGAGATGACCGTGTGGAGGCGAGGACGAAGACCCGGACACACAAGAAGAAGGAGAAGGAGAGAAGCGTGAAGAACGAGAGGACCGGAGACCCCTGGACACTCCGGGTGCCCGGACGTGGACATTCCCGGGTGCTCGGTCCCCTAGCAGCCGGCCGGCCCCCTCCCTGGACGCCCCGGGTGCCCGGCCTGGTTGGCCCCGGGTGCCCGGCCCTGCTGCTGGGCGCTGCAGCCGCCGCCCCGGGTGCCCGGCCAGCTAGCCCCGGGTGCCCGGCCCCTGCGCTGGAGCTGCTGTCTCCCCCCCGGGTGCCCGGGCTTGGCATCCCGGGTGCCAGGCCCCTCTCCAGCCGGCCCTCGGCCCAGTCCGGGTGCCCGGCCCTTGCAGCCTCGGGTGCCCAGCCCCGCGTGGTGCGGGCCTCTGTCCAGTCCGGGTGCCCGGACCCCTTTGCCCCGGGTGCCCGGACCCATCCGAGTGTGTGTGCGTTTGGAGGGTCATTTTGGACCTTTGTATCCCCCTCTCCCTCTATTTCGTCCCTAGGCTATAAGTACCTCCCACCTAGCTCATTTAGAGGATAGCTAAGAATAGACACAAATCATAGAGCTTAGCTCATGTATCTCCCCTTGTGGGTTTCCTCCTAAGGGAGAAGGATCCCTAGGATCATCAAGCCCTCCTAAGGGAGAAGGATCCATAGGATCATCAAGCCCTCCTAAGGGAGAAGGATTCCCCAAGTGAATCATCAAGCCCTCATCTCCTTCATAGGATTTGGGATGAACTCTACCATGTGCCTTGTTTCCTTTGATTGTTCATGTACCTTGTGGATCTTGTGTGTTTGTTGGTTTAGTGGATGTGTGATTGGACTTGTTCTTGAGTGTTCCTCTTGTTTTCTCTCTTGTGTTCATCTTGTTCTTGGGGATTCCCCCCTCCAATTCGTGAAAGATCTTCACTTAGGGTTCCACCCTACAACATCTTGGTATCATGAGCCATGGTTTCTCACGAAATTGGAGCCCCCCACCTTGTTCTCTAGCCTAATTTTGCGTGTTCTTCCCCAATTTCGAAAATTCCCCACCAAAAATAGTCCCAATTTTTTTTTGTGATTTGTTGGTTTGATGAGATTTTTTTGGATTTGTTCCATGGATTTGCTTGGTTTCAAGTGGATCTAGCATTCCCCCATCCAGCTCCACCTTTCCCTCCACGAAATCCACCAATTTCTCTCATATTCCCACGAATTTCCGCCCAAATCCAACACCCCCGGGCACCCGGACCCCCCCCCCCCCCCCGCCCAGCCCCGCTGACCACCCCGGATGCCCGCACCCCAAACCCCGGGCACCCGCACCCCCGGGCTGTTTGCCTCGGACCACCCCGGGTGCCCGCACCCCAAACCCCGGGCACCCGCACCTCCCAGAAACAGCCCACCAACAAAAACCGTTTCGGCCATAACTTTTGCTCCCGGAGTCCGTTTTTTACGTTCTTTAGCTCGTTGAGTAGCTATTGACATCCCCATCTATATAGATAGGTTTCAACACCATTTTGACTCCATAAAAAATTTGGCATTTTGGCATCTTTGCCTAGGCCATCCACCATATCATCCGCAAAACCACCATAGCTTTCCGCAACCTAACCCATTTTCGATCCATATAGCATTTGTGGTGTAACCCTCTCAGCGACGCGCCACATCGGAACCCGGCTGTGGTGGAAAATGGGCAAGGGCCGGGCCGTCACCCCCAGGTGGCGCGTCGTATCTTGATCCGGATACGGTGGCAAGTGAGCGAGGATCGGATCGTCGCATCCTTAGTGGCGCGCTACATCGGCGCCCGGATGTAGTGGAAAATGAGCAAGGGTCTTCGCATCTGACTCGACGAGTGCGAAGGGTAAGGAAGCTAGCCGAGCCTAGGAGGATTCGCTTAGGTAGCTGGAACGTAGGGTCTCTGACAGGGAAGCTTCGGGAGCTAGTTGATGCAGCGGTGAGGAGAGGTGTTGATATCCTTTGCGTCCAAGAAACCAAATGGAGAGAACAGAAGGCGAAGGAGGTGGAGGATACCGGCTTCAAGCTATGGTACACGGGGGCGGCTGCAAACAGAAATGGCGTAGGCATCTTGATCAACAAGAGCCTCAAGTATGGAGTGGTAGACGTCAAGAGACGTGGGGACCGGATTATCCTGGTCAAGCTGGTAGTTGAGGACTTGGTTCTCAATGTTATCAGCGTGTATGCCCCGCAAGTAGGCCACAATGAGAACACCGGGAGTTCTGGGAAGGCCTGGAAGACATGGTTAGGAGTGTACCGATTGGTGAGAAGCTCTTCATAGGAGGAGACCTCAATGGCCACGTGGGTACATCTAACACAGGTTTTGAAGGGGCGCATGGGGGCTTTGGCTATGGCATCAGGAATCAAGAAGGAGAAGATGTCTTAAGCTTTGCTCTAGCCTACAACATGATTGTAGCCAACACCCTCTTTAGAAAGAGAGAATCACATCTGGTGACTTTTAGTAGTGGCCTACACTCTAGCCAGATTGATTTCATCCTCTCGAGAAGGGAAGATAGGCGTGCGTGCCTAGACTGTAAGGTGATACCTGGAGAGAGTGTTGTACCCCAGCATAAGCTGGTGGTTGCTGACTTCCGCTTTCGGATTCGTGTCCAGCGGGATAAGCGGGCTAAAGTCGCTAGAACGAAGTGGTGGAAGCTCAAGGGGGAGGTAGCTCAGGCGTTCAAGGAGAGGGTCATTAAGGAGGGCCCTTGGGAGGAAGGAGGGGATGCGGACAATGTGTGGATGAAGATGGCGACTTGCATTCGTAAGGTGGCCTCAGAGGAGTTTGGAGTGTCCAGGGGAAGGAGAAGCGAAGATAAGGATACCTGGTGGTGGAATGATGATGTCCAGAAGGCGATTAAAGAGAAGAAAGATTGCTTCAGACGCCTATACCTGGATAGGAGTGCACACAACATAGAGAAGTACAAGATGGCGAAGAAGGCCGCAAAGCGAGCTGTTGGTGAAGCAAGGGGTCGGGCGTATGAGGACCTCTACCAACGGTTAGGCACGAAGGAAGGCGAAAGGGACATCTATAAGATGGCCAAGATCCGAGAGAGGAAGACAAGGGATATTGGCCAAGTCAAATGCATCAAGGACGGAGCAGGCCAACTCTTGGTGAAGGAGGAGGAGATTAAGCATAGATGGCGGGAGTACTTCGACAAGCTGTTCAATGGGGAGAATGAAAGCTCTACCATTGAACTGGATGACTCTTTTGATGAGACCAGCATGCGTTTTGTGCGTCGAATCCAGGAGTCTGAGGTCAAGGAGGCTTTAAAAAGGATGAAGGGAAGCAAGGCGATGGACCCGGATTGTATCCCCATTGAGGTGTGGAAAGGTCTCGGGGACATAGCGATAGTATGGCTAACCAAGCTTTTCAACCTCATTTTTCGGGCAAACAAGATGCCAGAAGAATGGAGACGGAGTATATTAGTACCAATCTTCAAGAACAAGGGGGATGTTCAGAGTTGTACTAATTACCGTGGAATTAAGCTGATGAGCCATACAATGAAACTATGGGAGAGAGTCATTGAGCACCGCTTAAGAAGAATGACAAGCGTGACCAAAAACCAGTTTGGTTTCATGCCTGGGAGGTCGACCATGGAAGCCATTTTCTTGGTACGACAGCTTATGGAGAGATATAGGGAGCAAAAGAAGGACTTGCATATGGTGTTCATTGACTTGGAGAAGGCCTATGATAAGATACCGCGGAATGTCATGTGGTGGGCCTTGGAGAAACACAAAGTCCCAGCAAAGTACATTACCCTCATCAAGGACATGTACGATAATGTTGTGACAAGTGTTCGAACAAGTGATGTCGACACTGATGACTCCCCGATTAAGATAGGACTGCATCAGGGGTCAGCTTTGAGCCCTTATCTTTTTGCATTGGTGATGGATAAGGTCACAAGGGATATACAAGGAGATATCCCATGGTGTATGCTCTTTGCGGATGATGTGGTGCTAGTTGACGATAGTCGGGCGGGGGTAAATAGGAAGTTAGAGTTATGGAGACAAACCTTGGAATCGAAAGGGTTTAGGCTTAGTAGGACTAAAACCGAGTACATGATGTGCGGTTTCAGTACTACTAGGTGTGAGGAGGAGGAGGTTAGCCTTGATGGTCAGGTGGTACCTCAGAAGGACACCTTTCGGTATTTGGGGTCAATGCTGCAGGAGGATGGGGGTATTGATGAAGATGTGAACCATCGGATCAAAGCCGGATGGATGAAGTGGCGCCAAGCTTCTGGCATTCTCTGTGACAAGAGAGTGCCACAAAAGCTAAAAGGCAAGTTCTACAGGACGACGGTTCGACCCGCAATGTTGTATGGCGCTGAGTGTTGGCCGACTAAAAGGCGACATGTTCAACAGTTAGGTGTGGCGGAGATGCGTATGTTGAGATGGATGTGTGGCCACACGAGGAAGGATCGAGTCCGGAATGATGATATACGAGATAGAGTTGGGGTAGCACCAATTGACGAGAAGCTTGTCCAACATCGTCTGAGATGGTTTGGGCATATCCAGCGCAGGCCTCCAGAAGCTCCAGTGTATAGCGGATGGCTAAAGCGTGCGGAGAATGTCAAGAGAGGGCGGGGTAGACCGAATTTGACATGGGAGGAGTCCGTTAAGAGAGACCTGAAGGATTGGGGTATCACCGAAGAGCTAGCTATGGACAGGGGTGCATGGAAGCTTGCTATCCATGTGCCAGAGCCATGAGTTGGTTGCGAGATCTTATGGGTTTCACCTCTAGCCTACCCCAACTTGCTTGGGACTAAAGGCTTTGTTGTTGTTGTTGTTGTTGTTGTATAGCATTTGTGGTTGCTTGAGTGGTGACTTGAGTCTCCTAAGGTGTTTCGGCTACTTAGGGACCGTTGCTTCATCATCAACCATCACCACCACTTCCGCATTGCTAACTCCGGAACCACCAACGCATTCCGCTACCACCATTTGACATTTTCCTTGAGATTTTGAGCTCGTGGTTTTTTACCGTTTCCTAAGGTGTTTCGGCTACTTAGGGACGGGTCTACATCATCTTGGTATCTACATCAAGAACACCGCCACTCATCATCACCGCGAGGTCGTCATCGACATCGACCACTTCACCATTTTGACAACCTAACCGTAAGCAAGAACGCTAACCTCTATATCATCTCGGTATCGTGGTATCCCTTCATTGTACATTCTTGCCATTACATTGTTAACCCCTTAGCCCATTTTGCGTCACTTGCCTATCGGGACTAGCCATTGAGTATTGCCGGCAACGTTACTTGTGCACATTAGTGATCCGTGCCTCCCATTGCATACATACCATATCATATTGGTATCATCTTGGTATCATCATATCATCCCTTGTGTCACAAGATTGCTCCCGCATATACACAATTGCTATCTTGGTTTGTGCATTTCGCATAAGTGGCCATATCAAAAAAAAATAGAGAATAAGCTTTTAAGCAAAAAGAGAGTAAAGAGCTTGTGAGCAAGAGTCATAGCATCATACCACATTGCACATAAGATTGTCATATCCGATCATCTTGAGAAGAACATCGGGAACATCATACACATAGCATACTTGGGATAGAAAGCTCATACATTTTGCATCTTATAGGTTGTGCACAAGTGTCGTATCCGCCTATTGAGCAATCGTGCTAGCGTCTCTCTTGAGTTGTGCAACACGAGCGTTTTCCGTGGATTCCACATTTTGTGCTCATTCCTTGGTTGCACGACCCCATTTATCTATCCGTGTGTGTGTTTCCGTGTGCCACACATTGCTATTGGTCTACTTGTTTCACTTGCGAATTTGTGAATCTTTTCCAACATTATTGACTCTTGCTAACATTTTGCATCAAATTTTTGTGCCACTATCCTCACCGAGCTCCACTATAAGCTTAACTTGATAGGTGTGAGTGAACAAGTCCGGTACCAATTCCACTATTCTTTCATCTCACATTCAGTGAAACGGGATACATCCTCAACTTTGGGAAAAGGTAACTTGGTATTGTTTATTGATGAGTCTTGTGATGGATAGGCAAGGCGTTTCATCTCCGGTCTTCCACGACAACGACAACGCGAACAACTACATCTCCAAAACGTCCATCTTCGGACTACAACGAGCAATGCAAGGCATTGAGCGACTCGCCATCGACATTCGCCAAAACGAAGCAAGGATAAGGGACTACCTCGACACCAAGTTGGCCGAACAAAGGGATCAAGTACGAGACATGGTGGCCAACTACAAGTCTTCTTCCCCTTCGTCATCTTCAAGGCGGCGACGCTCAAGTGGCCAATGTTCGGAACGTCATCGAGCTCAAGCACGACAACACCATCAAGATGAAGCTGCTCGCGATGCGTACACCTACAAGTCCCAACAAGCTCTACATCAAGCTACGGCCAGACATCATGAGCACAAGAGAAGAACGCGAGACAAGCACCACCAAGACGGAGCTACGACTACTACGACCACTTCGGCATCTTCGCGAAGTGTTCTCAAGGCATCTTCGCCTTTGGACGTACGTCATCTTCGCCTACTTACGACGAGTACGCCTACATCGGCCTTCATCCATGACGAGAGTGATGTTGTGCCATCTTCGGCCTTCATCCACGACGAGAGTGATGATGTGCCATCTTCGGCCTTCATCCACGGCGATGACTACAAGATGGTTGAGCATGGGATTTTCCCTTCGACCACGGCGACATATGATGACTTCAGTGACTTGTGCCACCATATTGAGAGTGAGCATGACTTCACCACTAGCCCCATATATGATGAGTTGCCACGATTCCCATGTGAGGAGAGCCACCAACACCACCACTTGAGTGATTTGAGTGACTCCACCATATGTGACATTGAGTGCACCTATCTTGAGGGAGTGAGTGAGCCACCACCACATCGAGAGAGTGAGGTAGTTGATACGGCATGTGAGGCCATTTCGATTTCTAACAACTTAACCTCTACCTCTATTGTGTCTTCTCATTTGGTGCTAGGTCCCATATATGATGATGCGCCGATCCGAGACGACTTCGTCTTTCTTTTGGAGAAGACGATGGCCATGGTGGAATATGATGCACCCCCCACATGGTTCCATCAAGATGAAGATGATGACCACCATTTGGTCTTTGCCACCTCACCTACACCACTTGAGTGGAATGAACAAGGTAATATAGGTGAAGGTGATGCTCTAGTCCCACTAGTGGACATTCTTGACATTGATTGCTTGCATGATGTTGATCCACCTATTTCCATGCTTCATGCTAGTGCGATTACCCCATGCGATGATTTGTCCAGTTATGATGAGTATGATGATTCTCATATGGAGTCTATTAGTTGTGATGCCATGTTACCTAGGATTTCTTGTGACAATTCTCTAGGTCACATCATGTTTGCCAATCCGCTTGACTTGTCATATGCTATGCATGAGATCAACAATATGTCATATTTGCAATCTCATCGTAGTGACTATGCATATGCCATTAAAATTAACCCAATTTGCACATATGGCACAGATGACAAGCCCATGGTTATTGGCATTTGTTTTTCTTGTGATGATATTGATATGCTCCCTTTGCATCATTTATCTCATATGCCATGCCATGACCACCTAGCTTCGGATATGCATTGTTTTGGATGTTCTCCATTTTCTCCATATGATGTTTCCACTATTGCTCATGAGGACACCCGCATAGTTTCCTCATACATTTTAGGAGATTTTGATTCATCCTATCCATTGCATGATCCCACTACTTGTGTGCACCATATGCTCCCCATGAATAAACATGCTAGTGATGTGCCATATACTTGCATTCTCAATTTGTGTCCCCATCGTGTCATACATAACAACTATCCTTTCATGATGGATGACATGTTCTTATACCATGCATCAAATTTCTTTGAGCGATGCTTATCTCGTACTAACTCACACGTGCACATACACATCATGATGGATGACGTGTACATTTACCATGCACACACTTTTTTTGGTTTGTGTCTCTTTTGTGTAGGTACCCATGAATACTTGTCAACCTCGCAATCCCACGAGTTGACAAAACGAGCTCTAGAGAGCAACGATGACTTGGGATCCTTTGGAGTGTTTTTCCCACTGCTCTCTTCGCGCAAAGACTTCGCGCATTTCTTCTACATGGCTCTCACATGGTTATGGGTTATTTACCACTTCTCACTTTATGCCCATATTGCTATGTTCACCTTACATGATATGCTCATTCCTATGCCTTTGCCATGCATTTGTGACCCATGCTTTGCATTACCCATGATGATTGATTCTACCACTTGTGTGTGTATTTGCAAGCTTGGTGGAGATATTGCTTGTTATTGCCATGTTTTACCTATGACCCATGCCTATGATGATACTATGATCTTGATTTATGTTCATGCTTGTGATATGTCATGTGCATTGTCTATGCTTATTATTTGCTCACATGACATGATTGCCATGAGTTCCTCTAGTGTGTTGCATCTTTGCTCCACTAGTTTGCACGACTTGATTTCTATGCTTTCTCATGTTGCATCCAATTCTTGGATTACTCTCTCATATCACATGTTTGGTTGCAACCATGTCATTCCTTCACATATGCCATGTCCCATTGATTGCTACATGCTTGCCTTGATTGCCTCACACATGATGAACAATTGCTCTTTCTATTGTGTTGAGTGCCACACGATTTTCACTACACCCTATGCACATTATGCTTGGATTGTCTTGCACTTGCATGTGTTTAGTCATATCATCTTCTTGGGCGTTGTGAATGACTCTTATGCCTACCATAGACCGTTCATTGAGAGTCTTATGCATGCTTGCTATGACCTTGAGGTAGATGCTTATTCTCTTGTCACACATATGTGCATCTCTACCTCACATTTACATGCTTGTTGCCATGATGTCCTTGATTATGCTAAATTTATGTGCTTACATGCTATGCCACACTCCCTTGTCAAACCATATGCTATGCTTGATGACGACACTTGTTTGGTGAATCACCTCTTGAATGATTGGTTTTGCTTTAATGCCAACCACATTTGTTTTTCCATGTGCTTGTTATCTTTGCTCCTTTTGAAGGAATTACAAGACGGTGCGACATTGAAGAGTGCCCATTTCAATCTTGACGACGATGAGTACTTGGCGGTTGTCCACTTCTACAAGGCGACGCCATCTCTTTCCCATGGTGATGAAGATCACGATCCGTGGACGGATCTCTCCCAAGGGGGGGGGGGGGGGGGGGGAGATGATGCGGAGCATCCCTCGTCCATCCACATGGACACGCCATCACCATCGCAAGCACCGAGAGGACCGGTGACAAGAGCACGTGCACGCAACATCGACAACGAGGTCACTTCTTTCCTCTTCGAGTCTCATTCCGAATCGCATATGAATCGTGTCCTACCTCAAACGGAGATGTTATGCTTTCTTAGGTACTTGGGAGATGACCGTGTGGAGGCGAGGACGAAGACCCGGACACACAAGAAGAAGGAGAAGGAGAGAAGCGTGAAGAACGAGAGGACCGGAGACCCCTGGACACTCCGGGTGCCCAGACGTGGACATTCCCGGGTGCCCGGTCCCCTAGCAGCTGGCCGGCCCCCTCCCTGGACGCCCCGGGTGCCCGGCCTGGTTGGCCCCGGGTGCCCGGCCCTGCTGCTGGGCGCTGCAGCCGCCGCCCCGGGTGCCCGGCCAGCTAGCCCCGGGTGCCCGGCCCCTACGCTGGAGCTGCTGTCTCCCCCCCCCCCCCCCCCCCAGTGCCCGGGCTTGGCACCCCGGGTGCCAGGCCCCTCCCCAGCCGGCCCTCGGCCCAGTCCAGGTGCCCGGCCCCGCCTGGCGCGTGCCTCTGTCCAGTCCGGGTGCCCGGACCCATCCGAGTGTGTGTGCGTTTGGAGGGTCATTTTGGACCTTTGTATCCTCCTCTCCCTCTATTTCGTCCCTAGACTATAAGTACCTCCCACCTAGCTCATTTAGAGGATAGCTAAGAATAGACACAAATCATAGAGCTTAGCTCATGTATCTCCCCTTGTGGGTTTCCTCCTAAGGGAAAAGGATCCCTAGGATCATCAAGCCCTCCTAAGGGAGAAGGATCCATAGGATCATCAAGCCCTCCTAAGGGAGAAGGATTCCCCAAGTGAATCATCAAGCCCTCATCTCTTTCATAGGATTTGGGATGAACTCTACCATGTGCCTTGTTTCCTTTGATTGTTCATGTACCTTGTGGATCTTGTGTGTTTGTTGGTTTAGTGGATGTGTGATTGGACTTGTTCTTGAGTGTTCCTCTTGTTTTCTCTCTTGTGTTCATCTTGTTCTTGGGGATTCCCCCCTCCAATTCGTGAAAAATCTTCACTTAGGGTTCCACCCTACAACGCCTCTGGTCTTTGACATTAAGGATCAGCTGAAGACATTCTCCACTGTCAGCATCAACGTGGTCAGCAGAACGAGGAATAAGCTCGCCCATGGGATTGCTGCCAAGGCTAGGAGCGATGGTGATTTCCACCTGATCGCTGACGTCCCTAGGAGTGTCAGGAATGTAATGCTCGACGAGTGTACCCAAACCATGGTGTAATCTACAAATCATGGTTTGTCAAAAAAAAATGTAATTTAACTATTGCAGCTGCATTGCACATTTTCACCAACTAACGCACGGGAGCGCACGAGCACGAACAATGCTAACACTGAGAAGTCGAATTTGCTAATACAGTCAATTACGCTTTATGTTAGCCCTTGCTCATCACAATTCAACTTGATCCCCGCTTCTACCACGCAACAAGAAACTACGCCCCATTCGGGTTTCCCCAATTCCAACACCCCTCGATGCATTGCCGCACCGGATCCTTGCATATAGGCGAACCTTCCTAAGTAGGAGAGAATAGGGAGCTCACCAGACCGGTGGTCGGAGGCGGAAGCGGGGGCGGAGTCGCGGACGCCGAGCTCGAGCGGGCGGCGGCTCGCGGCCTCCTCGTCGTACGGCTCGCGACCTGCCGAGGTTCCGGAGGCCATCCCGTGGGGCCGGAGGCAGCACCGTTTCCTGAAAGACGAGGAGATCGGCGGCCCTGTGCTGCGGACCGGAGAGGGGGGAGAACGTATCCTGTGCACCTGCTGCACCAAGGGCTCGTGGGCCACTGCGTGAGGAACGAAGAGACGAGATGTGCTAGTGCTACATTTACAAAACAAACCTTGT
Organism: Triticum timopheevii; assembly: GCA_963921465.1. Taxonomy (NCBI): domain Eukaryota; kingdom Viridiplantae; phylum Streptophyta; class Magnoliopsida; order Poales; family Poaceae; genus Triticum; species Triticum timopheevii. The sequence goes on from OY997264.1 coordinate 280,044,419, forward strand.
ACTACCCATTGTTAGAGACTTAGAGTCTGGGCGTGAATGGAGCCTTCTCACGGCATGTGCCCTCTCAGCCGTCGGATCCAATTCCCAAACGAATCATGTCCGTCGAATCTCCAACTGAACTTATCCTAGTCGTCGGATCGAGCCCGACACTGCTACAATGAATAGTGTTGGCGTTTTTTGCCTCCGTTCTGCCACCCTCACTCTCCATGACAGGCGGGGTCAAGTCAGGGTGGGTCGTAGTTGTCAGCGACACTGGAGGCGAGCGTAAACAATGTTGGTTCTTATGGGCACGGGAGGCGTGCCACCGTCTATAATTTCCGTTGGCCGCCAAGGGCAGTTCGTACATTTCATCTGACCCGGTGCCAAGTGGCTTATCGGGATTAGTTGCCCCGTCCCCAATCGGGTGAGACGGCTAAGGTTTCTCTCACTTTTCTCTCTCCCTCACGTCAGTGTCGCCGCCACCTCCCCTTCTCAACCCCTGCTCTCCTCTCTCTTCCTCGCCTCACCTCGAGTCGTTGCACGCCGGTAAGCATCGCGGCCGCTGATACTCTGCGCCGCTGCTCCTTCTGAGGGAGAGGTAGGATTTGAGGCTTGCTCCACCCAGATGCGCTCCTCCTCCTCCACCCCTTTTGCCGACGGCACTGTCCGCACGCCCTTGTGTCGCCTTCCTCGATAGTCTCCTTCTCCCCACTGGCCGCCTCCACTCGCCCTCACTCGTGGGCGCATCATGTGGCCCGAAAAGAGGGCACGGAAGCCAACCGTCATCGAGCACGAGCGTCGCCGAATCCTCTCCTCTCTGTCGTTGTCTAACGCGGATGCAGCGCCGCAGGCAAATGAGACGCGGCTAGGAGGAGGAGCTGACAGCGGTTGTCAAGGAGGTCCACCGCGAGCCACCCGGCGCGTCGGGATGAACTCTCTGGTGGAAGATGCATCCACATCCAGCAACCTCTGCACAACCACGCGCTCGAGGGAGAGGGGGAGCCCAGGGCTCGAGCGCTAGTTTTCTGGTCAATGGCAGATGGATCGGATTCGGGGTGCAGTCTTCCTCGGAGATCGAGAAAGCTATCTCCTTCTACACCATCAGGGGCACCATCAGGGGCACCACCAAGGTCGCCCGAGGTACGTACTCTCCTTCATGTTACAGCATCGCCATTTGCACCAATATTTGGTGATGTGGAGCATCCTACGATCATCCCCATGTATATTGCGACTACTCCCCAAGCCCCAAGAGCACATACGATGAGACCTCGACCATTCGCCATTGGACACAAGGTGAACTCGCTTCTCTTCGAACCGTCACTTTCTACATGTGAGACATGGCTACTACCTCAAATGTATGTGGTATGCATGACCAGGAACCAAGAGGAAGACTATGGAACAGCTAGGAGCATTGGAGAAGACGGCGAGGACACCAAGTGCAAGGAACAAGAGGAAGAGCTGCCAGGAAGCTACAGCTCTCGGACGTCCGACGACCTTCGGACATCCGACGCCTAGAGATTCCGTCAGCTAGAACGACTCCAACCGAGGCATCCTACAGTGCCTGGATGACCGCCCTCATCAGCAATCGGACGACCGACCCCGTTTGGATATCCGGCGTTCATCGGCCAGAGCCGAAACGTCGGAAGTCCGACGCCCTCCTGACGTCCGGACCCCCGCGAGCGACCGGACGACCGACGCATGTCGGACATCCGACACCACCTTTCTGCGCACAGTGTATCGGGCCGAGCCCATGTACCCCTTCGTGGCCCTAGACTACATATATACTCCTCCACCTCCACCATTCTAGGGTTAGCATAGGTTTAGCTCATTTTAGAGATAGAGCTTTGCTCATCCATGTGGTTCTACTCCATCGAGAGACCACGGCCTCTACGGAGAAGATCCACGCTTGGATTCAAGACCCCTCATGGGAAGATCCCTCGCGGACTCAAGACCCCCTCACGGAGATGAACTAGTTACCGTTTGTATCGTCCTTTGTTGACTTTGGATCGTGTATCTCTTTGTGTTCATGGATCTAGCACATGTGTGACCGTTCTCATGGATTTGAGTGTTTTCCCTCGTGATTTTCCCTCGTCTTTCCCCTTGTGTTCTTCGTGTTCTTCGTAGGATCCCCTCCACTTGTGAAAGATCGGCCTTAGGGTTTCTACCCTACATCATCTTGGTATCATGAGCCACGTTGATCACGAATTTGGAGTCCCTACCCCTCTTTTTCTAGCCTAGTTTTGTTTGATTTCGTCCTAAATTTCGAAAATCCCCACCAAAAATAGCCCCAATTTTTTTGTGATGTTGTTGGTTTGATGTTTTGTTGATTTTGATCCATGGATTCGTTGTGTTTCGAGTGGATCTAGCATCCCCACAAGTTTACCCACTTTCCATCCACGAAATCTCCTCAATTTTGCCCCCCAAATCCCCAATTTCCGCCCAAAATCGCGTCCCGGATCTAAAATTCCGCGTTGACCCCTACCCACCGGACGACCGACGCTTTCTCGGATGTCCGTAACCCCCGGAACCACCGAACGACCGGTACTTACAGGAAATCCGACCCCCTCCCCCGTCCAGAGTTGAATTCTCGGATTTCTGAGCTCTTTCGGACGTCCGTCCACCGGACATCCGACATTTCTCGGACGTCCGACACCTATAGATATCAACTTCGGCTGATTTTTATTTCGTCCATAACTAATTCATCCGAACTCGGATTTTGACGTTCTTTAGCTCGTTTTGAAACTACTGACATCCCCCAACCTGCAAAAATACTACCACCATCATTTGACTCCATTAAATTTGGAACTTTGGCATCTTTGCCTAAGGCCTTCACCACATCATCCGCATAACCACCACCGACTTCCGCAACCTAACCCATTTAATTCCCCATAGCATTAGTGGTTGCTTGAGTAGTAATTTGAGTCTCCTAAGGTGTTTCGGCTACTTAGGGACGGTTACTTCGTCATAAACCACCACGACCACTTCCGCATAACTTTGCCAACCATACATTACCACCACCCCAATTTAACCCAATTTTGTTTGAGTTGTGGCTTGTGTCTTCTAAGGTGTTTCAGCTACTTAGGGACGACGACCTCAACTTCGACTCGCATAGCCCATCATTCTACTTCCGCATTCCCGAGTGCAAACCACCACCGCTTTTCGCTACCACCATTTGACATTTTCCTTTGAGATTTTGAGTTTGCGGTTTTTTCGTTTTCTAGGGTGTTTCGGCTAACTAGGAATGTTCGACATCGACAACACCGCCGCTCAACTCCACCAAGGATTCGACATCGACCACTTCACCATTTTGACACCCTAACCGTAAGCAAGACGGTAACCTCTATATCATCTTGGTATCATGGTATCCCTTCATTGTATATTCTCCTTGCCATTGCATTGTTAACCCCTAGCCCATTTTGCGTCACTTACCTATCGAGACTATCCATTGAGTATTGCCAGCAACGTTACTTGTGCACATTAGTGATCATCAATCTACACCTTCCATTGCATACATACCATATCATATTGGTGTCATCTTGGTATCATAGTACCATCCCTTGTGTCACAAGATTGTTCCCGCATATACACAATTTCTATCTTCGTTTGTGCATTTCGCATATTGCCCGTAACATAAAAAAAAAGCTTTTAAGCAAAGAAAAAGAGAGCAAAGAAGCTTGTAAGCAATAGCCATAGCATCCTACCACATTGCATATAAGATTGTCATATCCGATCATCTTGGATCATACCACCAGAACATCATACATACATACATACCATACTTGGGATAGAAAACTGATACATTTGGCATCTTATAGGTTGTGCACAAGTGTTGTATCCACGTATTGAGCAATTGTGCTAGTGTCTCTCTTGAGTTGTGCAACACGAGCATTTTCCGTGGATTCCACATTTTGTGCTCATTCCTTGGTTGCACGACCCCATTTATCTATCCGTGTGTGTATTTCTGTGTGCCACCCATTGCTATTGGTCTACTTGTTTTACTTGCGAATTTGTGAATCTCTTTCAATATTATTGACTCTTGCTAACATTTTGCATCAAATATTTGTGCCACTATCCTCACCAAGATCCACCAAAAGCTTTACTTGTGTAGGTGTGAGAATCGACAAGATCCGATACCAATTGTATTATTTCCTTGTTACATTATTGAGTGATCATTGATTCATCTTCAACATTGGATAAGGTACATTGGTCTAGTTCTTATCTTTCTCCCACTCACATTTGCTCGAGTCTTGTGATGGATAGGCAAGGAATTTCATCTCCGGTCTTCGACAACAACGACGGCGCGAAGAACTACATCACCAAAACGTCCATCTTCGATCTACAACGACAAATGCAAGACACACACTCAAAATTGCGACAGCGCATCGAAAACTTCGCCATCGACATACGACACTCCGAAGCACATACAAGAGACTACTTCGACAACAAGTTTTCCACACAAAAGGAGGAGAGGGATGCACGGATGGAGGAGATTCGGACCTTGTTGGTCAACCGCTCTTCCCCTTCGTCATCCTCAAGGTGACGGCGAGCAAGTCGATCATCTTCGGAGCGCCCACACAACACAAGCGCAATTCGTCCACGTCCACATCTCCATGGCGACCACCATCACATTCGTGATCCACAGCGTCATGAAGGGCAAGTCACCGCCAAGCAACATGTGCATGACGACGACGAATGACATCTATGACGAGCTCAAGCACGACAACGACATCATGAACATGAAGATGTTCCACAAGCGCAAACCTACAAGTCCCAACAAGCTCTACATCAAGCTATGGCCAAACTCCATGAGCAAAAGAGAAGACTGCGAGACGAGCACCACCAAGACGGAGCTACGACTACAACAACCACTTCGGCATCTTCGCCAAGTGCTATCAAGGCATCTTCGCCTTCGGACGTACGGCATCTTTGCCTAATTCCCATGACTATGCCTACATCGACATCATCAAGTCCAAGGCGACCACCTACAAGCGAGGGCGACACTTCCATCTTCGGAAGCCCCTCAAGGAAGATGACCGAGCATGGGAAATTCCCTTCGGTCATGGAGATGAGCTATGAGGTGCCACATCATATGGGCCTCTTACAAGACGAGGGCGATAAGATGGTCGAGCAAGGGCCATCCCCTTCGACTAAGGCGACGAGCATGAACCTCTTCAACAACATGAAGACATCGCCCATATTGAACTCATACTTCGAGTCAAGCTACGATACCGCACATGAGACCCTCACTTTGGTCTCGGAGGAGAGTGATGATTTGCCACACCCTACGACATTCATCTTCGGAGGCATTATGGATGAGGAGGTTGAGCATGGGACTATCCCTTCAACCAAGGCGGTGATAGGAGTTGAGCATGGAGCATTTGCACCGACATCTCTCCAACACCTACATATGACGAGATGACCCAATTCCCATGTGAGGAGAGCCACCCCACCACGAGTGATATGAGTGACTCCACCGTATGTGACATTGAGTGCATTTCCTATGAGAAGATGAGCGTGACCACCACTAGCCCCACACATGAGAACATGCCACACATCCTATGTGAGGTTGAGAGCCAAGTGAGTGACTCCACCAACCATACGAGTGAGAGCATCCAAGATGGAGTGAGCGAGGTGGTTGATAGGGCATGTGAGGCCACTATGATTTCTAATGACTTAGCCTCTACTCCGAGTGTGTTTTCTTTGGTGCTAGGTCTCATACATGACGACATGCCTACCCTCGACGAGTCCATCCCTCCAATGGGAAAACCGATGGCCATGGTGTAAGAAGATGCACCCCCCATATGGTACCATCAAGTTGCAACCTCACCTACAACACATGAGCGACGCTCCAAAGGTAACATAGGTGACGGTGCTTCAGTTGTCACACTAGTGGACTATCTTACCAATGATTGTTTGCATGATGTTGACACACCTATTACCATGCTTCATGCTGGTGCGACTTTCTAATGTCATGACTTACCAATTTATGATGAATATGCTGATGAGCATGTTGAGTTGCCTCGTTGTGATGCTATGCTCCATAGGATATCATGTGAAAATTCTATTGGTCACATCATGTTTGGTAACCCAACTTGTCATATGCTATGTGTCGTGGGAAACGAACACCTATGGGGCAAGGCCCCTTCTGGTCCGGCAGGGAGCGGAGGGCGCATGAAGAGCGGATCGAGGCGGAGCACGCGAGCGATTTTTACCCAGCTTCGGAGCTCTCCGGAGAGATAATACTCCTACTGCTGCTTTGTGGTTGTATTATGCTCTTGCTCGAGAGCGTGGGAGTGTTCTGGTTTCGAATGAGTCGAACCCCTTCTACGTTGCGCATGGGCCTCCTTTTATAGGCTCAAGGGGTCACCGACAGGTGGCAACGCAGGCAAGGGTACAAATGTAAAAAGGGTGGTTGGTACAACTGCTTCTACAGTGGATCCTACCTAACTCTGACGGCAGGGGACAAGAGCATTTAATGCCCGTCCGCGTCGCCTAAACAGTGCAGAAAAGCGACCGTTAGGGGCGCCACCGTTCGCCACGATGGCCATCTTGTCATCTCCACTTGCCACCTCGCACCGCTTGGCTGCACAGCTTCTCGCCACATGCGCCTGGAACGGTCCTGTGGCGACACGTCGACGGATGTGCTGGAGCGTGGGCACAGAGTGGTGGCTTCGCCGCGGCAAGCGCCTTGCCGCGGTCGTTGTCTTGTCGCGCCCGGAAGCTTGTCGCTCGCCGGGTCTTGCCGGGACGCGCGGCACGTCGCGGCAAGTTCCTTGAAATGCCTTGGTTGGCCTTCTCGGCAAGCTCCTCTTGCCGGGGCCTTGTCCTTCCTGGCAAGCTCCTCTTGCCGGGGCCTTGTCTTCTTAGTTAAAACACTTTGTTCTTGAATGGCTCCAATAGGGACTACGGAGGATCTTGGCGGGCACCCGATAAGCCTTGCCGCGGGGCGCTGCGACTGCCCGTGCACAAGTTCGGGATACTAAGGTACCCCTACTTTAGTACACCGATAGGAGCCCCCGGGCCTGGGCCACACACGGTGCCGAGCGCTGTTGGGCCAGGCCCAAAACAGGGCACGGGCACGCGCGGCCTGGGTCCACATCGTATCTAACTCCGTATCCACTGCGCCCTCCCGTAACGGCACGCGTCGAATGCAGGATCGTGGGAGAGATCGTGGGTGATTCTTTATTCGGAAAAAGCGTAACGTTCGCCTCCTCCTCTTTATAAGCAGGGGAAACAGGGGCAGTTCCCCCACCTTCGCCACTTGCGGTTCCAGTCTCAGAAATCTCCGCCGCTCCCCTCCGCTTCCCAAAGCCGAAAGAGAGCAGCGCTCTGCCCCCCGTCGCTGCCGTCGCCGCCAATGCCCTCGATCTCCCCCACCGCCTCCGCCATGGCTCCGAAGACCGGGAAGGGTGCGAAGTCGGCCGAGGCGCTGCGGCTTGAGGCGCTGCGAAAGGAGCGGGCACTTTTCCCCCCCAAGCTCTCCGCGAAGGAGCTGAGGGAATGGTTCTATCTCTTCTGGTCGACGGAGACGCGAGCGCATCCGCGCACGCAGGTACTTTCCGCCGCTGCTTCCACTTCGAAACGGTGTCCAAAAGGATACCCCTTCTTCGCACTGTTCTTCTATTGCGGGCTCTGCCCGCCCTTCTCCGATTTCTTCTATGATATCATGAACACCTACGGGTTCCACCTCCTTGATTTCACCCCCAACGCCGTTCTGACCATGGCGGTTTTCGCACATCTCTGCGAGAACTTTGTCGGAATCCACCCAAACGTAGCCCTTTTCCGCCACTACTTCATGCCCCGGGTCGAGAAAGGAGAGCCCTTAGCTGGCGGGATCGCCTGGATCTCGAGAGCCGGCATGAAGGAGGTCTATCTGGAAGGAGAGCTCCGTAGCAAATGGGAGGAGTGGAGAGCGGAATGGTGTTGGATTGTTGATGAGAACCCGCAGCCATTCACCAACTTGCGCCAAGCCCGAGTAGTGCGCGGCGGCGATTGGAGCGCCCTGGCGGCGGACGATGCTAGACTGAAGATTGCCACCACCCGGATCTTGCGGCTCAGGCTTGCTGGGCTCACTGTAGGTGCTGTTGGCGCGGACTTTCTTCGCTGCCGCATCGCCCCTCTGCAGGAGAGGGGGAGACCCGCCTGGCTGTTCGGGGGTCCGGCGGATATCATGAGGCTGCGCCCGGGCCTCAACTTCAATTTCACTGTTTTGGAGTTGGATGGGACGCTCAAGGAGCTGTTCAAGCACGACCCCAATCATCCCGAGTGGTTCAGGCTGCCGCAGGGCGTCGTCCCGTTGTGCAACAACTCCTCGCTCGATCGCATACGCGCAATGATGCCGGAGTGCGACTCGCATGGGATTATTCCAACTTGGCAAGAGCCCGCCGATGACGTCGTGCAGCAATTCTTCGACGACTTGGTGGAGGTGGCGGTCCGCGCCGACGAGCAGAGGAGCCTCACCCGCGACACCACCGACGATGAGATGCGGCGCATTACCACTAGGGCGGAAGAGGCGGCGGCGGCCGCCGCCGCGGGCGAGTTCGGGTTTACTATGGAGGAGGCATAGGCAGCCGAGGCGGCAAGCCTTGCCGATCGAGACGAGCTTGTCGGGGAGATCGTCGGCGAGGGAGGGCCCGAAGCTGAATCAAGCGAGCCCGCCGAGCGTGCAAGTGGCCAGCCGTCTTCAAGCAACTTGCCGCAAGCGGAGCTCCCAATGCAGCCCCCAGCTCCACCAAGAAGGCGCCTCCATAGGACCAGAGACATAGCAGGGTGGCAGACGGGCCAACAGCCGCCGCGCCGCGGGACACGCTCCACCGCGACAAGCATCGTTGCCGCGGGAGTATCTCACGCCGCACCGGCAACTGGAGCGGGGTCTTCTCGGGCCGCCGCTTCTGATCCTAGCGCAGCTCCCGCCAAGCGTCCAAGGGAGCCTACTCCTCCGCCTCGTCGCGCTGAAAGAGTACCGGACTTCGACCTCTCCGTGCTCAGCTCCGACGAGGAGGAAGAAGAGGAGGAGGAGTAAGACTTTTTTTTGTTGTACTTATGTTTCTTCAATTCTTGCTGTTTCTTGTCTTGTATCTAATCTGCTTTCTTCTGAACCTTGTTCCTTTCCAGGACTCTGGCCCAGAGAGCGGCGAAGAGGGCCAAGGTCCCCGTGGTTGTCATCGAGGACGATCCTGCTGTGACAACAGAGGGCGCGTCCGAGACCATCTTGTCGGACCCGGCAACTACTCCCCGAAGCAGCCCCCAGCGCAGCCCCCAGCATAAGTATATAGTTTTACTTCCCGCTGTCAGGTGCGCATGGGTGTTCTTTTCTTTGATGATATCTTGATTGTTGGCTTGCTTGTGTAGGAGCAGAACAGGCTCACCAGGAGCAACCAGAAGCTTCCCCTGAGGTGCTATCTGCTTCGACTACGCCGCCAAGGGAGGATTCCCTGGCAAGGGAGCGCTCTCCGGCAAGGGAAAGGTCCCCGGCAAGGGACAGTTCTCCGGCAAGGGACGGGACCAGTGATCCCCCGGTGGTGGAGCCCATGATTACAGAGCCCAGCACAGGTAATCCTTCTTGTCAGAAAACTTGCCTTGGGTTCTTCTTCTTCTGATCTTCTTTTTGGATATTTGCTTGACTTTTTCTCCCTCTTCCTGTCTTCAGATCCTCCCTCCATGGAGCCGATGGAGACCGAGGCCACCGGCGAGGAGAACGTGCGTGGCAATACTGACGAAGCCGCTGCCACCGAAGAAGAGGTCGGCGCTGATGATCCTACCGACAAAGAGGCCGCCAAGGCTGCTGGCGCAGGAGCTGGCGAGGGGTCCGGCGATCGCACTGACGACCCAGGGGCCGCAGGAGCACAAGGCGCTACGCCGACCGCCAATCCCTCTGCCGCTGACGCAGCGCCAGGCTCCGAAGAGCCCCATCCCGGCGCCTACTTGAAGGCCGGCGACGGTGTCTTCATCAAGCTCCCTTGGGCGTCAAGCTCCAGGGCGCCGGTCGAGGGAGAAGCTTTCGATGGAGAGGTGCTCGCCTCCGCTGGGCTGACAGTGGTTGACATGCCAAGAAGCAGCAGCGGCGAGTCTGAGGAGGAGCAGCTGCTCTGGAAGCTGGTGTCGCTCTACCGCGCCCGACAAGCCAAGCTGGAGTCTCGGGAAGCGCTTGTCGCGCAGGCGGGAGTAGACATTGAGAAGCATGCGGAGGAGCTCCAGAGCCGCAACCAAGAGGCCCTCCGGTCCATTGTAGAGGAGAGGGCGCAGCTTGCCGAGGCGCGGAAGGCCTTCCTTCTCGAGAAGGCTGAAGCCGAAGAGCGGCAGCGGCTTGCCGCCGAGGAGATGTCCGTGCGAGAAGGCGAGCTGACGCAACGGAAGGTCAATCTGGACAGCTATGAGGAGGAGCTTGCCGCGCACGAGGAGACACTTGGCGGGGCCCTCAAGGAAGCGAAGGATGCTGCTGCAGCTGCCGAGGCCGCCAAGAAGGATCTGGAGGTGAAGGTGACGCAGCTAGAAGCCACTCTCAAGGCAAAGAATGAAGAGCTTGCCGCGCTCCAGCGCGAGCGTGAGAAGGACGCCCTTGCCCATGGTGAGCTGCAGGGTCGTCACCTCGAGAGGGGCAAAGAGCTGAGCGTCGCCAAAGATTCAAATGCTGATCTGGAGCTGAAGCTGGCCACGCTGACTGAGACGCTGGAAGGCGCCAAGAAGCGGGAGGAGGACTTGAAAGAGGAGATCAAGGCCAACGAGGCATTGCTGACGAGGGCCGCCGAGACCCAGAACACCTTCAGGGACACTGTGGAGCTCTGGACAGAGGGCCTCGTGAACATTGCCGCGGTCATCGACGAGGAGCTAGCGCAACTGGAAATGGAGGGCTTCGGGTACTCCTCCGACGAGAACCTCTAGCCCAGCGCCAAGCTCACTCTGTTCTTCAAGGGTGTGGCGACGGCTCTCCAGCAGCTCCGGGAAAGGATCCCAAAGCAGCTGGCCGACGAGTCGCGCACGATCTGCGCCAGAGTTCTGGAGAAGGTGTTGGTGAAGGTGGTCTTCCACAATCCAGGCCTCAACCTCACCAACGTCCTCAAGAAGCTGCCGACGGGTGTTGATCTTGAAGAGCTCAAAGCCCTTGTCGCGCCCATTGTGGACAAGGTGAATGAAGTCAGGAGGGTTGATGGCGGCCTCATGGATTAGGCCGCGTGTTTTCTCCTTTTCTTGCCGCTGCTAGACACGTTATGGGAACGATCTATTAGAGCGCGGCAAGTTATCTTTGTAATATAACTTTTATTCTGGGCAGTATTTGCTATGTTATTTCCTTTACTTGATTCCTTCCTTTGTATGTTTTTACCCTACGCTTTAAGGGAACTTGCCGGCGCAGGCACCTTTGCCACGAGCGCTGAGTGCGGAACATCAGCAGCCTGCTGGCGGCGTTGCTTCCGGCAAGAAACCTTGTCGCAACTAGTCGCAGCACACTTAAGTTGTTGAGCGGACTCGAAACAAAGTAAGGGCGCAACTAGCTACGAGTTGGTTCCTCCGCACACAGGTTTTCCATACAAAGCACGGTCGTTCAAGGAAGATAACTTAAAATTTTTTAAAACTGATTGTGCTCAAACTTTGGCAACTTAGCTTTTCTGTCGTCTGCGTCCCGGCAAGGTGATACTTTCTTGAACGACGCCTGGTCCACACCATTATCTTCTCCTCCCCCCCGGTGAACTTGTGGGTGAGGGAACCTTCCTTTTGAGAAAATGAAAGAAGAGAAAATAAAGATATGGAGTCTTAAGGCTCGTTATTGCTTACCGGGGGTAAGTGCTGCACAAAGTGTCAGATAATACATGCAAAAAAGAAAAAAAGCATGAAATTTGACAAGACGTGCGGAGCATATGATCTTTATTTATGCATGGGATCTGCGCCCGGCTTTGTACAAAGGATTACATGCAACAGCGGCAAGGCTTGTACAAAAGGTGGTTGCCGGAACGGGTTCCGGCAACCGCGCCTTATGGGTAAAACTTACGAAGATGCTCAATGTTCCAGGAGTTGCTCACCGGAAGGCCATCTTCGGTCTCAAGGCGGACAGCGTCAGGCCTAGTGACTCGCTTCACCCGATAAGTGCCTTCCCACTTCGGCGTCAACTTGTTGGAATTCTTGGCGGATTGAACGCGCCGAAGAACAAGGTCGCCTTCCTCGAGACTTCTGGCATTGACTTTGCGGCTATGGTAGCGGCGCAAAGCTTGCTGGTATCGAGCAGCTCATATAGCAGCCTGAAGACGATCTTCCTCAAGGAGCAGCGCGTCATCTTGTCGCAGCTGCTCTTGCTCAAGCTCATCATAAGCGAGCACTCGAGGCGATCCGTATACGAGTTCCGTGGGGAGAACTGCCTCTGCTCCATAGACTAGAGCGAAAGGTGTCTGGCCAGTAGCTCGATTTGGCGTCGTCCTGATCGACCAAAGAACCACCGGCAGCTCCTCAATCCAATTCTTTCCGCACTTGTGCAGCCTGTCGAAAGTCCTGGTCTTGAGCCCGCGCAGCACTTCAGCGTTTGCCCTCTCCGCTTGACCGTTGCTTCTCGGGTGAGCAACAGAAGCGAAGCAGACCTTGGCGCTGAAGAACTTGACTGCTGACTGTGTCGTCACCTTCCTCACTACTTCCACTTCCGGCCACTTTGTGAACTTGTCAATTGCAACATACAAGTACTCAAAGCCCCCGACAGCTCGGGGAAAGGGGCCGAGGATGTCGAGCCCCCAGACCGAAAATGGCCAGGATAAAGGGATCGTCTGGAGAGCTTGAGCTGGCTGGTGTATCTGCTTGGAATGGAACTGGCACGCTTCACACTTGGTTACTTGTGCAGTTGCATCCTGGAGGGCTGTTGGCCAAAAGAAACCTTGCCGGAATGCTTTGCCGGCAAGTGCTCTTGCGCCAATGTGATGACCACATATGCCTCCATGTATCTCCGCCAACAGCTTCTGTCCATCTTCTCGGGGAATGCACTTCAATTTCACTCTGTTGAATCTCCTTCTGTACAGTATGTCGTCGACAAACTGGTACATACTTGATTGCCGGGCTACTCTCTCTGCTTCTTCTTGCTCTTCGGGAAGTTCTCCTGTCTGAAGGAAACGGACAATCTGCTGCGCCCATGTCGGAGCTTGTGGCTCAACAACAAGGACTAAAGGCACAAATGCTGCTGCGGGAACATCTGCTTCTACGGCAAGAAGCTGCGGTTCAGCCGGAGCTTGATGTTCCCCGGCAAGCTTGCCGGAGCAAAACTTGTCAGGAGCGTCTGCTTCAATGGAACAAACCTTAGGGCTTGTCGGAGCAGACTGCTCCTCAGCACTCTTGGTGTTGATCTTGGGGACCTTCTTGGCGGCGGCTTCGGGGAGCTCTGCCGGAAAGTAGTCACCGGAAATCAACTTCCTCTTCTTGCTCTGTCCAGTTGCTGGTGTTACAGATGGTTGAGTCAGCTTGAGCACAAAGATCTCTGGTTCCACAGGTAACTTTAATGCAGCGCATTTTGACAGGCCATCGACAACGTCGTTCTGGGCTCTCAGAACATGTTCCATCTGCAGGCCGTCAAAATGCTCTTCCAACTTTCTCACTTCATTAATGTAAGCTTCCATCAACGGACTCTGATAATCTTTGTTTACTTGGCGGATGACAAGCTGTGAGTCACCCCTAACAATAAGCTTCTTGATCCCAAGGTCTGCCGCAATCCTGAGTCCGGCAAGCAAACCTTCATACTCTGCAGTATTGTTTGTCGCTTGTTCCTTGGGAAAATGCATCTGGACCACGTACTTGAGGTGTTCTCCGGTGGGTGCGACAAGTAACACGCCCGCACCGGCGCCTTGCAGCGAGAAGGCACCATCAAAGTACATGATCCATTCTTTGCTTGCTTCCTTGACGGGGATGCTCGTTTCCGGGATTTCTTCATCAGGTGTTGGCGTCCATTCTGCTATGAATTCTGCCAATGCTCAGCTCTGGATAGTTGAAGTACTCTCAAACTTGAGGCCAAAGCTTGACAGTTCCAGTGCCCACTCGACAATCCTGCCTGTTGCTTCTGGATTCTGCAATATCCTCTTCAATGGAAAGAGAGTGACAACTGTGATCTCATGTGCTTGGAAGTAATGGCGCAGCTTCCTCGAGTCCATGAGAAGGCCGAAAAGCAATTTCTGCACACCAGAGTATCTTGATCTAGCCCCCTGCAGAAGGGAACTGACAAAGTAAACTGGGTGCTGCACCATCTTCTTCTGCTTCTCTTCTTGTGGCTGCGCAGATCCATCCTTGTCGGGACCAGAGCTTGTTGGGGAAGCCCCCTGCTTGTCGCTGGACGCGCTTGCCGTGGTTGCTGGCTCATCATCCGTCTCTCTTTCCGCTACTAACGCAACACTAACCACTTGATTGGTTGCCGCTACATATAGCAGCAACTTCTCTTGCGGCTTAGGTGCGACAAGTATTGGAGTGGAGGATAGGTATCTCTTCAAGTCCTGCAGCGCAACCTCCGCTTCCGGAGTCCATTTCATTGGACCTGCCTTTTTCAATATTTTGAAAAATGGCAGGACGCGCTCAGCAGACTTAGAGATGAACCTGCTGAGAGCAGCTACGCAGCCGGCAAGCCTTCGTACATCCTTGACGCGCTTCGGTGCTTCGATCTGCTCAATGGCCTTGATCTTGTCGGGATTGGCTTCAATCCCCCACTGAGATACAAAGAACTCGAGAAGCTTGCCGGAAGGGACTCCAAACACACACTTCTCGGGGTTGAGCTTGAGGTTGATCTTGCGCAGATTTGCAAAGGTCTCGTCCAAATCTTGGATCAGAGTTGCTCCGTCTTTGCTCTTGACCACTATGTCATCCATGTAGGCTTCTACATTTCTGTGCAACTGTGGCTCAAAAGCTTCGTGAACTACCCTTGCAAATGTTGAACCAGCATTCTTTAGTCCGAAAGGCATCCGTACAAAGCAGTATGTGCCACATGGAGTAATGAATGCGGTTTTCTCCTCATCCTCTTCTGCCATGAAGATCTGATGATATCCTGAATATGCATCAAGAAATGAAAGCAAATCACATCCTGCCATGGAGTCGACAATCTGGTCAATGCGCGTCAAGGGAAATGGATCTTTGGGACAAGCTTTATTAACATCAGTGAAGTCAATATAGAGCCTCCATTTTCCGTTCGCCTTGCGCACGACTACGGGATTGGCCAGCCACGTTGGATGGAGCACTCCTCTGACAAGGCCTGCTGCTTCCAACTTCTTAATCTCTTCTGCAATGAATTCTTGGCGCTCCACTGCTTGTTTTCTGACTTTCTGCTAGACGGGCCGCGCGTGAGGACAGACGACAAGGTGGTGCTCAATTACTTTCCTGGGAACACCGGGGATGTCAGATGGTTGCCATGCAAACACATCGACATTCGCCCGCAGGAAAGCAACGAGCGAGCTTTCCTATTTAGGATCGAGTGTGGTACTGATGGTGAAGGTACCACCAGTGCCGTCCTCCTTGGCGGCCACTTTCTTGGTCTCTGGCGGAGCTGCCTTCGCCTTCTTACACTTGCCGGTGGAGCTCGATGGTGCGTCCTCGACGGTAGCGCAGCACTCCGAAGAGGTGCGCTTGCCGGAGTGGGCATCAGAGCTCTTGCCGGACTTGGTCTTCTTCTTCCCCCCGGGAGCTTCAGCGGCAAGTGTCCTGCGATCTGCTGTGGCTGCTGCTTCCCGGTAGATCTTGTCGGTACAGATAAGGGCATCCTTCTTGTTGCCAGGGACAGAGATGACACTTATCGGACCTGGCATCTTGAGCACGTTGTAGGCATAGTGAGAGGCTGCCATGAACTTGGCGAGCGCTGGACGGCCGAGTATCCCATTGTAGGGCAATGGAAAATCAGCAACGTCAAAAGTGACTTTCTCTGTTCTGAAGTTCAGCTCGCTGCCAAATGTTACTGGCAACGTGATCTTCCCCTTCGGCTTGCTCCTTCCCGGATTGATTCCTTGGAATGTGCCGGTCTCTTCGAGCTCGCTGTCGGGGATCTGGAGCTTCTTGAGTACCGCGGAGGAGATCAGATTCAAGCTGGCCCCACCGTCAACCAGCATCTTTGTGACCTTGAGGTTGCGGATAGTTGGTGAAACCAACATCGGCAAGCACCCGACCGCAGTTATGCGATCAGGGTGGTCCTCAATGTCAAAGATGATAGGCGTGCTGGACCACTTCAGAGGCTTGCGTGACTCAACTGGTGGTTCTGCTGCATTAACTTCCCGCACCCACTGTTTGAGCTGGCGGTGCGAAGTATGCAGAGAAGCACCGCCGTCAACGCACAGAACCTCTGTTGCTTTCTGAAACTCCTGCTCGTCGGCCTCGTCATCTTCCATATCCTCATCTTTGTCTTCATCTTCATCCTTGTCGCGGCCGCGGGGAGGCCTGTCTCCTTGCCGCTGCTTGGCCTTGCCGCGGCGTCCTCCCCTGCCGGGACGCTTCTTGCCGGATCCGCTAGTACCTTCCTGGGCCTTCTCCTTGTCGCGTCGCTCATACTCAGCTTTCTGCTGCTCGACAAGCTGCTCAACCTTCTTGCAACTTTGGAGATCGTGGCCCTTGGTGCGGTGGATCTTGCAATATTGCTTGTCGGAGCCGCCCTGCTTGTCGGCGGCCGCCACAGGTTCTGCTTCCTTGGCGCCACCTCCGTTGCCGGACTGCTCAACAGCTACCACATCTTTGCCCTTCCTTCTTCTGTTGTTCCGCCGCCGGTTTTTCTTTGCCGGGGCAGCATCCTCACTATCAGACCCCCCTGCTCCTGTGTTCTCTCCGGGGAGTTTCCTCCCTTCCTCAGCACGTGCACACTTGTCGGCCAGGGCGTAGAGCTCGCTGACGTCTCTTATCTTGCACATCGCCATCTCCTCCCGCATCCTACGGTTACGCATGTTCTGATGGAACGCGCTGATGACCGCGGCGGGGTGGACATCTGGGATGTTGCGCTGCACTTGGCTGAATCTCTGAATATACTTGCGCAGGGGTTCTCCTTCCTTCTGAGCGAGCATATGAAGATCGCTCTCCTGGCCATGGGGCTTGTGGCCGCCTGTGAAAGCGCCGACAAACTGATGGCACAGATCCGCCCATGAGGAGATGGAGTCGTCCGGCAAGTGCATTAGCCAGGATCTGACATTGGGCTTGAGTACTAGCGGGAAGTAGTTGGCAAGGATCTTCTCATCGCGCCCCCCGGCAGCTTGCACCGTGATGGTGTAGATGCTGAGGAACTCCGACGGATGCAACCTGCCATCATACTTCTCTAGTACATCTGGCTTGAAGTTCTTGGTACTGGGCCACTGGACTTGCCGCAGCTCACGAGTGAACGCAGGGCAACCTACCGCGTACGGCAAGTCGCCTGGTTCCCCTGGCGCATGCATATCGACAGTGGTCTGATTGACGCCGCGCTTCTCTTCGACGCTCGATGCATGTACGAGCGTCCTCTTGTTGTCGTTCTTGAAGAACTTGGCGTTGATCGCGACGAGCTCGTGGATCTGACGACGCCGTGGAGTCGGTGTCGAGGTTGACCTGTCGAGTCGGCGATCTTGGCCTTCGGGGCGGGGAGTGCACGGTGGTTGCACCCCCACCAGTCTTGTCGCCATCGGCTCGCGCCTGGGCGTCTTGCCGCGGCTTCGATGTGCTCGGTTGCCGGTGGGTGTCGCCGTTGGCGAAGCCGATGAGGCTCTGAATGGTGGCCCTCCAACCGTCGATCTTGTTCGCTGTCGGAGGGTAATCCAGGAGCAGTTGGGCTCGGGCCAACGCTTCTTCTGGAGTCTTTGGTGGCGGTGGCGAACGGTGCGAGGAGCGGGATATGCTCGGACTCCTAACTATGTTAGAAGGAGCAGGATCCCGTCCAGGCGACCGTGTCTTGCTCGTGCCAGCAGGCTGGTGTGCATGCTGGTCTTGAGCATCTCGAGATCCGCCAGCTCGACCTTGGTCCAACGAGCGTATGGTACTGCGCGTACCATGACGCTGTCGGTCTCGCGCCTCCTGAGATGGACGCGGTGCGTGTACAGACGCCGAAGTTTGCGCGGCCTTGTCCTTGGACCTGGCGGCAGCTTGAGCTTCCTCGTCGGCGCCCGTTCGCCCGCCGGCGTCTACCCCACCACCCGTTTGCTCCGATGGCGGTAGGATCGACGTGGACGGAGCAGCCACCTCCGAAGCCTTCTTCTTCGGTGGCATGTCGATGGAGATGATGAAACGGATGAAGATCTGGCTCGCGTGGACGCCGGATCGGGTTCACGCAACCTCGACGCCCCCTACCTGGCGCGCCAAAGATGTCGTGGGAAACGAACACCTATGGGGCAGGGCCCCTTCTGGTCCGGCAGGGAGCGGAGGGCGCACGAAGAGCGGATCGAGGCGGAGCACGCGAGCGATTTTTACCCAGCTTCGGAGCTCTCCGGAGAGATAATACTCCTACTGCTGCTTTTTAGTTGTATTATGCTCTTGCTCGAGAGCGTGGGAGTGTTCTGGTTTCGAATGAGTCGAACCCCTTCTACGTTGCGCATGGGCCTCCTTTTATAGGCTCAAGGGGTCACCGACAGGTGGCAACGCAGGCAAGGGTACAAATGTAAAAAGGGTGGTTGGTACAACTGCTTCTACAGTGGATCCTACCTAACTCTGACGGCAGGGGACAAGAGCATTTAATGCCCGTCCGCGTCGCCTAAACAGTGCAGAAAAGCGACCGTTAGGGGCGCCACCGTTCGCCACGATGGCCATCTCGTCATCTCCACTTGCCACCTCGCACCGCTTGGCTGCACAACTTCTCGCCACGTGCGCCTGGAACGGTCCTGTGGCGACACGTCGACGGATGTGCTGGAGCGTGGGCACAGAGTGGTGGCTTCGCTGCGGCAAGCACCTTGCCGCGGTCATTGTCTTGTCGCGCCCGGAAGCTTGTCGCTCGCCGAGTCTTGCCGGGACGCGCGTCGCATCGCGGCAAGTTCCTTGAAATGCCTTGGTTGGCCTTCCCGGCAAGCTCCTCTTGCCGGGGCCTTGTCCTTCCCGGCAAGCTCCTCTTGTCGGGGCCTTGTCTTCTTAGTTAAAACACTTTGTTCTTGAATGGCTCCAATAGGGACTACGGAGGATCTTGGCGGGCACCCGGCAAGCCTTGCCGCGGGGCGCTGCGACTGCCCGTGCACAAGTTCGGGATACTAAGGTACCCCTACTTTAGTACACCGACACTATGAGTGAGATTTCTCATATTGTTTCATTACAATCTCAACAAAGTAACTATGCATGCCCCCCATTTGCACTTATGGCATAGATGACGAGATGATGGTTATTGGCTTTTGTTTTTCATGCGATGATATTGCCATGCTTTCATTACATGATATGCGCAATTCATCTACTATGTCATGCCATGATCACATAGAACCAAATATGCTTTGTTCTGGATGTTGTCAATATTCTCAATGTGATGTTTCCATTGATGCTCGAGGAGACCCCCATTGTTTCCTCATAAATATTAGGAGTTTTTGATGCATTCCATACATTGCATGATTCCCATGATTGTGTGCACCATATGCATTCCATGAATAACAATGCTCTACATATTTCTCATGATACATTACACAACTTGAGTCTCCATTATGATATACATAACAACAAACCTCTCATGATGGATGACATGTTTCTATATCACGCATCTCGTTTATTTGAGCATTGGCTATTTTGCGCTAACCAACACATGCACGTGTGCATCATAATGGATCATGTGTACATATACCATGCACACACAATTTTCCCTTTGTTTTTGTTTTGTGTAGGTACTTATGCAAACTCGTCAACCTCACAATCCCATGAGTTGACGAAACGAGCTCTTGAGAGCAACGACAATTTGGGATCACGTGAATTGTCCTTACCACCGCTCTCTTCGCGCAACGACTACGTGCATCTCTTTTACTTGGCTCTCACACGACTATGGGCTATTTACCATTTGTCACCTTATGCCCATTCTATCATGTTCACTTTGCATGTTATGCCTCTTTACATGATTTTGCCATGCAATTGTGACCTTTGCTTGCATTTACCCACGATTCACCATTATACTACTACTATGTGTATTTGCATGCTTGGTGGAGATGCTAGTAGCTATTGCCATGATTCCTTCGTGACCCATGCTATTGTTTATTCTTGTGTTGGGAGAGCCATGATGTCCCATTGCTATGTACATAGGACTTCTTGCCACTACAATGATGATACATTGCTCTTATCTTGCTTTCATGCTTATGTCATATGCATTATTCATGCCCACTATTTGCACACATGACATGATCGCCATGATTCCTTCTAGTATGTTGCATCTTCGCACTACTAGCTTGCATGACTTGATTCATATGATTACTTGCTTGGTTGCATCACCCATGATCCATTCTTGCTCATTTCATTGGGTTGATGACATGTATGTTCATGCCAATCACATGATGTATTTTGATCATTGTCTCTTGTCTCCATTAGTTGCCTCTCTCATATTCACATGTAGTGAGTGCAACCATGCTATGCTTATTGATATTGGAGACTTGGACATCTTACTTGTGAAGCGTGCTTGTTTGATGGAGCTTAATGTCTTTGGTTGTGTTAGCATCTTATGCCTACATACCATGCATGCCCTACACTTGTACTTTCTTATGACAAGAATGATGAAAACACTTGTTGGGTATTTCACCACATGAATGTTTGGTTTTGCATTTCCGCTAACCTCATTTGTTTTTTCGAGTGTTTGTCATGTTCTCTCATTTTGAAGGATTCACAAGGCAGTGACATCACGAGACATATTGGTTATGTGAAGGAGTACATGATGTGCGGCACCAAATGTTTTGAGAAGGTACTAAAGGTGAACTCCTTACCTTTGAGCCATCTTCAAATATGCATATTGGACGGGTCATTCTTTCAGTGTTGTCTCCTTCTTCTTGTCTACATGATACGTCTATTGGATGGAGGACCAACATGGGAGATGGACCCTATGGACCTTCAAGTTGACGAGTGCTCGAGCTTAGTGAATGCACCTACTTTGGAAGCACCACCAGACCACTAGTTCTACCATGACATTGAGCCATGGTATAACACTACCCATAAAAAATTTGCATCTTATGCATGGATTGACTCACATTATGATTGCCTTGTTGCATCTTGTATTTCTATGTCATCCACGATATATCACCTTGTGCACTTTCTTAGCAAATTTGTTGTGATATACCTTGATGGCATATTCATACATAATGACCACATTGCCAACTATCAATTGCATGATAACATATTAACATTGAGCATCAATTGCCATGTTCATGCTCTTGATAAACCATCACACTATGACATCATTTTGGACAATGATAAAATTTGTAGATTTGTGCACCATGCCAATTACCATACCTTTGTGTGCACAACAAATGAATTTGCTCCCATGAATGCTTTTGATATCATTCTACATCTTTTGGATAAGCATCATGTGTCTTGCCACACACAATCTTGTCTCACGGACTCATCCTTACACGATGGACACTTTATGTGCGCTAACCATTGTATTTCCGAGTGTCGTTTGTGTTTGCTCTTCTTGCATGTATACGACTCCGGCGACACCTTGGAGTACTTGGATTGCGCCATGTCTTTTCAAATCTGTCCAACTACAAGTCCGTCCACGACAACCGTTTCCAAGGTGATGTGGTTTACGATATGAGGTCGGCTCTTTCCCAAGGGGGGGGGGGGAGATGATGCGGAGCATCCTACGATCATCCCCATGTACATTGTGACTACTCCCCAAGCCCCAAGAGGACATACGATGAGACCTCGACCATTCACCATTGGACACAAGGTGAACTTGCTCCTCTCCGAACCGTCACTTTCTACATGTGAGACATGGCTACTACCTCAAATGTATGTGCTATGCATGACCAGGAACCAAGAGGAAGACCATGGAACAACTAGGAGCATTGGACAAGACGGTGAGGACACCAAGTGCAAGGAATAAGAAGAAGAGATGCCAGGAAGCTACAGCTCTCGGACGTCCGACGACCTCCGGATGACCGACGATCTCCGGACGTCCGATGCCTAGAGATTCCATCAGCCAGAATGACTCTAGCCGAGGCATCCTACAGCGCCGGACGACCGCCCGACGTCGGACGTCCGACACTCATCAGCAACCGGATGACTGACCCCATCTGGATATCCGGTGTTCCGCGACCAGAGCCAAAACGTCAGAAGTCCGACGCCCTCCGGACGTCCGGACCCCCACGAGCGACCGAACAACGATGCCTGTCGGACGTTCGACATCACCTGCCTGCGCACAGGTATAGGGCGAAGCCCATGTACCCCTTCGCCCTCACTTACCCCTTCGTGACCCTAGACTATACATACTCCTCCACCTCCATCATTCTAGGGTTAGCATAGGTTTATCTCATTTTAGAGATAGAGCTTTGCTCGTCCATGTGGTTCTACTCCATCGAGAGACCGTGACCTCTACGCAGAAGATCCACACTTGGATTCAAGACCCCTCACGGGAAGATCCCTCGCGGACTCAAGACCTCCTCACGGAGATGAACTAGTTATCGTTTGTATCATCCTTTGTTGACTTCAGATCGTGTATCTCTTTGTGTTCATGGATCTAGCACATGTGTGATCGTTCTCGTGGATTTGAGTGTTTCCCCTCGTGATTTCCCTCGTGTTTCCCCTCGTGTTCTTCATAGGATCCCCTCTATTTCGTGAAAGATCAGCCTTAGGGTTTCCACCCTACATCATTTGGTCTTTGTTTGATGAGCTAGTTTTCGGACATGCATAAAGCGTCGTACGTGGCCTGAGTGGAGAGCCTGGAGTCGGACATACGGGGGAGTATGTGTGTGCCCTGGTACTACCTATTGGAGGTGTCCAAGGGCGGCCGGTGATACGTCTCCAACGTATCTATAATTTTTGATTGTTCCATGCTATTCTATTATCTGTTTGGATGTTTTATATGCACTAATATGCTATTTTATATTATTTTTGGGACTAACCTATTAACCTAGAGCCCAGTGCAGTTTCTGTTTTTTCCTTGTTTTTGAGCTTTGCAGAAAAGGAATACTAAACGGAGTCCAAACGGAATAAAACTTCACGATGATTTTTCTTGGACCAAAAGACACCTAGGAGACTTGGAGTTCAAGTGAGAAGAGCCACGAGGTGGCGACAAGGGTGGTGGGCGCGCCCCCTACCTTGTGGGCCCCTCGTGATCCCCCTGACCTAGTTCTTCCTCCTATATATTCACATATATTCCCAAACCACCAGAGGCATCCACGAAAACACTTTTCCACCGCCGCAACCTTCTGTTCCTGTGAGATCCCATCTTGGGGCCTTTTCTGGCATCCTGCCGGAGGGGGATTCAACCACGGAGGGCATCTACGTCAACTCTATTGCCCTTCCGATGAAGCATGAGTAGTCCACTTCAAACCTATGGGTCCATAGCTAGTAGCTAGATGGCTTCTTCTCTCTCTTTGATTCTCAATACCATGTTCTCCTCGATGTTCTTGGAGATTTATCCGATGTAATCTTGTTTTGCGGTGTGTTTGTTGAGATCCGATGAATTGTGGATTTATGATCAGCTTATCTATGAATATTATCTGAATCTCCTCTGAATTCTTATATGCATGATTTGGTATCTTTGTATTTCTCTTCGAATTATCGGTTTGGTTTGACCAACTACATTAGTTTTTCTTGCAATGGGAGAGGTGCTTAGCTTTGGGTTCAATCTTGCGGTGTCCTCACCCAGTGACAAAGTAGGGGTAGTGAGGCACGTATTGTATTGTTGCCATTGAGGATAAAAAGATGGGGTTTACATCATATTGCTTGAGTTTATTCCTCTAGATCATGTCGTCTTACTTTATGTGTTACTCTGTTCTTTATGAACTTAATACTCTAGATGCACGCAGGACTTGGTTGATGTGTGGAGTAATAGTAGT
The DNA here is from genome assembly GCA_963921465.1 of Triticum timopheevii. Classification (NCBI taxonomy): domain Eukaryota; kingdom Viridiplantae; phylum Streptophyta; class Magnoliopsida; order Poales; family Poaceae; genus Triticum; species Triticum timopheevii. Next base: position 280,068,286 of record OY997264.1, read on the forward strand.
AGATGCAGGCAGGAGTCGGTCTACTTGATATGGACGTGATGCCTATATTGCATAATCATTGCCTTGGATATCGTCATAACTTTACGATTTTCTATCAATTGCTCGACAGTAATTTGTTCACCCACCGTATTATTTGCCTTCATGAGAGAAGCCTCTAGTGAAACCTATTCCATCATTTTAGTTTTCGATCTACTATTTTCCATCATATTAGTTTCTGATCTACTATTTTCCATCATATTAGTTTCCGATCTACTATTTTCCATCATATTAGTTTCCGATCTACTATTTTCGTCATATTAGTTTCCGATCTACTATTTTGCAAATCTTTGATTTTTAGATCTACAAACCAAAAAAACCCAAAATATTTTATCTTTTGTTTATCTATCTCTATCAGATCTCACTTTTGGAAGTGACCGTGAAGGGATTGACAACCCCTTTATCGCGTTGGGTGCAAGTGTTTGATTGTTTGTGCAGGTATTGGTGATTTGCGCGTTCTTCTCCTACTGGATTGATACCTTGGTTCTCAAACTAAGGGAAATACTTATATCTACTTTGCTGCATCACCCTTTCCTCTTCAAGAGAACAACCAACGCAAGCTCAAGAAGTAGCAGCCGGTGGCAGTTCCACGGGGCCAAATAGCGCCTCCGCTCCGACCACTTCGACGCGCAGAGTGCACACACCATCGAGGGAAATTGCATCGTGCACTACTTCAAGAACTACACAAGCTGAACAACCTCGCCCCGAAGACTTCTTCTACTGATGCGAGTACAAGGCCCACCAGGGTGTTCAGCCCGACTATCGCCGTGTATGTGATGTGTGCCCTGCCTCCTTTAGCTATCTCTTGATTTGCATTGCTTTTTGGGGATGGCTGGTGTATGGTGGTCTCATTTGGTGTTTTTGTGTGAAGGTACTATAAGTGTGAGATGCCGTACAACTCATATGACCTCATGGTTTAGTGGGAAGAATGCAAAGACTGGTAAATCGCTGAAAAAGGACTTCTTTAGTGCAGAGTTTACACAGCTGATGCTGTCGGTTTGGTTTTATGGCCAAGAGATAGCATCAGCAGTTAGCCGCCTTGCATTCACATACTGCATTCCTCTTATCCAACTTATATCTATTTTTATCATGCATCTCGAATTAGTGTACCATGCGTTCTGCTATTTTCATTGGTAAGCCAAGTTAAATTGTGGGATAAAATCTTTTGGTTAGGACTGAAGATAGCCAACTGCAATTGATGAACATCTAAGGTTTCTTACAGCCTGATACTCCACAGCTTTGCAGTTCTCATAGATATGTACATTCACTGATGTCATATTCATAGTTTTCATAAGATATACGAAAGAACAATTTTAGACTCATATAGGTGAAAGGGATGTCTCTCTTAGAAAACTCTACAATCTCTCTGTTTCGTGTCTCATGCTCTGAATCAGGATGTGCATTGTGCTTTTCTGCTTTTATTCCTGCTGAACAAGCCTTTAAAAGTAATTGGGTCATCCAATGGGTGTGATATCAATGAAGACATAGGTGATATCTATATGATGTGCTCAGAGATTTCAGTCAGAGAAAGTTTAAAGTTGAGTTCCTATTGAAAATATGTTGAGCCTTTCTGTACTAATCTTATCTTTTGCATGGATATATGATGACTCAAGTGAAAATTTTCATAGATAGATTGGTGTTTTCTACTTTTATTATTTCTAATTTTGATGCCTCAAGTCTTTATATGAATTGCTAGCAATTGCAGCAGAAGGAAGATATAACAAACTGCAAACACAGCATACACCAAATGGAATATGTGCAGCAGAGTAGAGGTGAGATTTTGATACTCCTGCTCAAACAAGCCTTTAAAAGTAACGAGACTTGCTACCTTTTTCTTCCTCGTGTTTACGTAAGTGTCTTCTATATTAGATCTGCAGGTGGTTACGCCGGGTTTCTCTCCTGGTTGATTATTCATCCTCTGCAAGAGTTGTCACAGTATGAAAAAGGCTCCAAGAGGTGTCACGGGCATGACGCGCCTATGTAAATCTTACATTCTCCAATCACAAGCTTATTGTGAGATTTCCAACAATCATATGCATCCTGGGCAATGCCACCCTGATTGCCAGTACATTTTTCTCCTGTCAGTATACTCTGCATAATATATTCGGATGGATGTTCTGATATGAGATCTTGGGCAATGCTACCTAAAGCCGTCAGTGCATTTTACGTCAATACTTGATTAATAGACCGCAATCACTATTACTCTTTAGATGGTGACGACTTTCAACCAATCATATCACCATATCTATATTTGAGTTTTGCTCGTAGTCTAGAAACTAGACATCCAAATATTGAAGCACATCTTACTTACTTCTTCAGACCTGCTATAGTCTTGCTTTACATGATATTCTTTTTCTTTCTTATTAGTGTAAATTGTATTTGCTTTTGTCTACTCACATATTTCATTTGGAGTTTCATCTAAATATATGCTAGCTATTTATTAGGAGTTGGTATGGTCTTAATTGTATGAATTTCATGGCGGCCCTTGTGTGGCTGGCCTGTGTGTAAAGGCGAGGAGAGTGACTGATTGGGGATATAAACATTGTTAAATTTCATTGCGTACTAGATTTTTTTTGATTTTCTCTATTTGATTTTGCTTGAAATAAAAAACTATACCTCATACCTTAAGACTGACCGTCAGTTTTCACCATACATGTTGCGCTCACAGAATTTTACGATTTCATGCGTTCATCAGTCGATTTGTTTCGATGAGTTACTGGGAGGTGCTCTGTATGTTGTTCCTATTTATTTACAGAACTTCAGTTATCAAGAATGTATCATATATCTACCGAATAATAAATTTTGGAATAATGCTAATAGTTTGCTCTTTGATGTCCAATACTTCAAAATATGGATTGGTTGCTCCACCGCATGCTACTCTGTGAGAGGTGGGCTTAGATTTCCTGTCCAGTTTATGTGTTTCAAGAACATATACATGTATAATTTGAGATTTTCATTTATATTGGCTGCATCATTCCTATCTAAAACTGTAGGTATATTCCCACATTGATCTGGTATTGCTATGATTCGGTTGATTCAGACATATTGTTTCTTGAATATCTTTCATCGTTGGGCAAATCAAGCGATGTAGTGTATTTTTTTCTAGTGATATTGAAGCGATATTGAAGCTCATTGATACTGTCATATGATGTCCCATTTTTTCTGGGGTACTAATATGATACTTGTGGCAAAATTCATCTCATGTTCCCCATTGCCATTTTCACAATTTTCGAGACTCAACGCGGTTACAAATAATTATGTCATCTTGTATTTAATGTTTATCTTTGGACCAGAAATGAAATGCAAATATGCCTAACATTGAGATGGTAACTTGAAGTAGATAAATGCTTTATACTTATCAATGATTTCTCCCCGTTTTGGGTGCAATCATCATAACTATTATTTTCTTGCAATTTACCTTTCTCATGTCTCCACAACATCATTGCCGTCGATGATAAACAAGCGAGGGAGAGTGTCCAAAGACAACCACTACATGTATGTGCCCCAAAAATATGTATGGACATGCATGATGCATGCATATATGTTTGAATACCAAAAGCACAACATTTTGATGTGGCGCATGCATGTGTCGAAAAATGCACAGTACCCACACAGATCTAGTTCATGATGCATCGCGTGCTCGCCCCCCCATTTCGACCCGATGGGAGGGATTCATGCGTACACATGCACGCGAAGTATAGTTGCATGTATTGATGAGGACATGGCTACCACAGTTACACCCATATCCCCTGTTGTTTTACATCTTGGAACAATTGCTAGAGCTCGCATACGCCAATTAAATTATCAGGTACTTTCGTTTCTTGATAATGTTTCTAGTGTTCATGAGAATTATGATGCTGCCTAACTTAGATACATTTGTGTTGCTTGCAATTGAAGGGCCTAGCACAGACAAGAAGGATGAACATTGGAGCATCATCAAGCACGGAGATGAAGGTGCATGCGAAGAGAACAAGAACCAAGGTTCAAGTGGAGATTTCCGGACTTTGAAGCCACCATGATGACATACAAGACGATGGACGAAATATACATGATGGCCTTTCATAAATTTCGTCCATAGCTTATTATTGGTGTTGCGCCACCTTATTTTGGGCCAGGCCCATGTAATCTATTTTTAGAGTCCATATTGTAGGGGAAACAACTTAGGAGGTGTTTTAGTCCCACCTTGCCTAGGGTGGACGAAATCCCCTCTCTTTTCCATATAAATATAGCCCTTAAGGCATCGTTTAGACGGGGGTTTTATTGAGTTAAAAGTTAGCCATCGCTGCAACTTCGTGTACTTCGTTTGTGTCCAACGACCAGACCAAGACCGCTTATGAAACTCCACTTTTATCAATACTTCATCCATACCCGCAATAGTCAGATTGCTTATTCATATTATTGCTTGTTCTTCGATTGCTTGCAGGAATAGACCTTCATGGTCAGGTTGATCGTGCTCCGGCGTGGTCAATAACCTCTCGGAGTTGGTTTAGCAATTGCTAAGGCGGAACGTTGTGCACGTTTGTAGTCGGATCGTCAAAGTCGTCTCCACCAAATCGATGGTTATCACCTCATTGAAAGATCGGGCCCCTCGCCTCTATCATGTACCGAACCATATAAGACGAACCAAAATTCAATCCCCTCCTAGTTATAAGTCAAATTAACCTCTATCGCCGTTGGTCGAAGTGATTGACCAAGCGGGCACACAGAGTTGTACGAAGCATCTCGCCGATAACCCCGTGAGTGAGTGCTAGAGGACAACCGCCATCGCTTGCTTGTGAGCCAAACACATGTATGGAGATGTGTGGTTGGGATGTTTGAATACCTAATATATATGCAGAACTTTGATGTGGCACTTGCTTAGGAAACCTCTAAGTCCCCCCACGAACCGAGGTTCATGACACGTAGTATATATATGTTGCCCCCTCCCCTCTCCGACGCGTAATATATACTCCTACGTACCGTAACACAACCCGAAAATAATCCTCCTTGTTCGTCAAATTACCTTTCTCGTTGTTTCATATATTAGATGGACGACGACCTCGCGGTCCCATGGAGGGAAGATTCGCAGGCGAATGAGTGACAACCATCGTTGCATGTGGCCCAATGTGTTGGTGATGTTTTTAATACCCAATATGCACAACTTCTTTGTGGCACCTGCCTCGGAAACCGAAAAGTCCCCACACAGAGCGAGATCGATTCATGACGTGTGTAGTATATATGTGCTACCCCGGCCCCCTCCTCCGCTCTTCGACGCATACTATATACTCCTACCGCAACACAACCTTTGCTGGGTCAAAGTGATGGATGACAACCTCGCGGGCCCACGGATGGAAGCATCGCACGCTAGTGAGTGTCCTATATGACACGTAGTATTGCTCCCAGCCACCCTCTTCAGTGCGTACTATAAATATACTCCTACCATACGTATAACAAAAACCAAAAAATGACCATCCTTGCTGGTCAAATTAACCTCTCTCATCGCATGTCATAGTGCTGGATCGCGACCTCGCGGGCCCACGCGAGTGAGTGTCCTAGGACCACCGCGTGCATGTGGCCCAAAGATGCATGTCAAACTTTTTCTGCAGCGAACATGCGACCAAAGGAGTTTATTGTTGAAAATTGAAAAAAAATAGATAACATCTGTCCGTTTTTATACATTTATTGTTTTCCAAGGGATTTAAATGTGCAAAAAATCAAATTTGATCTACATGAGACCTGTGATAGTGCACGAAAATGGATTGCAAAATCATATGTGTACGTGTCCCTGGGTGCATGTTTAGTCCCCACGCAAGAAATTTCTAACATCTAGAATCTTGATTTTAAAATCCAATGAATCCAAAACTAAGTTGAAATTCATGAAACTTACCGTGCTGTCATATGGACACCAATAGACTGTGATATTATGATATCATGAAAATTCTATTTACAACAACTTGTCTTCATGTACTAGTAGATTTACTGGTCCAGGATCTTGATTTTATGGATTAGACCGATCCATTTGATTGTGAGTGCCGAAAACTTTGGTTGAGTTAGTTGTTATTGTCCTGTTCGATCTGGATTGTGTCTAAACCTGATGAACAATTAATCATCGTGCTTCTGTACCTTCTGTAAGCTGGGGTTAGATATTGCTGCCCTTTTCAACTAGGCTTTGACCCATATTTTCTTTCATACAAACCGGAGCTTCTATCAAGAAGCCTCATTGTTCCAAGAGGGAACTTGGTCACATGATCTATGTGCGAAACGACATACGCTGTATCTTCCCGCCTTGATTTATTTTACAGAGGCAACATGCAACTGCGCTAAACATATGAAATTATTCAGGGTTCGTTTCGCCTTTTTATACATTGATTTTCCTAGCCATTTTTAACAAGTAGACACCACATTATTATTGCAAACGGTCGTATTAGTCCAACCATGGGCGTTCAACTAACCATTTACTACCGTGGGCAGTTGTTTGACTAGACGGGACCAGCTGTGAGCAGTCCGCCACGCACGCCGTGAGTGCTGCAATTTATTGTTGGTTTTGGACTTTTGTTTCGGCCGCCTCAGTAAGGTACGTAGAACAATCCTTTGTTCTCATCTACAAGCACGGCCGGCAAGGATCGCCGCCTGCTACGAGATGAAGGACGAGCCGACCAACAAGCGAGGGCGGGTCGAGCCAGAACCGGAAGAGCCTCCAGTGAACATGGACTTCATCAACAACCTCCCCGACGAGATATGGGTAACCATCATATCCCACCTCCCCATCAAATATGGCGCGTGGACCACTATCCTCTCGCGGTGGTGGCGCCCCCTCTGGCACACCACCCCTCGGACATCATCATTGACCACGAGTTCTATAGCGGGGCACAACAAATCCTGGAAGCTTTGTCCCATGTCCTCGACACGCACCCTGGGCTGGTAGACGCCTTGCTATCTGCAAGCTCAATCCCCACAAGACCAAACCCAGGTTGCACTACTGGTTCCTATCCCCAGCCCTGGATTGGCTCGAGGAGCTCAGCCTTCATGCTAGATGTCCTTGCTCGCCGCCGCCGTTCGTGTTCCGCCTCGCGCCCACGCTGCGCCGCACTACATTCAGGTGGTGCATTTTCCCCCGTATCGATGCCGCGCACACTCTTCATCTCCCTAAACTTAAGCACCTCAAGATCATTGCCATCCGCATCTCGAAGGAGGATTTGGAGTGCCTGCTCATTGGCTGTACAGTGCTCGAGTACCTTCGTCTTCATGCGATGGATGGTGAGGGAGTCCTGGACTAGGGGGTGTCCGGACAGCCGGACTATCATTATCCGCCGGACTCCAAGACTACGAAGATACAAGATTGAAGACTCCGGCTCGTGTCCGGATGGTACTTTCCTTGGCGTGGAAGGCAAGCTTGGCGATACGGATATGTAGATCTCCTACCATTGTAACCGACTCTGTGTAACCCTAGCCCTCTCCGGTGTCTATATAAACCGGAGGGCTTTAGTCCGTAGGACAACATACATTACAACAATCATACCATAGGCTAGCTTCTAGGGTTTAGCCTCCTTGATCTCGTGGTAGATCTACTCTTGTACTACCCATATCATCAATATTAATCAAGCAGGACGTAGGGTTTTACCTCCATCGAGAGGGCCCGAACCTGGGTAAAAACATCGTGTCCCTCGTCTCCTGTTACCATCCGCCTAGACGCACAGTTCGGGACCCCCTACCCGAGATCCGCCGGTTTTGACACCGACATTGGTGCTTTCATTGAGAGTTCCTCTGTGTCGTCACCGATAGGCTTGATGGCATCTTCAACCTGCAACGCTGTCCAGGGTGAGACTTTTCTCCCCGGACAGATCTTCGTATTCGGCGGCTTCGCCCTGCGGGCCAATTCACTTGGACATCTGGAGCAGATCGAAAGCTATGCCCCTGGCCGTCAGGTCAGATTTGGAAGCTTAAACTTCACGGCCGATGTCCGCGGAGACTTGATCCTCGACGGACTCGAGCCACAGCCAAGCGTGCCGCACTGTGACGATGGGCATGATCTAGCTCTGCCGCCGAACAGTGCCTTGGTGGCCGCACACGGATCCGCTTCGGCCATTAGCCCGGAGCCGATCGCCCAGATCGAGGGCCGGTGGATAGACGCCGCCCTGGGGGCTTCAACATCCACGGCGATGGAGCCGAACACTAATCTTGTCCCCTGCGAAACTCATGATTCTGAGGCGCCGGACTCCTCCCCGGACTCCGAACCTCCCGCGCCCCTACCAATCGATCCGGATTGGGCACCGGTTATGGAATTCACCGCCGCGGACATCTTCCAATGCTCGCCTTTCGGCGATATCTTGAATTCACTAAAGCATCTCTCGTTATCAGGAGAGTCCTGGCCGGATTATGGCCAGGATGGTTGGGATACGGACGACGAAGAAATTCAGAGCCCACCCACCACCCACTTTGTAGCCACTGTCGACGATCTAACCGACATGCTAGACCTTGACTCCGAAGACATTGACGGAATAGACGACAATGCTGGAGACGAACAGAGCCTATAAGGCACGGGAGGACTACCTCGTCACATGACATATATATGGTAGACACCCCAAAGGAGAGCGATAACGAGGATCAACGGGCCGCGGCAGAAGATGACCACGCCGATAAACGACCAAAACGGCGGCGCAGGCGCCGTCCTAAGTCCCGCCGCGACAACAACGCTCCCAAAGAGCCCGCAATACTGCAGGGCTCACAAACGGACGACGAACACGCAGATAAGCAACCGTCCGACCATGACGAGTCAGATAATCAGTCCAGGCCAGATGAAAACAACAGTCCGGACGACCTCACGCCGGACACACCGCCGGAGAGCAAGAACCTTTGGAAAAGACTCGTCAGTACTGCAAATAGCCTGAAGAAGGAAAAACGGAGGCTCAAAATAGCGGAAGACAGACTCAGAATGAGATGGAGCAAAGTGCTCAAAACCGCAGATAAGTACGGCAATGGCCACCAATCAAAGAGCTACCCGAAGCGCAAGCTGCTACCAGAATTCGACGAGGAGGCCATAGAGCCCCCACCGTCTAAAAATAAAGGGGCTGCCTGGCTGGATAGACGGCCAGATGATAGGCCAAATTCTGACAGCGGCGCCACACATAAACCAACCAATGAACTTGGAAGGATAGATGGCCCAGCCAGATCCATCTACGGGCCAAAGAAGAAGGCCCCAGGAAGCAAGGCAACACGTCAAGTGTCCGATGATAGCGGCACACACAAATACAGGGGCACCGCACACCCACTATGTTTCACTGACGAGGTGCTGGACCATGAATTCCCATCAGGATTTAAACCCATAAACATAGAGGCCTACGATGGAACAACAGACCCTGGAGTCTGGATAGAAGATTATATACTACATATACATATGGCCAGAGGAGATGATCTCCACGCCATAAAATACCTACCCCTCAAGCTCAAAGGGCCAGCCCGTCATTGGCTTAAAAGCCTCCCAGAAAATACTGTTGGAAGTTGGGAAGAGCTCGAGGACGCGTTTAGAGCAAATTTTCAAGGGACTTATGTCCGCCCTCCGGAGGCAGATGATCTAATTCATATAACTCAACAGCCCGGAGAGTCAGCGCGGAAATTCTGGAACAGGTTCCTTACAAAAAAGAACCCAATAGTCGACTGTCCGGATGCCGAAGCCTTAGCAGCTTTCAAGCACAATGTCCGAGACGAATGGCTCGCCAGGCACCTCGGTCAAGAGAAACCGAGGACAATGTCCGCACTAACAAGCCTCATGACCCGCTTCTGTGCGGGCGAGGATAGCTGGTTAGCACGATGCAGCACCAGCGACCCAAGTACATCAGAGATAAGAGATGGAAACGGAAAATCACGGCGCAGAAAAGAGCAGCGCCGGAATAAAGAGAAAAGCCCAAAGGGCGCGGCAGTCAACGCCGGATTCAAAAGCTCGCGGCCCAATAATAAAACACAACCTCTTAAGGATGACAGTGACGAATTGTCCAACTTAAATAAAATCTTGGGTCGGATATGTCAAATCCACAGTACCCCCGGAAGGCCTGCAAATCACACCCACAGGGATTGTTGGGTTTTCAAACAGTCCGGCCGACTAAATGCCGAACACAAGGGGCTCGACGCGTCAAGCAAAGAAGATAAACCCCACCAGCAGAGCACCGGAAAACAAAAGACTTTCCCACAAGGGGTCAAAGCAGTAAACTCACTTCATGTGATAATACGGAAAAATAGTGCGGCACTTTCTAAAAAGAGCTTCGCGCGGTCCAACCCAGCAGACCGTAGAGATTGGATATCAAAACCAATCACTTTCGACCACCTGGACTATTCCAGAAGCGTTCGAAATGCGGGACGGACTCCCCTGATATTGAATCCCACAATAGACGGATTGCAATTTACTAACGTCCTAATGGACGGAGGCAGTGACTTGAACCTGCTATATTCAAACACAATCCATAGGATGGGGATAGACCCTACCAAAATTCGACACAGCCGCACTTCCTTCAAAGGAGTGACGCCAGGCCATTACGCCAAGTGCACAGGCTCCATATTACTAGAAGTCGTGTTCGGATCGCCGAACAATTCTCGACGCGAAAAATTACTTTTTCACATCGTCCCATTTGAAAGTGAATATCAAGCACTCTTGGGACGAAAGGATTTTGTCCGCTTCAACGCCATACCGCATTACGCGTCTCTTACACTCAAGAGCCCGGACCGCGTGGCGTAATTTTAGTGCGAGGGTCACTTAAAGACCCCGGACTTGGATAGACGAATCCGGCGTCAGTAGGCTAGGGGCTCCCTAGCCGCATACCCCTTCACAGGGGGCTGCGCGCACAAATAACCGCGGGTTCATACAAACCCCGCTTTAATTATTTATATTTCTAATATTTTTTGCACGAATTGTTTTTCAAACTAAACGTTCCTCTCTTTTTACAGATGAACAACGTGCATACCCGTCCAGGATACCGGCGCAACGGAGACACAGGCGCAGACGTGCAGTAGGGACCCGTTGTGAGGATTCTTTTCAGATTAAGACCCTGCGTAGAACTTTTTTACTGTCTCTTGTTGTTATTCTCCCTTGGTTTCTTCCTATAGCCAAAGCAGAGCCTGACGCTTTGGCATCGGCCGCGTCAGAAGACCATGCCCGTACCTGGACACTAGGGGCTTAGGGCATCATTCTGCCCATTATTATAAAGACCGAACACCTTAGGGAGTGTTCGGTGTCTCGAGTTAGGCATTATATGCATCAGCTCCGAATCATGTCTTTGGTCAAATGTTGGGTTTGCCCGGCTCCTGTGTTTTGCTGCCTTACGTTCCGTATCATCGGCTAACGCGGCACCAGGAGAACTACTGCGATTGTGCCCCAGTTCGGCTGGGCGAGCACCTCAGTAGAGAAAGCCGAAAACTGACTGTCATGATACAGCGAGAGACTGGTCAGCCACTTGATCGACTATCAGAATGTTTAGAATTCCCTGCTTTGACAAAGGGCCGTTTCCCGGTCAGGCACACGCGCTCCGACTTCGGAGAAGGGCGATGCCACTAGGGGCTATATCGTAGCCCCACCCTCGAGCTCCACGCGCTAAGTGAAAGTGATATAGCATTATAGTCCGGATTGCCTCGTTCGCTACGCTACCACCTCCTTATAACAGGACCGAGACGTCGGATTAAGTGTGAAAACGCGCTATTTTTGCGAACACCCCAGCACCTTGTGCGTGGGGGCTGAAGCCGAAGACTGCCATCTTTCAAGTTATACACAAGTATACGTAAACGGCTGCACAGGAGAAGTTTTACTACTTGGACGCACAAGTATAAAAAGCAGTTATAACATAATCATCGATTTACAAGCTAACGCGTTCATTTGAACGTTACATTCTTCGAGCACTGCGACTCTATTACACGAGCGCCACGCATAACTTCCCCGAAATAGTGCTTGGCAGGGAGCCGGTTTTCATCCGAACCCTGGGCAGCAATAGCGGTGGCGTCCATCTCTGGACAATGCGCCTTCACACGGGCAAGAGCCATCCGCGTGCCCTCTATGCAGGCCGACCGCTTCATCTCCTTTATATGCGGCACCGCTCCAAGGAATTGCTGTAGTAAGCCAAAGTAGCTCGTCGCCTTGGACCTCTCTGGCCAGACATGTGCCACGATGTCAGTCATGGAAAGTCCGGATAATCTATTTAGCTCGGCCCATTCGGCCAACCGGTCTGTCAATGGAAGTGGGCGATCCGGACTGTGGAATTGAGACCAATATAGCTCTTCCGTCTCGTGATCCTTCTGGCTCCGGAAGTGCTTAATGGCATCGGCCGCACTTGCGGCTAAGTCCATATACGGATCCTCCGGACTCCACAGCCGCTCAAATTGAGCATACTTCCCATCCATAAACCAGCGACGCAGCAGAAAAGGCTTGCCAGCCACGATCTCTCCGGCCTGGCACAGTTCCTCCTTCATAGCCCGCATTGCAGAGCGGGCATCCTTGGCTTCGGCGGTGGCCTTCTTCAGGTCTTCCCGCTCCGATAAGCGCTCCTTTTCAAGAGCCTCATTGCGGTCGGCAGCATCCTTTACTTTTATGGCCAATTCGGCCACCTTGGCCCTGCTTAGGCAGTGTGCAGCCTTTTCGGCTTTCAACTCCTCGGCCGCCCTCGAGGCAGCCGCTTCACTCCTTCGGGCTTGCTCCTTAGCTCGAGCAAGTTCGGCCCGAAGGCCCTCCACAGCAGCAGCACCGTCTGTACAAACAGCATATAATTTATCAGAGGAGGGCTTTGACCCCCTTAATAAAGTGACTGCGGAGAACTCTTTTACCTTGCGACTCGTGAAGTCGCCTGTTGACAAGTGCGATGTCCGCATCTGCCAAGTCAACTTGCCGATTTAACTCGGCAAACTCAGTAGTCCGGCTAGCCCCCGGACTATCCGCCACCTGCATAGGAACTACGGAATTCATTCCTTTAGATTTCGATCCTCGGTACGCCGTCGTTTCCGACAACCTACCGAGTCTCAGGGGCTACTATCTATACAGGGCGCATTTTTTATATGCAAAACTGTTAAAAGACAAAGGGGTGCGTCATTCTCGCATACCTCAAATCCCGCCAGCAAACTCATGGCGGCATTACGCAATTCGCTCTCAGCGAACGAAATCCTTCCAATCACCATACGCATTAATGTGCGGTGATCTTCTGAAATGGACGCCCTCTCAAGCAGATTCTTCAGTTCTCCCGGCCGGACACTAGTAGGTGCCGAACTCTCTGGCCCCTCCGGACTCGGGGATACCCTCCGTGATGACACTTCGGGTTCGCCTGCCTCATCTGGCGGCACTGCGGACGGAGGCGTATCGCTCTCCATCATCTCCGGAAGAAGGTCCCCTGAAGATGAACTCATCTGAGAAGGCTGTAGATCCGAACTGCAATATAAATATTTCGGTTATCTACAGAAGCACGAATGAAGGTATTTCCTTACTAATTAACTCCCTCTTTCATACTCACGGCTCGCTGGAGGGCCGATCCTTTGATGATGATTGTGCGTCCGGATTCTTTCCGGGCGCCGGACCCCCCGGGGAAGATCTCTTCCCACGCTTAGGGGTTGTGGCCTCCGGATCTTCGGAGGCGGTCCTCTTCTCCCCCTGAAGGGAGGGGTTCTTGGTTCCCCCCTCTTCAGTCGCCCCTTTGGGCAAAATATTAGCTCCTCTATTTTCCCCGTCGCCCCCTTCTGTGGGCGCAACCTCCAACATTCTGACCAGCACGGGCTCCTGTGCGGTCTCTGGGAGGGCGGCCGGACACCTTATCAGCCTTGATCGCGCCACCCATTCCTGTAAAGAACAAAGGGTCAGGAGGCGAACTCTAGAAAGGCGCGTAAACAGAATGTCCGGACTCTGAGCTACTTACCTAAGTATCCGGGCGACCGCGGCTTAGACCTGCATCCTCGGCTAAATCCAGACACGCCACCTGCGGTCCGAAGAACAACTTGTACATCTCCACGGGTGTCGCACCCATGAAGTGTTGGAGAATCCGAGGTCCCTCCGGGTTGAACTCCCATAGACGGAGAGGACGGCGTTTGCAGGGCAGAAGATGCCTGATTAGCATAACCTGCATCACCTTGATCAGGTCAATCTCCCTCGCTTGGAGATCTCGAATCCGGCCCTGCAGTGAAGGCACGTCTTCGAACAGCCCCCAATTGAGCCCTTGGTTGACCCACGACATCAGTTGGCGTGGAGGTCCCGGGCGGAATAAGGGCGGCGGCTTTTGCCTGCTGCCCCTTGGAGCGGTGATATAGAACCACTCCTGCTGCCACAGTCCAAGTTCCTCTTGGAAGGAACCCTTGGGCCACGGGGCATCGACCTTTTTGCTTATGGTCGCCCCGCCGCACTCACGCTTGACGCCCCCCGATCATCTTCGGCTCCACCTTGAAGGTCTTCAGCCATAGGCCGAAGTGGGGAATGACGCGGAGGAAGGCTTCGCAGAAGATAATGAATGCGGAGATATGGAGGATGGACTCCGGAGCCAAGTCGTGAAAGTCCAGCCCATAGTAGAACAGGAGCCCCCTCACGAAGGGATCCGTCGGGAAGCCTAAACCCCGACGGAGGTGGGATACGAAAACGACGTATTCACCGGGCTCGGGGGCTGGCACGGCCTGCCCTTGGGCAGGCAACCTGTGCGAAACCTCGTAGGCCAGGTACTTGGCCTCACGCAACTTCAATATGTCCTCCTCCGTGCATCCACCGGCCCTGGAGGTCGGAGCCGGACATGATTGAGGATCCGAAGCGCTCGAATCTGAGGCTCTGGGTGTTGGAACTGGGAGCGGGGAAGAGATTCGATGCGAGATTGAAGAACAATGGCGAGCCTTGGTCCTCTTATAAAGGGGAAGAAATACCGAGGGCCGTCTCCGTGACCGTTTGGGATTCCCCTCCGATAGAGGAGGCGTGGCGACGGGAGCGGTTGGGTTACCCACGCATGTATTGATGAGAATGCCGGAATAAGGGAAACACAATCTCTGCTTCGACAAGACGTGCCAAGGAAACCGCTTCGCTAAATGTGCTGAGGTGGTATAGTAATTCAAACAAAGGCCTTGTGGCGGTGTGATGTCACGCCGCATAATACGTCAGCAGATTGAACTAAGTGTACATTTTATTCTCTCTACGGTGGAATGTGGAATTTATTTTGCAGAGCCGGACACTATCCTGGTGTTCATGATCTTCTCTGGATTATTCAAGGGAGGAACCCGCCTTGCAATGCCGAACATTATGCACGCCGGACTTATCGTCATTGAAGACTGGTTCAGGGGCTACTGAGGGAGTCCTGGACTAGGGGGTGTCCGGACAGCCGGACTATCATTGTCCGCCGGACTCCAAGACTACGAAGATACAAGATTGAAGACTCCGGCTCGTGTCCGGATGGTACTTTCCTTGGCGTGGAAGGCAAGCTTGGCGATACGGATATGTAGATCTCCTACCATTGTAACCGACTCTGTGTAACCCTAGCCCTCTCCGGTGTCTATATAAACGGGAGGGCTTTAGTCCGTAGGACAACATACATTACAACAATCATACCATAGGCTAGCTTCTAGGGTTTAGCCTCCTTGATCTCGTGGTAGATCTACTCTTGTACTACCCATATCATCAATATTAATCAAGCAGGACGTAGGGTTTTACCTCCATCGAGAGGGCCCGACCCTGGGTAAAAACATCGTGTCCCTCGTCTCCTGTTACCATCCGCCTAGACACACAGTTCGAGACCCCCTACCTGAGATCCGCCGGTTTTGACACCGACAGATGGGTTCAATAGCCTCCACATCACCTTGACGAATGTCCGTGCGATTTATGTGCATTGCTGGCGCCGCCCAAGGCTGTCAGTTGAGGTGTTTCACGATATTGTCATTGAGAATGCGCCTTTCCTCGAGAGATTGTATGTACATGATAAATTAGGTCCAGCAAGAATCAGGGTCATTCACACACCGAAATTGATAGTGTTGGGCTATTCATGTGCTGAATTCAACGAACTTGTTAGTGGATCCTTATCGTTCAGGTACAACAGTCTTCTTCTTCTCCTTCTTATGTATTATCGGACATCACATTTTATCTAATTATTGTTGATCTATATCTTCGCCTGTCATCTAGAAAATGATTCCCACAAGCTTGACCCAGCCTTTGCGCATAGTGAAGATCTTGGCACTACAATCTGTTGGCCCCGATCTGGATGAAGTTGTTAGATTCCTTTGATGCTTTCCTTGCACGGAGAAGTTATACATCAAGGTGATGCTCCTTTCCTGTTAATTGTTAACCACAACGGAGCTCAACTTTTTTGTTACTTTTACCCATGATTACAATGATAACTGTAGAATGATTTCTAAAGGAAATTTGGAGGATCTCAATACATTTTTTTGAGAAGCTAGTGTTGTACGCATTTTATTCCTTCACCCGACATGCTTTCATGATAAAAGTTTATCATGAAAGATTGAAGGTGGCATTTCACTCTTTTTGTGTATTTTAGAATTCCTGCAAATCAAAGAGGCCCGAAAGTAGAAAATGTTGGGGAATATAACAATCCCATTGAATGCCTTGATCTTCATCTCACAGAAATTACTTTTAACGAGTACCGAGGCACCACACCAGAAATTAAATTTGCCAGGTTCTTTGTTGAGAAAGCAAGGTTGCTCAAGGTAATGAGGTTTGCCCTATATTTACTGTGCAGAAGCGAATGGATTCCTAAAGAGCGCAGGCGTCTACAGCTGAATGGAAAAGACTCTGCACAAGCTGAATTTCAGTTTGTAACTTCATATGACAGATTATTCGGAAGTCACTGTATCGAGCCGCTATATGACTTCTCTGTGGTTGATCCTTTTGTAGAAATAATGCATGAAAAAGATTCTAAAGGAGATGAATTTTATGTGTCTGAATAGTTTGAACCTTGTAATATTTGAATTTGGGCCTTGTAATGCTGGAATTTGAACCTTGCAATATTTATGGTATTTGTTCTATAACGTAATTGGATGTTTAATTTGGTCTTGCAATCATGTCCTATCCCAAGTATACATATATGTTGTTCTTTTGTACACAGAGCATAGATGTTCTGCAGACAGAGCATATCACATCGCACACGGACGACACTAGGTAACCGGTCGGTGATGAATTCATCAATCACAAACGGTTATATACCAGCAAGCGTTTGCCCACAATACACATGGCTTATTCCATCACAAATAGCTCGGATGGATCAACTGTATGCCACGTACCGCACACACAACTCTAATCTGATTCGTGCTTGATGTCTCTGCCATCGCTCGCACAGTTCATCTTATTTGCCACGTATCACTGTGCTGGCCTCTGCTTGCGTCCCTCGGTGCGCTCTGCTCGCCGTTAGGCGCCATGGCGCGCACTGCTCGTGTTCGTCGGCGTGCTTTGCTGTCTGTCTGGGCGCTCTGCTCGCGTACCTCCACGCGCTTGGCTTGTGGACAACTTTTCCTTGCGTGTTCAACTGCTATATGCATATATATATATATATATATATGGTTGCTCGCCGTTGAGGCGCCCGGAGCGCTCTGCTGCGTCCTTGCGCACGCGCTCTACCAGCGGTTGGGGCCTGCGCACGATCACGTTGGGGGCCCATATGCATGATGTTGCACCGTGCACATTGCCACGATGAAGTTACGTGTGACACGATGGAGTTACACGCTGCAAAATAGAACTGCCATCTGGGCGTGCAGATATTCCAGTCCGTCTGGCTTCCCCATTAATTCTCGCGGCCATTATAACCTTAGTCTCTTCAACCTTTCAATCTCGCCCACAACACAACAAGCACACCCACGACGACACATAAAGAGAGGATATCTAGCGGCACTCCAATGGAGTTCAACGAGCATAAAGTCGAGACCCACGCGAGGGATATGGATCTCACGGTGGTGTACACACCGTGGTGGAGGACTACATCAACACTGTGGAGCAGTTGCTTCCTGGAGACAAGTACAAGGTGGTCAGCATCGACCTCCAGTGCATCGCCGGTCTTCCTGGAAAAGATCAGAAGGTTGCCATCGCCTAGTTGTGCGTGCGCCATCATGTCCTCGTCTACCACTACTGCATGGCCATAGAGCTTTGCGACCATTTCACCAGGTTTGTCAACAACACCGACTACAAGTTCGCTATGGTGGAAACCACCGACGATGTAAAAGCACTCAGGGTTACAGGCTTGGCCTGTAAGAACCTTGTCGAAATCCATGAGCACTACAGGGTCTGGGGCAGCACGAAGAAGGACTCCCTGGTTGAACTCTACTCGGCCATCATCGATCCATACTACGAAAAGATGAAGCAGGATGCCAATAGAACATGTCCCGTATCCTGGCACGGGGCCTGGCTGCGGCAACTCGATGAACCTCACATCAGGTTCGTGGCAAAGAGCATGTACACATGCTACGAGATGCACAGGCAGATCGTTGACATGAGGAAGTGCCTTGTTACCGAAATCGACGAGGCCAGATCGAGCCAGAAGCAGAGCGGCAGTGGCAAGCGTCAGAAGAAGTAGATGATGATCATATGATCATTTATCCTAGTTAATTATGCATGTAATGTATAGTTGACTTTGGTGTGTGGAAATGTCATGTGGGTAGTAGCCACCTATGTAGTTATGCATATAATAGTTTACTTTGGTGTGTGCAAATGTCATGTGTGTAGTAGCCACCTATGTAATTGGATGTTTAATTTGGTTATGCAACCATGTCCTTATAAGCGTGTATATATATGTTGTTGTTCTCTATGCAATCCCAATGCACAACAAACACGTCTTATTAGCAGCAATTGTCTGTGTTATTATCGGTCTTCGCACACATTTCTGATTATAGACATGTTTGCTACGTATCACACACATCTTGTTAAATTGAACCGTTTCTGTTATCTTTGCTCAATGCAAATAGTTCATCTGAGTGAAGTGTTTGCCATCTATCGCACACACCTTGATCTGGCTGACCGTTTCTTTTGTTCTGCCTAATCACAAACAATTCATCCGAGTGAACCGTATGCCATATATCGCACACACCTTCATCCGGCTGCCGGTTTCTGTTCTTCTGCCTCATCGCAAACAGTTCATTCAACTGAACCATATGCCCCTCATCGCACAGGCAACTAAATTCTCAATCGTGTTTGATGCATCCGTCATCGCAAATGTTTTGAATCTTTTTTGATGGTTTTTTACATCATTGTTTGTGATTATTACATCACACACAGTTTCGTCGAAGGGTCTCTAATTGTAGTGTCGTGTTAGCAGCATCTTGCAGTAGTGAATAGATGTAGAAAATCAGTTTGTACTATTGATTCTATTCAATGGCATGAAAGATTTAGAAAATCAGTTTGTACCATTGCTTCTAATCAATGGTATGAAATGTAGAAAATCTGTTTGTATTATTGCTTCTAATCAATAGCATGAAAGATTTAGAAAATCAACCTACACTATTGCTTTATATGAAACAATATGGTGAGCATCCAAGAACACCCAGTTTATTACATAGTTTATGTCTATGCATTATCCTGATTGTAGTTTCAGTCATAGGTCATGCAGGTGTAACGCCCCGAGACCGACGCTCCAGAAGACTTCTAGCTATTCCGAGTTTTGTCGTGTGATTTGTTTTGTTTGTGCATTCATCATGCCATCTCTTGCATTGCATCATGTCATCATGCCATCGTATCATTAATTTTTAAAACTCACCTAAATAAATTGCATAGATCGTTGATCTGTTTAAATCGAGGGATATTCACATGGTGATTTCTCTTTAAAACATATTCAAAGTCTCCTACTATTATTAGGGAGCTATAATAAAATTATTCTGTTTATTTGGAATTAACCATAACCCACTTGCAAAATATCCCAATGCCTTTGTTGTCTTAATTCTCGATCTCCAACTTTGCCATTTATTCTTTCATCATCTTTCGGAGCTCCACCAAAGATCTCAACATTTTGGCTACTCCTAAAGTCTAGACTCCATTCAAACTCCTTCGGTGCAAGTTAAATAATTTTAGATTTAACTTCTCCTATTTTGTTGGAACCATTTTTGTTGGGTTGGAAATATTCCGTAAAGCCTTACAAATATGTCCCACCATTTTATTCTTGTTCTTGGCCTTTTCTTTTAATTCTTTTGAAATGCTCTCTATTTTTTTCTACTAAAGAGAGAGCAGAGAGCCCAGCAGCCTAATTTTGGCCCAATGACCAGGCCAGCCTTCCTAACCTCCGCAGCCCAGCCGCGCCCCAGCTCTAACCCTAGCCCGATCCCCTCGATCCAACTCTCTCCCTCTCGTTCCCTGCCCGCTGCCACACACCGCATCGCCCGGGAGAGCCATCTCTCGATCCGCTCCCCCCTGCTCGATCCCCTCAGCATCTCTCCCTCGATCCCTCCTCATTCCCTCGCGACGCCACCACGCATCGCACACGTCGCTAGGGAGAGGAGCTCCCCGCGCTGCAAGGCCCGAGTGCCTCATCCCCATCCTCCTTCACCCCGTGCCCGATCCCGCTCGTCCCTGCGCCCTCCGGCGAGCTCGGTCGCCCGCGCCTTCTCCCCTGCGCCATCCTCCTGCGCCGCTCACCACGCCCCGCGCCTCACCTCCCATGGCGCCCGCAACCATGCCTCCGCTTCAACCCTCCATCGCCGGAGCTGCTCCTTTTGCCGAGCGCCACCCCGAGCCCCAAGCGTCGCCCCTGCTTCCTCCCGCATCGCTCCTGGCCCTGCTTCTCCTCCGCGCGCCATGGCCTTGGCCCCTCTGCTCCGCCCGTCGCCTCTACTGCCCTCCTCGACGTCCTGCTCGTCCTCGTGTGTGCCATGGACGTGCACCGCCGCTGGCCTCTGTTGTGCGCGTCCCGTCTCCCTCGCCGACGCCCTGCCTCTTGGTGTTCTGCTCCACCACCACATCGTGGCTGATTTTGTTGTTTCATTGTCGGGCATGAGTTGCCTTGCTGCTGTCCTCCAGAGGCCCTTTTGTCTTTCTTCGTTTTGGATCGGCCAGTACGAGACGCCAAGTGCCAGGAACACCAAGGCCATCTTCGAGATTTTCGCCAAGTACCAGGAGGTCGATGAATGGTTCATCTACGTGCGTGTGCGACCATCTTCGGCAAGGACCCGTGTACGACTACAGAACGAACCGTGAAATTCCACAAGATAACGTGTACCACTACCATCGCCTCGAAGACGTTAGATCCGTCAAGTACCTCTCCGAAACGAACGTGTACAACTACTTCCACTACCGTCACGAGAACGACTACTTCCACTATCGTCGCCACGTGAACAACTACTTCCACGACGTCCCGTGAACGCCTACTTCCTCTACACCGCTCCGAACTCGAACCGCCCCGAAAATGCACGCTTCGAAGGTATAACCCCGAGACGACCTTCCGAGAACGAATGCATGTTGTATGAGATGCCCGTGTTTGCACCGTGTTCGATTTGTCACTCTTTTGCCATGCCACCGACACGTGGGAACCCGGTATCTGGGATCACCTCACCATCTTTTGCATGTTCTGCACATCCACACTTTCGTTCGCACCGACATCTTGATGAGTTGTCGGATCATCGGAATGTTGCCGTGGCACCATTTCCGTTTCGCCGCCGTGGCACCCTTTTTGCTCCGCCATGGTGACCAAATGGTTCATAACATACTTATGTCAACATTTTCATAAAAATTGCATAAAACTTGCATATGTCATCCGCATCATGATAACAACAATTAAAATGTTTAAAATTGTTGCTTGCTTTAAATTGCTAAATAACATGGGGATTTTCCGGAAGTGTTGTTTGTGTTTCCAGCCTCATTTAAACTTGCCTAAATATGTAGTTTAATTATTCTTCACCTCTTGCCATGTTAACCAACATTTAATCTTGTCTTGTTCATAACCGAGATAGAAACTAAATAATGATGTGGTGTTCCGTCAATATGCAACTCGTTGCATATTGAGCTCCACTTAATTTGTAGTATTGTTTGTGCAAATTGCCATGCCATGCCTCACTAAACCGGACATGCATCATACTTGTTTGTGCATCATACTTGTTTATGCTTGTGTGTTTACCATGTTGTTTGTTTCTTTCCGGTTTGCTTCTCTCGTTAGCGTCGGTTTCGTTCCGGAGTTGTGAGGATTCGTTCGTCTACGACCGTTTGACTTCTTCTTGGATTCGTTCTTCTTCCTTGCGGGATCTCAGGCAAGATGATCATACCCTTGAAATCACTACTATCTTTGCTATGCTAGTTTGCCCGCTCTTTTGCAATGCCAATGCTACGATGCCTACCATTTGCTTGTCAGCCTCCCAAATTGCCATGTCAAACCTCTAACCCACCATGTCCTAACAAACCGTTGATTGGCTATGTTACCGCTTTGCTCAGCCCCTCTTATAGCGTTGTTAGTTGCAGGTGAAGATTGAAGTTTGTTCCTTGTTGGAACATGGAGATGTTGTTCCTTGTTGGAACATGTTTACTTGTTGGGATATCACAATATATCTTATTTAATTAATGCATCTATATACTTGGTAAAGGGTGGAAGGCTCGGCCTTATGCCTGGTGTTTTGTTCCACTCTTGCTGCCCTAGTTTCCGTCATATCGGTGTTATGTTCCCGGATTTTGCGTTCCTTACGCGGTTGGGCTATAATGGGAACCCCTTGACAGTTTGCCTTAAGTAAAGCTCCTCCAGCAATGCCCAACATTGGTTTTACCATTTGCACTAACAACCTACCACCTTCCCTTGGGTTCTGCAGACTCAAGGGTCATCTTTATTCTAACCCCCCGGGCCAGTGCTCCTCTGAGTGTTGGTCCGAACTGAGCTGCCTGCGGGGACACCTCGGGGAAACTCGAAGTCTGGTTTTACTCGTAGCTAGTCTCATCTGAGTGTGCCCTGAGAAAGAGATATGTGCAGCTCCTATCGGGATTTGTCGGCACATTCGGGCGGTGTTGCTGGTTTAGTTTTACCCTGTCGAAATGTCTTGATGTACCGGGATACCGAGTCTGATCGGAGTGTCTCGGGTGGAGGTCTATTCCTTCGTTGACCGTGAGAGCTTGTCATGGGCTAAGTTGGGACACCCCTGCAGGGTTATAAACTTTTGAGAGCCGTGCCCGCGGTTATGTGGCAGATGGGAATTTGTTAATGTCCGGTTGTAGATAACTTGACACCAGATCCGAATTAAAATACATCAACCGCGTGTGTAACCGTGATGGTCTCTTCTCGGCGGAGTCCGGGAAGTGAACACGGTGTTGGAGTTATGTTTGACGTAGGTTGCTCTAGGATCACTTCTTGATCACTACTAGCTTCACGACCGTGCCTTGCTTCTCTTCTCCTTCTCTTTTGCGAATGTAGCCACCCCATATGCTAGTCGCTTGCTGCAGCTCCACCTCACCACTCTGTCCTACCTATAAGCTTAAATAGTCTTGATCTCGCGGGTGCGAGATTGCTGAGTCCCCGTGGCTCACAGATACTTCCAAAACCAGTTTGCAGGTGCCTATGTTACCGAGCAGGTGACGCAACCAAGCTCAAGGAGGAGCTCGATGAAGATCTTGCCCTTTGTGTTGTTTCGTTCTAGTTGATCAGTAGTGGAGCCCAGTTGGGGTCGATCGGGGACCTTTGTCGCATTTGGGGTTCTTCTTTTATTTTGGTTCCGTAGTCGAACCTTGAATGTATCTGGATGATGTAATGCTTTATTCATGTAATTGTGTGAAGTGGCGATTGTAAGCCAACTATGTATCTCTTTCCCTTATGTATTACATGGGTTGTGTGAAGATTACCTCACTTGCGACATTGCTTTCAATGCGGTTATGCCTCTAAGTCGTGCTTCGACACGTGGGAGATATAGCCGCATCGAGGGCGTTACAAGTTGGTAATCAGAGCCTTCCCCGACCTTAGGAGCCCCACTGCTTGATCGTTTTTAGCGGCCGAGTTGTGTCTAGAAAAATGTTTTGAGTCATTTAGGATTATATATATCGGAGAGTTAGGAATTCTTTTTAGTCCCCAGTCTCTTCATCGCTCTGGTAAGGCATCCTGACGTAGAGTTTTGACTCTTCTCTTCTCAAATTTCACTAAATTTTTTTAGGATCACGCGGGTATCTTGGAATCGTTCCGATGGTTTTATGATGAGAACATTGTCTTGGTGCCTCCTGTCAGGGGTTTAGTGGAAGTGTCCCGGGGAGATGAGTGGATCAAAGCATATGGTTTTATACAGACTTTTGGAAAGGCCTGTATTTACAAGAAAGTGAGTGGGAGCACTACAGCCTTTCTGATAAGTATATGTGAATGACATATTTTTGATCGGAAATAATGTAGAATTATTCTGCAAAGCTTAAAGGAGTGTTTTGAAAAGAGTTTTTGAAAGCAAGACCTCGGTGAAGCTGCTTACACATTGAGCATCAAGATCTATATAGATAGATCATGACGCTTGATAAGATTTTTTCAAATAAGTACATACCTTGATAAATTTTTGAAATAGTTCAAAATGGAACAGTCAAAGAAAGAGTTCTTGCCTGTGTTGCAAAGGTATGAAATTGAGTAAGACTCAAATCCCGACCGCAGCAGAAAATAGAAAGAGAATGAAAGTCATTCCCTATGCATCAGTCATAGGTTCTATAAATGTATGCTATGCTATGGACCAGGCCTATTGTATACTCTGCCCTGATTTGGCAAGGGAGTACAATAGTGATCTAGGAGTAGATCACTGGACATTGGTCAAAATTATCCTTAGTGGAATAAGGAAACATTTCTCGATTATGGAGGTGATAAAAGAGCCCGTCGTAAAGAGTTACATCGGTGCAAGCTTTTACACCAATCCAGATGACTCTAAAAGTCTCAATCTGGATACATATTTAAAGTGGGAGCAATTAGCTAGAGTAGCTCCGCGCAGAGCATTGTAGACATAGAATATTTGCAAAGTACATACGGCTCTGAATGTGACAGACCCGTTGACTAAGCTTCTCTCACGAGAAAAACATGATCACACCTTAGTACTCTTTGGGTGTTAATCACATAGCAATGTGAACTAGATTATTGACTCTAGTAAACCCTTTGGGTGTTGGTCACATAACGATGTGAACAATGGGTGTTAATCATATACAGATATGAATATTAATGTTAAATCACATGGCGATGTGAACTAGATTATTGACTCTAGTGCAAGTGGGAGACTGAAGGGAATATGCCCTAGAGGCAATAATGAAGTTATTATTTATTTCCTTATTTCATGATAAATGTTTATTATTCATGCTAGAATTGTATTAACCGGAAACATGATACATGTGTGAATAAATAGACAAACATAGTGTTACTAGTATGCCTCTACTTGACTAGCTCGTTTTATCAAAGATGGTTATGTTTCCTAACCATGGACAAAAGAGTTGTCATTTGATTAACGGGATCACATCATTAGGAGAATGATGTGATTGACTTGACCCATTCCGTTAGCTTAGCACTTGATCGTTTAGTATGTTGCTATTGCTTTCTTCATGACTTATACATGTTCCTGTAACTATGAGATTATGCAACTCCCGTTTACCGGAGGAACACTTTGGGTGCTACCAAACGTCACAACGTAACTGGGTGATTATAAAGGAGTACTATAGGTGTCTCCAAAGGTACATGTTGGGTTGGCGTATTTCGAGATTAGGTTTTGTCACTCCGATTGTCGGAGAGGTATCTCTGGGCCCTCTCGGTAATGCACATCACTATAAGCCTTGCAAGCAAAGTAGCTAATGAGTTAGTTACGGAATGATGCATTACGTAACGAGTAAAGAGACTTGCCGGTAACGAGATTGAACTAGGTATTGGATACCGACGATCGAATCTCGGGCAAGTAACATACCGATGACAAAGGGAACAACGTATGTTGTTATGCGGTTTGACCGATAAAGATCTTCGTAGAATATGTAGGAGCCAATATGGGCATCCAGGTTCCGCTATTGGTTATTGACCAAGAATAGTTCTAGGTCATGTCTACATAGTTCTCGAACCCGTAGGGTCCGCACGCTTAACGTTACGATGACAGTTATATTATGAGTTTATGAGTTTTGATGTACCGAAGGAGTTCGGAGTCCCGGATGAGATCGGGGACATGATGAGGAGTCTCGAAATGGTCGAGACGTAAAGATCGGTATATTGGACGACTATATTCGGAGTTCGGAAAGGTTCCGAGTGATTCGGGTATTTTTCGGAGTACCGCAGAGTTACGGGAATTCGCCAGGGAGTATATGGGCCTTATTGGGCCATACGGGAATTGAGGAGAGAGGCCGAAAGGAAGGAGGCGCGCAGCCCCCCTCTAGTCCGAATTGGACAAGGGGTGCGGCCCCCTTTTCCTTCCTCCTCTCCCCCTCTTTCCCCCTTCTCCTACTCCAACAAGGAAGGAGGGAGTCCTACTCCTGGTGGGAGTAGGACTCCCCTTGGCGCGCCCCTACTAGGCCGGCCGCCCCCTCCCCCCTTGCTCCTTTATATACGGGGGCAGGGGGGCACCTCTAGGAACAACACAAGTTGATCTACGGATCGTTCCTTAGCCGTGTGCGGTGCCCCCCTCCACCATATTCCACCTCGGTCATATCGTCACGGAGTTTAGGCGAAGCCCTGCGCCGGTAGAACATCATCATCGTCACCACGCCGTCATGCTGACGGAACTCATCTCCGGAGCCTTTGCTGGATCGGAGGGCCGGAGATCGTCATCGAGCTGAATGTGTGCTGAACTCGGAGGCCCCGTATGTTCGGTGCTTGGATCGGTCGGATCGTGAAGACGTACGACTACATCAACCGCGTTGTGCTAACGCTTCCGCTTACGGTCTACGAGGGTACGTGGACGAACACTCTCCTCTCTCGTTGCTATATCATCACCATGATCTTGCGTGTGCGTAGGAATTTTTTTGAAATTACTACGTTCCCCAACACCGACTGCTTCGACAGTCGGTTGGCGAGGGGGGATGCCGGCTTGTGTTATGTAAGTTCGTTAGTCCTTAGCCATTTTTTCATGTGGGCATCCTTTCTGCCTTTAGCTCTTGCTAGTCGGGCAGCTGATTCTTCGAGCTGTGACTCCCACAAGAGAGGGCTTGGGTGCCGACACATTATTTGTCTGACTGCAGGTAGAACTTGGACATAACTCAAGGCGGCAAGTCCCCAGGCCGACCTAGTCGAACCCGGTGCCGGACAGAGAAAGTAAGTGCAGTAGGGTAATCATGGGAGTGATACCCGGCGTACATGGATAAATTAGGGCAGTCCCCGAGAACTCCTCGGGGGCCCGTTGTCTCATACTTAATACGAAGATAGCGTGATACATACTGCATTTCAATTGTAAAATCTTCGAAGAAGATTGGTGTTCCACGGGCGCTCCGACTCCTTGCCGGAGTTGTCTTTCTTGCGTGCCTTCGGCTTCTGTGCGTCGATTAGGTAATAG
The DNA here is from genome assembly GCA_963921465.1 of Triticum timopheevii. NCBI lineage: Eukaryota > Viridiplantae > Streptophyta > Magnoliopsida > Poales > Poaceae > Triticum > Triticum timopheevii. The sequence continues at coordinate 280,095,655 of OY997264.1, forward strand.
GAGTCGTTTCCCAGAGCCCGGCTGATGACAAAGGGGCCTTCCCAAGGGGCCGAGAGCTTGTGCTGGCCGGCTGTTCGCTGGATTAGCCAGAGCACAAGGTCTCCCTCTTGGAAGGTTCTTGGCTTCACTCTCCGACTGTGGTACCGGCGTAGTCCTTGCTGGTAGATGGCGGACCGACTGAGGGCTAACATCCGGCTTTCTTCTAGCAAGTCAACACTGTCTTCTCTTGCTTCCTTGGCCTCCGCTTCCGTGTACATGGTGACGCGAGGTGAATCGAACTCGATGTCAGTTGGGATGACAGCCTCAGCACCATATACAAGGAAGAACGGGGTGAAGCCGGTCGACTTGTTTGGAGTAGTGCGCAGACTCCAGAGGACGGCCGGCAGCTCGTCGAGCCAGCAGCCGGCCGAACGCTCCAGTGGCACGACCAGTCGGGGCTTGAGGCCGGAGAGGATGAGGCCGTTTGCTCGCTCGACTTGGCCGTTTGACTGCGGGTGGGCAACGGACGCTAAGTCCAGTCGGATGCCCTGTGTCGCGCAGAAACGTGCCAATGCTCCCTTGGCGAAATTTGTGCCGTTGTCGGTGATGATACTATGTGGTACACCGTACCGGGTTGTAATGTCAGCAATGAATGTCACGGCAGTCGGCCCATTCAGCTTCTTTATCAACTTTGCTTTGATCCACTTGGTAAATTTGTCTATGGCGACAAGCAGATGTGTCATGCCGCCGCGCGCCGTCTTGAATGGTCCTACCATGTCCAGTCCCCAAATGGCAAAGGGCCAAGTGATGGGGATGGTCTTGAGTGCAGAAGCCGGCAGGTGTTGCTTGGAGCCGAAGACTTGGCACCCTTTGCAGTGTTTGACTAGTTCCTTAGCATCCTCCAATGCAGTCGGCCAGAAGAATCCGTGGCGGAAGGCTTTGACAACGAGCGCCCTGGAGGTGGCATGGTGGCCTCACTCGCCTTGGTGGATGTCTTCGAGGATTGCTATGCCCTTCTCTTGTTCGACGCAGCGCTAGAAGACTCCGGTAGCGCTGCGCCTAACTAGCTCTTGATTCATTACTATGTAGGCTCCGGCTCAGCGTTGGACTTGTCTGGCCGAGATCTTGTCAGTTTGTAGTTCTCCCTTTACCAGAAACCGGAGGATGGGTTGAGCCCATGATGGAGCCGTGATTTCTTTGACTGCCAAGACGGCTACTGCAACCAGGGTGGGCGGGCTGGGTTGTGAGGAGTTGGAGTCGGCCTCTGCCTGCTGTGCCACTATAGTCCCCGGGCCGGGTTCGGCTACGGCAGTCCCCGGGCCGGGTTCGACTATGGAAGTCCCCGAGCCGGCTGCCGAAGTCCCCGGGCCGCCTGCCTGGTCCCCGAAATCGGATCCGACTGCGTCGGGGTCAGGCGGTACGAAGATGGAACTGGATTCCGGAGACGGCTTGACAGATGGCTTGAGGAGGCGTTGGAGGGCGACGCCGGTTGGTATAGCTTGTCGGGTGGAGCCTATCCGTGCCAGGGCATCTGCTTGCTCATTATCGGCTCGTGGCACGTGAAGGAACTTGCACCCCTCGAAATATCCGCTGAGCTGCTGGACAAGGAAGCAGTAGCTCGCGATGTTTGCGTCCTTGGCATCCCAGTCGCCAGATGATTGCTGAACCACTAAGTCCGAGTCGCCATAATACAGGATCCGGCGGATGCCGAGTTCCTTGGCTAGTCGGAGCCCGTGTATGAGCGCCTCGTACTCGGCCACATTGTTGGAGGCGGCAAAGTGGATTTGCAATGTGTATCTGAGCTTGTCACCTTTGGGAGAGGTGAGGATGATGCCGGCTCCCAAGCCGGTGCGCATCTTGGACCCGTCAAAATGCATCCGCCAATGAGTGGAGTCCGGAGCCGGCAGCAAATACTGGGTCTCGGCCCAGTCGATGAGGAAGTCGGCCAGCGCTTAGGACTTGATGGTGGTGCGGGGCTGGTAGTAAATGGTGTACGGAGCCAGCGCAATGGCCCATTTCGCCACTCGGCCGGATGCATCCCGGCTGCCTATGATCTCGGCAAGCGGGGCAGTGCATACGACAATGATGGGATGCTCTTGAAAATAGGGCTTGAGTTTCTTGGAGGCGAAGTACACACCATAGCACATTTTCTGATAGTGCGGGTAGTTCTGCTTGGAGGTGGACAATACTTTGCTCAAATAATATACCGGCCTCTGGACTAGCTGAGCTCGACCTTCTTCTGGGCGCTGGACCATGATGACTGTTCTGACCACCCGGCTGGTGGCGGCGATGTAGAGGAGCATGGGCTCTTTCTCAGTTGGGGCTGCCAAGACAGGCGGCGTAGACAACATCTTCTTCAACTCGTGGAAATCTTGATCTGCCTGGTCATTCCATTCAAAGTGAGCCGACTTCTTCATAAGTCGGTAGAGGGGGAGAGCCTTCTCTCCGAGCCGGCTCATGAAACGGTTCAAAGATGCCAGGCATCCAATGAACTTTTGGATGTCTCGCAGATTGGTAGGGACCTTCATTCTCTCTATGGCCTTGATCTTCACTGGGTTGCACTCGATGCCGCGTACGGAGACCAAAAAGCCCAGAAGTTGGCCGGATGGTACTCCGAACACACATTTCTCCGGGTTGAGCTTGATTTGAAACCGGCGCAAGTTATCAAAGGTTTCCTTGAGTTCTTCCAGCAGGGTGCCGCGTTTCTCCGTCTTCACCACAACATGGTCTACGTAGACGTGGGCATTTCTGCCGAGTTGCTTGAGGAGGCATTTCTGCATGCAACACTGAAAAGTGGCACCGACATTTCTCAGGCCGAATGTCATAGTCAGGTAGCAGAAAGCTCCGAATGGGGTGATGAAGGCAGTCTTCAAGCGATCAGCTGGGTTCAACTTTATCTGGTGGTAGCCGGAGTAGGCGTCCAAGAAACTCAACAGCTCGCATCCGGCTGTGGAGTCTATCACTTGGTCAATTCTTGGCAGGGCGAACGAATCTTTGGGGCAGGCTTTATTGAGGCTGGTGTAATCGATACACATGCGCCACTGCTTGTTCTTCTTCAGCACAAGGACCGGGTTGGCAAGCCATTCCGGAAAGAACACTTCCATAATGAAGCCGGCTGCCAGAAGCCGGGCTATCTCTTATCCGACTACTCTTCTCTTCTCTTCTGACAGGCGGCCCAAGGGCTGCCTGACCGGCTTTGCGTCAGATCAGACGTGTAGCTTGTGCTCGGTGAAATCCGTCGGGACACCCGGCATGTCTTTGGGAGACCATGCAAAGATGTCCCGATTCTCACGGAGGAAATCGACGAGCTCGCCTTCCTATTTGCTGTCAAGGCCTGTGCCTATGACAGCGTGCCTCTCTGGGTGCTCCGGGTCCAGGGGTATCTTCTTTGTCTCTTTGGCCGGCTGGAAAGAACCTTGAGCTTCACATTCTTTGGGGTCAGGAGACAAAGCCGGCTGCTTGCCAGCCAAGGCCACAACTCGGTCCAGCATCTTCTTTTCTTCGGCAATTACGAGGGACTCGGCCAGCCGACCACTGGCTGCTGCACACTCAGAAGACTTCTTGTAGTCTCCGGCTATGGTGATAATGCCCTTGGAACTTGGCATCTTCATCTTGAGGTAGGCATAATGGGGCACAACCATAAACTGGGCCAACGCTGGTCGGCCAAGCAGTGCGTGGTACGGGCTCTCCAAATCCACCACCTCGAACCATATTGCCTCTCGGCAGAAATGATCCTTGTCTCCAAAGAGGACATCCATCTTGATCTTGCCGACTGGTGAGCAGGACAGGCCAGGTACGATACCATGGAACACAATCCGGCTAGGCATGAGTTGCTTTGGTTTGATGTTGAGCTTCTCCATTGTGTCTCGGTACAGTATGTTGATGCTGCTCCTGCTGTCTATCAGCACGCGGGAGAAATGAGCGGCGCACCTCTCCGTCACCAGGGTAGCATCCAGAACAAGGGCGTAGGAGCCAAGGGACGGCATCACCTCTGGGTGGTCGTCCCGGCTCCAGCTGATGGGCTTTTCCGACCAATGCATAAACTCTGGGTTACTGGAGGCGACCGCGTTGACTTCTTGGTGCTGTCGGCGCCGGCTTCACCGATATCCGGTTGGCTCGTGAAGATGACGTAGGCGGCATGCTCGTCAGGGAACTCGTCGTGGACAGATCCGACTGCAGGCCAAGCGGCCGGCTGCTGGGGGGCAGGAGGCGGCTGGCCTGCTGGCGAAGGCGGCAACAACCCTTCGCCCTTGGAGATTCGGGTGAGCCAGTGGCACTTCCGGGTTGTATGGTTGGACGGCTTTGCGTCGCTGTGGAACTTGCAGGGGGCGTCAAGGGTCTGCTCGTAGGAGAATGCCGGCTGCCAAGCCGGCCTGCCGCCCTTCTGCTTCTTGGGAGCCGGTCGTCCCTCAGGCTGCTCTTCTTTGATCGTTGCCACCTGCCGACTAGTGGAAGGCGGCATTGGAGCTTTGCGCTTATTGTCGTTCTGGTACGGGCTCCACGTGGACTCTCCAGCCGGCGTCTTGGGAGCCGGTGCAAGCACTTTCCCAGAGGCGTCGACTCGGAGCTCGGTCTTCATGGAGGAGTTGGCCGTGGCGTATTTGTCCGCGATGATCAACAACTCGTCCAGGGTAGTCGGCTCGTCGCAGAGGAGACGGTGCTTGAGGAGGGTGCCCTCTCGGCACCCGGCTGTGAAGTACTCGATTGCCTGAACCTCATGCACCCCTTCGCAGGAGTTTCGGAGCTCGGCCCAACGCGTGAGGTAGTCGCGAGTCGACTCGTTGGGTCCTTGTACGCACAAGGAGAGCTGTCGGCGCTTGGGGGCCCGTTTGTAAGTGCTGGTGAAGTTGCGGATGAAGGCCTCCGTGAAGTCGAGCCAGCTGTTGATGCTGTAGGGCTTGAGGCTGTTGAGCCAGGTACGTGCCATGCCTTGGAGCATCAGGGGGACATATTTCACGGCAACGCTCCAGTTGCCGTTTGCTATGCGAACCGCGGTGGAGTAGTTGATCAACCAGTCCTCCGGCTTCACGGAGCCGTTATACTTGGGCGTGTCTCTCGGGAGCGAGAACCCTTTGGGGAAGGGCTCGTCGCGGATGAGGGGGCCGAAACAAGGCGGGCCGACATCATCTTATTCTTCCAGGGCTAGGGATCGCGCGAGGCGGTCGATTCGGTGGCGGGCATCATTCTCGCCGACTCCGTCGCGGCGACCAAGTCGGCCGCTGAGAGTCGGATGCTCGACAGGCGGCGGGGTGGGATATCTCTCCCCGCGAGGTGGAGGAGGGGGCAAGTAGCCTCGTCTCTCCACGCCTCGGGGACAGCCTTCCGCGTCGCGCTCGATGGTGATTCGTGTCCGGCTGCGGCTAGCAGCCGACTCCTTCTCTTGTGTCGCACGGGCGCCTCCCGCAGTCGGTGTACGCGACGTCGCGCCGTGTTCTCGGTGAGGTGGGCTTCCAGCTCGGACGCCGGCTTCGTGCCGCGCTGCGGCCGCGCCGATTAGCTGCTGGATGCGTCTGGTCATGTAGGGGAGTTCGTCGGCCCCCAGTCCGTTGAGCTCGTCAACGATCGACTGGGCAGCGCGTAGATTCTCGAGGGGCATGGCGTAGATCAGGCGGTCCGCACCGAACATGCTGGCAATGGCCGCGCCGTGTTGCTTAACGACGCCGACTCAGCTTGGCCCTTCTGGAGGCGGCGTGCCGAAGGCGGTTCGGTCGACCTCGCGCTGGTGGGCCTCCGTGAGGCGTCTCATGGTGTTTATCTTCTGGCCCTCTGCGATGAGGGCAGTCTCATGGTGTTTATCTTCTGGCCCTCTGCGATGAGGGCAAGGCGGCGAGCCTCCAACGCCTCGGCATCGGCGTCGGCCGGGATGGGGACGAACAGGTCCTGCAGCACCGCTTGCAGGGCGTCGTGGGTGTTCTCGTGGGAAGCAGCTCCGTGGCTGATGACCAGCACCTCGGTGATGGTGCTGCCGCCACTGTCAGCTCGCGGGAGAGGGTCGTCAAAGACGATCACGTCGGTGGGGAAGGCGTCGAGCGATGCCATGCCGAAGTCGACAAGCATCGGGTCGGTGGAGCCGACCGACTCCAGGTCCGCGATAGGCTCGCCGGAGACGTGGAGTTGGTCGAGGAGGCTGACGAGGCGGCTCTCGAGGCAGCCGGTGCCCGCGTCGGATGCGGGCTCGTCGAAGACGCAAACCTCGACAAGAAGATCGGCGAGGCAGCTCGCCACGCAGGCGTCGTCGATGCTTTGCAGCGCATCGGGGCAAGCGCCATCGGGCGTGACGGGCTGGCTACGCTTGCTGGGGAGGAAAAGGGTTCCCGTCCAGAGCAGGTCTCCGGACGACGGTGCACCTGGCCCCACGGTGGGCGCCAAATGTCGGGTGGTAGGTGCGACATATGCCAACGGATGGCTTATCATTGTGGGAGCCAGTAAGACGTCGCCGGTGCCTAGAAACGGTATAAGGCGAAGACATGCACGCCGGCGAATCTTACCCAGCTTCGGGGCTTTCCATGGAGATAACACCCCTACTGCTGCTCTGCGGGGTCTCCGCATGATCACTAGATCGACAAGTAGCTACAAGATGCTCCTTGAGCTGTTCGGTGGGAGGAGGAAGAAGGGCAAGGTTGGCTCTCTTCTCTCCCTATGGCAGTATCTAGAACTATATGAGATCAACCCTTTGCATGGGTGTCCCGGGGGGTTTATATAGGCCTACCCCCCGGGGGTACAATGGTAATCCGACCCGGGCACGGGCCCAGGCCGTCAGTGTTTGTGACCGCCGCCTTCTCCGCCGGCTTCTGGGGCCTGCCGACTGGTAGGTCCTGCCGGCTGTCGGCTCGCTGGTCGACAGGCCGGCCCCACCGCCAGGGGGACTTGTCGGGGGCCTGGTTACTGTTGCCTCGCCTCTGATGACGAGGGCTTCGCCGTGGTAAGCATGGCTACAGTGCCGCCGCCTTGCGGTCTCCAACTGTAGCCTTACCATGTCTTATCCGCTTAATGGTGTGCGCGCCCCGAGGGGGAGCAAGCCGGCTACTGGAAGCCGGCCCGGCCTTGGGCCGGCTGTAGGGGGCTTGGCCGCCTCCGGATGTCTCTCTGACCGAAGGGGCCCGCCGCCTGCGGGCCGTACTGGCGCCTCATCGTGGATGGTGTCATGACTCTCATGGCAACAGTGCCACGCCGGACGGGGGATGGCTGCCCCGTACGGCGTACTGTAGCCATGCATTTTCTGGGATTCGGGGGTGACAGGGTTTGCTGTAGCCATGCCCTGTCCCATCGTCGTTATGGGTGATGGTCTTTGGAGGCGGCGTTCGGCCGCTGGCTTCTTGGAGTCGGCCCAGTCGTGGCGTCCTGCAAGGGTTGTTTCTTGGCCGGGCCGCCTTCAGCCAGCCGGCCTAGGTGACAGTCGGCCGGAGGAAGGCGGCCCCGTGTCGTAGGTGCTTCAAGGTCCGATCGGCTCGTTGTTATTTCTGAAGGCCAAAGGGAGCCGGTTAGGCTACCCGTGGTCATGTACTCCGACACCGGGGAACGACAGCATCAGCAACATCCCAGTGACCACACTCCTCGAGGTACAGATGGGGAGATTGTTTTTCTGCACCCCCTCTCTTCGTCGAAGGGCACAACCGTAGTGGTGGCGCAAGTTCTCGGGTGAATCGCAACCCTCTGGCCGCTCCCACCGCGGGCACGGCTGCAGGGCACACGCCACCCCCGGGACGGGCAGACCCAGGCACTATGCCCAATGGTGTCGCTGGCCCTCAAGCCCCTCCATCGCGTCACCATGCCATCCAAGCGGCTGGTTCGCAATATCGAGGGCACGACATGGTCGCCATCGGCACCAGCAGGAGCCGAGCGACACTGCGGTCCACGTCATCATCACCTATGCCAAGCACTGCCTCAGAGGCCATGGCGCGGGCCCAGCTGCTGTTGATATTTCCACCGGTAGCCGATCAGATGGATGAGTGGCGTGCCACCATCCAAAGTCTGATTGGTTTCGCCGAGGCGGGAGACAACAGCGAGCTGGCCCGCCACGGCCTCCACAAGCGACAACAACGGCTCATGCGGCTGGCCGCACGGAAGGGGCTGCCCCCATGGTGCAGTCCCCACCTCGACAAGCAGTACGGGAGCCACGTAACCAAGAGCCTGACAATGTCTCGATGGCCTCCTCTGACCCTTGAGCATGTCGATACCAATGGCGAGCTCTGGAGGATCGAGCGGCGCCCTGACAACCACTGCCAGCCCAATGGGTGTGATGGCACCGACGTCGACGAGCCCACGCTCAGAGATGGCAGGTGCCTACCTTTTGAGGTCGGATGCCCTACCTTCACCCGTGAGCTGCAGCAAGTCCGTTGGCCGTCCGCTTGCACGTTCAAGGCAGATAAGTATGATGGGAGGCTGAACCCAGCAGAGTTCTTGAGCATCTACACTATCGTTGTTCAGGCTGCCGGTGGAAGAGATGAGAAGGTATTCGCCAACTACTTCCCTTGGGCACTCAAGTCAAATGTGAGGTCTTGGCTGATCCACCTGCCAGAGAACTCCATTGTGACCTGGGCAGACCTGTCCATGAGTTCATTGGATCCTTCACGGGCGGCCATCAAGAACCAGGAAGGCCCACCGACTTGTAGATTCTCCAGTAGTAAGAAGGAGAGACTCTGCGGAAGTACTTGCAAAGATTCAACAGAGTCCACAGAAATATTCCAGATATCCACCCAATAGCTGTGGTGGCAGCCTTCCAATCCAATGTGCGCAAACGCAGGATATGTTCCAAGATGAACATTCGGTTTCCCAAGACTGTGAAGGAGTTGTATACCTCGGTTGACAAGTCTGCTTGAGTGGAATACGGGAGGAAGCTCCCTGGAGAGGAAGACCACGTCGACATCGACTCAGAGGATGACGACGAGTCCACCAGTCAGAGGAAGAAGAATAAAAAGTGCATCAAGAAACACAAGGATAAGGATGTGTTAACAGTTGAGAGATCGGTCACACCTAGTACCGGCAAGAAGGCTAAAGCTGAAGCCCCCGACAAGGAAGCTGCCGCGTGCGCTGACTGCCGGGAGGTTGCGGTTGCCGAGAAGGCTGGGAAGGGTGATGGACCGTACTGCAAGATTCATCAGACCAAGGGCCACGATCTCCAAGAGTGTCATCTGGTTGAGAAGCTCGTCAAGAAGCAGGGGTGAGTATGAGAAGCATGATAAGGAAAAAGGTCAGAACGGCGCTGGCGGAAAGGGCCAGGGCGGTGAAGCAAATCTCCCCAGCAATGCTCAACAGAACCAAGGGAAACCCGCCAGGGGCCGAGAGAAGGAAGATTGCAAAGATGAAAGTGATGGAGGGGATGAAGAGGAAACCAGTGAGCAGGAGTTCTAGAAGACCACTGACGCCCTGTGCATTGACGGGGGTGCATCTTTGCCCTCCTCTCACCGCCAACTTAAACAGTGGGCGTGTGAAGTCAATACCATTAAGCTAGTGGCAGGTTCATAGAAGCCGCTCAAATGGTCACGCATGCCCATCATCTTTGATGAAGAGGATCATCCTGACCGCACTACTGCGGTAGGGTGCTTGCCGTTGTTGGTCTCTGTAACGCCCCGGGTTCGATGCGCCAGGTGTCCGCCAGTTATTCGCCGTCGTTGCCATTTCATTTGCTTGCGTGTTGCATTTTTCCATGTCATCATCTGCATTTTATCATGTCATCATGTGCATTTCATTTTGCATACATGTTCGTCTCATGCATCCGAGCTTTTTCCCCGTTGTCCGTTTTGCAATCCGGCGCTCCTATCTCACTCGGCGTCCCCTTCTTGTCTCTTTTCATGTGCAGGTGTTAAACTTTCTCGGAATGGACCGAGGTTTGCCAAGCGGCCTTGGTATAGCACCGGTAGACCGCCTGTCAAGTTTCGTGCCATTTGGAGGTCGTTTGATACTCCAACGGTTAACCGGGTAACCGTAAAGGCCTCTTTTGTTTGCAACCCAACACCCCTTCCAAAGTAGCCCAAAACCCAGCAAACTCCCCTCCATGCTCTCGGTCGTTCGATCACGATCGCGTGGCCGAAAACCGCTTCTCATTTGGACTCTCCTAGCTCCCTCTACCTATAAATTAGCCTTCCCCTCCGAAATTTCGGGCGAAACCCTAGTTTTCTTCCTCCCCGTGCCACCGGACACGTCCGCGCTGCCGCCGGACATGTCCGCGCGCTGTCCCGATGAATCGTAGCCCGACACCTGTCCGCAGCCGTCGTCCCCGCGGTCGCGGCCCGCCGAGCCCATCGCGGGCCCGTGCGAGCCCGCCCGCGTCGCCGCCGCCCGCCCGCGGGACGCCCCCGCGCCCGCGCCGGCGCCCCGCCGCCGTTCGCCGCCGCCAGCCGCCCGCGCCTCCGCCTCGCCGCCCCGGTCGCCGCCGCCTCCGTCCGCCGCCGGAGGGCGCCACCCGGCGCCGCCCGCCGCTGCCGACCCGGATCCCTGCCCGGCCGCGCCTCGCCTCGGCCCGTGGCCTCCTCTGCGGAGCGCCGGCAGCCCGGCCGCCCTCGGACCTCGCCGGCCGCGAGCTCCGGCGCCGTTCGCCGCCGCGTCCGCCCGCCGGGGGCCTCGCTCCGGCCTCTGTGCCGCCCGGTCGCGCCTCCCCGGCCTTCCCCCGAGCCCCTCGGCGCCGCCTTCTTCCCCAACTCCGGCGAGTGGTCCAGCCATCCTCGAGCTGCTACAGTACCCGCCGGACCTGGTCCAGATCCAGATCCATTTCGGAGGTTGCCCTCGTTTTTGACCAAGTCCCCGTTATGTTAACATAATCATGCCATGTTCATGCCATCACATCTCTGCATCCGTAGCTCCGTTTTGTGCGTGTAATATGTCAAATTGTTCGCCTCGACGAGTACTTCATTTCTTTCCATTGCATCATTTTTATTTGAGCTCATATTGATGCCCGAAATGCTGTTGGAAGAGTGCATGTTGATGTTAATCTGCTGAAACTGTTATAACTTGCTCATTTGTCATTTTTGCCATGATTGATGTGTGCATCCTATGAGGTTGATGTCTACATGTGTTTTGATCTATGCCATGCCATCTTTCCAGGGGTGTATGCCATGTATTTTTGTGATCAATGTGGTGACTAGCACAAGCATGCAAACTAGGCTTCGTGATATTGCTGATTTTAGTCCCTGTTCTGCTGTTATTTTGATGCCATGTAAACTTGATGCTACAGAGAGATCCATGCATATTTTGAGATACTTCAGTAAGGGTGTTTTGAACATATGGTTATTGTCTATCATTCATGCCCTTGTTTGCAATTATGTAGTAGCCTAGCATGTCATTTGAGTGCTCTACTTTTGCTTCAAAATGTTTCCTGGCAGATTGTTTACATGTTATTCAATATGGCCAAGCTTGCTATAGTTGATCCTTGCATGCTATGGACTTGTTCTTGCCTTGGTTTGTTTCACAAACATGATGCTTATCTTGTTATGTAATGACTTGTGGTGAGTGAATCGAGCTTGTTAAGGAGGGTACTTGCTGTTGCTGTTCTGCTAGGCAGATTCTGTTATATTTTGTTGCTATGTAAACATGTTGCTACTAATCATTCTATGCATAATCTGGAGATGTCCTATAAATATGTTTTGATCTACATGTCTTCCTCTATCCATTATGCCCCTGGTTGTAATTATAGCCTGCTGGAACATGTTGTTATCTTGCTTCAAAGTCGCTTCATAATGTTGCTGTCAGCCTGTTAACATGAAGTTCAATGTTTCCATGATTGTTTCCTAGTGATCCATGCACCCTATGAACTTGCTCTTGCCATGCTTAACTTCACAAACATGTCTTCTTACTGTTGGTTGCCTTTCCATGCCATGTATTGCTCTGTGGTGAGTGGTTCAAGCTCACGAACATGCCTACTTATTGTTGTTCCTGCCATGTATGAATCTGTAATATAACTTGCCATGTTTACATGGGTGCCATCATATTTTCTGATCCTTTTTGGCTCATGGTCAGTAAGAGACTTTTGATCTATGCATTTATTAGTATCATGCCATACCTTTGTTTGCCATGGTAAGTTCCTGTAACATGTCGTTTGATAGCTCTAAACTTTGCAACCTGATGTTATTTCTGCAAAGTCTGAAACTGTTATTATTTGCAATCTTTCCATGTCTTTTTGAGCATGTTCTAGTGATTTCTGGAGATAGTTCAGTGTTCATGTTTTGTTATGCTTTACCAGTACTTTATGCCCATGCCTTTTGTTATTATGTTGAGTTGCTGTAGCATGTTGTTTTGATGCTTGCAATATGCCTAGTTGCTGTTTTGGACAGATTGTTGTTAGGACTTGTATAGTGTGTGTGTGTTGAACCGTTGCTCCGTTTTGAGTGTGCTCTATATGAAACTTGCTTGATTTTGCATGTTGTTTCATATTATCATGTTGCATCCTTGTTTTGAGGTGTTTGCTTGATGTTTGGGTGCATTTTGCATCAATGCCATGTTTAACTTGTTTTGCTCATATCTTCTAGGCCGTAGCTTCGAATCTAATGAACTTTATATGTAACTTGACTAGAATTTCGTGTAGTTCATCTTGGTGCATCTTAACTTGCTGTTTAACAACTTGAACATAAGGTTTATTCAGATCTGGACCAATTTCGAAATTCGCATATGAGGACTTACCGGAATTGTTATATGTTGTTTCCGGCCTCATTTAAACTTTCCTTGATGTGTTGTTCTTGTTTGCATCATCTCCTGCCATGAGTAGCTTCATGTAGCTTTTCCATGCATCATGCTTGTTTTGCATCATGCCTTGTTCATGTGTGGTGTGTTTACCATGTTGTGTGCTTCTTCTTGTTAGTTCCTGTTTCGTTGTGATCGTGAGGATTCGTTCGTCTACGGTTGGTTCGGCTTCATCCGTTCGTCTTCTTCATGGACTCGTTCTTCTTCCTTGCGGGATTTCTGGCAAGATGACCGCTACCCTGGATCTCACTACTATCATTGCTATGCTAGTTGCTTCGTTCTATCGCTATGCTGCGCTACCTATTACCTATTTATCAAGCCATCCCATATTGCCATGAACCTCTAAACTTTGACACCTTTCCTATGCAAACCGTTGTTTGGCTATGTTACCGCTTTTGCTCAGCCCCTCTTATAGCGTTGCTAGTTGCAGGTGAAGTTGAAGATTTCTCCATGGTGGACAGGATTTTGGTTGGGATATCACAATATCTCTTATATTATTAATGCATCTATATATTTGGTAAAGGGTGGAAGGCTCGGCCTTATGCCTGGTGTTTTGTTCCACTCTTGCCGCCCTAGTTTCCGTCATACCGGTGTTATGTTCCCAGATTTTGCGTTCCTAACGCGGTCGGGTGATTTATGGGACCCCCCTGACAGTTCGCTTTGAATAAAACTTGTCCAGCAAGGCCCAACCTTGGTTTTACCATTTGCCTCACCACCACCCATACCCTTCCCTTGGGTCGGCCAACCCAAGGGTCATCTTTATTTTAGCCCCCCTGGGCCAGTGCTTGTCTAAGTGCTGTTCCGAACTAGAGTCCTTTGCAGCACCCCCTCAAGGAAACTTGAGGTCTGGTTTTAGTTGTACAGAGTGCTCATCCGGTGTTGCCCTGAGAACGAGATATGTGCAGCTCCTATCGGGATTGTCGGCGCATCGGGCGGCTTTGCTGGTCTTGTTTTACCATTGTCGAAATGTCTTGTAAACCGGGATTCCGAGACTGATCGGGTCTTCCTAGGAGAATGTCTATTCCTTCGTTGATCGCGAGAGCTTGTCATGGGCTATGTTGGGACACCCCTGCAGGGTATAAACTTTCGAGAGCCGTGCCCGCGGTTATGTGGCAGATGGGAATTTGTTAATGTCCGGTTGTAGATAACTTGACACCAGATCCGAATTAAAACGCATCAACCGCGTGTGTAGCCGTGATGGTCTCTTCTCGGCGGAGTCCGGGAAGTGAACACGGTTTCTGGGTTATGTTTGACGTAAGTAGGTGTTCAGGATCACCTCTTGATCATTGCTAGTTGACGACCGTTCCTTTGCTTCTCTTCTCGCTCTCATTTGCGTATGTTAGCCATCATATCATGCTTAGTCGCTGCTGCAACCTCACCACTTTACCCCTTCCTTTCCCATTAAGCTTTGCTAGTCTTGATACCCATGGTAATGGGATTGCTGAGTGCTCGTGGCTCACAGATTACTACAACAACAGTTGCAGGTACAGGTTATGCGATGATCTTGACGCGAGCGCGATGTTTGCTTGTTTGGAGTTCTTCTTCTGCTTCTTCTTCGAGCAGGGGATAGGTTCCAGGTCGGCAGCCTGGGCTAGCAGGGTGGATGTCGTTTGAGTTTCTGGTTGTGTTTCATCCGTAGTCGGATGGTGCTCTTATGTATGATGATGTTGTATTCGTGTGGCATTGTATGCCTCTTGTATGTATCCCCACCTATTATGTAATGTTGATGTAATGATATCCACCTTGCAAAAGCGTTTCAATATGCGGTTCTATCCTTGGTGGGACCTTCGAGTTCCTTTTGGATAGGGTCGCATATTGGGCGTGACAGTCTCACCAACAATCCACAACCTCAAGGTTACAAAGATGTTGGTTGATGGCGGGGCTGGGTTGAATCTGATTTCCCCACAAGTTCTCAGCAAGCTCTAGATAGCAGAGGAATACCTTAAATCCACAGACACGTTTCAAGGAGTCAATCCCGACAGGAGTTGTCCTAAGGGAAAGATCAAGTTGCCCGTGACATTTGGGGGAGAGTTGAACTACCGGATTGAGAAGATTGTGTTTGATGTGGTCGACCTTCCCCTGATGTACAATGGAATCCTTGGGCGCCCGTCCCAGGCCAAGTTCATGGCGGCATCCCACTATGCTTACAACACCTTGAAGATGCCAAGACTGATGGGCGTCATTTCCATTCCATCAGATAAGAAAGACGCGATGATATGCGTGGATAAGATGTACTAGGACGCTGTCGCGGCAGAGGCCGCCGAAGCCACAGTGCCCGCCAAGGAAAGCAAAGGAAAGAAGAAGGATAGTAGGGACGCCAGCAAGGAATCCGGGAAGCGTGCCCCTACAGAGTGCACATCACTTGTTGATGACGTGCCGGAGAGTTCCAATAGCAAGAGGACCAAGGTTGTTGCACACCATGTGAAAAAGGTCCCATCAAGGCTGGCCGGTACTGATGGTACTTTTACCATCAGTACCACCCTTGATGAAAAATAGGAAAGCATGCTCGTTGCCTTCCTGCGGGCGAATATCGGTGTGTTTGCTTGGCAACCATCTGATATCCATGGTGTTCCTAGGGAGGTAATCGAGCACCACCTTGCTATCTGCCCACATGCCCAACCCGTCAAACAAAAGGTGCAGAAGCAGGCCTTAGAGCGGCAGTAGTTCATTGCCGAAGAGATCAAGAAACTTGAGGCAGCTGGTTTGGTCAGAGGAGTACTACATCCAACATGGTTAACAAACCCAGTGGTTGTGCGCAAGGCTAATGGGAAATGGAGGCTGTGCATAGATTTCACAGATTTGAACAAGGCATGCTCGAAGGACCCATTCCCCTTGCTGCGCATTGACCAGATTGTGGATTCCACTTTGGGGTGTGATTTTCTCTCCTTCCTAGATTCATACTCTGGGTACTATCAGATATTCATGTCTAAGTAAGACGAAGAGAAGACCTCCTTTATCACCCCATGTGGCACATACTGCTTTGTGCGCATGCCTTTCGGGTTGAATAGTGCCAGGTCCACTTTTGCAAGAGCAGTCCAAATTGGTTTCGAGCCATAGTTGCATAGGAATATTGAAGCTTATATGGATGATATCGTGTTCAAGACCAAGGACAAATCGACCCTAATCCATGATTTGAATTATACATTTGCCAATCCACGCAAGATCAACTTGAAGCTAAACCCGGAGCAGTGTGTGTTTGGCATTCCCTCCGGTAAGCTACTTGGCTTCTTTATGTCCCATCACGGGATCAAAGCCAACCCAAATAAGATCAAGGCCATCGAGCAGATCCAGGACCCGAGATAGTTAAAGATGTGAGACGTCTGACAAGATGCGTTGCCGCGCTTAGTAGATTCATCTCCAAGTCTGCCGAGCGCGCCTTGTCATTCTTCAAAATTTTGAAGAAGGCAGGACCTATGAAGTGGACCCCGGAAGCACATGCAGCATTGCAAGATCTGAAGACCTACTTGTCTTTTGTGCCCACTTTAATTGCACCCAAGCCACAAGAGCTGATGCTGCTGTATCTGGCATCGATTAATCAGGTGGTTAGTGCAGCATTGGTGGGACAATGGGAAGTGGAGGAAACAAGAACCTCATCATACATCTCTCCAAGAGCAGAAAGGGAGGATAGGACGGCAAGGTCAGGTATGGATCAGAGCAAAGAGAAGCACGTCAACGAAGGCAACCCCAAGGACGCGGCAAGAAAGAAAGTGGTGCATCGCCCAGTATACTTTGTCAGTTCCCAATTGCAGGGGGCTAGATCCAGGTATTCTGGTGTGAAAAAATTGATTTTTGGCCTCGTCATGGCCTCAAGGAAACTACGTCACTACTTCCAAGCCCATGACATCATGGTTGTCACACGCTTTTCGTTGCAAAGGATACTCCAGAACCTAGAGGCTACCGGCAGAATAGTGGAATGGGCTCTAGAGTTATCCAGCTTTGGCCTGAAGTTTGAAAGCACGTCAACAATTCAGATCAGGGCATTGGCAGAGTTTATTGCAGAATGTACGCCAACCCCTCACGAGGAATTGCTGGAAACAGTTATTCCCGGTAAGGAATCACCCCAAGAATGGATCATGTATTTTGATGGCGCCTTCTCCCTCCAAGGTGCAAGGGCCGGCGTGCTTCTCGTCACTGCCACTAGCGAGCACCCGAAGTACGTTGTCCAGATGCATTTTCTTTGGGAAGATGCGGCCAACAATACAACAGAGTATGAAGGGCTCCTTGCCGGGCTCGGGATTGCCATAGAATTGGCAATTAAAAAGTTGATCATTCGAGGAGATTCATAGCTTGTGGCCAGACAAGTCAACAAGGATTACCGAAGTCCATTGATGGAGGCATATGTCAAGGAAGGGAGAAGATTGGAGGAGCGCTTTGACGGATTGCAAACAGAGCACATGCCCCGTGCGGAAAACATCGTTAATCATTTGTCAAAGTGCGCTACGCAGAAGCTACCTGTGGAACCAGGAACTTTTGTTCTCCATCTTACTTAGCTCTCAGTATCCCCAACAACGATGGCCAGAAAGAGGAGGAAATTGGACTCCGGTAAGCCTCTCCCGGTAGAACCCCTCGAGGTTCTTGGCAGGGACCCTGCCGGAAACAACTCCCCTTCGGTTGCTGGGCTGCACCTTACTGCCAGGCCACTGGATCCCACGAATGAGGAGGTGCCGCTAGTCCTCTTTGCCGAGCCTCAGGCTCCAACTTGGGTGAGGCACATAGTCCATTCCTCCAAAATGGAGAACTTCCTGAAGAGCAAGAAGAAGTGGAAAGAGTAGCCCAGAGGGTGAGTATGTATCAGTTTGTCGATGACACTATGTATAGAAGAAGGCCCAACGATGTGAAATTGAAGTGCATTTGTCGGGAAGAAGGAAAGGAATTGCTGGTAGAGATACACAAAGGAATGTGCGGCTACCACATTAGTTCAAGGGCTTTAGTTGGGAAGCATTCTGACAAGGATTCTATTAGCCCACTTCCCTCCAGGATGCGGTTGAGCTAGTCACCAAATGTGAATCCTACCAATTCCATTCCAAGAATATCCATCTGCCTGCCCAAGCACTTCAGACAATCCCACTGTCATGGCCGTTTTCGGTCTGGGGGCTCGATATCCTCGGCCCTTTCCCCCGAGCTGCCAGGGCTTTGAATTCTTGTTCATTGCAATCGACAAGTTTACAAAGTGGTCGGAAGGAGCTGCCGTGAGAAAGGTGACTACTCAGTCAGCTATCAAGTTCTTGAAAGATTTGGTGTACCGCTTCGGGGTTCTTGCCCGGATCATCACTGACAACGACACCCAATTCACGAGCCGCGCCTTCATGCAATATGTTCATTCCCTCGGAAGCAAGATCTCGTTTGCCTCTACCGCACATCCCAGAAGCAATGGACAAGCTGAGAGGGCGAACGCTGGAGTGCTGCGGGACCTCAAGACAAGAATGTTTGATAAGCTGCTAAATTGCGGAAGGTGGTGGATCGATGAGCCGCCGGTGGTTCTTTGGTCCCACAGAACGACACAAAATCGAGCTACCGAGCAGACTCCCTTCTCCCTAATCTACGGGGTAGAACTAGTTATCCCGATGGAACTCATTTACGGGTCACCTCGAGTACTTGCCTGCGATGAAGTAGCGCAGGAACAACACCGGCGTGATGACAGTGTGCCTATAGAGGAGAACCGTCTCTGGGCTGCTACGCGTGCTACATGCTACCAGCAAGCCCTGCGTCGCTATCATAGCCGCAGGGTTCGTGCCCGGTGTTTTGAGGAAGGCGACCTTGTCCTGAGGCGCGTTCAGTTTGCTAAGGGTGCAAACAAGTTGTCGCCAAAATGGGAAGGCCCTTACCGGGTAGTACGAGTCACCAGACCTGGTGCCGTCCGTCTGGAGACCGGAGATGGCATTCAATTGCAAAACTCATGGAAAATTGAGCATCTCCACAAGTTCTACCCGTAAGGCGCAGCTATCGAGCCCTACCCGGCAGCCACCCTTTTCGACATGCCTTGCCTCAGTTTCATGTAACCCTTGTACAAAGCCAGGCGCAGACCCTGAGCAACAGAGAAATAAATGAAGCGCTGGCCCCCCCCGACAATTTGCATGCATGCATAAGCATATCATGAGCATCGCATGTTCACGTAGACAAGATCGCATCTGGCATCATCTTCATATGCATAAACTGCAGGCTCCTGCCGTGGACTAAATCCTCAAGAAGGAGATAAGAAGACAAGCCAGCACTGTGGTCTCCGGCAAGCCAAAGAGATAAGTTCTTCCTCTTATCCATACGTGTTCTGTAAGTGAGAACCTGTGCATAAGAAAACCCTGCTACTCCTTTGAAACTTAGGTGCTCCCACCCTTTGACTCGAATGCTGCTTCGGTCAGGGTGGTTGCAGTGGCCTTTGATGGATAAGGCCTGGCAGGGGGCTGGTCCCTCTTTACAGTTTGTGCCTGGTAGACTTACTCCCCGGCAGTAAGACAGAGGGTACCGACAGGATAGCCTTCCGGGGAACTCGTTTATTTAAAAACATAGAGGCATCCCACCTCTGCATGGACATACACATGCGCGAGTCCCCGGCAAGGTTCATCTTTTTCATTAACATCCAGATCAAACAAGTACAGACCTTACATGACACAAACATGGATTCAAGAGATTACATTATTTGCACTAAAATTTGGCAAAGGCCTACAAATTTAAGATTGAAAAAAGATAAGTGCTCCGTGATGCCCCTTCTTGTCCCCCTCCTCCTAGGTACTGTGGCAGGAAGTGAGGAGAGAAAAAGGAGCGCCTGGGAAGAATCCCAGCCTGACTCCGTCGGGCTCCAGGAAAGGTAGCCTGTCGGGGGTAGGAGGGCGCAGACGAAGGCGCTGGTGAAGAAATTGGCAGAGATGATCCGCCAACTGCCACCACCAACGCCAGCAGGACGCGGCAGAGTGAACAGAGCTGCAGCCCGAGAGGAAGCCTGTCGGGGTCCAGCTGGAAGGCTGCCGGAGGAGACGAAGGCACCACCTCCACCTCTGCTCCCGGCTCCCTGGCAAATCACCTTGTCAGAGAGGAGGTGTTGATGCAGATGATGGTGCTGCCGCCTGACGGTGACAGTGCGGATGGTGTTCAGCCAGAGTCAATGTCGTCGCCCTCCCGATCGACGTCGTCATCCTCACCGTCACTGTCCTCCTCATCGCTGTCGCGCGAGGAGGAGCTTTCATCGTCAGTCGAGCTCTCCGCGCAGCACCCGAAGTGAGCACCCAAGCTCCCAAAAACCTTGACGGAAAAAAATTGTCCTCCATTAACTTAAAATGGAGGGCATGCCCCTCCGGCAAGCTATGGGTGCGAGCGAAAGTCTTCCAGCCCCGACGGAAGTACATAACGTGAGGGGCATGGAAGTCTACATCCATGCAAATGTTGCCATTCCCGCAGCCCCTCATGTGCGACTTCAGCACACGCGGTTGCTAAAGCTCCATCACCCTTGCGAATGGGGTAGGAAGACAAAGACGACCATGTGGGGGCTTGTACAGCCTGATGACAAACTCCAGGGGCTGGTCTCTGACATGGCCTTCCATCAGAGGAGGAGCCTGCGATGGGGGGCGCAGCTAGAGTGCTACCCCGTCCTCCTCCCCCCCGGCCACCACGACGACCATGACTTCGTCCTCTCCCTCTCCCTCTTGCAGCGAGTTCGACCTCCGCACTCTCGGGAGGGAGAGGGAGACGCTGTCGAGCAGAAGCCCTCGTCACCACTAGTGAAGCACCACTACAGTCTCGCCCTCTCATCATGACAAGCAGAGAAATTTGAAGAAAAGGAAAAAGGAGGGTGTGTGAGCAAAACATGCCGCTCCTACCTCCCTTTTTATTGAAGAACGAGGCAGGGGGCTGGCCTTTCACTCAGAAGACGACTGCCCTCCTCCTCTAATACAACTTCCCTGCACCTTCAACGGCTCAAGAAATCAAGGCCGCCCCTCTGTGCCAACCAGCGACATCTGGCTTTCTGCGATTTTGCCCATTTCCGCGCCCTCCGCATCCACCACCTACACTATGCAATGCATGCGAGACACGTGGCAGATGCGCCAGGAATGGGAGGTAAGCAAGGTGACAATTTCTGCCCCATGATTGTGGGACGTGGGCGAGCCATGGATCATGTTTCGGTTTCTCTCGTAATGCCTCACACGACGTGCAGGAAAACCGGAAACTAACACAAATTCAAGTTAAGAAAGGAGCAAAGAAGATCTCAAAGGGTAGAGACGATCTTGCGCTCCTGCCTGTGCACTGGTTAGGGCCTGCCCCGACGATGCCCAGCGGCGTGTTCGTGCCAGGCCCGGGGGCTCCTGTCGGTGCAACAAACCCTGGGCCCGTTTCCCAGACCGTGCACAGGCGCGAAGGCAAAGATTAAAACACCAAGATCAAACCAAGCAAGGAGGACCAATTCATCAAAGGGTCCAAGTGCAGATAAGGAAGATCAAGATGAGCCAGAGAAGCAAGGTACCGCGAAGGAAAGAACCTCCCTTGCTAGGCAGGCGAGCCTGGTGAGGTTGGGTTTTCCTCGGAAGCATATTCCTAGATCGTCCTAGCAGGCCCTGCCGAGGCATGCGGAGTCTAGCCAGTCCACCGCTCCACCTCACGAGTGACGCAAGTCACTGATCAGTGCAGTGTCAAGCCCCAAGATGACTAAGTGGCTGCTTTTCGCGACATGGCAGTCACTTCCCACAGCAAACACCTCCATATGACACCCGTCATGAGACGTGTCAAGCAAGCAGGCACGTAGCTGGCAGGATAGGCCGACAAGGGCTGCCGGGCACGTTGTGATGTGACTCTAGACGGTGCATTTAATGTGCCCCTGTCAGCCTGTAGAGTTAGGTATGATAGCACTATTTGCTATCTAATCAGTATGTAAAGACTGATTTGCCACTATGGTGACCCCTTAACCTATAAAAGGAGGCCGATGGCAACCGTAGAAAGGGTTCGCGAGGTTGGCAAGCACGGCCCTTCACATATGCATACGTACATAGCCACTTCGCCTCGAGGCAACCCTGCTAGGCAAGTGTGATGCGCCCACCACCATCTTTTCCACCATCAATCAACCAAAGCAGGAGTAGGGTTTTACGCCTCGCGGCGGACCGAACCTGGGTAAAAACAGCCCGTGTGATCTCTGTCGCGCTGCACGATGCTTCTCTGCTCTTTATGCAACGTGTCCACCCCCCCGCCAAACCCAAAGGGGCTCATAGCCCCATAGGTGGCCGTGGTTCCCAACAACAAAAGCGTTCTTGAGGGCACACGGGAATTTCATCTAGTCACTTTCATCATGTTGGTTTAACTCGCGTTCGCTACTTTGATAATTTGATATGTGGGTGGACCTGGTGCTTGCGTGCTGTTCTTACTTGAACAAATCTCCCACTTATGATTAAACCCCTCGCAAGCATCCACAACTACAAAAGAAGAAATAAGATAACAATCTAACCATAGCATTAAACATATGGATTCAAATCAGGCCCTTACGGAATGGTGCATAAACTAGGGTTTAAGCTTATGTCACTCTAGAAACCCATCATCTAATAACTACTCCACAATGCATTCCGTTAGGCCCAAAGATGGTGAAGTGTCATGTAGTCAACATTCACATAACACCACTAAGGGAATCACAACATACATATCATCAATATATCAAACGAATACATATTCACATAATTACTTGCAACATGACTTCTCCCGTGGCCTCAAGAACAAGGGCAACTACTCACGAATAATATTCATGCTCGATTAGATGGATATTAAATAGCATAATGGATCTGAACATACAATATTCCACCAAATAAACCATCTAGCATCAACTATAAGATGTAATCAACACTACTAGTCACCCATAGGTACCAATCTGAGGTTTGATACAAAGATTGAACACAAGAGATGAACTAGGGTTTGAGATGAGATGGTGTTGTTGAAGATGTTGATGAAGATTGGCTGCCCAAAGATGAGAGGGTTGTTGGTGATGATGATGGCTTCGGTTTCCCCCTCCCGGAGGGAATTTCCCCTGGCGGAATCGCTCCACTGGAGGGCAAAAGTGCTCCTGCCCAAGTTCCACCTCGAGACGGCGGCGCTCCGTCCCGAAAGTCCCCTCCTTATTTTTCTATGTCAAAAGACCTTATGTACCAGAAGATGGGCACCAGAGGTGGGCTGAGGAATCCACTACCCACCAGGGCGCGCCAGGGGGGCTGGCTCGCCCTAGTGCCTTGTGGGCACCTGGGTGGCCCCTTCTAGTAGTTCTTTTCTCCAAAATTTATTATACATTCCAAAATATTTCCACATAAAACTTCAGCTCATTTGGAGATGTGCAGAATAGGTACCTCTGACATAGCTTTTTCAGGTCCAGAATTCCAGCTGCCGGTATTCTCCCTCTTTGTATAAACCTTGCATATTATGAGAGAAAAGGCATTAGAATTACTCCACAAAGTGTTAATGCATAAAAAACTATAAATAATAGTAGGAAAACATGATGCAAAATGGACGTATCAACTCCCCCAAGCTTAGACCTCGCTTGTCCTCAAGCGAAAGCCGATATAAAAAATCATGTCCACATGTTTAGAGAGAGAGGTGTCGATAAAAAAAATACGGACATAGTAGCATCATGCTTAATATTATAACAGCAACAAACTTTATCATAAAGCTCTATCAGATAACTTCTCATGAAAAAGTAACAATTCATCACAACATCGAAGTAAAAAGCATAAACTTTATTGAAAACCAACAAACTATGTTCTCAGTCAACTTTGCAACTACAATTCATCATATTTTCAGGAAGGGTCATGTATCAGAGACTTTTGGCGAGTCCACATATAAACCATCATTTAATCTTCTATGATTGCTAACACTCACAACATATATATGAGCAAAAAGTTTCAACCAAACACATAGAAAGATAGGGGCTTATAGTTTCGCCTCCCAACTTATTCACCTCAAGGGTGATCTCAACAATAATAACTCATGATCACTCGCATCCAACTTGATATATGTGCCTAGATCTTTCCCCAGCACATGATGCTTGCCAAAGATAAAAATATAAAAATGAATAGAGGAAAATACTTTGATTCTTGCATAAAAAGTAAATACATAAAGTAAAAGATAGGCCCTTTGCAGAGGGAAGCAGAGGTTGTCATGCGCTTTTTGGTTGTATGAACAATCTCTTAACGAAAAAGAATGTCACATTATATTGCCCCTTATGATAGCAACCTTTATTATGCAGTCCGTCGCATTTATTACTTTGCCATCACAAGTTCGTAGAACGCTTAATTTCTCTTACACTAAATAATCAAACACATTTAGAAGCAATTTTTATTGCCTCATTGCACCGACGACAACTTACATGAAGGATCTTACTCAATTCATAGTGATGAGGACATCAATACAATTGTTACACCCACAGCCCCTGCTGCTATACCTAGTGGAGCAATTACTAGAGCTCGCGCACGCCAATTAAATTACGAGGTACTTCCGTTTCTTGGTAATGATTCTAATGTTCATGAGAATATGATGCTGCCTAAATTGGATACATTTGTTTTGCTTATAAATGAAGGGCCTAGCTTGGATAAGGATGAACATTGGAGCAAGAACAAGCATGGAGATGATGGCATGCGCAAGGGGAACAAGAACAGAGGTACAAGTGATGATTTCAGGACGTTGAAGCCACCATAATGAGTGCATGAAGCCTTGGACGAAATATACCAGATGCTACTTCATAACTTTCGTCCAGAGGCTATTCTAGGTGTTGCGTCACCTTATTATTGGGCTAGGCCCATGTAATTTTGAAATACTTGAGTATAGGCTGTTTTTAGAGTCCGTATGTGTGGGGAAACAAGAGATAGGGTTGGTTTCGGACTCCTTCCCCAAGGGCCACGAAATTCCCCCCTCTTCCTCCATATATACAGCCCTTAGGGCGTCGTTTAGACTTTGGGTTTTGTTTAGATTAAAAGTTCGCCATAGCTGCAACTTCGCATACTTCGTTTGTGTTCAACGACTAGACCAAGACGTCACAGAACCCCATCTTGATCAATAAAGCTTTCATCTTATATTCGCAATATACGGATTGCAATCTCAGTTTCTTGCTTGTTCTTCGTTTGCTCGTAGGAAATAGACCCTCGTGGTCAGGTTGATCGTGCTCCGGCGTGGTCAATAACCTCTCGGAGTTGGTTTAGCGATTGCTAAGGCGCGACGTCCTCGCAGGTACGTAGTCGGATCGTCAAAGTCTACTCCTTCGAAACGATAATCACCATCTCATTGGAAGACGGGATACCTTTGCCTCTATCAAGCGGTATCAGATTTTCAGGTTGCTCGGTGAGATTTTACAATTTTTCGTTGTTTAGATTGAGTATGTTCTTCATACCTACAGTCCACCAGAAAGCCAATTTTTTTTAGGGTTAGTTCATCATATCCGAACAAATCTGAGCCTTTGCATAATCTTTTTAGTGTTTTGCATTGTTGAGTTTGCGGTTGCATCGTCGTGTCTAGTTGCTGGTCTTTGTGTCTAGTCCTTTAGAGTTTCAAGTTCTGTTCACAAGTTGTCACGCCGCCGCCGCATCACCGTCGTCACCAATGCCATATACCACTATCATCATCACCGCTGCCATATACCACCATCATCATCACCGTTGCCATATACCACCATCGTCATCACCGCTGCCATATACCACCATCGTCATCACCGCTGCCATATACCACCATCGTCATCACCGCTGCCATATACCACCACCATCAGAGATTCACCACCAGTCCGAGTTCCACCGCCCTACATATATCCGCCACAAGTCCGAGTTTCCACCAGATTCATCTCCGGCACCAGTCCTAGTCCGAGTCCAGTATTTGTTACTGTATTTTAGATTTCCAGATCACGGCATACTAAGAGTCATGACAGAGTCGAACTCCCCAACTTCCGTGCTACCCGTAGTAGAAAAATAGTTCCAGTTTAAAAAAAAAACTAAGTCTGGAAAATTCTGGCTAGGCAGTTTTTAGACCATTTGTAGACTTTTTCAAAAAAAATAATTGCGGAGCAAAAAGAGAAAAAAAAGAGGAAAAAAAGTGCAAAAAAAGTGAAAAAAGAGATTTTTTTTCAAAGTGTGCTCCTCCCTTGATTACGTGTCGCGCCGTGATTTTGTTAGTGTTCTAGGCTCACGTCTCTAGCAAGGTCTAGCCTAGGACCAGCACAGTACCGTCGTTGAGCGTTTATTCAACTTTGCATCTCTGAATTGATTATTGCTAACCATTTTTGCTACCGTATTATAAGCCTTCCCAGCTCCACATACATCTACGTCGTGCGTTTGATTCTCCCTGGTAATCTCTCTATCTAAGCTTTGAGAGTTTTGACTACAACGGTTGCTGATCACCACCTGCTGCTGGGTAAGAACTGGTAAGAATTTGAGATTCGCTTGACGGATTTGTGACACACCACCACCACCATTTTCTAGTAGTCTGTAGTATCATATTCTTGTATGTTTCTATTGCTGCTAACTATGGCAGGACCACAAGCCAACGAGATTGACTGGGAGAACATGACGAACAAGGAGCTTCATGATAAGTTTCATCAAATGTTGGGTCAACAGGTGGAAGACGTGATGGCTAGCTTTGGAAAGGCAATGGAGAAGATGGATGACATTGAGAAGACAATTGACACCAAGTTGGACGCCAAGTTCGATGCATTACTCAAACGTCTCCCACCACCAGCTTCACGCCGTGATATAGTAGGGCGAGCACAGCGTATTCCTATTGAGCCAGGACAAAATTTTGGTGCCGCTGCTACTGCTGTTGGTGCTTCTGTAGCTCCTGCTGCTACTGCAGAGGTGGAGGACTATTACATGGATGAGGTTGATCAAAATCAGAACTACGTGCAGCCACCACCACCAGTAGGTCGACCTCATGTATATATTCGCAACGGTAGGCCTGCACCACCACCTCAGGTATGAGATCATGACCATGTTCCTAAACTGAAATTGAATATTCCA
Source organism: Triticum timopheevii (assembly GCA_963921465.1). Lineage (NCBI taxonomy): Eukaryota > Viridiplantae > Streptophyta > Magnoliopsida > Poales > Poaceae > Triticum > Triticum timopheevii. Next base: position 280,122,255 of record OY997264.1, read on the forward strand.
CCATTTGAGGGTAGATACATTCCTGATGTATATCTTACTTGGGAGTTAAAAACTGAACAATGTTTTACATGTTTACAATATCCCGAGGAGAGATGGGTTGCTGCTGATGTTTGTGCTTTCACTAGTTTTGCATGTGTATGGTGGTCTGAACATTGTAGATTATATCCTATTCCAGCTACTTGGGCTGCTTTGAAAACTGTTATGCGTACTCGCGGGGTTCCACCATATTATCAACGTGAATTACTTCAAAAACTACAGCGTTTGAGACAAGGGAAAAATTCTGTAGAAGAATATTATCAGGAATTACAAACTGGCATGATCAGATGTGGTATTGTTGAGGAGAATGAAGCTATGCTTGCACATTTTATGGGTGGTTTAAATAGAGAGATTCAAACCATTCTAGAGTATAAGGAGTTACTAATATCACTCGTTTATTCCATCTTGCTTGTAAAGCTGAACGTGAAGTGCAGGATCGACAAGCATCGGCGCGAACTAACTTTTCTGTAGGTCGACCTTCATCATGGACACCGCGTGCATCTTCAACTTCCACTTGACCAGCACCTCCATCAGGTGCCACCTCTAGCCGTGATACAACAAAAATAGGCACAACCACCACTATCTGCCAAGAGCGCACCTGCCGGGCCTGCACAGAGCTCTTCTTCTTCCATGGCATCAACTGGGCACACAAGTGATATTATTTGTCGCCGGTGGAAGGGAAGAGGTCATTATGCGAGATAATGCAAATCTCAGTGTGTGATGATTGCTACTGAGGATGGTGGGTATGAGTCCGCTAGTGACTATGATGAGGAGACTTTGGCTCTTATTACACGTGAAGAACACGGTGGAGATGATTCTGATCATGAGACGCAATACATGGCTCCTGAAGATGCTGACAAGTATGAATGTTTAGTTGCTCAACGTGTATTGAGTGTGCAGGTTACACAAGCTGAGCAAAATCAGAGGCATAATTTGTTCCATACAAAGGGAGTTGTGAAGGAACGTTCTGTTCACGTCATGATAGATGGAGGGAGCTGCAACAACTTGGCTAGCATGGAGATGGTGGAGAAGCTATCTCTCACCACAAGACCACATCCACATCCTTACTACATCCAATGGTCCAACAACAGCGGCAAGGTTAAGGTAACATGTACTGTTCGTGTGCATTTTAGTATCTCTACATTTGCTGATTATGTTGATCGTGATGTGGTACCTATGCAAGCAAGTTCCTTATTACTTGGTCGACCATGGCAATTTGATAAAAATTCTGTACACCATGGTAGAAACAACTAGTATACTCTTGTTCATAAGGATAAAAATATTACTTTGCTTCCTATGACTCCTGATTCCAATTTGAAAGAAGAAATTAATAGAGCTAATAAAGCAAAACAGGAGAAGAATAAGAGTGAAAATCAGATTGTGGCAAAAGAATTTGAGCAACAAATGAAGCCTAATAATAAACCATCTAGTGTTGCTTCTGAAATCAAATTGAAAAGTGCATGTTTATTTGCCACCAAATCTGATATTGATGAGCTAGATTTCAGCAAATCTCTTTGCTATGATTTTGTGTGCAAAGAGGCATTATTTTCATTCGAGGACGTGCCTTCCTCTTTGCCTCCTGCTATCACTAACATTTTACAGGAGTTCGCTGATGTCTTTCCACAAGACGTGCCACCGGGATTACCGCCTATTCGAGGGATTGAGCATCAGATTGACTTAATTCCCGGTGCTTCACTGCCAAACCGTGCGCCATACCGTACCAATCCAGAGGAGACGAAGGAGATTATGCGTCAAGTATAGGGGCTTCTCGACAAAGGTTATATACGCGAATCCCTTAGTCCTTGTGTTGTTCCTATTATTCTAGTCCCAAAAAAGGATGGTACATCGTGTATGTATGTTGATTGTAGAGGCATAAATAATTTTACTATTCGTTATTGTCATCCTATCCTAGGCTAGATGATATGCTTGATGAATTGAGTGGCTCTACAATATTCTCCAAAGTTGATTTTCGTAGTGGATACCATCAAATTCGTATGAAATTGGGGGATGAATGGAAAACAACATTTAAAACTAAGTTTGGATTATATGAGTGGTTAGTCATGCCTTTTGGGTTAACTAATTGACCTAGTACTTTGATGAGATTAATGAACGAAGTTTTACGTACTTTCATTGGATGATTTGTGGTAGTTTACTTTGATGACATATTGATTTATAGCAGATCTTTGAAGGAACATTTGGAACATTTACGTGCTGTTTTTATTGCTCTACGTGATGCACGTTTGTTTGGTAACCTTGGGAAGTGCACCTTTTGCACCGACCGAGTGTCTTTTCTTGGTTATGTTGTTACTCCACAGGGAATTGAAGTTGATAAAGCCAAGACTGAAGCTATTGAGAGTTGGCCGCAGCCCAAAACGGTCATACAAGTGAGGAGTTTTCTTCGCCTCGCTGGATTCTATAGGCGTTTTGTGAGAGATTTTAGCACCATTGCTGCACCTCTCAATGAGCTTACAAAGAAGGATGTGCCTTTTGTTTGGGGTACCGCACAGGAAGAAGCCTTCACGGTGTTGAAAGATAAGTTGACACATGATCCTTTACTCCAACTTCCTAATTTTAATAAGACATTTGAGTTTGAATGTGATGCTAGTGGAATTGGATTAGGAGGTGTGTTATCAGAAGATGGCAAACCTGTTGCATACTTTTCTGAAAAATTGAGTGGGCCTAGTCTGAATTATTCTACTTATGATAAAGAATTTATATGCTCTTGTTCAGACTTTAGAAACATGGCAACATTATTTATGGCCCAAAGAATTTGTTATACATTCTGATCATGAATCTTTGAAACGTATTAAAAGTCAAGCTAAACTGAATCGTAGACATGCTAAATGGGTTGTCATTGAGACTTTCCCTTATGTCATTAAACAAAAGAAGGGTAAAGAAAATGTTATTGCTGATGCATTGTCTCGTCGTTATACTATGCTTTCACAACTTGACTTTAAAATATTCGGTTCGGAGACCATCAAAGATCAATATGTGCATGATGCTGAATTTAAAGATGTATTGCAGAATTGTAAAGAAGGGAGAAAATGGAACAAGTTCATCGTAAATGATGGATATGTGTTTTGTGCTAACAAGCTATGCATTCCAGTTAGCTCCGTTCGTCTTTTGTTGTTGCAGGAGGCGCGTGGAGGAGGATTAATGGGACATTTTGGCGTGAATAAGATAGAGGATGTACTTGCTACACATTTCATTTGGCCAAATATGAGACGGGATGTTGAGCGTTTTGTCGCTCGCTGCACTACATGTCAAAAAGCTAAGTCACGACTCAATCCTCATGGTTTATATATGCCTTTGCCTGTACCTAGTGTTCCTTGGGAGGATATATCTATGGACTTTGTTTTAGGTTTACCTCAAACAAAGAAGGGGGGTAGTATATTTGTTGTCGTGGATAGATTTATGAAACACTTTATACCATGTCAGCGATGATGCTGTTATTGTTGCTGATTTGTTCTTTCGTGAAATTATTCGCTTGCATAGTGTGCCAAATACTATTGTTTCAGATCGTGATACTAAATTTCTTAGCCACTTTTGGAGATGTTTATGGGCTAAGTTGGGGACTAAACTGCTTTTTAGTACTACTTGTCACCCCCAGACTGATGGACAAACTGAAGTAGTCAATAGAACATTGTCTACTATGCTTAGGGCTATTTTGAAGAATAATAAGAAAATGTGGGAGGAATGCTTGCCTCATATTGAATTTGCTTATAATCGTTCATTGCATTCTACTACTAAGATGTGCCCTTTTGAAATTCTATATGGTTTCCTACCTCGTGCACCTATTGATTTGTTGTCTCTTCCATCTTCGGAGAATGTTAATTTTGATGATAAACAATGTGCTGAATTGATTTAAAAAATGCATGAGTTAACTGAAAGTGCATTATATCGACTAGAGGGGGGGGGGGTGAATAGGCGATTTTTATGAATTCTTCACTGAGGAATTTGCTGGTGGGGAAATTCCTGAAGGAAGAACTACTAGCAGCGGAATAAGTACTCAAATGTAAACATAACAAAACAGAAGCATGGTCATCATGATGGAATGAAGACAAGCACAGAGTACAGAAAGCGTAAACACAGGATAACACAGAAAGAAGACGGACAAACTGAAGAAATTGAACTAAGGAAATTGAGAAAGTCTTCAGTCAAAGTCTTCAAACAGATGTGAACAAGTACACAACAACAGAAATGAGGAAATGAAAGAGTTGAGGAAATATAACCAGTAAGCTTGGTGAAGACAATGATTTGGTAGGCCAGTTTCAACTGCTGTCTCAGTTGTACGTTGGGTTGGAGCGGCTGAGTATTTAAACTCGAGGACACACAGTCCCAGACACACAGTCCTCACCGTATTCTCCTTGAGCTAAGATCACACAGACCTCGCCCAATCACTCGTGGTAAGTCTTCAGGTGACTTCCAAACCTTCACAGACTAGCTCACTTGGCAATCCACAATTCCTCTTGGATGCTCTAGACCATGACACCTAACCGTCTGGAAGAAGCACAGTCTTCAAAGGTAACAAGCATCGGATCCACGTAGGATCAATCTCTTCAGTGATGCTCAATCACTTGGGGTTTGTAGGTGTGTTGGGTTTGGGTTTTCCTCACTTGATGATTTTCGCTCAAAGTCCTCGAAGGATGGGATGCTCTCAAATGACAAGTGTTAGTTTCTTTCGGAGCAGCCAACCAACTAGTGGTTGTAGGGGGCGGCTATTTATAGCCTAGGGAGCAGCCCGACATGATAAGACATAAATTCCCTTCAATGATATGACCGTTAGGAGGGTAGATATTTTGGGACAGCTAGCGCGTAGCACAGCAACGGTCAGAATTTTGACTCTCAAATTCCTCAGGGCTATCATGTTCCTCACTGTGTAGGCAATCCGCACTGGTGAATTCCTAACTCCTTAGTCAGAACAAATTACTCAGAGACCAGAAGAACTTCGTCTCTATCACTGAAGAATATGACTGAACTGTATGAGATTTCCAATGGCTTCACTCGAAGGGATTGGTAGGTGTAGGATTTTGAGTTGAGCATCACTTGGAAATTTTTCCTTAGTATTTCCTCGACCCCCTTTAACAGTACGGTGTTTCCTATGACTCAAGAAAGAGAAAATGAAACTATAAAAACAAAAGTCTTCACGCTTCATGTTCCTTGAATGATTACCAAGTCTTCAAGGTCACACCAGTTTCTTCACTTTCAAAGTCTTCAGAAAGTCTTCAGAAATACAAAGTCTTTAGTTGAAGAACTTCATTTTTAGGGGTCGACTTTCTCTGTAAATATCAAACTCCTCATAGACTTATAGACCTGTGTACACTCACAAACGCATCAGTCCCTTAACCTATATGTCTTCAATACACCAAAATCACTAAGGGGCACTAGATGCACTTACAATCTCCCCTTTTTTGGTGATTGATGACAATATAGGTTAAGTTTTCAACGGGGATAAATATATGAAGAGTAAGTACTGATGTTGAGGAATTTGATTGCAAGATATAGAAGAACTCCCCTTGAAGATGTGCATAGTGAGGAATTTGCTTTTGAAGCAATGCACACTTGAAGAGTATAATCAAGGAGATCTCCCCTTATATCTTGTAATTCATACACGCATTTGACATATAATATGAAGAATTTGAAATGCATGATGAAATATGGTGACTGATGTAATTCAGCATGCGTGCATTAACATTAATGAGGAATAAGCATGCAGAAGAACTCAGCAAAAGTATCAGGCCACCATAGAGTTTAAGATTACAACTCGATCCAGCAAAGTCATCAAAAGAACGAGAGTTGTAACTTAGAAAAAACGCCCATATAAGATAGACCTGCTTGAAGACTAACTCAAATTTCTCCCCCTTTGTCATCGAATGACCAAAAGGGTTGAAAAATGAGGACTAACGCCCCTGAAGAATATCATGATGATGGAGGAGCGCCAGCATTGTTGGGGTCTTGAGTCGTTGTAGGGCCTGCCGCGGTGTCATCCAAGTCTTCGAACTCGTCCGTGTCACGCGATGAAGAATATGAACTGGCGACCAAGGAAGGAACATTGACCTCCTCGAATTTCTTCGGTGGAGGAGCCGACTAGTCAAAATCTTCCTTGAAGCCCATTTGCTTCAGATCTTCTTCACCATAGAGATGTGACAGAATAGCCCAGGTGCGATGAAAAACTTCATGGAGGTAGTAATGGTTTTTCTTCACTGCACTATGTGTAGAAGTCATGTTGTGAAGAATAGAGCCAAACTGACGCTTAACCCATTTGTGGTTTTGATCCACCTTCTGGTGAAGACTTAGAAGGAGCTCATGGTCAGTCATCACACGAGGAGCAGTGGCTTGAGGATTTGGCTTGGATGCATTGGCAGCAGAATCATGATGGCAGAGTCATCATTGGTGGAATAAGATGCAGCTTTGCGGAACTGACCATCCAATGGATGAATACCCTCGTCGATAACAGCTGGTGCCTTGCCCTTCTCATCAGCCGAGGAATATGTCCGCTTGAGGACTTCAATCGGGGGCAAGTAGCTGAGGTGATTCTGAAAGTCAGCTTTGTTGTTGAGTGAAGACCTTGTTCTGAGGAATCTCATGATCCACGGTGCATAAGGCTTCAGCTCAAATGGAGAAAGTGCAACATTCGCGAGAGTCCTCATGAAGAAATCATGATAATTAATAGGAATGCCATGCATGATGTTGAATAGCATATTCTTCATCATCCCAATAATTTCTTCATCAGATGAGTCATGGCCTTTGATAGGACTCATAGCCTTCGTCAGAATGCGATAGATGGTTCTTGGCACATACAACAATTCCTTCACGAGGAATTTGGTCCTTGGGGCTTAACCAGGCTTCAGAGGCTTCATGAGCACTTGCATGTAATGAGCAGTGAGTTCAGGCTCATCGTACAGACAACGAGCACCGTCAGGTGCAGGACTGATTGACAGGGCATGAAGCAATTCAGAGGCCGATGCCTTGTAGTGAGTGTTTTCGGTCATCTAGTCCAACACCCAAGAGTTGATGTCAGCAGCATCACTTGTGATATGCAGCGTTGCGTAGAACTGAAGAATGAGCTCTTCATTCCAATCAACTATGTCTGAGCAAAAGTTGAGCAGGCCTGCATCATGAAGCATAATGAGGACTTGGGAGAAGCAAGGCATTGATTCCATGTCCACGTGAGCAATATGCTCATGGTCGAAGACTTTGTCCTTATTGAACGGCAGTGAAGAATAGAAGTTGGCCTGGCTGGCAGTCCAGAAACGCTTCCTTCTAAGACGAGCATTGTCATAAGGGTTGAAGTCAGTGAAGAACACGTGCTCGCCGAAGAAATCATCAGCCTTGAATTTCTTCTTCTTTGAGAAGGGATCCTTTGGCTTGGGCTGAGGAGTGTCAGTCAATTGCAGCACCACCTCAGGAATCACAGTCTCATGATCCGCAGATTGAGGAATTTTAGGCTCTTCTTCAGCTACAGCCTGGGTCTTCAATTCTTCATTTACAATTTCTTCAGCACTAGTGGCTGGAATGTCTTCATGAACAGACGGGGTTGCATGAGGTTCTTCAGATCCCATTTGTACTTCAGTAGCAGCTGGGGGCTGAGGAATTGCTTGGAGTGGAGTGAACATTGGAGAGTTGGGGTGCTGACTTTCCCAAAAGTCATCATTTAGCACAGGTGTGGTACAGCCAATGTCCACATCCTCATCTTCCATTTCTTCAATTCCGGCCTCTTCAGCAGTGAACTGAGGCACAGGCGAGGAGACGACTGGGGTTGAAGGGATTGCATCCACTTCAATTTCTTCATCCAACTGCTCTGACGAAGCAGCAGAAGGATTTTCTTCATCGGATTCGCTAGGAATCACATAATCTTCACCAAAAGGAACAAGGTCCTTTGATGGCATGAATGAGATAGGAACGACATCAATTGGGTTGTCAATTGAGCTAGTTAGAGGCTTCATCTTCTTCGGAGCTGAAGAATTTGATGAAGTTGATGCCTTCCTTTTCTTCACAGCTGCATGCTCTGCAGCCTTGGTCTTCTTCACATCTGATGCAGATGGAAGGATCGGAGTTGGTGTAGGTGCAGGAGGTGCAGAGGACTTTGGCTCAGTTTCTTCAGGCACAACTGATGCAGTTGCCCTGACTTCTTCACTTTCTTCAGGCCCACCACTGGTGGATGCCCTGGCAATATCTTCAGTGGCTGGAATGGAGTCATCAGCCCTAGTACTCTCATTTTCTTCAGCAGCCTGATTGTCATCAGCAGTGCTGGCATGTGCTTCAGTGGGCTGAGCATATGCTTCAGCCGGTGTAACTTCAATGTGCACAGGAGCAGCAGCAGTTGAAGTGAGTTTCTTCGTCAGATTGACGAAGCGAACCTTGGCGCCCTTCCAATCAGCATAGTAGCGATTGAATTCATCACTGAGTTGCTTGATTTCAGCTTGCAAGGCAACAAGTTGATCAGGGGTAAGAGTGAGGACATTGTCCTTGAGGTAGCGCTGCTTCTTGTACTGCGCTTTCTTCAGCCTTCTGCCTTCTTCAAATTTTCACTTTTTTTCCTCAATGAAGGTAGTCAGAATATGACTTTGACCAGGAGTGAGGTTCATCTCTGGCAAAGGCATGTTTGGGTCCTTGTGCCATAGGTCAATGAAGTCGAGGATCAACTTTGGATCCAATAGCAGTGGCACATTGCTGCCTTTGGCTCTAGCGGCCCTAGCCTGCCTGTCTCTGATGATTTCGGCAAGTTCTTCATCATCAGCCTCATTGTCATCAGAGGGCACTTGGAAGGCAACCTGCTTCTTGTGAGGATTTGCCGAAGGCCTCGTCCAGCAGTGGCCTTTGTCTTCAGTAGAGAGGGGCCAGCTGAGGAACTTGCAGATGCTCCTAAGGCAATTGAGATGCATGTGGTCCTTTGGCACATGGCGAGATGCACAGGTGCAGAGGATTTGGTCGGAGCAGCTGAAGACTTTGTCGGAGGAGCTGAGGACTTTGAAGGAGGAGGAGCAGTTTGAGGAATTGGGCATGAGGGCTTTGAAGAATCTGGCCTTGAGGGCATTGCTGAGGAACTTGGCCATGAGGGCATTGAGGGAGAAGCACCTGACTTATGAGCAGGCTTCTCAGGCATCGCCTTCTTCGGCTTACTAGCAGAGGCCTCAGCAGCAGTAGTAGCAGTAGCAGAGTCTGCATTGAATTTCCTCACTGCTTCCTTGACTTGCTTGGCCAGCTTGGCCTGGCGGTTTGCCCATTCATCAGCATAATCCTCACCAGGCTTGAGGCTGGTGGGATCTGCCACTTGGCCTGGTGCTAATGGAGGTCTTGAGCATGGAGGGTTGAGTGCGAATTTCTTCATATACTTGGGAGTAACATACCTGTACTCCCTCCATTCTCGTGCCCATCTCCTCTCTATCCTTTGTATGCGCACCTTGCGCTGATTTTTGTCCTCCTTGCCAACTTTGGCCTCATCAGGAGTGCAGTATCCAGCATAAATGTCCTCAGGGATTTCGAAAGCAGTATTGACCTCGGGCCTCTTCCCACCATTCTGTGGCTTCTTACCTTCAGCCGTTTTCTTCAGCTGAGGAATATGAACAACTGAAGTTTCTGAAGAGGTGTGCAACTTTTCTTCGAGGAACGCTGCAAATGAGTTAAGTTGATGAGAACCTAGTGATTCAGCAGCAGAAATTTGTACCTGTGAACAGAGTATGGTTGCGAGGAATTTGGAGAGGTCATATGCATTCTCAGAAGGTTTTTCAAAAAGAATAGGTTTGAGGAATTTGACCAGATGAGTCTCGAGGAATTTCATTAAGCATTCTTTGTCTTAGGTTCCAGAGTTGTATAGATTGAAAATCCACACAATTGAGGAATCTTGAAGAGAACCATTGCTTAGAGAAATGAATCAAGAACAGATGACATGTGAGGTGTTCATGTGTGTGAAGATTTGAAGAATAAACACCTTTGAAGATTTTCAAGAAAACATATGAATCAAAGAGGGCAGTAAAAGTAACTTTTAACTACTCGAGATGAAGAACACGACGAACTAGGAAGTGTAGATGTGAAGTTTGTCAGTTCAGATCTTCCACGCCCTAACTCGGCAGAGGAAGACGGCTACAGCGGTGGCGGAGTGAAGAAATCCGCAACCGGCGCGAGTACGACGGCGATGCGGTCGAGGCAGTGAAGCTCTTCCTCAGCGGAGACGATGAAGTAGCGGCGGCGCTAGGGTTTGGGGAGCTCGAGCGAGAGTAAGAGCGAGCGGAGTAAAAACAAAGTGAGGAAGAGGCTGGGGTATTTATAGTGGGAGTGAAAAAGAGGTACGCCCGAGGAAATTGGATGAACGTGCCCATGTGTCGGATTTCGGGTTTTGGCAGACCCTTGAGGTTCGAACACTGGGGTGCGCGCGGAGATCACACCCTCAGCCTACCCATGTTTCACTGCCTTGCTAGGATCTAAACTACTCGAAGAACAACACGAAGGACACAAGATTTATACTGGTTTAGGACACCATTGTGGTGTAATACCCTACTCCAGTTTGTGGTGTGTGGATTGCCTCTGGGGCTGATGAGGAACGGTAGAAGGGAAGAACAGCCTCGCGAGGATCTGTTCTTAGCTGGTGCGACGAACTGCTAGGGGGAGTTCGGCCGCTTCTCTCTCTCTCTTTCTGTCTTTCTATCCTTGTTCTCTTGATCCTCCCTCTCTCTACCCAGTGGGTGGCTAGTCCTATTTATAGGCGAAGGCCCCGGGCCTCTTCCCAAATATTGAGCGGGAAGGGCGCCAACAATTGGCCATTTTGAAGGGGAACATCTAGTACACTTATCCTGACTAAAGTTGGTCCTCGCCTGCCAAAAGGCCCTGACGATGACGCTAGCTTGAGCTCCACGATGACCTCCGTCCTACCGTCCTGCTGGTCTTGGTCTTGTTGCACCGAAATGGTTGCCTTTGCTTGATACCCTTGCCCGCGCTTGCCCCCTTTGCACCAAAGGGGAAACAAGAACTCTGCACAGGCCGGCGCCCGCCTGGCGCCCGCCTGCGCCTTGGTCGTCATGGCTTGCGCCGTGGGCACCTCATGAGGTACCCCGCCTTGATCTCTCTGCCTCCTCGCGAGCCAGCCTGACGAGGCCGTGCCTGAGGAAGCCTCCTATCGTCCGCCCCGCGAGGCTTGGCCCCTCGCGAGGGTCTTGAGCATGTGTTGATGAAGATGGGCCGCACTGGGCCACTCCTTGAGCCACGCCGCAGGCTGCAGGCAGGCAAGTCTGGGTACCCCCGTTCCCAAAACGCCGACAGTAGCCCCCGGGCCCAAGGCGCGCTTGGACTTGGCTTAGCAGAGAAGCGAAGAGGCAAGTGCGAAGCGCTGCGTGCCCCAATAGCCTGTGGCCTTGGGCGCCACGTGGCGGTCGATTGGACGTGGGCATCCTGGCTCCCCCACGACACCTTGGCAACTGCACAAATTGATAAGGGAGCGGTACCCGTTTAGGCTTACCTTCTTTGCCTTCTCCTTCACTGCCCAGATCCCCTTTCTTGCTCCTGCCCTGTTGCTTCCGAAATCCCCAGATCCACTCCAACTCTGCATCCTAGAAAGGCATGGCACCTCGCCAGACCCCAGCCAGAGCATGGTACTCGCCCGCCTTGGATCCTTCGAATGTATCAGAGAAGAATCTTGCTCGGACGCGCCAGATGATGGCGACGCAAGGCCACGACTGGGCGGCCGCGCTCAAGGTCGGCACCGACCTTCCGAAGGGCAGAGGAAGGACCTTCTACCCGCTCTTCGTGAGCGCTATCGCCACCGGTCTGGTGCCCCCTTTTTCCGAGTTCTTCCTTTCTGTTCTCCACCCTTACAATCTGCAAGTTCTGCACCTCCATCCCAACTCTGTCCTTCTCCTAGCGATTTTCGCCTATTACTGCGAGGCTCATATCAGGGTGAGGCCTTCGGTGGCCTTGCTGCGCCATTACATCTACCTCCGGGTCTCCCGCGGCTCCATCACCGCATGCGCGAGCTTTATCGCGCACGGCAGCTCTAACACCATCTCGAAGCCCGGGAAGTGGATTGAGGGCTTCAGGAACAAGTGGGTCATGGTGGATGCTGGGCGCACCCACTCCCGGCTGATTCTGCCCACGGGGCAGCCCAAGTCTGCTGACAATTGGTCCCGCGCAGAGCTCGTTGACCCCCGCACGAGGCCGGTGCTGGAGAAGATGGACGCAGACCTGTGGCCGGACAACATGGCGACGGCGAAACTGACCGGGGCGTCGCTCCTGAGGGAGTTCTTGGAGCATCGGGTGGCTCCACTCTGGGAACACTCACTCCCGCTGTGGGAGCTTGGGAGGGCCGATGCCGCCCTTCGCTCGAACCCCGAAGCCCTGGCTGATGAGGATCTGGCCGCGGTCCTCCAATCCTTGGTTGGGGGAAACGTGGCAAGGTTGGAGGATGCTCCCGTGCCCTTGTTCCTCCGGGATGACTGGGAGCAGGTGGTGAACTCCATGTCCGCTTTGAACGAGGGCGGGCCTGTGCCCGCGGAGGTTCCTGAGGCCCCAGCGGCCCTGGCGATGGTGAATGTATCCTCCAGCGACTCCAGCGGAGAAGAGGAAGAAGAGGAGGAGGAGGACGAGGAGCCCGATTCGGAGGCGACCGACGGGGAGTCGAGAACGCCCCTCCCTCGGTGTAGGTCCCGCACTCTTCGCCTCATGCCGGATGACGATGAGGACGGCGACGAGCGGGGAGGCGAGAGCTCGCCCCTGATCCCGAAGAAGGACAGGACAGGGCTGGTTCCCCGCGGGCCTGCTCCGGCTCCGAGGCGATCTGCTGACGCGCCTCCTGCTCTCGAGCCTCTTGAGGTTGATCCCAGCATCCGTCTTTCGGGCTTCAAGTTCGGCCGGAGGTTGCTTGAGCCCGCGAGAGATGACGAGAAGTGCTTGATTCTCGTTCTGCTTCCTGCTTTGTTGTTGAGGCTTGACGTCCATATTCCCTGGCTAGGCCGGTGCCTGCGGCGAAGATGCTGAAGGGGGCTCCTAAGGCTTCGTCCGGGACAGCACCCCCACCCGCGGGAGAAGGGGGTGACAAGACGCGGGCCTCTCCTGCCCGGTCATCCTCGCGAGGCCTGGCGGGGCTAGCTAGAGCGAGCTCAGCCCCCATGGCCCAAGCGACTCCCGAGGCGTCCGTGCCTGACGCCGCTGCCGCAGTCATCGGGGCACAGAAGTTCCTGACACCTGGTGCTGTGATCACGCTGCCGTCTTCTCCTCCTACTCCGCCAACCGCAGTCTCTCCGGCTCCTCCTACTGTCTTGGATCGTGCTGCTGCTGAGCTGGACCGGCTGCAGAAAGATCTTTTAGGCGCCTGTAGCGCCCCGGTTTCGATGCGCCAGGTGTCTGCCAGTTATTCGCCGTTGTTGCCATGTGATTTGCTTGCATGTTGCATTTTGCCATGTCATCATCTGCTTTTCATCTGCATGTTTTTCAAAACTTGCATCCGTTCGGGTTCCGCCGGTTCGCTCTGTTGTCCGTTCCGAGTCTGGACACACTCGCACGCGCCCGCGGCACCTCCGAAATATTATTTTATAAGTGGCATAAAAATGTTCTCGTAATGGGGTGAGAGTTGGCGTGCGGTCTTATTATAGTGTAGATAGGCCGCCTGCCAACTTTCGTCGCATTCGGAGCTCGTTTGTTAGCCCAACCGTCATTCGTAGCAGCACCGTTGCCGGTTTATTCGTCGGACGTTTCGGTCTCCGAAACAGTCGCCGGGCCGCACTTCTCTTCTCTCCCCTCAGCCCGAGGCCTTCTACTCAGTCACTTGCAGCCCACCTAGCCATCCTAAAACCCCCCCTTCGACCGGAGCCATCGGATCACGATCGAAGGGCTCCGAAAGCCCCCAAAACCCCCCTAACCTAGCCTAACTGCTATAAATGGACACCCCCCTCTCCATTTTTGGACAAACCCTACCCCTAGACTTCCCCTACCTCTGTCCCGCCGCCACCCTCCTCCGGATCCGTGCCCGACCGCTCCCTCTCTGCCACTTGGCCTCCTCCTGCGCCACCACCTCGCCGCCCAGATGCGCCCGCGGCCAACCCGGACGCGCCACGTCGTCCCCAACCCGCACCCACCGCCGCAGCCCGCGAAGCACACGGGGAGCCCGCCCCGGGCCGCGACCGGGGCCGACCCCGTGCGCCCCTGGCCCCTCGCCCGCTTGCCCGCTTCCTCGCTCGATCCCCTCGCTGCCGCCTCGTCCTTGTGCTCCGGCCACCAGGGGCCTCGCCGGAGCAGGAGGCCCGACCCCGCCGCCTTGCAACCTCTTCGCCGGCGAGCAACCAGGCCGATCCTGCCTCCTCTCTCCCCGTCCTCCTTCGTTTTCCCTCTCTCTCTCTCAGATCTCAACTCTCTCTCTCTTCCCCGCAGGTACCCGCGCCGCACCGCCCCTAGCTCGCCGTGCTCCGCCGCGGCGGCCAGATCCGACCGGGATCTGCCCGTTCCCGGCCACGCTGCCCCGTTCCCGGCTTCCTCCGCTCGCCGGAGTCGCGCCGGAGCCGCCGCCCACCTGCTGCCGCCGCCTTTGCCTCGTCCCCGCTCAGGAACGGGGAGGACGACGCCTCAACCCCGCTCAGCGCCTGGTGGGCCCTGGCCACCCCGCGGCCCAGCCCAGCGTCGGCCGCTGCACCGGCCTGCCTCCGCAGCCAACTGGGCCAAGCCCATGGGTGAGCTGCCGCTAAGCCTCGCCCCCGTGCGATTTTTACTATTCAGCGCTCACTCATTCCCCCCCCCCCCCCCACAAAAAAAACGCCCAAGTCCCTAAGTTTTCAACATTATCATGCCATGTTCATCGCATCATAACTTGCTGCATACTGCTCCGTTTCGTGCGTGTAATATGTCAAATTGTTCGCCTCGATGAGTACTTCATTTAGTTCCATTGCATCATTTTCATTTGAGCTCATGCTGATGCCCGAAATGCTGTTGGAAGAGTGTGTGTTGATGTTAATCTGGTGGAACTGTTATAACAGGCTCATTTGTCATTTTTGCCATGTTTGATGTGTGCATCCTATGAGGTTGATGTCTACATGTGTTTTGATCTATGCTATGCCATCTTTCCAGAGGTGCCATCCATGTATTTTTGTGAGTCTTGTACTGAGTGCATCAAGCTTGTTAAGTAGGCTACTTGCTGTTGCTGTTTTGCTAGGCTGATTCTGTTATTTCGTGATGCTATGTAAACCTGCTGCTACTAGTCGTTCTATGCATAATCTGGAGATGTTCACTAAGGATGAGTTGTTATACATGTCTTGCTATATCCATTCATGCCCCTGGTTGCATTTATTGCCTGCTGTAGCTTGTTGTTATCTTGCCCTCAAACTTGCTAAATAATGTTGTTGTCAGCCTGTTAACATTAAGTTCAATGTTGCCATGTTTGTTGTTAATGATCCATGCACCCTATGACCTTGCTCTTGCCATGCTTAGCTTCACAAACATGTCTTCTTGCTGTTGGGTGCCTTTCCATGCCATGTATTGCTCTGTAGTGAGTGGTTCAAGCTCACCAACATGCCTACCTATTGCTGTTTCTGCCATGTACGAATCTGTCATATAACTTACCATCTTTACATGGGTGCCATCATATCTTCTGATCCTTTTGGCTCATGGTCAGTAAGGGACTTTTGTTCTATGCAATTAGTAGATTCATGCCATGCCTTTGTTTGCCATGTTGAGCTCCTGTAGCATGTTGTTTGATAGTCCTAAACATTGCAACTTGATGTTATTTCTGCTAAGCCTGAAACTGTTATTATTTGCAATCTTCCCATGTCCTTTTGGGCATGTTCTAGTAGCTTCTGGAGATAGCTCAGTGTTCATGTTTTGTTATGCTTTACCTGTACTTCATGCCCGTGCCTTTTTTTCTTATGTTGAGGTGCTGTAGCATGTTGTTTTGATGCTTGCAATATGCCTAGTTGCTGTTTTGGACAGATTGTTGTTATAACTTGTATAGTGTATGTGTTGCACCGTTGCTCCGTTTTGAGTGTGCTCTATATGAAACTTGCATGATTTTGCATATAGTTTCATATTATCATGTTGCATCCCTGTTTTGAGGTGTTTGCTTGATGTTTGTATGCATTTTGCATCAATGCCATGCTTAACTTATTTTGCTCATATCTTCTAGGCCGTAGCTCCGAACTAAATGAACTTTATATGTAACTTGACTAGAATTTCGTGTAGATCATCTTGGTGCATCTTAACTTGCTGTTTAACAACTCCAACTTAATGTTTGTTCAGATCTGGACCAATTTCTAAATTTGCATATGAGGACTTACCGGAATTGTTATATGTTGTTTCCGGCCTCATTTAAACTTGCTTTGATGTGTTGCTCTTGTTTGCATCGTCTCTTGCCATGAGTAGCTTCATGTAGCCTTTGTCATGCATCATGCTTGTTGTGCATCATGCCTTGTTCATGTGTGGTGTGTTTACCATGTTGTGTGCTTCTTCTCGATAGTTCCTGCTTCGTTGCGATCGTGAGGATTCGTTCGTCTACGCTTGGTTCGTCTTCGTGGCTTCATCTTCTTCATGGACTCGTTCTTCTTCCTTGCGGGATTTCAGGCAAGATGACCGCTACCCTGGATCTCACTACTATCATTGCTATGCTAGGTGCTTCGTTCTATCGCTTTGCTGCGCCACCTATCATTTGCTCTTCAAGCCTCCCAAATTGCCAAGAACCTCTAACCTTTGACACCCTTCCTAGCAAACCGTTGCTTGGCTATGTTACCGCTTTGCTCAGCCCCTCTTATAGCGTTGTTAGATGCAGGTGAAGTTGAAGATTGCTCCATGGTGGACAGGGTTATGTTGGGATATCACAATATCTCTTATTTAATTAATGCATCTATATACTTGGTAAAGGGTGGAAGGCTCGGCCTTATGCCTGGTGTTTTGTTCCACTCTTGCCGCCCTAGTTTCCGTCATACCGGTGTTATGTTCCCGGATTTTGCGTTCCTTACGCGGTCGGGTGATTTATGGGACCCCCTCGATAGTTCGCTTTGAATAAAACTCCTCCAGCAAAGCCCAACCTTGGTTTTACCATTTGCCTCACCACCACCTACCTTTCCCTTGGGAGTAATTAACCCAAGGGTCATCTTTATTTTAGCCCCCCCCCGGGCCAATGCTTGTCTAAGTGTTGGTCCGAACCGAGTAGACTGCGGGCCCCCCTCAGGGAAACTCGAGGTCTGGTTTTACTCGTAGGATGTCTCATCCGGTGTTGCCCTGAGAACGAGATATGTGCAGCTCCTATCGGGATTGTCGGCGCATCGGGCGGCTTTGCTGGTCTTGTTTTACCATTGTCGAAATGTCTTGTAAACCGGGATTCCGAGACTGATCGGGTCTTCCTGGGAGAAGGTATATCCTTCGTTGATCGCAAGAGCTTATCATGGGCTAAGTTGGGACACCCCTGCAGGGTTATAAACTTTCAAGAGCCGTGCCCGCGGTTATGTGGCAGATGGGAAATTGTTAATGTCCGGTTGTAGATAACTTGACACCAGATCTGAATTAAAATGCATCAACCGCGTGTGTAGCCGTGATGGTCTCTTCTTGGCGGAGTCCGGGAAGTGAACACGGTTTCTGTGTTATGATTGACGTAAGTAGGAGTTCAGGATCACCTCTTGATCATTACTAGTTGACGACCGTTCCTTTGCTTCTCTTCTCACTCTTATTTGCGTATGTTAGCCACCATATATGCTTAGTCGCTGCTGCAACCTCACCACTTTACCCCTTCCTTTCCCATTAAGCTTTGCTAGTCTTGATACCCATGGCAATTGGATTGCTGAGTCCTCGTGGCTCACAGATTACTACCACAACAGTTGCAGGTATAGGTTATGTGATGATCATGACGCGAGAGCGATGTTTGCTTGTCTGGAGTCCTTCTTCTGCTTCTTCTTCGATCAGGGGATAGGTTCCAGGTCGGCAGCCTGGGCTAGCAGGGTGGATGTCGTTTGAGCTTCTGTTTGTGTTTCATCCGTAGTCGGATGTTGATCTTATGTATCATGTGATGTTGTATTCGTGTGGCATTGTATGCCTCTTGTATGTATCCCTACCTATTATGTAATGTTGATGTAATGATATCCACCTTGCAAAAGCATTTCAATATGCGGGTCTATCCTTGGTGGGACCTTCGAGTTCCTTTTGGATAGGGTCGCATATTGGGTGTGACAAGTTGGTATCAGAGCCTCGACCGACCCTAGGAGCCCCCTTGATTGATCATGTAGTTTGGCCGTTGTTGAGTCTAGAAGAAAACTATTTTCAGAGTCTAGTTATATCGGAGAGTAGGAATTCTTTTTACTCCTCAGCCCCTTCATCGCTCTGGTGAGAAATCTTGACGTAGGTGTTTTAGATTACTTCTCTTCCCTTTCAAATTTTCTTTAGGGTCACGCAGTTGGTTTTCCGATCGTTGGTTCTCAGCTCTTTTCATTCGGTGCATTTCTCGTCAAGTTGACTCGAGCCTCTTCGTTTTTGCAAGTTCAATCCTCAGTTCTTTTCTTTTCCCACCCGCCCTCCCTTCTTCCTCTCGGAACCGGAGTCTGTAATCGAGTATCCATCCTACTCGTGCGAAGTCTGTGCATTCTTTCCTCAATAAGTTTAACCGGTGTTTTTCTCTTCAAGTTATTCATCGGTTTCTCCCCTTCCAGTTGCCTTTGTTTTCCCCCCACCCACCCTTTTCTTCCCAGAGTCTGAGCCTCTTTCGAGCGTCAATTTCATTCGTGCGGAGTATCTTCAATATTTCCTCAATTGTTTCAACCGGTGAATTCTCGTCTAGTTAATCATTGTTCGTCTCGTTTTTCTTTCCAGTGGATCCGAATTCAAGTTTTTCGTTGTCGATCGTATACTTTCCCTTAGCTCAAATATTTTCCTTTGCTCGTTCGCCTCTCGCCATTCTATCATTCCGGAGTTCGAGACATCTCAGGAGATTCGTCTGTGTTCCAATTAATTCGAGGTTGTCACCTCATTCCAATATCTCAATCATTCCGGTGCATCATCTACCTCTTCAACAACCCTTTCCAATGGTGTTATCTCTTCAGTGGGCCCTAACCCACAGGTCTTTTCCCAGGATCTTACCTGACTCTTCTAATTATTCCTGAGCTATTCCCAAATCCTTTTTGAAGTTTGACGTAAGAATGAATTTTCATCAGTCATATTCCTTCTCCAAGATCGCTTTCAGAATATTTTCATCGTTGGTTCATCATTTCTATTCGTCTTTGTTACGGAGTGTCTCAACAATTGGGTAGTGTTTCTCCTCGTCATTCTCGAATTTTTAAGACCGAAGAAGAGTTCCTCTTAAATCCTTACTCGTTCTTCCAGAGATTCCTGGTTCTAGCTTTATGCCATCCTCTCATAATTGTTTTAGATTGTGAGAATTCTTTTCAACCATCCGACGCATTTCACGAGTTGCTTCCTTTCTCGATCATCTGAAGGCCATCATTTCTGAATATTACTCATTCTCAGCTTTCAGCTGTTGTTCTCCAAATCTTACCGGTGGATCGTTCAAGCATACTCTTTAGTCAGCTCATGATCTCTTCATTCTCATGTATCTAAATTCCCTCAAGTGTCTTCATTCGTTTTCAAAATCTTTCCCGTGAATTGTGCCCTTGCTACTCTCTTTTCCAATTCTTACGGTGGGTCGTTCAAGATTTCACTTCCTTCGTTATCATATTAATTCATTCGTTCTTTTCAATCCTACCAGTGATTCATGAAGACCTTCTCAAGTTTGCGATATGTCAATTCTCAATTCTTTTTCAAGAAGAATAAGTAGTATGCAAGAATTGCTTGTCATCAATTTAATTTGATGAAGGATAAGCATACAATAAGTCTTATTCTCATTTCATCCAAGCGAGTAATCCCTTCCTTCGGAGTTTGTTCATGACGAATAAATTCTAGTTCCAAGTGTTTTCATCTTTTCTTTTCTGGAGTTCAATTTCCTCGGCCATCTCATCATAACCTCCATCTAAATCATCGCAACGCTCATCTATTTTTTTTCATCCTTCATTCTACCTCAGCATCCTTTTGTCACCGGAGTTCTTCATGGTGGTTCTTCATGATATAATTCATTCTTCAAGAGTTCATCAAGAATCTTGTTGGTGGAGTTCAAGTATCTTTTCTTCTCGCGTCTAGAAGTGCAATTAATTCGCCATTTTCTTTTGAAGTGGAGTTTTGCATTTCTTCGTTCTTCTCAGCTATCCAATCATTTCCGTTTGTGGCCGGTTATCACCTCATGATCTTGAGATGTTACCTATAAGACCACAACTAGCTTATTCTTTTCGTTGTTGATTTTCTCAACAACTCCGTTCAATCCTTCCTTCTAAAGATGCTTTCAATTTCATTCGTGGCACAAGTTGTCATTTTCTTCTCCGTTCTTTTCATTCAACTCTTTCAATTATTTCCGAAGGTTTTGTGTCATGTCTTCATTAAGTATCATTCCATCCCCTCAAGCTCATGTTCTATTCCTCCATGTTTCAGTCGGAGTGCTGCCTAAATCCTTTCAGTCTTATTCGTTTCTTATCTCGTTCTAACCGGAGTGGTTTCATAGTCTATCTAGTCCCGTGAGCTTTCGATTCTCGTCATTCTCGTTGTTCCTCTCTTCTTCTCGAGTGCTCTATATTCTTTGCTTCCTCTCTTGAGTTCTTGTTTCACCTCATCCCTTTTCCCTTCCGTCTCGGTCCTAAGATCTCGGGACAAGATCTCTTGTTAGTGGAGGAGTGTTGTAACGCCCCAGTTTCGATGCGCCAGGTGTCTGCCAGTTATTCGCCGTTGTTGCCATGTCATTTGCTTGCGTGTTGCATTTTGCCATGTCATCATCTGCTTTTCATCTGCATGTTTTGCAAAACTTGCATCCGTTTGGGTTCCGCCGGTTCTCTCCGTTGTCCGTTCCGAGTCCGGACACACTCGCACGCGCCCGCAGCACCTCCGAAATATTATTCTATAAGTGGCATAAAAATGTTCTCGTAATGGGGTGAGAGTTGGCGTGCGGTCTTATTATAGTGTAGATAGGCCGCCTGCCAACTTTCGTCGCATTCGGAGCTCGTTTGTTAGCCCAACCGTCATTCGTAGCAGCACCGTTGCCGGTTTATTCGTCGGACGTTTCGGTCTCCGAAACAGTCGTCGGGCCGCACTTCTCTTCTCTCCCCTCAGCCCGAGGCCTTCTACTCAGTCACTTGCAGCCCACCTAGCCATCCTAACCCCCCCCCCCGACCGGAGCCATCGGATCACGATCGAAGGGCTCCGAAAGCCCCCAAAACCCCCCTAACCTAGCCTAACTGCTATAAATGGACACCCCCTCTCCATTTTTGGACAAACCCTACCCCTAGCCTTCCCCTACCTCTGTCCCGCCGCCACCCTCCTCCGGATCCGTGCGCGACCGCTCCCTCTTCGCCACTTGGCCTCCTCCTGCGCCGCCACCTCGCCGCCCAGACGCGCCCGCGGCCAACCCGGACGCGCCACGTCGCCCCCAACCCGCACCCACCGCCGCGGCCCGCGAAGCCCACGGGGAGCCCGCCCCGGGCCGCGACCGGGCCCAACCCCGTGCGCCCCTGGCCCCTCGCCCGCTTGCCCGCTTCCTCGCTCGATCCCCTCGCCGCCGCCTCGTCTTTGCGCTCCGGCCACCAGGGGCCTCGTCGGAGCAGGAGGCCCGACCCCGCCGCCTTGCAGCCTCTTCGCCGGCGAGCAACCAGGCCGATCCTGCCTCCTCTCTCCCCGTCCTCCTTTGTTTTCCCTCTCTCTCTCTCAGATCTTAACTCTCTCTCTTCCCTGCAGGTACCCGCGCCGCACCGCCCCTAGCTCGCCGTGCTCCGCCGCGGCGGCCAGATCCGACCGGGATCTGCCCGTTCCCGGCCACGCTGCCCCGTTCCCGGCTTCCTCCGCTCGCCGGAGTCGCTCAGGAGCCGCCGCCCACCTGCTGCCGCCGCCTTTACCTCGTCCCCGCTCAGGAACGGGGAGGACGACGCCTCAACCCCGCTCGGCGCCTGGTGGGCCCTGGCCACCCCGCGGCCCAGCCCAGCGTCGGCCGCTGCCCCGGCCTGCCTCCGCAGCCAACTGGGCCAAGCCCATGGGTGAGCTGCCGCTAAGCCTCGCCCCCGTGCGATTTTTACTATTCAGCGCTCACTCATTCCCCCCCCCCCCAAAAACGCCCAAGTCCCTAAGTTTTCAACATTATCATGCCATGTTCATCGCATCATAACTTGCTGCATACTGCTCCGTTTCATGCGTGTAATATGTCAAATTGTTCGTCTCGATGAGTACTTCATTTAGTTCCATTTCATCATTTTCATTTGAGCTCATGCTGATGCCCGAAATGCTGTTGGAAGAGTGCGTGTTGATGTTAATCTGCTGGAACTATTATAACATGCTCATTTGTCATTTTTGCCATGTTTGATGTGTGCATCCTATGAGGTTGATGTCTACATGTGTTTTGATATATGCTATGCCATCTTTCCAGTGGTGCCATCCATGTATTTTTTGTGAGTCTTGTACTGAGTGCATCAAGCTTGTTAAGTAGGCTACTTGCAGTTGCTGTTTTGCTAGGCTGATTCTGTTATTTCGTGATGCTATGTAAACCTGCTGCTACTAGTCGTTCTATGCATAATCTGGAGATGTTCACTAAGGATGAGTTGTTATACATGTCTTGCTATATCCATTCATGCCCCTGGTTTCATTTATTGCCTGTTGTAGCTTGTTGTTATCTTGCCCTCAAACTTGCTAAATAATGTTGTTGTCAGCCTGTTAACATTAAGTTCAATGTTGCCATGTTTGTTGTTAGTGATCCATGCACCCTATGACCTTGCTCTTGCCATTCTTAGCTTCACAAACAGGTCTTCTTGCTGTTGGTTGCCTTTCCATGCCATGTATTGCTCTGTAGTGAGTGGTTCAAGCTCACCAACATGCCTACCTATTGCTGTTTCTGCCATGTACGAATCTGTCATATAACTTACCATCTTTACATGGGTGCCATCATATCTTCTGATCCTTTTGGCTCATGGTCAGTAAGGGACTTTTGTTCTATGCAATTAGTAGATTCATGCCATGCCTTTGTCTGCCATGTTAAGCTCCTGTAGCATGTTGTTTGATAGTCCTAAACATTGCAACCTGATGTTATTTCTGCTAAGCCTGAAACTGTTATTATTTGCAATCTTCCCATGTCCTTTTGGGCATGTTCTAGTAGCTTCTGGAGATAGCTCAGTGTTCATGTTTTGTTATGCTTTACCTGTACTTCATGCCCATGCGTTTTGTTCTTATGTTGAGGTGCTGTAGCATGTTGTTTTGATGCTTGCAATATGCCTAGTTGCTGTTTTGGACAGATTGTTGTTATAACTTGTATAGAGTGTATGTGTTGCACCGTTGCTCCGTTTTGAGTGTGCTCTATATGAAACTTGCTTGATTTTGCATATAGTTTCATATTATCATGTTGCATCCCTGTTTTGGGGTGTTTGCTTGATGTTTGTATGCATTTTGCATCAATGCCATGCTTAACTTGTTTTGCTCATATCTTCTAGGCCGTAGCTCCGAACTAAATGAACTTTATATCTAACTTGACTAGAATTTCGTGTAGATCATCTTGGTGCATCTTAACTTGCTGTTTAACAACTCCAACCTAATGTTTGTTCAGATCTGGACCAATTTCTAAATTTGCATATGAGGACTTACCGGAATTGTTATATGTTGTTCCCGGCCTCATTTAAACTTGCTTTGATGTGTTGCTCTTGTTTGCATCGTCTCTTGCCATGAGTAGCTTCATGTAGCCTTTGTCATGCATCATGCTTGTTGTGCATCATGCCTTGTTCATGTGTGGTGTGTTTACCATGTTGTGTGCTTCTTCTCGATAGTTCCTGCTTCGTTGCGATCGTGAGGATTCGTTCGTCTACGCTTGGTTCGTCTTCGTGGCTTCATCTTCTTCATGGACTCGTTCTTCTTCCTTGCGGGATTTCAGGCAAGATGACCGCTACCCTGGATCTCACTACTATCATTGCTATGCTAGGTGCTTCGTTCTATCGCTTTGCTGCGCCACCTATCATTTGCTCTTCAAGCCTCCCAAATTGCCAAGAACCTCTAACCTTTGACACCCTTCCTAGCAAACCGTTGCTTGGCTATGTTACCGCTTTGCTCAGCCCCTCTTATAGCGTTGTTAGATGCAGGTGAAGTTGAAGATTGCTCCATGGTGGACAGGGTTATGTTGGGATATCACAATATCTCTTATTTAATTAATGCATCTATATACTTGGTAAAGGGTGGAAGGCTCGGCCTTATGCCTGGTGTTTTGTTCCACTCTTGCCGCCCTAGTTTCCGTCATGCCGGTGTTATGTTCCCGGATTTTGCGTTCCTTACGCGGTCGGGTGATTTATGGGACCCCCTCGACAGTTCGCTTTGAATAAAACTCCTCCAGCAAGGCCCAACCTTGGTTTTACCATTTGCCTCACCACCACCTACCTTTCCCTTGGGAGTAATTAACCCAAGGGTCATATTTATTTTAGCCCCCCCCCCCGGGCCAATGCTTGTCTAAGTGTTGGTCCGAACCGAGTAGACTGCGGGGCCCCCTCGGGGAAACTCGAGGTCTGGTTTTACTCGTAGGATGTCTCATCCGGTGTTGCCCTGAGAACGAGATATGTGCAGCTCCTATCGGGATTGTCAACGCATCGGGCGGCTTTGCTGGTCTTGTTTTACCATTGTCGAAATGTCTTGTAAACCGGGATTCCAAGACTGATCGGGTCTTCCTGGGAGAAGGTATATCCTTCGTTGATCGCGAGAGCTTATCATGGGCTAAGTTGGGACACCCCTGCAGGGTTATAAACTTTCAAGAGCCGTGCCCGCGGTTATGTGGCAGATGGGAAATTGTTAATGTCCGGTTGTAGATAACTTGACACCAGATCCGAATTAAAATGCATCAACCGCGTGTGTAGCCGTGATGGTCTCTTCTCAGCGGAGTCCGGGAAGTGAACATGGTTTCTGTGTTATGATTGACGTAAGTAGGAGTTCAGGATCACCTCTTGATCATTACTAGTTGACGACTGTTCCTTTGCTTCTCTTCTCGCCCTTATTTGCGTATGTTAGCCACCATATATGCTTAGTCGCTGCTGCAACCTCACCACTTTACCCCTTCCTTTCCCATTAAGCTTTGCTAGTCTTGATACCCATGGTAATGGGATTGCTGAGTCCTCGTGGCTCACAGATTACTACCACAACAGTTGCAGGTATAGGTTATGTGATGATCATGACGCGAGAGCGATGTTTGCTTGTCTGGAGTCCTTCTTCTGCTTCTTCTTCGATCAGGGGATAGGTTCCAGGTTGGCAGCCTGGGCTAGCAGGGTGGATGTCGTTTGAGCTTCTGTTTGTGTTTCATCCGTAGTCCGATGTTGATCTTATGTATGATGTGATGTTGTATTCGTGTGGCATTGTATGCCTCTTGTATGTATCCCTACCTATTATGTAATGTTGATGTAATGATATCCACCTTGCAAAAGCGTTTCAATATGCGGGTCTATCCTTGGTGGGACCTTCGAGTTCCTTTTGGATAGGGTCGCATATTGGGCGTGACAGCGCCGACCCTCGCTTGGTGTTCGGGTGCCTGGAGTTGGTCTCTGGTTGGGTACGCTCTGATGCTTCATTCCGAGCGGCGCTGGCTCAGGCCGTGACAGCTTGCGACGAGGAGAAGCAGGCCGTCCTTGAGGCGAAGGCCGCTCGCGCCGCTGCCTTGGGTGAGGTTGCAGATGTCCAGGGCCGCTACAAGGTGCTGGAGAGCGAGCTGCAAGGCCTGCGCGACCAGCTTGCCAAGGAGGCCCGTGTCCGCCAGGAGAAGGAGGAAGATATGAAGGCTCGCGAGGCTGCCGCCAAGGACCGGGATGCCAAGCTTGAAGAACGCCAAGGTCGCCTAGATGCACTGGAGCAGGCGTTGGAGGCGAAGAAGATCGAGCTAGACGACAAGGCGCGGGTCCTGGCCGAGGACCGCGTGGCCTTCACGAAGCTGGAGGTGAAGGCTCGCACCCTGCTGAAGTCGCTTTATGACAGCGGCCTAGAAAGCCTGCTGGCCGGCGCCAAGGAGGGCCCCGCCAAGCTCCTTCCCTTCCCGATCCGCACCCTCAAAGATGTCACCCTTGGCCTTGGCCCCACGGCTGAGGCTGAGGCGCGCGCCCTTTCTTCTTTGGCGCTGACGCGCGTCTTCACCCACGTCTACCTCCCCGACCCCAGCGTTGACCTCGACAGTCTGCTGGAGCCTGTGAGCCGCGAGCTCGCCGCCGTCGCTGCTAAGGCTGTGAAGGGTCGCGCGGAGGCTCTGCTGGCGAAGTTCCGGGCCTTTAGCACCAAGCCGAAGCGAGGCGCTGCCGGTCTTGAGGCTCCACGAGGCGAAGTCGCCCAGCGCAGCTCCGTCACCAGCGATGGAGCCACCAAAAAGTGATCCCTTCGCGGCTCCCGTCCTGCTTTTAATTGCTGCAACATTCATTCTGCCTCGTGGAGGGTTTTAAACTTTGTGTTTGACGTTGTCAAAGTACTCTATGGACTGTAATATTTGCTTTTGAATTTCTTGAGATTTGCGTTTTCCCTTCCTACTTGCTTGTGTTCTACGTCGGCAGAGCCCGGCCCCGCGCATACCTCAGCCGCCGTTAGCCCCGACCGGAAACCAGGATGGGACCAAGGAGTGAGGGGCTACGTGACAAGTTAGGCTCCTGAGTCGCGATGCTCAGGAGTCCCCCTTGACGCACGAACAACAAGTAGGGAGGTGAAATGTATGGGTGAGAGGCAGAGCCCAGCCCCGCGCATACCTCAACTGCCGTTAGCCTTTCGGAACTAAGGGGTGAGGGGCTACGTGACCAGTTAGGTTCCTGAGTCGCGATGCTTAGGAGTCCCCCTTGACGTTCAAACGACCTTCGTACCTTGGCTCCGCTCGGGCAGAGGCGTGCGATGAACCAGGCCCGAGGGGCCTGGCTGGGTGGCGAGCACCTGGGCATGACCCGGGCGCAGCCCCCGTGCCCAGCCCCCTCGCGTAGCACTCCCGAGGGGAGGCGTTACGATGAAGCCGGACATTGAGCTCTAGGCTCCCTGAGGTTGATGCAGCCGGGGGCCACCGTCAGTTGTTTATCACCAGCGCGGAGCATAGCGCTTCCGTGTGTGTACGGGCATAGCCGCTCCTCGGCAGTGTCGTCAGCCAGCGCGGCATGGTGCTTCCACTGGTGCGTGGGAGGGGGCTCCCCTCCGGGAGGAGCCCCCGGGGAGTATACAGCCCCGCCCTGACACATGGCTGGCACGGTAGGGCCTGGCGAGGTGTATCTGGGCACCCATGAGCCAGCGCGGGACTCACGGGGCCCTACCTCAAGGCGGGTTGCGCCTGGCTCTGAGCCTTTACTTGTGATGTGTCCCTGCAGATTTGGTTAGATGTCGGTGCTCTACGTCCTCAGGTCTCGGCCCTCGAGCGGGGCTCAGCCGTCGCTGGTATGCCAGGTCGCGATGCCGTGGACAAGGCTAGAGGGTGAGGGCTGGAGAGCCAGTAAGAGCCCATGAGTCGCGATGCTCAGGTACCCCCCCTTTAACGTGCAAGCAGCCGACATGAAGAAAGAAGGGTGCCATAGGCAAGCATCAAACAACGATCGCGATGGGTCAAACGCGCGACCTGAATAAACGCGAGAGGGATACATGCCACCGGGTCTAGCCCGGGTGGCTTGGGGATAATGCAGCCCGAGGGGCGCCCCCGATAAAGTAAGCTGAAAACATGAACTAAAGGGGATACACACCGCAGGGACGGACCCACGCGGCCTGGGAATGATGCAGCCCTGGGGGGCGCTCCCAACTGAAAATCAAACTCGAAGGATGTCACCTGATGATGCTAAAGATGGAGGGATGCTGAAGTAGCAGATGGCGTGCCCCGCGGGAGACGATCTTCACGAGCCCCTAGGCCCAGGGGCTTCGGGGGGCGCTGGCGGCTCCTCGCGGACCATCTCCATCTCTGCCAGGACTGCGGAATGCCTGACCGCCTGAGCCTCCAAGATGCTCCTCATGAGGCGCTGACGCACATTAGCCGCGTTCGGCAGGCCGTAAGGCATGCGAACATAGCTATGAGGTAGGCCTTCGCAGCGCCCCACGCGTGAGGGCCAGAGGCGCTCTTGAGAGCCGACTCGGTTGAGTCCTGGTATGTCGATGTAGACGCGCAGCCCACCATCCTCGCCTGGATGGGGAGCTACGGTGGGCAAGCGGCGGCTGCCACTCATGACTCTCGACTCCTGCAACTCCTGAATGATCTCGCTGATGAACTCCTGAGGGTTCGGTCCTCCTTGCCTTGCTTCCTCCTGAGGGAAACATGCGTTGAAGCACGCCTCCAAGTGGTGCTTGAGCGCCTCCCTCGTAATCTTAGCAAAGTCGATGGCCCTCCAGAAGAGAGCCCCCGAGCCCTGCTCGAGGAGGGCGCCGGGCGCGCCTTCCTATGCGACAGAAGGAGGTGCCCCCTGAACGGGCGCTGACCCTGAGGGGCCAGCCTCCCGAGGGGTCGAGCGAGGCGATGTCTTCTTCTTCTTAGTAGCAGCCTCGGGAGGCCTCCCGTTCCCGTGATCTGGGTCTCCAACTGATGCGGCTTAGAAGGCACGTTCCAGGGAACACACCGCGTCTCTCTCTTCACAAGGCACAGTGATGACTCCGCCGCTTCCTGGCATCTTGAGGACATTCTAGCCGTGATGGGTCACGGCCATGAACTTGGCCAGGGCTGGGTACCCGAGGATGGCATTGTACGGCAGGCGGATGTGAGCAATGTCGAAGTAAATGAGCTCGGTGCGGTAGTTGTCGCGGTTCCCGAAGGTAACAGGAAGGCGGACCTGCCCTATCGGAACCGTGGAACCATCGGTGACTCCTGAGAAGGGCTTGGTTGGCTGAAGCTAATTGTATGGCACTTGGAGATTGTTGAACGTTTCAACGGATAGGACATTGAGCCCTGCTCCGCCATCAATGAGGGTCCTGGTGACTTGCACATTGCTGATGATCGGGGAGCAAAGCATCGGGAGGACTCCTGCTGTGGCCGCGCACTTGAGCTGATCCGCTGAGCTGAACGTGACAGCGCACGATGACCACCTGAGAGGGCGTGTGGCCTCAAGCTTGGGGAGGACGCATTCACTTCGCGGGCAAACTATTGAAGATGCGCTGAGAGGCCTGGCTTGTACGCCGCCCAAGATGCAAGCAATTGCGCGCGGCTCCTGGAAGCCTCCAGGCCCCTCGTCCTGGTGATGGTCTTCATTCCTCCTTGGTTTTGGTGGCAGAGGAGGGAGGCTTGCATTGCCTTGTGGGCGATCCTCGTGAGGCTGATCTCTCCAACCCCCCTCGCGAGGTGGGTCCCTCCAACCTCCCTCACGAGGCTGGTCCTGCCAGCGGTCCTCGCGAGGTCGGTCATGCCACCCTTGGCGAGGGCCACGGTCTTCCCATCATCCTCCACCTCTTCCTCCTCCTCGGCCATAGCCCCTGTCGCTGCGCTTGGGGCGTCGGCCAGCACGCACGTCTCGCACGGCTCTGAGCTCTTGGCATTCGTTGGTGTTGTGGGTGTGGAGCTCGTGGTACACACAGTACCGGCTGCCCTTAGATGACTCAGGCTGATCCCTGCCTTGCTTGGTGTCTGGCTCTGCTGCAAGCACGGCAGCCCCCTTGCACTTCACGTCCTTGGTCTTGGGCTTATTCTCTTCTTGGTCAGTAGCTGGCAGCTTGAGGAGGGACAGGGGCCCTTCCTCAGCCCTCGCGCACTTGGTCGCCAGATTGAACAGCTCCAGGAAGGTGCACAGGTCTTCATGGATCGTGAGCTCCTCCTTCATCTTGACGTCACGCACGCCGTTGGAGAAGGCTGAGATGATGGCCTCCTCAGACACCTTGGGGATCT
Organism: Triticum timopheevii; assembly: GCA_963921465.1. Classification (NCBI taxonomy): domain Eukaryota; kingdom Viridiplantae; phylum Streptophyta; class Magnoliopsida; order Poales; family Poaceae; genus Triticum; species Triticum timopheevii. The sequence goes on from OY997264.1 coordinate 280,152,091, forward strand.
TAAGGCGAGCGCTGTTGAAGCGCTGGATGAACTTCTGCAGGGTCTCCCCCGGCTGCTGCTTGATGCGGCGCAAGTCGCTCATGGCCGGGGGCCGGTCGCGGGTGCCTTGGAAGTTGGCGATGAATCGGGTGCGCATCTCGTCCCAGGAGGATATCATGCCAGGAGCCAGGTTCAGGAGCCAGGTGCGGGGGCCATCCTTGAGCGCCATGGGGAATTAGTTCGCCATGACCTTCTCGTCTTTGTTGGAGGCTTCGATGCCCAGCTCATAGAGCTGGAGGAACTCAGCAGGGTCAGCCATGCCATCATAGCGCGGGGGCAGGTCTGGCTTGAACTTGCCCGGCCAGGCCACGCTACGCAGCTCGACGGAGAAGGCACGACAGCCTGTAGTGGCGGCGGGGGCCCTTTGGTGACGGAGAGCTTGATCTTGCAGGTCTTCGTGCGCTGCAGCCAGGCGCAGCGCGGGGTCTTGATGCGCCGGAGCAGGTGCGCGCTCGTGCCGGGCCGGTGCGGGGAGCACACGGGCGGCTTCCTGGGGACAAGGGATCTCCTGGCAGCTCTTCTCTTGCTGTGCTGGTGCCGGACGGAGTGGGTTCCGCCCAGGGGCCATGCGCCTTGGAGCCAAGGCGCCTTCTTGAGGTGGAGGTGGCTGAGGCACCCCCGAAGCTTCGTCGCCCACGCAGGGCGGTGCGCGGTGCAGCGAGAGGGACGGTGCAGGGGAGCCCCCAGCGGTGCTGACGAGCTTGGTGATGCGGGCGAGCCACTCATCGTAGAGGTCGTCGACAGGACGGTAGTGCAGCAGCTCCCGCGCCAGGAGCAGAGCGGCGTGCGCGTCTGCAGGAGCGCGTCGGGCATGGGACGAGGAGCCGGCCGGAGTCAGCGACGGAGTGGCGGTGCGGCCTTCTCACCGCACTGATGGATGTAGGGACGACGCCTGCTGTTCGTTCCCCGTCGGGCCTGTGGCGGCGTTGACGGCAGGCGACGGGGAACGACGGGGGGCACTCACCGATGGGGGCCGTCTAGGCGACGCGAGTGGGGAGAGCGGCCCGGCGCTCGGTGCGGGTGCGACGTGCGCCTGACATGGATGGGATGGGCGGTGAAAACACGAGGCGACGGAAGGCAGATTCCGGCACACCCCTACCTGGCGCGCCAAATGTCGGATTTCGGGTTCCGGCAGACCCTTGAGGTTCGAACACTGGGATGTGCGCAAAGATCACACCCTCAGCCTACCCATGTTTCACCGCCTCGCTAGGATCTAAACTACTCGAAAAACAACACGAAGACACAAGATTTATACTGGTTCAGGCCACCATTGTGGTGTAATACCCTACTCCAGTTTGTGGTGTGTCGATTGCCTCTGGGGCTGATGAGGAACAGTACAAGGGAAGAACAGCCTCACGAGGGTCTGTTCTTAGCTGGTGCGACGAACTGCTAGGGGGAGTTCGGCCACTTCTCTCTCTCTCTCTCTCTCTGTCTTTCTATCCTTGTTCTCTCGGTCCTCCCTCTCTCTACCCTGTGGGTGGCTAGTCCTATTTATAGGCGAAGGCCCCGGGCCTCTTCCCAAATATTAAGCGGGAAGGGCGTCAACAATTGGCCATTTTGAAGGGGAACATCTAGTACACTTATCCTGACTAAAGTTGGTCCTCGCCTGCCAAAAGGCCCCGACGATGACGCTGGCTTGGGCTCCACGATGACCTCCGTCCTGCCGTCCTGCTGGTCTTGGTCTTGTTGCACCGAAATGGTTGCCTTTTCTTGATACCCTTGCCTGCGGTTGCCCCCTTTGCACCAAAGGGGAAACAAGGACTCTGCACAGGCCAGCGCCCGCCTGGCGCCCGCCTGCGCCTTGGTCGTCATGACTTGCGTCATGGGCACCTCGTGAGGTATCCCGCCTTGATCTCTCCGCCTCCTCGCAAGCCAGCCTGACGATGCCATGCCCGAGGAAGCCTCCTGTCGTCCGCCCTGCGAGGCTTGGCCCCTCGCGAGGGTCTTGAGCATGTGTTGATGAAGATGGGCCGCACTGGGCCACTCCTTGAGCCACACCACAAGCCGCAGGCAGGCAAGTCTGGGTACCCCCGTTCCCAGAACGCCGACACCATGGCCCTTCTCATTTGCTTGACATGTGTCACCCACGTACTAAGAGGTGGCGATCGTGTAGGATCGTGAGTGAATAGATAAGTATTGTCGTGGGATGCGGAACGGTTTGAGTGGCAAAGCCGAAAATTCAGATAAGATAAGATAAAAGTTCCATTCGTAATTTCTTCAGCTGTCAAGGACACAGTGAAGATTTTGAACGAGTTTCAAATAGAACGTACATGACGAATTTGTGAACAGACTGGGTTGAGTTTATCATAGAGGGGAAAGGGTCCGATCACATTCACTTAGCAGAAGAAATCAACTTGAAGAAACAGCAATAAGTGAATGCTGTAGAGGACATAAGTTGTATGTAGTGGTAGTTACCACCACTTGCATTTTGTATGTTGTATGTAGTATCTGTCGGAACCGAGAGTATGTACGTGTAGTAAGTAGTATATAACAATGATTAGGTAGTATATATACTAATTTTTAGGTAGTATGTGTCATTTTTTGAGTATGCTCATTTTTACGTACAAATATGTACGTATTTTACAAATATAACAAAAAATATGGGCTCATATACAATTTTTTCATTTAATTTGCTTTGAAATATCTTAGATATATTATATGAACATATTTAAAATAATAAAATAGTATATATAGTACCACATGGTAGTATATGAGACATGTGGGGTAACTACCACTGGGTGATAGGATGGATTTTACCTATATATATATATATATATATATATATATATATATATATATATATATATATATATTCAAATGAAGAACAACACCGGAAAGATTGAAGACAATGCAAAGTTGAAGAATTTAAAAAAAACTGAGGAATTTCAAAAACGAAGAAAAACTCAAATTAAAGATTACCAACTTTGGGTGGTGGCGTAACCCACCGTATAAGAAAGCTGATTTCAGACACCGCGTACAATTGTCGTAGGGCTCTAAGAATCAATTTCTTCATTAATTTCTTCACAGTTAGAGGGTTAGTCTTCATTAATTGAAGAGAAATGTTATTTCGTGTGTTGCGCATCTAAGTCATCAAGTCAGCATAAGTTTTAGGATGTGTGTCCATTTCAGAGAATATTCGAAGATTCTAGGATATTTAGCTCAGACCGCAACTTGCTAAATCTCTTCTCATCCAAGGGCTTAGTGAAGATATCGGTCAGCTGGTCTTCAGTGCTAACGTGGTCGATGGAGATGTCGCCCTTCAACACATGATCACGAAGAAAACGATGACGAATCTAGATGTGCTTTGTCTTTGAGTGTTGAACTGGGTTATGAGCAATCTTGATAGCACTCTCATTGTCGCAGTAGAGAGGCACATTCTTCACGTTGACACCATAGTCCTTGAGTGTTTGCTTCATCCATAGTAGTTGAGCACAGCATGATCCAACAGCAATGTACTCAACTTCTATACTGGAGAGTGATACGCAGTTCTGTTTCTTCGAGGACCAACAGACCAGAGATCGTCCGAGGAAATGGCATGTGCCTGACGTTGATTTGTGGTCCACACAAACGCCAGCATAGTCAGAATCTGAATATCCAATGAGATCAAACGAAGAGCCCTTGGGATACCATAATCCAAGTGTTAGTGTGTGAGCTAGATATCGAAGAATATGCTTCACAGCATTATGGTGTGATTCCTTCGGTGTAGCTTGAAATCGGGCACACATGCAAACACTAAGCATAATATTCGGCCTAGATGCACATAGGTACAATAAAGAGCCAATCATGGAGCGGTATACCTTTTGATCAAAGTCTTTACCATTTTCATCAGTGCATAGATGGCCATTTGTGGGCATTGGAATTTTGACCCCTTTGCAGTCTTGCATGCCAAATTTCCTCAATACGTCCTTGAGGTATTTCTCCTGAGATATGAATATGCCATTGCGCCGTTGAAGAATTTGAAGACCTAAAAAGAATTTCAATTCTCCCATCATAGACATTTGATATTCTTCACTCATCATGTAGGCAAATTCATCACTGTATCGTTGGTTAGTACAACCAAAAATGTTATCATCAACATAAATTTGGCACACAAACAATTAACCATCATAAGATTTAGTGAAAAGAGTTGGGTCGAGTGAACCGGGTTTGAAGCCTTTCTTCATGAGGAATTCCTTCAAAGTATCATACCACGCCCGAGGGGCCTGCTTGAGGCCATACAGGGCCTTATTGAGTCTGAAGACTTTGTCAGGATGCTTTGGATCTTCAAAACCTGGGGGTTGAGCAACATACACTTCTTCCTCAAGCTTACCATCGAGGAATGCACTTTTCACATCCATTTGTTGTAAGATAATATCATGATGGTTAGCATAAGCAAGTAATATGGGAATAGCCTCAAGTCCAGCAACAGGTGCAAAAGTTTCATCGAAGTCAATTCCTTCAACCTGTGTGTAGCCTTGAGCTACAAGCCGTGCCTTATTCCTCACCACAAGGCCATTTTCATCTTGCTTGTTGCAGTAGATCCACTTTGTGCCAATAATGTTGTGCTTGCGAGGATCTGGACGTTTGACCAGTTCCCAGAAATTGTTGAGCTCGAACTGATGTAATTCTCCTTGCATAGCTTGAATCCACTCAGGCTCCAGAAATGCTTCATCTACCTTAGTGGGCTCTGTGGTAGAGACAAAAGCAAAGCGCCCACAAAAGTTAGACAAATGTGGAAGCTTTTGAGCGTGTGAGAGGACCTGGTGCTTCAATGTCATTGATGATCTTCTCGATTTTCACTTTGTTTGCAATGCAAGGATGAGCGGGTTGTCTTCGAGGAATTTGATCCGCATTTTCTTTAGGAGCATTTTCCTCAGCACCATTTTTTTAGGTGCGCCAGCTCGACGTTCATCACATTCTGGAATGAATTCTTCAGCAGATTCTTTGGTGGGACTGACATCCTCAGTAGCCTTGAACTTGATAGATTCCTCAGGTGCTGGTTCATCTAACACAGAAGGTAGGTGCTCTCTTTGCGAGCGATTAGTTTCATCGAACCGCACATCTACAGTTTCAACAACTTTGTGAAGGACGTTGTTGAAGACTCTGTAGGTGTGTGAGTCCTTTCCGTAACCAAGCATAAAACCCTTATGTGCTTTCGGTGCAAATTTAGAATTGTGATGAGGATCTCTAATCCAACATTTAGCACCGAAGACTTTGAAGTAACTCACATTGGGTTTCTTGTCAGTGAGTTGTTCATAAGAAGTTTTCTTGAAGAATTTGTGAAGATATACTCTGTTGATGATGTGGCACGCAGTATCAATAGCCTCAATCCAGAAACGATGAGGTGTCTTGTATTCATCAAGCATAGTGCGAGCCATCTCAACAAGAGTTCCGTTCTTGCGCTCCACGACGCCATTCTGCTGAGGAGTATAAGGAGCAGATAACTCATGAGTAATATAAGTTCATCAAGATAGTCATAAAGACCGGAATTCTTGAACTCAGTCCCATTGTCACTTCTGATGTGCTTGATCTTCACACCAAAGTTGGTTGAAGCCCTCGAGGAAAATCGTTTGAAGACTTCCTGCACCTCATGTTTGTAAGTGACAATGTGCACCCATGTGTAACGAGAATAATCATCAACAATAACAAAGCCATATAGAGATGCATCATTTGTAACAGTAGAATAATGATTAGGACCGAAGAGATCCATGTGAAGCAATTCAAATGGTTGAGTGGTGGTCATGATAGTCTTCGCTGGATGCTTGGCCTTTCTCATCTTTCCAGCTTCACAGGCTCCGCATAAGTGATCCTTGAGGAATTTGACATTCTCAATGCCAATGGCATGCTTCTTCTTCGCAAGCGTGTGCAAATTCCTCATGCCAGCATGACCAAGTCGTCGATGCCATAGCCAACCTTCTGAAGCTTTTGCAAGTAGGCATACAGCTGGTTGTGGTCCTGTAGAGAAATCAACAATGTACGAGTCTCCTCTCCTAAAGCCTTCGAAGACTTTGGAATTGTCAGCTTCCATGACCACTGATACGTCTCCAACGTATCTAATTTTCCAAACACTTTTGCCCTTGTTTTGGACTCTAACTTGCATGATTTGAATGAAACTAACTCGGACTGACGCTGTTTTCAGCAGAACTACCATGATGTTGTTTTATGTGTAGAAAAGAAAAGTTCTCGGAATATCCTGAAAATCCACAGAGGCACTTTTTGGAATTAATAAGAACTTCTGGGCGAAAGAAATACACCAGGGGGCCCAGGGCCTGTGCACGAGACAGGGGGGCGCCCCCCTGTAGGGTGCGCCCTCCTATCTCGTGGCCCCCCTGGACCTTCACCGACCTCAACTCCAACTCCATATATTCACGTTCGGGGAGAAAAAAAATCAGAGAGAAAAGTTTCATCGCGTTTTACGACATGGAGCCGCCGCCAAGCCCTAATCTCTCTCGGGAGGGCTGATCTGCAGTCCGTTCGGGGCTCCGGAGAGGGGGATTCGTCGCCGTCGTCATCATCAACCATCCTCCATCACCAATTTCATGATGCTCACCGCCGTGCATGAGTAATTCTATCGTAGGCTTGCTGGACGGTGATGGGTTGGATGAGATTTACCATATAATTAAGTTAGTTTTGTTAGGGTTTGATCCCTAGTATCCACTATGTTCTGAGATTGATGTTGCTATGACTTTGCTATGCTTAATGCCTGTCACCAGGGCCCGAGTGCCATGATTTCAGATCTAAACCTATTATGTTTTCATGAATATATGTGTGTTCTTGATCCTATCTTGCAAGTCTATAGTCACCTATTATGTGTTATGATCCGACAACCCCGAAGTGACAATAATCGGGATACTTCTAGGTGATAACCGTAGTTTGAGGAGTTCATGTATTCACTATGTGCTAATGCTTTGTTCCGGCTCTCTATTAAAAGGAGGCCTTAATATCTCTTAGTTTCCGCTAGGACCCCGCTGCCACAGGAGGGTAGGACAAAAGATGTCATGCAAGTTCTTTTCCATAAGCACGTATGACTACTTACGAAATACATGCCTACATTACATTGATGAACGGGAGCTAGTTCTGTGTCACCCTATGTTATAACTATTACATGAGGAATCGCATCCGGCATAATTATCCATCACTGATCCATTGCCTACGAGCTTTTCATATATTGTTCTTCGCTTATTTACTTTTCCATTGCTACTGTTACAACTACTACAAAAACCCAAAACAATTATCTTTACTTCTGCTATTGTTACCTTTATTATCATACCACTTTTGCTACTAAATACTTTGCTGCGGATACTAAGTTATCCAGGTGTGGTTGAATTGACAACTCAACTGCTAATACTCAAGAATATTCTTTGGCTCCCCTTGTGTCGAATCAATAAATTTGGGTTGAATACTTTACCCTCGAAAGCTGTTGCGATCCCCTACACTTGTGGGTTATCAAGACTAATTTCTGGCGTCGTTGCCGGGGAGTATAGCTCTATTCTCTGAGTCACTTGGGATTTATATCTGTTGATCACTATGAAGAACTTGAAAGACGACCAAACTACTATTTTGCCCTCAACTACGAGGGGAGGTAAGGAACTGCCATCTAGCTGTGCACTAGATTCTCCTTCTGTTATTACTAAGCTTGCGACACCTAAACCTACTACTGCTATGAATTCGGATATGTCGCATGTTATTGATGATGCCACTTCTGCTATGCATGATGAAACTACTTCTGTGTGTGATACTACTTTGCCATTAGGTGAATTTCTTGATGAACAACTTGCTAGAGTTAGGGGGAATGAAATTACCGAAGATGCTATTATTGATGATAGTGATGATGAAGGTTCTCCCACTGATTATGTATTACCTGTTGTTCCTGAGGGTTATGTTATGAATGAAGAAGCTGTTAGAGCTATCTTTGCTTGCAATGATAGATATGATCTTAAGAAATTATTAGCTAAATGGAAGCAGCAGTCTCTTAATGCTAGAATGAAACCTGACCCTGCTTTTGCTACTTCACCTATCTGTGTTACTGATAAGGATTATGAATTCTCTGTTGATCCTGAGATTATTACTTTAGTTGAATCTGATCCTTTTTATGGCCTTGAATCTGAAACTGTTGTGGCACATCTTACCAAGTTGAATGATATAGCTACCCTGTTTACTAATGATGAGAAGTCTCTCTATTTATATATCCTTAAGATATTTCCGTTCTCATTAAAGGGTGATGCTAAGACTTGGTACAATTCTCTTGCTCCTGGTTGTGTGCGTAGTCCCCAGGATATGATTTATTACTTCTCTGCTAAATATTTCCCTGCTCATAAGAAACAAGCTGCCTTGCGGGAAATATATAACTTTGTGCAAATCAAAGAAGAGAGTCTCCCACAAGCTTGGGGGACGCTTCTCCGATTACTTAATGCTTTGCCTAATCATCCTCTCAAGAAAAATGAAATACTTGATATCTTTTATAATGGACTAACCGATGCTTCCAAGGACTACTTGGATAGTTGTGCTGGTTGTGTTTTCAGAGAAAGAACAGTCGACGAAGCTGAAATACTATTGAATAATATGTTGACTAATGAGAATAATTGGACTCTTCCTGAGCCAATTCCTGAAGTAATTCCTGAACCAATTGAGCCAACTCCAGAGCCTATTCCTAAACCCACTCCGAAAAAGAGAGGTGTTTTATTTCTCAGTCCTGAAGATATGCAAGAGGCAAAGAAATCAATGAAAGAAAAAGGTATTAAAGAAGAAAATGTTAAGAATTTACCTCCTATTGAAGAAATACATGGTCTTAATATACCGCCTGTTGAAGAACCATATTGTCTTGATAACCTGACACAGGTAGTAAAGGTAAATTCTCTCTATAGATATGATAAAGTTGAAATCCCCTCTACTAAATTTCATAGCCCATGCTTAGATGAATTTGATGACTTTATGGCTAGACAAGAAAGTTTTAATGCTTATGTTTGTAGAGAGTTAAAGAATAATGCTTTCGACATAGGACGTGTAAGTGATAATATGGCTAGAGTTAAAGATGAACTCAAACTCGTTAGCAAATATGCTTCTATGGTTGCTACTCATGCTGAGCAAGTACTTAAATCTCAAAATGATTTGCTTGATGAATTAAATAATAAAAATGACTTTGCTGTTAGAGTGGCTACTAGAACTGGTAGAATGACTCAGGAACCTTTATATCCTGAAGGCCACCCTAGGAGAATCGAGCAAGATTCTCAGAGAAATAATTTAGAGGCACCTAGTTCTTCTAAAAAGAAGAAAAAGAAAAACGATAGAACTTTGCATGCTTCTAGTGAACCCACTGTAGACACACCTGAGAATCCCAATGATATTTCTATTTCTGATGCTGAAACACAATCAGGTGATGAACATGAACCTAGTGATAATGTTAATGATAATGTTCATGTTGATGCTCAACCTAGCAAAAACAATGATGTAGAGATTGAACCTGCTGTTGATCTTGATAACCCACAATCAAAGAATCAACATTATGACAAGAGAGATTTTGTTGCTAGGAAGCACAGTAGAGAAAGAGAACCATGGGTTCAGAAACCCATGCCCTTTCCTCCTAAACCATCCAAGTCAAAGGATGATGAGGATTTTGAGCGGTTTGCTGAAATGATTAGACCTATTTTCTTACGTATGCGCTTAACTGATATGCTTAAAGTAAATCCTTATGCTAAGTATATGAAGGATATCATTACAAATAAAAGAAAGATACCGGAAGCTGAAATTTCTACCATGCTTGCTAATTACACTTTTAAGGGTGGAATACCAAAGAAACTTGGAGATCTGGGGGTACCAACTATACCATGCTCCATTAAGAGAAATTATGTTAGAACTGCTTTATGTGATCTTGGAGCCGGTGTTAGTGTTATGCCTCTCTCTTTATATCATAGACTTGAATTGAATAAGTTGACACCTACTGAAATATCTTTGCAAATGGCTGATAAATCAACTGCTATACCTGTCGGTATTTGTGAGGATGTGCCTGTTGTGGTTGCAAATGTCACTATCTTAATGGACTTTGTTATTCTTGATATTCCGAGGACGATAGTATGTCTATTATCCTTGGTAGACCTTTTCTTAATACTGCAGGGGCTCTTATTGATTGCAACAAAGGCAATGTCACTTTTCATGTTAATGGTAATGAGCATATGGTACATTTTCCGAGGAAACAATCTCAAGTTCATAGCATCAATTCTATTGGAAAAGTTCCAACTATTATTATTGGAGGTTTTGAATTTCCTCTCCTTACTGTCAAGAAAAAGTATGATATTCTTATTGTTGGGGATTTTCATATCCCCGTTGAGGTAACTTAGTGTTATTCGAAATTTCTCCGGTTCCGTGTTATTCGGAATGAGTTTGTTAACAAGACTTGATCAACCTTGTTAGTGGATTCATTTTGATGATCACGAGATGGATGAAACTAGAAGGCACAACCTTCTGTACCCTCTTTTTACTTTCTGTTATTTAGAATAAATAAAGCAAAAATAGTATTATCTGTCGGTTTTCTGAATTATTCGTGCAATAAAAAAATAGTCCAAAAATAAAAGTGCTCCAAATGCCCTGCAAATTTAGTATGATTTTTTATGGATTATCTGAGGATTTTTGGCACTGAAAACACTGCAGGAGGGGCAAGCACCAGGCCACGAGAGTGGAGGCCCCCCCCTATAGGGCGCGCCCCCTGTCTCGTGGGCCCCTGGTGGCCCCCCTCCACTTATGCCAGCACCCACAGACTTCATCTTCTACCCAAAAAATCCCCATCCAGCTCAAGCACGAGTTCTAGCTCATTTTGCTGCGATTTTTGATCTCCTTGCTCAAAGCTCCATTCACAAAACTGCTTTGGGAGATTGTTGCTTGGTATGTGACTCCTCCATTGGTCCAATTAGTTTTTGTTCTAGTGCTTTATTCATTGCAAATTTTTGCTGCATAGGTGACCATGTTCTTGAGCTTGCATGTTAAATTTATGAGGTCCCAAGCAATTCCAATGCATGATATAGGATCTAGGCACTTGTAGGAGTAGTTGCTACCAATCTTGTTTAGTTTTATTCACTTTTATTTTGAAGTTACTAAAATTTCAGAAATTTTCAGAAAAAGAATCATGCTTAGAAGGATGTACCAAGGTGGTTCCTCGGCAAAGAAAGGGCCAAGGATTGCTATACGTGAGAAAGATGTTGAATTGCCGAGGGACGCAGATGTACGAGCTTGTGAGTGGCCATCCGATGATTTTAAGGTCGAAGCAGGCTTCAAGGAGGAATTTGATGCGTATGTGCGTAATGCCGAGCTGGAGGACTTCTTACAAGATAAGTGTCCTCAGTACTATCAATTGACTGATTCCTTTGTGCGGAGGTTCCAATATAACTGTGCACGTAATTCTCCTACTATCATGTTTGATATTTATGATACATCTTATACCATGGATTTAGAGGATTTCACAACTGCTTGCAAACTCCTGCAGTGGGGTAATATTAATGATCCTCGCAAATCTGAGTTTAGAGATTTTCTTGCTAGTATTACTATGGGAGAATCTAGGGACATAGCACAAGCTACCATAGGAAGCATTCATTTCCCTGCTATACATTATTTTGCTCTCTTTATTGGTAGATGCATTAATGGTAAGGATGAAGCATGTCACATGTGTGTCCCTGATCTTTGTGTCCTCAAGAGTGATGTGTTAGGTTATAAAGGTTATAACTTGGGGGCAATAGTTGCACGTAGGTTGCAGAATAATAGTACAAAGGGGGATTTATTTGGAGGAATTTATGCAACCTGTGTGGCTAATTATCTTAATATAGCCCCACGAGAGGGGGATATGATTTTACCTCCTGTTTATTTAGATAAAGAAGCTATGTTCAATCATCAAATTCTTTCGAGGAATGAACAATTCCTCCATCATCGACTAATCTATGACAGACGCAACATCGTGCCTATTACTCTTCCTGCTCCCTACCTTTTTTTGAGGGGGTTAGACAGTAGGAAAGGCTCCTACTGCATTTGTATTGCTAATTCACATCAAGTCAAAGTTACAAGTGTTACATTGTGTATGTACAAGTGGGGGAGTAGTGGAATGCTAGGGAAAAAGAGAGAGGATGGGTCACAGTTGATTTGAATGTACAGCACCACTAAGTTACAGAGCTAAGTATGTCAGCCACCATATTTGTTTTGTTGTTGGGCATCCTGTAGGCTATGTTGGCAAAATCTCTCCTGAATCTAGCCTCCCAGGATGGAATTGAGGGGTCAGTCTTGCGGAAGTATTTGTTGTTCCTCTCCTTCCAAAGGCTCCATGCTGCCACTAAGAAGACCTCCATGGCCATGTTTCTGGGATTTAAAGTCTTGAAGTGTGTCATGAGGTCGAGTCTGTCACCTTGCAATGGCCAGAGGATGTTGAGCTTGTTCCAGCATGCGGCACTAAAGGTGCAATGGAAAAAGAGATGTTCAACCGTTTCTTCTACATCTTGTCCACAGAGTAGGCAATTCAGATTGGTGCCAATGTTGTAATGCCTTCTTTTAAGCATGTTTCTTGTATTAAGGCGATCGGAGAGGAGAAACCAACCGAAGACCTTAATCTTAGGAATGCACTTTGTCTTCCACAACCAATGATAGGCATCATGAGCAATTATCTCTCTGAAGTAGAAGGTGTAGTAGGCCGTGGTTTTAAAGGTTGCCGATCCCCAGGTGCAAAGCCAGGCATCTTTGGAGTCAGTCATTGTGGCGGCGCTGACATTGGTTTGGAGGGCTCGCAATTCATCAAACGCTTGTACCGAGAGGGGCAAGAGAAAGGCCTGGTTAAGATGGGTGATTGATAGAAATTCCCGCGTGGAGACATCTTCGTTGCTCGAGAAGGAGAAAGCACGCGGGTATGTGTCTGCCAAGATGGAGTTGTTCCAGTCGTCCTTCCAGAATAGAACGGTGTCCCCCGCACCAATTTTAACCTTAGTGATCCCTCGGTAGGTGGGCATGAGCTGAATGAGTTGTCGCCACCAGAACGAGCCACAAGGGGCAGCTGCATGGGGGACAGTGGAGGCATAGTATGTGTCCCAGATGAGGTGCACCCAAGGTGTGTCGAGCTTATTGTAGAACTTGTGTAGTAGCTTTAGAAGCATTGCATCATTTTGAACTTTTAGGTTGAGAACTCCGAGGCCACCATTTTGTTTTGGTCGACACACCATATCCCAGGCTGTGAGCGAGTTACTTTTCTCACCATCTTCTATTTTTTGGGTCCAAAGGCCATGTCTTCGAATCTTGTCAAATTGCTCAACGATCTTAGGTGGTAGTTTGAGGACTCCCATTGGGTAAATTGCCAACGAGGTGACGAGAGAGTTCATGAGAGCCAGTTTGCCCGCATACGACAGAAGTGACAATGCTGCAGTGATTCTTCTTTCAGCCTTGCAGATCCAGGGAGTTAAGTCAAAGACTGTGGGTTTGGACGTTCCCAGGGGTAAACCCAGGTACGTGAATGGTAGCTGCGCACAGGCACAACCGAAGATGTCCACAATTTCCTTGTATGTTTCCTCCGGAGTGTTTAAAGGAATAAGTGTTGACTTGTGGAAGTTAATATGCAGCCCACTGAATCTGCATAGTCCGTGAGAATCTGTTTCATGCAATTCGCCTGGAGACGACAGGCCGGCATTACAATGATTGCGTCGTCCGCGTGTTGAATGACCAGGAATTGATTGTCACGGCCAGAGGGAATCGGCAAACGTAGAGTGTTATTATGCATGCGTCATTAATGGCAGTTTGGAGCAAATCCGCGGCGAGTACAAAGAGCAAGGGGGACAGCGGGTCACCCTGATGAACGCCACACTTGCACCAGAAATGTTTGCCGGGTACCCCATTAAGTAGCACGGAGGATTTACCTGAAGAGGTGATGCATTTAAACCAGGCGATCCATTTGTCATTGAATCCCATACCCTTCATGATCTGTATTATCGCAGAGTGTTGCACCGTGTCGAAAGCTTTGGTGAAGTCAAGTTTAAGCAAAACAATCTCGCGCTTGGATGCTTGGCATTGGTGTATGTACTCAAAGACCTGATTCTGATGTACGATTTTTAGGATGATTTTCTGTAAGCGATTAGTGAGTAGTTTTGTGATCAACTTAAGGCAGCAGTTGAGTAGCGTAATAGGCCGGTAATCATTGACCGTGTCTGGAGATCTAGTCTTTGGGATGAGGGTAATATGTCCATAATTGAGGCTTTCCATACTAAGATTTCCCTCATGAAATTCCGTACAGAGGCGGTAGAAGTCCTCTTTTATCACCGGCCAACAGGCTTTGAGAAATGCACCGTTGAAGCCGTCGGGGCCAGGGGCCCGGTCAGGCGGCATTTCATTAACTACAGCATCAATCTCTTGCGTAGTGAAGGGAGTGGTGAGGCTGTCAAAATCCACATTTTCACGTAGCATCTGGGAAAGGTTGAATTTCATTTGTGGTGGCTTCGTTGTCCCCAAACGAGCTTTGAAGGCCTCAAACAAAATAGACTCTTTTCCAGCATGGTCCTCAACCACTATGTCATCAGTGGTTTTCAAGCTGGAAATGAAGTTTTTGCGGTATCGTTCCGTGGCCACTGCTTGGAAGAACTTAGAATTCTCATCCAAATTTGATCCAACGAGTAGTGCATCGTTCTGTGGCTCCCTACCTTTTTGATTATCAGGCAAAAGGAAGATATGTTGTCACCAGGGAGGAAGCAGCTAAACACGAGAGGGGAGCGGAGGCAGCTCGCCAACACGCTGCAGCTCAGGAAGCGGTTGCCGCTGCATCTCAGTACGACCCCAGTTTCACTTATGGATATCAGCCAAGCGGTCCTTGGTATTAGACCAACTTAGGCTAAAAGCCTAAGCTTGGGGGAGTACGTATTTCTCACCGACTTTACATTCATGTTCACACACTAGTGGTCGGTGCTCATACTCTTTCATTGTATTATCCATGCTAGTTTAAATTTCCTTTTCTAGTTTTCTTCTTGTGTGTTTGTTAAACCTTGAGAAAAACCAAAAAAAAAATTAGTTAGTTTAATTTCCTTGCTTGTAGTAGAATTAAAATGAAAACCCAAAAAGATTTCTAGTTCTTCTTTTTACTTGTTGGGAGTTTTCCCGTGTAAATAGTTTTAGTTTTCTTTTCTTTCCTTTGGGGGTCAAGAAGACCATATTGAAAATGTTTAGTGGCTCTCATATGCATGATTGTTTATTTTACTTAGAGCCCATATTACTTGTCTTCTCTCTTGACTTGAATGCTTGCAGATTCCAGCTTAGTCCAAGGCATGTGCACTCTTATTATTATACACATCGTTCGGTCGTGCAAGTGAAAGGCAATAATGACGACATATGATGGACTTATTGAGATGAGAAAAGCTGGTATGAACTCGACCTCTCTTGTTTTTGTGAATATGATGAGTTCATCGTTTCTGAGTCAGCTTATTATGAAGTAAACATATTTGCAATGACATTTAGAGATTATAGTTGCTTGTGCCATGCTTGATTCGCTATGAGTTATAATGGTTTACCTTGCGTGCCAACATGCTATTATAATGATTATGATGTGGTATGATGGGATGGTATCCTCCTTTGAATAAATTGAGTGACTCGACTTGGCACATGTTCATGCATGTAGTTGAAACAAATCAACATAGCCTTCACGATATTTATGTTCATGGTGGATTATATCCTACTCATGCTTGTACTCGGTGTAAATTAATTCAATGCATGTTTACGACTGTTGTCGCTCTCTCAGTTGGTCGCTTCCCAGTCTTTTGCTAGCCTTCACCTGTACTAAGCGGGAATACTGCTTGTGCATCCAAACTCCTTAAACCCCAAAGTTGTTCCATATGAGTCCACTATACCTTCCTATATGCGGTATTTACTTGCCGTTCCAAGTAAATTTGTATGTGCCAAACTCCAAACCTTCAAATGAAATTCTGTTTTGTGCTCGAGCAGCTCATGTTACAACTAGGGCTGCCTATATCTGCCATGCTAGGTGGGTTATTCTCAAGAGGAGTGGACTCTGCTCCTCATTCATGAGAAAGGGCCAGTAATCGGGATGCCCAGTCCCATGATCCAAAAAGATCAAAGCAAATCAAAATAATTAAACAAAACTCCCCCAGAGCTGTTGTTAGTTGGAGGCACTCGTTGTTTCGAGCAAGCCATGGATTGACACTTGTTGGTGGTTGGGGGACTATAAACCTTTACCATTTTGTTTGGGAACTGCCTATAATGCATGTAGTATGGAAGATACAGCCATCTCATAGTTGTTGCGTTGACAGTAAAAGTATGCCGCTCAAAATGTTATTCAATCTCTATTTTAAAATCGAGCTCTGGCACCTCTACAAATCCCTGCTTCCCTCTGCGAAGGGCCTATCTATTTACTTTTATGTTGAGTCATCACCCTTCTTATTAAAAAGCACCCGCTGGAGAGCACTCTGTCATTTGCATTCATCATTATTGGTTTATATTGGGTATGACTTGACTGGATCTCTTTTACCATGAATTACAATGTTTAGTCAGTCCTTGATCTTTAAAGGTGCTCTGCATTTATGTTTTTCGGTCTCAGAAAGGGCTAGCAAGATACCATTTTGTTATATCATGTTATGATTATTTTGAGAAAGTGTCGTCATCTGAGTTTTATTATTATGGCTTGCTAGCTGATTATGCTATTGGTACGAGTAATTGTGAGACCTAGGTGTTATTGTTAGTATGGTTAGTTGATAATATTTTCTGAAACTTGAATGCTGGCTTTTCATGTTTACAACAACAAGAGCAAACAGAGTTTGTAAAAGTTTTTCTTTATCACTTTCAGTTTATCAACTGAATTGCTTGAGGACAAGCAAAGGTTTAAGCTTGGGGGAGTTGATACATCTCCAATGTATCTACTTTTCCAAACACTTTTGCCGTTGTTTTGGACTCTAACTTGCATGATTTGAATGAAACTAACCCGGACTGATGTTGTTTTCAGCAGAATTACCATGATGTTGTTTTATGTGTAGAAAAGAAAAGTTCTCGGAATGTCCCGAAAATCCACGGAGGCACTTTTTGGAATTAATAAGAATTTTTGGGCGAAAGAAATGCACCAGGGGGCCCAGGGCCTGTCCATGAGACAGGGGGGCGCCCCCCCCCCTGTAGGGTGCGCCCTCCTATCTCGTGGGCTCCCTGGACCTCCACCGACCTCAACTCCAACTCCATATATTCACGTTCGGGGACAAAAAAATCAGAGAGAAAGTTTCATCGCGTTTTACGCCACGAAGCCGCCGCCAAGCCCTAATCTCTCTCGGGAGGGCTGATCTGGAGTCCGTTCGGGGCTCCGGAGAGGGGGATTCATCGCTGTCGTCATCATCAACCATCCTCCATCACCAATTTCATGATGCTCACCGCCGTGCGTGAGTAATTCCATCGTAAGCTTGCTGGACGGTGATGGGTTGGATGAGATTTACCATGTAATTAAGTTAGTTTTGTTAGTGGTTGATCCCTAGTATCCACTATATTCTGAGATTGATGTTGCTATGACTTTGCTATGCTTAATGCTTGTCACTAGGGCCCGAGTGCCATGATTTCAGATCTGAACCTATTATGTTTTCATGAATATATGTGTGTTCTTGATCCTATCTTGCATGTCTATAGTCACCTATTACATGTTATGATCCGACATCTCCGAAGTGACAATAATCGGGATACTTCTCGGTGATGACCGTAGTTTGAGGAGTTCATGTATTCACTATGTGCTAATGCTTTGTTCCGGTTCTCTATTAAAAGGAGGCCTTAATATCCCTTAGTTTCCGCTAGGACCCCGCTGCCATGGGAGGGTAGGACAAAAGATGTCATGCAAGTTCTTTTCCATAAGCACGTATGACTATTTACGGAATACATGCCTACATTACATTGATGAACGGGAGCTAGTTCTGTGTCACCCTATGTTATAACTATTACATGAGGAATCGCATCCGGCATAATTATCCATCACTGATCCATTGCCTACGAGCTTTTCATATATTGTTCTTCGCTTATTTACTTTTCCGTTGCTACTGTTACAACTACTACAAAAACCCCAAAACAATTATCTTTACTTCTGCTACTGTTACCTTTATTATCATACCACTTTTGCTACTAAATACTTTGCTGCGGATACTAAGTTATCCAGGTGTGGTTGAATTGACAACTCAACTGATAATACTCAAGAATATTCTTTGGCTCCCCTTGTGTCGAATCAATAAATTTGGGTTGAATACTTTACCCTCGAAAGCTGTTGCGATCCCCTACACTTGTGGGTTATCAATCTCAACGCGACGATATTTTCCAAAGACAACAACCATATCAAGATCACAAAGCATTGAGACTGACATGAGGTTGTATCCTAACGATTCGACAAGCATGACTTTGTCATGTCGATCCTTCGAGATTGCAACCTTAGCTAGACCCAATACCTGACTTTTGCCTTTGTCAGCGAAGATGATATGCTTCAGATGCGACGGTGATAAAGGAGTATCCATCAATAGATTCTTGTCACCAGTCATGTGATTCGTACATCCACTATCGAGGACCCACTCATTGGCTTTGGGTTGATCATCCTGCAGATGAATTAGTGCAACTTATGAACTCATATACTTCATCAGTGAAGAATATGACATCAATATCATCAATTCATTTTCATCAAGCAATAGAACAGATAAGACAGTATGAGGACGTGAGAAATGAAATTTCATTTCTTCATGATTAGCCTGCGTCCTTTCAGGCACTGTTCAGGTCTCCAGCAAATTCTTCAGATGATATAAGCACGTCTGGAGACCTGACCCTGCATAAGAGATTAGTTCTTTTTCTTCACCACCCACATCTGAAGGGGTGGCAAAGAATTCATCACTCTGCGAGCATCATATGAGAAAGGTGGCATAGAAGCCAGTCCACTTCGTTTCACATAAGAGGGGTTAGGGTAAGCATATGAATAAGCAGAGAAATTCTTCGAGGACTTATGAACATAATGATTAGAAGAATAATGCTCATATTCATAGCCCTTAGCTCTACCCTGCGAAACAGATGGGTTAGCACGATGATGATCATATGAGGACTTTGATCCTTTTGAGGAATTTGATCTACGTGAGGAATTTGGTTCGTATGAGGAATTTGATCTGGAGTTCCTATTCTTCACAGGTGGTGTCATGAGGACATTCACCTGAAGACTTTCAAGGCAACTTTTGGGAACCCAGATTTTCTTCAAAAGGGAACCGTTCCTGCAGTTAGTGCCAACATATCTAGCAAATACTTCACCATTCTGATTTTTGAACAGTTTATAGTTGGAGTCAAATGACTCATTAGAAGAATGAGGAGATTCACATGTAAAGCCAGATAAATTGGATGGATCAACTGGAGGTCCCTTTGCAGCAACCCATGAGGTTTTGGGGTACTGCTCAGGCTTCCAATATGTTCCATCAGCATTGAGTTTCCTCTCAAAGGCAATACCCTCTTTCCTAGGGTTTCTGTTGAGGATCTGCTTTTTGAGCACATCACAAAGAATCTGATGCCCTTTGAGGCTTTTGTACATGCCTATCATGTACAATTCCTTAAGCCCTGCATCATCAGTGATACTAGCAATGTCCTCAGATGAGGAATTAGTGATAGCAGAGACAGATGAAGAATTTGTAGCATTAGAAGCATTTGAACATTTAGGTGAAGAATTAGTAGTTTCACGTTCAATGCACTTCAGACATGGAGGAACAAATTTTTCCTGAGTAGCGCTGATTTGTTGAGCAAGTAATGAATCGCGCTCCTTCTGAAGATCTTCATAATCCACTCTTAGCTTTTCAAGATCTTGCTTTCTTTGAAGAAATTCATAAGAAAGCTTCTTGTGATCAGATAAGAGAGTGTTATGATGACCTTGAAGGTTGTCAAACTTGGACTGAAGTCTCTGAAGATTTTCAGTCAAGGTTTTAGTGTGATACATTTCTTCACCCAACATATCATCACTTTTATCTAGCATGTTTTGAACCTTTTCAAAAGCCTTTTGTTGTTTCACAACAATCTTAGCAAGTTTAGAGTAGCTGGGCTTGAGGTTTTCATCACATTCATCCTCACTAGATTCAGAGGAGGCGTATTCATTTACCTTGGCACCCTTTGCCATGAAGCAATAGGTGGGAGCGTAGTCATCATTGCCTTCATTAGCCTTGTTGGTGAAGACATTTTCTTCAAAGTTGAAGATAGACTTGCTGACGAATACAGTAGCGAGAGCTAGGCTCGCCACACCAGACTCGGACTCCTCAGAAGCCTCCTCGTCCTCATGTTCCTCAGATTCATCCTCAGAGTCTATTTCCTTGCCAATGAATGCCCGAGCCATCTGGGAGATGGTCTTCTTGTGAGATGAAGACTTTGAGGATTTTTATGATGAAGACTTTGAAGATTTCTTCTTCTTCTTTGCGTCATCAGAACTGTAGTCCTTGTATTTCTTCTTCTTTGATTCCTTATCCCACTGAGGACAATCTTGAATGTAGTGACCAGGTTTCTTGCATTTGTGGCATAGCCTCTTCTTGTAGTCACTGGATGAGGAATCATTGCTCCTTGAGGATTTTCCAAAGCGACCACGTCTTGAGAACTTCTGAAATTTCTTCACGAGCAGTGCTAGTTCCTGGCTCAGTTCTTCAGGATCACCAAGGCTGCAAGCAGAGTCCTCATCTTCAGACTCAGAGACTGCCTTGGCCTTTAGAGCACGTGATCTGCCATAGCTCGAACCATAGAGATCTCTCTTCTCAGCAAGCTGAAACTCATGAGTATTTAGCCTCTCGAGGATATCAGCGGGATCAAGTGACTTGTAATCAGCATGTTCTTGAATCATCAGTGCCAGAGTATCAAATGAAGAATCGAGCGATCTCAGCAATTTCTTCACCACCTCATGGTCGTTGATGTCAGTGGCGCCAAGTGCTTGAAGCTCATTTGAGATGTCAGTGAGGCGATCGAAGGTTTGCTGGACATTTTCATTGTCTAGTCTTTTGAAGCGGTTGAAGAGATTGCGAAGAACGTCAACACGAGAGTCACGTTGAGTTGAGACTCCTTCATTCACTTTGGACAGCCTATCCCATATAAGCTTAGCAGTTTCCAAAGCACTCACTCTTCCATACTGCCCTTTGCTCAGATGGCCACATATGATATTCTTCACTTGAGAATCGAGTTGCTTGAATCTCTTCACATCAGTAGCGTTCAGAGAAGGTGTGACTGAGGGAACACCATTTTCGACAACATACCATAGATCATTATCAATTGCCTCAAGATGCATTCACATCCTATTCTTCCAGTAGGGGTAGTCCATTCCATCGAAGGTAGGACACCCAGCAGAGACCTTGATCATACCTGCGGTCGACATAACTAAAACTCCAGGCGGTTAAACCAAAATCACACAGAACAAGGGAGTACCTTGCTCTGATACCAATTGAAAGTGCGTTATATCGACTAGAGGGGGGGTGAATAGGCGATTTTTATGAATTCTTCACTGAGGAATTTGCTGGTGAGGAAATTCCTGAATGAAGAACTACTAGCAGCGGAATAAGTACTCAAATGTAAACATAACAGAACAGAAGCATGGTCATCATGATGGAATGAAGACAAGCACGGAGTACAGAATGCGTAAACACAGGATAACACAGAAAGAAGACAGACAAACGGAAGAAATTGAACTGAGGAAATTGAGAAAGTCTTCAGTCAAAGTCTTCAAGCAGATATGAACAAGTACACAACAATAGAAATGAGGAAATGAAAGAGTTGAGGAAATAGAACTAGTAAGCTTGGTGAAGACAATGATTTGGTAGACCAGTTCCAACTGTTGTCTCAGTTGTACGTCTGGTTGGAGCGGCTGAGTATTTAAAATCGAGGACACACAGTCCCGAACACACAGTCCTCAATGTATTCTCCTTGAGCTAAGGTCACACAGAACTCACCCAATCACTCATGGTAAGTCTTCAAGTGACTTCCAAACCTTCACAGACTAGGTCAATCGGCAACCCACAATTCCTCTTGGATGCTCTAGACCATGACGCCTAACCGTTTGGAATAAGCACAATCTTCAAAGGTAATAAGCGTCGAATCCATGCAGGATCAATCTCTTCAGTGATGCTCAATCACTTGGGGTTTGTAGGTGTGTTGGGTTTGGGTTTTCCTCACTTGATGATTTTCGCTCAAAGTCCTCGGAGGATGGGATGCTCTCAAATGACAAGTGTCAGTTTCTCTCGGAGCAGCCAACCAGCTAGTGGTTGTAGGGGGCGGCTATTTATAGTCTAGGGAGCAACCCGACATGACAAGACATAAATGCCCTTCAATGATATGACCGGTAGGAGGGTAGATATTTTGGGACAGCTGGCGCGTAGCACAGCAACGGTCGGAATTTTGACTCACAAATTCCTCAGGGCTATCATGTTCCTCACTGTGTAGGCAACCCGCACTGGCGAATTCCTAACTCCTCAGTCAGAACAAATTCCTCAAAGACCAGAAGAACTTCGTCTCTGTCACTGAAGAATATGACTGAACTATATGAGATTTCCAATGGCTTCACTCGAAGGGATTGGTAGGTGTAGGATTTTGAGTTGAGCATTACTTGGAAATTTTTTCCTTAGTATTTCCTCGACCCCCTTTAATAGTACGGTGTTTCCTATGACTCAAGAAAGAGAAAATGAAACTATAAAAACAAAAGTCTTCACGCTTCATGTTCCTCGAATGATTACCATGTCTTCAAGGTCACACCAGTTTCTTCACTTTCAAAGTCTTCAGAAAGTCTTCAGAAATACAAAGTCTTCAGTTGAAAAACTTAATTTTTAGGGGTCGACTTTCTCTATAAATATCAAACTCTTCGTAGACTTATAGACCTGTGTACACTCACAAACGCATCAGTCCCTTAACCTATAAGTCTTCAATACACCAAAATCACTAAGGGGCACTAGATGCACTTACATTAACTAAGGAAAACATTGAGCGTATGAATGCTAAATATAAACTTGCCTGAGATAAGGGTAGAAAACATGTTGTGTTTGCTCCTGGGGATCTTGTTGGTTACATTTGCGTAAGGATAGATTTCCTGATTTGTGCAAATCAAAGCTAATGCCACATGCTGCTAGACCTTTTAAGGTGTTAGAGAAAATAAATGATAATGCATATAAACTTGAGCTGCCTACAAATTTTGGGGTTAGTCCCACTTTTAACATTGCAGATTTGAAGCCTTATTTGGGAGAGGAAGATGAACTTCCGCCGAGGACGACTTCATTGCATGAAGGGGAGGATGATGGGGACATCAATACCATTGTTACACCCCAGCCCCTGCTTCTATACATATTGGACTAATTACTAGAGCTCGCGCACGCCAATTAACTTACTAGGTACTTTTGTTTCTTGGTAATGATTCTAATGTTCATGAGAATATAATGCTGCCTAAATTGGATACATTTCTTTTGCTTACAAA
Source organism: Triticum timopheevii (assembly GCA_963921465.1). Classification (NCBI taxonomy): domain Eukaryota; kingdom Viridiplantae; phylum Streptophyta; class Magnoliopsida; order Poales; family Poaceae; genus Triticum; species Triticum timopheevii. Next base: position 280,175,528 of record OY997264.1, read on the forward strand.
TGAAGGGCCTAGTTTGGAGAAGGATGAACATTGGAGCAAGAACACGCATGGAGATGATGGCATGAGCAAGGGGAACAAGAACGGAGGTACAAGTAATGATTTCAGGACGTTGAAGCCACCATAATGAGTGCATGAAGCCTTGGACAAAATATACCATATGCTACTTCATAACTTTCATCCAGAGGCTATTTTAGGTGCTGCGTCACCTTATTATTGGGCCAGGCCCATGTAATTTCGAAATACTTGAGTATAGGCTGTTTTTAGAGTCCGTATGTGTGGGGAAATAAGAGATAGAGTTAGTTTCAGACCCCTTCCCCAAGGGCCACGAAATTCCCCCCTCTTCCTCCATATATACAGCCCTTAGGGCGTCATTTAGTCTTAGGGTTTTGTTTAGATTAAAAGTTCGCCATAGCTGCAACTTCGCGTACTTCGTTTGTGTTCAACGACTAGACCAAGACGTCACAGAGCCCCTTCTTGATCAATAAAGCTTTCATCTTATATTCGCAATATCCAGATTGCAATCTTAGTTTCTTGCTTGTTCTTCGTTTGCTCGTAGGAAATAGACCCTCATGGTCAGGTTGATCGTGCTCCGGCGTGGTCAATAACCTCTCTGAGTTTGTTTAGCGATTGCTAAGGTGCGACGTCCTCGCACGTACGTAGTCAGATCGTCAAAGTCTACTCCTCTGAAACGATAATCACCATCTCATCGAAAGACGGGACACCTTTGCCTCTATCATATAGGTAGGTATGGTGGGCTCTCAAAACAAGAGTTTGGGTTTATGTTTTTTTGATGCACAAGTAGTATCTCTACTTAGTGCGGAATTTTGGCTAGCAAAGACATCGAGCAAGCACCACATGTTGAAGGATCTATGACAATATAACTTCTGTGTGAATATGAACAAACATAAATCATTATGTTGTCTATGTTGTTGTAGCGACCAGACCTCAAATGGTCAAGTCTCTGTGCATCAGTGTCATCCCTGGATCGGTAATGCTGACACGCACAGTACTCGAGGAATTATAACAGAGTTTCAATCACACACTTATTACAACGAGTCCTCATAAAGAGTATTATTACATAAATAAATCATGGCTGAAGGCCATCTAGAATAGATAACAATGGAAGGCTTCGTAGGTAAATGAGTCCATCAACTCCAATGGCATAGCTGAGTGCAACACAACGACCTATCACACCTTATTCGTCGTCTGAGTAGTCTGCAACATAAGACATTGCAGCCCGAAACGGGTCAGCACATGGAATATGCTAGCATAGTTACACCGTAAAGTAATGATAATGCAAAGACTATATCTACATGCAATATTTGGCTAGTGGAGGCTGTAAGTTTCATGATTTTGCATAAAGCTGGTTGTCCCCAACAACAAAGTAATAAATTTATTTAACTACTCCCATGTTGCCCATTATTTGAGAAGGTTCCTCCAACTCAAATCCCAATTAAAAGTATCATCATTAACCCAACATCATAATTAATTAAAGTGATGTGACGAGGTCACATCAATAGATTTAAGTACTAGATACTCAAGATGTCCATAACCGGGGACACGGCTAACCATGATTAGTTTATACACTCTGCAGAGGTTTGTGCACTTTCCCCAAAAGACTCGACCGCATCCATGATCGAATTATCGAGACATAGCCTCTCTGAAGCATTAACTCTCTACTCCGGGTAGACAGTGCCACCTACAACCCTCTACATCTGCTAGTCTACCTCTTCAAGATCTCACACAACTTACTCAACTATGCCAGAGCCCATAATGGCTTGTGGCTACACACGGAAGTTTCTAGCATGAATAATCTTATGATCCCTTTGAGCCTGGGTGGCATTGCATAGAATAATCACACGGGTACTCCGACATTTCCAAAACAGACAACACTGGGTACTCCAGGTGCCTCAACCAATCCACCCAGATGTAAGTTCAAGTTGCCACCTTAATGTTATCCATAATTAAATAACTCTCAAACTTCCATGTGTGAATCATGATCCAATCCCCGTCTACGAGCATGGCTAAGAAATAATAAGCATTACGTATATTCCCGGGGTGATCAAAAGGTATTAGATTCCTACCTCAAGCACTACAACCAAAACCACATGTTCCCAATCCAACCAATGCAAATGTTTGTGGAGCAAAACTAATGCATAGTAAAAACTAGGTACAAAAGAGTATGATCAAAGTGTAACTTGCCTCGCTGACGATCCGCAAACTCTAGAGATTCGTAGTAACAAGCTTCGCACTCCAGGTAATCTAACATAGACAAACAATAGCATGCATAAGCAATCACTCAAACGAAACACGAGAAAACTTGAGAAAAGATCCAAATATAACACGAAACAAGCAACGGCTTAAACTAAGAAGAGTCAAAACCTAACAGCATTATTAACATGTGAATTATATTTTAACAGAAAGTACATGTGATTATCTACGATACGCAAAAAGATTCAACTCAAATGGAGCAACGAAACTCAAGATACGAACAAAACAAGATTTGTTTACTAATGTGGACTAAAGTCAAATTTTACAGTACCAAAATCATGTTCAAGTTGGTTAAATGGAAAGAGGGCTTCGAGACGAAGATTTAGGCGCTGGTTTCATCTAATTTCGACAATCGAGTAAAAAATTATACTAGTCTGAAGATCAGGGCAGAAATCGCGATAAAAATAATCACAGATAAAACCCTGGAAAAAAACTAAAACGAACAGACTAACGAACGAACGTTCGCTGTCTGATCCTAACCGGTGAACAACGTTCATCAAAACGAACGAAGGGACGAACGTCCGCTAAATAAATAAACCGACGAAAAACCGAACCAATCTATATAACAAAAAACAGATCTAAGATTTCTAAAAAAACTGACGGTTTTTACCTAAACCGAAAAAAAAACACGGCAGTCGACGGTGGCGGCTCCGGCCGGCGGCTTGGGCGATGGCGGACGTCGGCGCGGGCGGCAAGGGTGGCGCGGCGGCGCGGGAGGCGGCGGCGGCGCTAGGCGGCGACGGCGGCACTGCTGGCGGGGTTGCGGCAGCGGGGCGATGTGGGCTTCGGGGGGCATTAAATAGGAGGGGGCGTGCCCGACTTGGGGAGGGGGCAAGGCCATGGCGGCGGCAGCGGCATCTCGGACTCCGGTGGAGTCCGGCTCGGGCACGCGCATGAGGGCGGCGGCGGCTGTGGGCCGGCTGGGCCGCTGGCCCAGTACGATCTGCGAACAGTTTTTTTAATAATTTCGCCCGAACAGTAAAATCCTAATAAAATATAATAAAATTCTAAAAATGCCAAAAACAATTTTCACCATCTAAATAAAATATTTAGAACAAAGTGAACATTTTTCTGGCCTAAGAATGCAATTTTGAAAATTGCATATTTTTCTCATTCAAATAAAATAGCAATAAAAAAATCCAAATAAAATATTTATTTGATTTTAACATTTTTCCTCCAATATTTCTTTTATTTTGGAGAAGTCATTTTATCCCCTCTCTTTTATTTTAATATTGGAAATATTCGAAGAGAAAAACACTAAAACCAAAATGATCCTCTTTTCAAATTTGAGAAAATTCAAATATGAAATATACGAAATCCCCAACTCTCTCCGTGGGTCCTTGAGTTGCTTAGAATTTCTAGGATCAACCAAACTGAAATTAAAATATGATATGCATATGATGACCTATGTATAACATTCCAAATTGAAAATTTGGGATGTTACAAACCTACCCCCCTTAAGATGAATCTCCCCATCGAGATTCGGGTTGGCTAGAAAATAGGTGTGGGTGGTCCTTGCGTAGGTCTTCCTCTCGTTCCCCGGTGGCTTACTCTTCGGTATGGTGGCTCCACTGAACTTTGCAAAAATTGATAACCTTGTTGCGAGTGACTCGGCTAGAATACTCGAGAATCCTGACTGGCTTCTCCTCATAAGTCAAATCACTGTCTAGCTGAATTGCTTCCAGTGGCACTGTATCTCTCAGAGAATATCGACCATCTCCGCGTGGCACTTCTTCAACTGGGAAAAGTGAAACACATCGTGAACTCCTGACAATCCTTCTGGCAATTCCATCTTGTAGCAACTTCTCCCATACGTTCCAGAACTCGGTAGGGTCCCACAAAACGTGGTGCTAACTTTCCCTTAACTCCAAAACGCCTAACTCCTCGAAGTGGGGACACACGAAGGTATACTCGGTCTCCAACTTCGTAAACTGTCTCCTTGCATTTGGAATCCACATACTCTTCAGCCTGGACTGGGCTACCTTGTGTCGCGAATCAACTTAACTTTCTCCTTAGAATCGTTGATTAAATCCAGCCCGAACAACTGTCGATCTCCAACATCATCCCATAACAACGGTGTCCTACACCTCCTTCCATACAAAGCTTTGAAAGGGGCCATCTTTAAACTGGCTTGATAACTGTTGTTATAAGAGAACTCTGCATACGGTAAGTTGTCGTCCCAACTAGATCCATAATCTAGCGCACAAGCTCTCAACATGTCCTCCTGAACTTGATTGACTCTGTCGGTCTGTCCATCTGTCTGTGGATGAAAGGCTGTACTGAACTCTAACCTAGTACCCAAAGTCTCATGCAACTGATTCCAGAACTTTGAGGTAAACTGGGTTCACCTATCTGATACAATGGTCCTCGGAACTCCGTGCAGACATACGATCCTGGTCATGTATATCTTTGCCAACTTAGCACTTGTATAGGTGGTCTTCACTGGGATGAAATGAGCTACTTTCATCGATCGATCGACTACAACCCAGATTGAGTCATAGCCTGAACGAGTCCTGGGCAATCCAATGATAAAATCCATGCCAAGCTTAGCCCACTTCCATTCGGGTATCGGCAATGGCTGTAGAAATCCTACTGGCTTCTGATGCTCTGCCTTAACTCTCTGACATACATCACATACTGCTACATACTCGGCAATATCCTTCTTCATTCCTATCCACCAGAAACTTTCCTTCAAATCCAGATACATCTTAGTATTTCCTGGGTGAATCGAATACAGCAAAACATGGGCCTCCTGCAGAATCAACTTCCTGATCTCGAGGTCATTAGGCACATATACGCGATCCTCAAACCATAAAGTATCGTGCTCATCCTCACGAAATCCGTTAGCCTTTCCTTTACTCATCCTTTCCTTTATCTCGACAATCTCCTTGTCAATCTTCTGGGCTTCTCTGATCTTACCCATCGAAGTGGACCGCATTTCCAATGCTGCTACATAACGTCTCGGAACTATTTCCAAACATAGCTCGTGAAGATCCTCTGCTAACTCCTTGGGTAATCCTCCGGTCATGAGCGTATTAACATAACTCGTGCGACTCAACGCATCGACTACTACATTAGCCTTTCCGGGATGATAGTGCAATTTCATATCATAATCCTTAATGAGCTCCAACCATCTCCTTTGCCTGAGATTCAACTCCTTCTGTGTGAAAATATATTTCAAACTCTTATGATCCGTGTATACCTCACAGTGGTTTCTGATGAGAAAATGTCTCCATGTCTTCAACGCATGCACTACGGCTGCTAACTCCAAATCATGTGTAGCATAATTCAGCTCATGGGGTTTAAACTATCGTGAGGCATATGAAACAACTCTTCCCTCCTGCATAAGCACTGCTCCAATTACTCGACGAGAAGCATCGCAATACACTTGATAATCCTTTCATTGGTCTGGTAGAATCAACACTGGGGCTGTAACCAAACATTTCTTCAACTCCTGAAAATTAGCTTCACACTCCTCAGTCCATTTGAACTTGGTGTCCTTCTTCAACAACTCTGTCATGGGCTTTGCAATCCTGGAGAAATTCTCAATGAACCTCCGATAATGGCCTGCGAGTCCGAGAAAACTCCTGATCTCTCCAACTGATGTGGGTGCCACCCATTTAGTCACAGAAACAACCTTGTTGGGGTCTACTTCTATTCCTTCTCCGGATATAACATGTCCGAGAAATCCAACTTCCTTTAACCAAAACTCACATCTGCTGAACTTGGCATATAACTGGTGTTCACTGAGCTTCTCAAGGACCAAACGCAAATGCTCCTTATGCTCCTCTTCATTCTTCGAGTAGACCAATATATCATCAATGAACACCACGACGAACTTATCCAAAAACTCCATAAACACTTTTTTCATCATGTTCATGAAATAGGCAGGCACGTTAGTCAGACCAGACATAACGGTATACTCATATAGCCCGTACCTTGTGGTAAAAGCTGTCTTAGGTATATCCTGCTCTCGGATCTTCAACTGGTGATATCCTGATCGAAGATCTATCTTAGAGAAAACTTTAGCTCCTTGCAACTGGTCAAACAAATCATTGATCATCGGCAGCGGGTACTTGTTCTTGATCGCCACTTCATTCAACGCACGATAATCAACAACCATCCTTAATGATCCATCCTTCTTCACCACTAGAAGTATTGGGGCTCCCCAAGGTGAGGAACTTGGTCGAATGTAACCTTTATCCAGTAACTCCTTAATCTGCTTCTTAATTTCCTCCAAATCCTTTGCGGGCATCCGATACGGTCTCTTTGATATTGGCCCGGTGCCTAGCAAAAGCTCAATCAAAAACTCAATGTCTCGATCTGGTGGCATGCCTGGTAACTCCTCCGGAAATACGTCGGGGTAATCCTTCACCACTGGTACTTCCTCCTGTACAACTCCTGATAAGGAATTTACTTGGGTCCTCTTCGGCACATGCCGGGATACATACCTGATCCTTCTTCCTTCTCGGGTGGTGAGCATACTTGACTTACTAGCGCAATCGATGTTTCCCCCATACATTGATAACCAATACATACCCAATATCACATCCAACCCTTGTGACCCCAAAATTATTAAATCCAAGGGGAAAACATGCCTACCTATGGTCAATGGCATCTGAAAACATCCTTGGGTTGCCATATGCTCCGCTCCTGGTGAGCTTACTAACATAGGTGTCCTACGAACTTTGGTGGACAACTTATACTTATCCACAAATCCCCTTGATATGTATGAATACGATGCACCAGTATCAAAAAGAACGATTGCAGTAAATGACTTAACCAAAAACTTACCTATAACTGCATCTGGCTGCTCTTCAACCTCCTCCACGCTAACATGGTTCACTTGTCCCCTATTAAAAGTGTTGGGCTTCTTCCTAGAGCTTCCATTGCCATTTCCATTCTTTGCCTCAGAACACTCGGTGGCGTAGTGTCCATTCTTATCGCACTTGAAACAAGTAATGTGACTCAAATCCTTCTTGGCGGGCATTGCTGGGTTGGAACGGTTCTGGCTGCTGCTTCCTCCATTCCCATTCCCATTCTTGGGGCCACTATGGTTATGCGAACTTCCTCCATTGGAATTATGGCCTCCACGGTTATGGTGAATGTGTCCTCCCGAGTTCGGGGTAAAACAAGGTCTCTGCTGAGCTCCTGAATTGTACTTCCCTTGTCCATACTTCCTCTTGCAGCTTTCTATCTGCTGTTGCTTCCCTTCAATCATAAGAGCTCTATCTACCAACTCCTGGTAGTTGTTGAATGTTGCCATCATCAACTGAATGATCAGCTCATCATTCAGTCCTTCCAGAAACTTCTCCTGCTTAGCAGCATCAGTTGCTACGTCATAAGGGGCATAGCATGCTAACTTACTAAACTCATCCACATACTAGCCCATTGTACGTCCTCCTTGGCGCAAGTTGCGAAACTCACGCTTCTTCATGCTCATAGCTCCAGCTGAAACATGGGCAGTGCGAAAATCCTGCTGAAACTGATCCCACGTAATAGTGTCAATGGGGTAATTGGCTGTGAAATTCTCCCACCATGATGTTGCAGGTGCATCAAGCTGATGTGTGGCAAAACGCACTCTCTCCGCATCTGTGCATCCTGAAGTGGTCAGATCCCTTCCAATCTTGCGGAGCCAATCATCTGCAACAATCGGCTCGGTGCTACTAGAGAACACCGACGGATTCAGCCTTATGAAACGGGCTAAGTGATCAATAGGTGGTAGTGGTGGTGTGTTGTTGTTGTTGTTGCCTTGGTTCTAATTCTGAACTAACACTTGCATCAGGGTATTCTGCTGCTGGATCAACTGAGTGAGCTCCGGTGGGAAAGCAAATCCATTTTCACGTCTCGGAGGCATCTGATGGGTTTAGAAAAGGTGAGAAAATAGAATAGAATGAGGTCTAAAGGGAAAACACTACCCATATGCCCATGAGACAAACACATTCATATCACACCAATCAATTCAAACAAGGGCATACAATCGGTCTACTGTCGTTACAAAAGTGCTCGGCCTATACTATATACATGGGGGAATACTACTAATAATATGGTGGTCGACTAGAAGTTTTGATCGGTGGAAGACTCCATGATATCCGCTCCAGCTACATCAACGTAGTCATCATCGCTATCAAGGTCGGAGTCGGTGTCGTCGAGGATGATGTAGTCTCCTGGCTGATTGTCCTTCTTTGGCGCTGGGTCTCCCATGAATACTCCTAGCTTCCTTGTCAGGTCGTCATTCTTTTCCAGCAATATAGCAATCTCCTCCTTGTATCCATCGCGCATAGACTTGATCTCCTCTCCCAGCTCGTTGTTCCTCCTCACCAGTTTCTGGATTCTCTTCATGTGGATAATTTGTTGATTCTCCTATCGACGAATATGATCTCCCATCTCTTGAATGCAAGCTGCAATTGATCCATCCCTCCTGGTACGAATCATCTCCCACTTTTCATCCCGGCGGCCACATATCTGGTAGATGGTATTCTCCAGCTCCTTGTGATACACCTCACATATGCATCCAAAGGTGATATGTGCGGCCATGCTCTTTCCAATACTCCAGGTTGGTGCGTTGATAACCCACAAGTGTAGGGGATAATTGTAGCCTCTTTCGATAAGTAAGAGTGTCGAACCCAACGAGGAGCTAAAGGTAGAACAAATATTCTCTCAAGTCCTATCTGCCACTTATACGACTCTACGCACGCTTAGTGTTCGCTTTACCTAGAACAAGTATGAAACTAGAAGTACTTTGTAGGTATTGTTGGATAGGTTTGCAAGAATATAAAGAGCACGTAAATAAAAAGTAGGGTCTGTTTAGATAAAGAACCAATAAAGTAAATATAGCGAGTGTGGAAAAGTGGTGGTAGGAGTTGTGAAATTGTCCCTAAGCAATTGACTACTTTACTAGACCGATAGCAAGTTTTATGTGGGAGAGGCATAAGCTAACATACTTTATATTCTTGGATCATATGCACTTATGATTGGAACTCTAGCAAGCATCCGCAACTACTAAAGATCATTAAGGTAAAACCCAACCATAGCATTAAAGTATCAAGTCCCCTTTATCCCATACGCCACAACCCCCTTACTCGGGTTTATGCTTCTGTCACTCAAGCAACCCACTATAAGCGAATCATGAACATATTGCAACACCCTACAACGGGAATCCTTCACGCTTGCGCGATACGGAGGGCACAATAGGACAGCAACATAACCACAAGCAAATTAAACCAATCATAGCAATTCATCAATCACCGGTTCGACAACGAAAATCTACTCAGACATCATAGGATGGCAACACATCATTGAATAATAATATGAAGCATAAAGCACCATGTTCAAGTAGAGGGTACAGCGGGTTGCAGGAGAGTGGACCGCTGGATATAGATGGGGGAAGGTGATGGAGATGTTGGTGAAGATGGCAGAGGTGTTGGTGAAGATCGCGGTGATGATGATGGCCCCCGGTGGTGTTTCGGCGCCACCGGAAGCAAGGGGGAGAGAGCCCCCCTTCTTCTTCTTCTTCCTTGACCTTCTCCCTAGATGGGAGAAGGGTTTCCCCTCTAGTCCTTGGATCCCATGGCATGGGAGGGGCGAGAGCCCCTCCGAGATTGGATCTATCTCTCTGTCTCTCTCTGTTTCTGCGTTCCCAGATTCTGCCCTGGCACTGTTTCTTTTATATCCGGAGATCCGTAACTCCGATTGGATTGAAACCTTCGCCCAGATATTTTTCCAAAAATTAGCTTTCTTGCGGCCAAAGAAGAGTAGCAACCTCCTTACAAGGGCCCACGAGGGTCAGGGGCGCGCCTAGTATAAGTGGGCGCGCGGGCCACCCTCGTGGCCACCTCGGGCACCATCTCGTGTTGATTTTACTTCCCAAAAACCATAAATATTCCAAAATAATTCTCCGTCCGTTTTTATCCCGTTTGGACTCCGTTTGATATTGGGTTTCTGTGAAATATAAAACATGCAACAAACAGAAATAGGCACTGGGCACTGGATCAATATGTTAGTCCCAAAAATAGTATAAAAAGTTGCCAAAAGTATATGAAAGTTGAATAATATTGGCATGGAACAATCAAAAATTATAGATACGACGGAGACGTATCATGCGTCCAGGTAGAAATCAATAGGCTCCGTTGTTGGTGCAAAGGTCCTCCCAGGTATCCAGACTTTAATCTTCCAACGCTCTTCATCTGATACAGATGTAGAGAAAGTCCCCGTGAAGCTTGGTAATCCAATGTTTAGATACTTAGTGACTTCCTTCAAGTGCTTTCCAAAAGGGGAGTCATCATCCGGCTGAGTGAACTTGTTCCTGGGACACGCCATCTATAGAGTAGAAAAAGAGGAGAATTAGAAATGAGTAGAGAAGAGAAATCATGTGGCTCATTCTAGTGGTCACGTCCTACAGTCAGCGTGTGATTTGATACCATCTTGTAGCGACCAGACCTCAAACGGTCAAGCCTCTGTGCATCAGTGTCATCCCTGGATCGGTAATGCTGACATGCACAGTACTCGAGGAATTATAACAGAGTTTCAATCACACACTTATTACAACGAGTCCTCATAAAGAGCTCTATTACATAAATAAATCAAGCCTGAAGGCCATCTAGACTAGATAACCGCAGAAGGCTTCGTAGGTAAATGATTCCATCAACTCCAACGGCATAGCTGAGTGCAAAACAACGACCTATCGCACCTTATTCATCGTCTGAGTAGTCTGCAACATAAGACGTTGCTACCCAAAACGGGTCAGCACATGGAATATGCTGGCATAGTTACACTATAAAGCAATGATAATGCAAAGACTATATCTACATGCAATATTTGGCTGGTGGAGGCTGTAAGTTTCATGATTTTGCATAAAGCTGATTTTTCCCTACAACAAAGGAATAAATTTATTTAACTACTCCCATGTTGCCCATTATTTGATAAGGTTCCTCCAACTCAAATCCCAATTAAAAAGTATCATCATTAACCCAACATAATAATTAATTAGAGTAACGTGATGAGATCACATCAATAGATTCAAGTACTAGATACTCAAGATGTCCATAACTAGGGACACGACTAACCATGATTAGTTTATACACTCTGCAGAGGTTTGCGCACTTTTCCCCACAAGACTCGGCCGCATCCATGATCGGATGATCGAGACATAGCCTTTCTGAAGCATTAACTCTCTACTCCGGGTAGACAATACCACCTACAACCCTCTACATCTGCTAGTCTAGCTCTTCAAGAGCTTACGCAACTTACTCAACTATGCCAGAGCCCATAATGGCTTGTGGCTGCACACGGAAGTTTCTAGCATGAATAATCTTATGATCCCTTTGAGCCTGGGTGTCATTCCATAGGATAATCACACAGGTACTCTGGGATTTCCAAAACAGACAACACTGGGTACTCCAGGTGCCTCAACCAATCCACCCAGATGTAAGTTCAAGTTGCCACCTTAATGTTATCCATAATTAAATAACTGTCAAACATCAATGTGTGAATCACGATCCAATCCCGTCTACGAGCATGACTAAGCAATAATAAGCATAAAGTATATTCCCGGGGTGATCAAAAGGTATTAGGTTCCTACCTCAAGCACTACAACCAAAACCACATGTTCCCAATCCTACCAATGCAAAGTTTGTGGAGCAAAACTAATGCATAGTAAAAACTGGGTATAAAAGAGTATGATCAAAGTGTAACTTGCCTTGCTGATGACCTGCAAACTCTAGAGATTCATAGTAACAAGCTTCGCACTCCGGGTAATCTAGCATAGACAAACAATAGCATACATAAGCAATCACTCAAACGAAACACGAGAAAACTCGAGAAAAGATCCAAATAGAACATGAAACAAGCAACGACTTAAACTAACAAGAGCCAAAACCTAACAACATTATTAACATGTGAATTAGATCTTAACTGAAAGTACATGTGATTAGCTACTATACGCAAAAAGATTCAACTCAAACTGAGCAACAAAACTCAAGATACGAACGAAACAAGATTCATTTACTAATCTGGAGTGAAGTCAAATTTTACAGTACCAAAATCATGTTCAAGTTGGTTAACTGGAAAGAGGGCTTCGAGACAAAGATTTACCGCTGGTTTCATCTAATTTGGATAAACGAGTAAAAAGTTATACTAGTCTGAAGATCAGGGCAGAAATCACGATAAAAATAATCGCAGATAAAACCGTGGAAAGAAAAACTAAAACGAACAGACTAACGAACGAACGTTCACTGTCTGATCCTAACCGGTGAACAACGTTCATTAAAACGAACGAACCGACGAACGCCTGCTAAATAAATAAACCGACGAAAAACCGAACCGATCTATATAACAAAAAACAGATCTAGGGTTTCTAAAAAAACCCGAAGGTTTTTACCTAAACCGGAAAAAACACGGCGGTCGACGGCGGCGGCTCCTGCGAGTCCGGCGAGGCGGGGCGGTGGCTCCGGCGTCTTAGGCCGGCGGCGGCGCGGGCGGCGGTGGGTGGCGCGGCGGCGCGGGAGGTGGCGGGGTTGCGGCGGCGGGGCGATGTGGGCTTGGGGGGGGGGGCACGTCGCATTAAATAGGAGGGGGGCGTGCCCGACTTGGGCAGGGGGCAAGGCCATGGCGGTGGCGTCATCCCGGACTCCGGTGGAGTTCAACTCGAGCACGCGCGTGAGGGCGGCGGCGGCTCTGGGCCGGCTGGGCCGCTAGCCCAGTGCGGTCCGCGAACAGTTTTTTTAAGTAATTTCGCCCGAACATAAAAATCCAAATAAAATATAAAAAGTTGTAAAAATGCCAAAAACAATTTTCGCCGTCTAAATAAAATATTTAGAACAAAGTGAACATTTTTCTGGCCTAAGAATTTAATTTTAAAAAATGCATATTTTTCTAATTCAAATAAAATAGCAATAAAAAATCCAAATAAAATATTTATTTGATTTTAAATTTTTTCCTCCAATATTTCTTTTATTTTGGAGAAGTCATTTTATCCCCTCTCTTTTATTTTAATATTGGAAATATTCGGAGAGAAAAACACTAAAACCAAAATGATCCTCTTTTCAAATTTGAGAAAATTTAAATATGAAAATATACGAAATCCCCAACTCTCTCCGTGGGTCCTTGAGTTGCTTAGAATTTCTAGGATCAACCAAAATGAAATTAAAATATGATATGCATATGATGACCTGTGTATAACATTCCACATTGAAAATTTGGGATGTTACAGTTGTCCAATGTCAACATTTTGGCATAAGATATTTAGTGGGGGCTCGCAATCATAAAAGATGTCCAAGATAGTGTATTTGCTTGTGAATCTTCTCTTCCCTTATTAATTCTTTCATGAATTGCATCATTGACCAATGCTATGTTTTTTAACTTCCAATAAATTTTACCACTTATACTTTTCCTTATGTGATGTCATTACTTACCATATGATTAGCATTTGATATTTTTCATTATTTCTTTTATTTTGATTGAAACTAATAGGTAAAGAAGCAAAACTCAAACTAAACTTTATTATATAACTCTCACTCGATTAAATAGATAGATAGATCACGAAACTAGCACTCGAAAAATAGATCATACTAAACTTTTATTCAACTAAATCACAAAATAACTAAGGATCGAACTTAGATAGGCAAAGGTAATAAAAGTGATGGTGATACGATACCGAGGCATCTCCCTCAAGCCTGGCACAAGCCAAGGGGAGTGCCCATGCCCGTGTACTTAAGTCTCCTTCTTTGGTGATGATGATGATAGTGGTAGTGTTGAAAAGGTACGGGCATCACACTTTAGCCTCACTAGGTACTCCAATCTACGATTGATGTTCCAGAGGGCGATGTTTTTCTCTTCCAACAAAATAATTTCACGAGTGAGATATTTATTCTGAACACAAACCATTTCGAAAGCCTTGAAGCTTTGATTTTAGTGGGAGTGAGATGATCGTAGTAAGGTTGAAGGACATCCTCCTCTTTCTCGGCCTCCCTTGCAAGCATGGCTTGTCCCCTTCTTGAGCCTGGTCCCCCGCAGCTTCTTTGAGCTTGTCCTCTTTAGTGGCTGATACGCCCATTTTGCATCATGTTTTCCTACTGTTATTTATAATGTTTTTATGCATAATAATGCGTTATGGAGTAATTCTAATGCCTTTTATCTCATAATATGCAACGTTTACACAAAGAGGGAGAATATCGGCAGCTGCAATTCTAGACCTGAAAAAGCTACGTTAGAGATACCTATTCTGCCAATCTACAAATGAGCTGAAATTTTATGGAGAATTATTTTGGAATATATAATAAATATTGAAGCAAATAACTACCAGAGGGGGGCTTCCTGGTGCCCACAAGACACTAGGGCACACGAGGTCTTTTGACCAAGAAAAAAAAAGGAGATGACTTTCGGGACGGAGAGCCGCCGTCTCGAGGTGGAACTTGGGCAGGAGCACTTTTGCCCTCCGGCGGAGCGATTCCGCCGGGGGAACTTCCCTCCAGAGGGGAGATATTGAAGCCATCATAATCACCAACTACCCTCTCATATTTGGGAGGCCAATCTTCATCAACATCTTTGACAGCACCATATGATCTCAAACCCTAGTTCATCTCTTGTGTTCAATCTTTGTATCGGAACCTCAGATTGGTACTTGTGGGTGACTATTAGTGTTGATTACATCTTGTAATCGATTACTATATGGTTTATTTGGTGGAAGATTATATGTTCAAATCCATTATTATATTTAATACCCCTCTGATCATGAGCATGCATATCATTTGTGAGTAGTTACCTTTGTTCTCGAGGTCATGGGAGAAGTCACGTTGCAAGTAATCATGTCCATTTGATATGTGTTCGATATTTTGATGATATGTATGTTGTTATTCCCTCAGTGGTGTTATGTGAATGTCACTACATGACACTTCACCATCTTTGGGCCTAAGGGAATGCATTGTGAAGTAGTTATTAGATGATGGGTTGCTAGACTGATAGAATCTTAAACCCTAGTTTATGTGCTTCTTCGTAAGGGATTGATTTGGCTCCATATGTTTAATGCTATGGTTAGATTTGATCTTAATACTTTTCTCGTAGTTGCAGATGCTTGTGAGGGGGTTAATCATAAGTGGGAGGCTTGTTCAAGTATGAACAACACCCAAGCACCGGTCCACCCACATATCAACTTATCAAAGTAGCGAACACGAATCCAACCAACATGATGAAAGTAACTAGATGAAATTCCCGTGTGCTCTCAAGAATGCTTTGCTTATTATAAGAGACCGGTTTGGCCCATCCTTTGCTAGAAAACGGACTGGGCTACCTTGCTGCACTTCATTTGCCATTACTGTTACTTGTCCATTACAAATTATCTTTCTATCAAACTACTTATTACCGACATTTTCAGTGCTTGCAGAAATTACCTTGCTAAAAACCACTTGTCATTTCCTTCTGCTTCTCATTGGGTTTGACACTCTTACATATCGAAAGGACTACGATTGATCCCCTATACTTGTGGGTCATCAAAACTCTTTTCTGGTGCCGTTGCCGGGAGTGAAGCACTCTTGTTAAGTGGAAATCGGTAAGGAAAATTTTATATTACATGCTGAAATTTATTGTCACTTGTTACTATGGAAAACAATCCTTTGAGGGGTTTGTTCAGGGTATCTTCACCTCAACCAAAAACAAAAAAAGTTGCCCCTCAACCTATTGTACCTACTGAAAATATTGGTTATGAAATTCCTTCAGGTATGATAGAACAACTGCTAGCTAATCCTCATGCAGGAGATGGAACTAAACATCCTGATATGCATATGATACATGTGGATGAAATTTGTGGATTATTTAAGCTTGCAGGTTTACCCGGAGATGAAGTTAAGAAGAAGGTTTTCCCTTTATCTTTGAAGGGGAAAAACATTAAAATAGTATAGGCTTTGCGATGATATTGGATCTTGGAACTGGAATCGACTGAAATTGGAATTTCACCAAAAAATTAATCCTATGCATATAGTTCATCGGGATCGGAATTATGTATATAATTTTTGGCCTCGTGAAGGAGAAAGTATCACTCTAGCTTGGGGGAGTCTTAAGTCATTGTTATATTCATGCCCAATCATGATCTCTCGAGAGAAATTATTATTCAGAATTTTTATGCTCGACTTTCTTGTGATGATCAATACATGCTCGATACTTCTTCTACTGGTTCTTTTATGAAGAAGACTATTGAATTCCAGTGGGATCTTTTAGAAAGAATTAAATGCAACCCTGAAGATTGGGAACTCGACGAAGGTAAAGAGTCAGGTATCAATCTTGATTTTGATTGTGTCAAATCTGTTATAAATATTGATGCTTTTCACAAGTTTAGCACTAAATATGGACTTGACTTTGAGATAGTAGCCTCTTTTGGCGAATAATTTGCTACTCATGTTGATCTCCCTAAGGAGAAGTTGTTTAAATATCATCCCCCTATTAAATAAGAAATTAAATAACCTATTATAACTAAAGATTAAACTATCATTTACAATGTTGATCCAGTTGTGCCTACAACTTATATTGAAAAACCACCTTTCCCTATGAGGATAAAGGAACATGCTAAGGTATCAACCGTGGTTCGCAAAAGTAATATTAAAGCACCTAAACACTTTGAACAAATCAAGTTTTACTATGGTAAAAGATCTCTTGGTCGAAAACATTGATGGGCATGTTATACATTTATGTGATAAATCTGCTAGAATTGCCAAACCCGATGAAAACGATAAACATAGACTTGTTGTTGGCATGCCTGTTGTCTCAGTTAAAATAGGAGATCATTGCTATCATGGTTTATGTGATTTAGGTGCTAGTGTGAGTGCTATTCCTTTTTACTTTATGCCAAGAAATTATGAATGACACAGCACCCACTGAAATAGAAGACATAGATGTCACTATTAAACTTGCTAATGGAGATACCATCACACCACTTGGGATTGTTAGAGATGTTGAAGTCTTGTGTGAGAAAATAGAATACCTACTTATTTTCTAGTCCTTGATTCCCCACAAGATGATTTTTGTCCCATAATCTTTGGTAGACCTTTCTTGAACACTGTCAATGCTAAGATAGATTGTGAAAAAGAACCTGTCAGTGTTAGCTTTGGTGATGTGTCTCATGAGTTTGTTTTTTTTAAGTTTCATAAACAACCTCATGATAAAGAATCACCTAGTAAGGATGAAGTAATTTTACTTGCTTCTATTGCCGTACCTCCTACTGATCCACTAGAACTCTATTTGCTAGACCATGAAAATGATATACACTTGCATGAAAGAAATGAAATAGATAAAATATTTTTTGAAAAACAACCTCTCCTTAAACACAATTTGCCTATTGAGAATTTAGGAGGTCCTCCTCCACCTAACACTACTAGGGAAAACCCTAGTAGTAGCGCGGGTTTTGAGGCTAGGAGCAGCGCGGGTGGCCACGCTACTAATAAGGCGCTACAGCTAACTTATAGTAGTAGCGCGGTCCGTACCCGCGCTACTACTGTTGACGATATCAGCAGCGCTTTTTCTGAACGCGCTACTATTACTTAGCTGTAGCGATTTTGCAGTCCCTCGCTACTGTTATATCTTTCATCATCCCCCCCCCCCCCCGTACCCCTTTCCCTTTCAGTTTCCCTTTCAGATACTAGATACTAGGTACTGCCACTAGATATCAAATTCATAAACCATTACTGAGTAGTACTCCCTTCGTTCCAAATTACTCGTCGTGGTTTTAATTCAAACCATGACGAGTAATTTGGAATGAAGGGAGTACTAGATAACAATTTCATGCATAGTCAACATGCATCCTCAAGTAGTACAAGGTCATATCAACGGCGATCATCATATGTAGTTCTAGATGATATCGACGACAATCATCATATGTAGTTCTAGATGATATAGCCACACACACATATGTAGTTCTAGAAGATATAGCCACACACACATATGTAGTTCTAGATGATATCAAAGACAATCATCATCCTCAAGCCTGGGCGGTTGGTGTTCCTGATAGTAATTAGGATGGTCTGTCCAACACAAAGATTCTTGCCACCGAAGAATTTCTTCCACCCAACCGATTTTAAGTGTGTGCGACCGTCCATGTCCACGCGGTAAGTACAGGTTGTGACGGAGCCCCTTGCAGTAAGGCGTAGTCCCGCTGAGCCTTCTTCATCAGGCTCGATACCATAACTCACAGATATGCTCTTTGCCAATTTCTGAATAAGAAAAACATATCAATTAATAAATATCCTCGCAAATAAGTACATATGGATTATCTACATTATTAATAGTTTCCTTAGATTCTACACTAATAAGCATGTGATCGAACTCTACACTAAAACATATCATCGACTAGATTCCACACAACATACCATATCATTGGACTGTACACTAAGTATTTCATTAGATAATTTGCATTTGTAAGTATAACATACCATATCATGTCGATCAACCATGGTATTTGTCAGGCGGGTCACGAATGGCACCCCGACAAAGTCAGCACGTGGCGGAATTATGTCCCATAGGTTGGACACCTCCTCCTTGCTCAGCCTTGTTCTTTGAGCTACGATGGCTTTCATGAAGTGGGTCCTCATCATCTTCATCGAGTGGGTCCTCATTATCTTCATCATCTTCATCATCTTCGTCATCTTCATCATCTTCCACCAGGTTGAGATAAATGATAGCCAGCTTGGGTCTTTCTGCTCTGAAGGAGAAGCTGATCAACTCACCACCAGTAAGACGCATGCGAGCGACGAAACGGGCCCATCCATCTCCTCCAATCTGCAACATATTGCATCCTTTCTCAACCTCCATAGTGTACGGCCCCTAGGAGCCTCAAATGTCATAGTGTCTCCTGTCAGCTTGTTGAATTTCAACCTCACATTGCATGGGACGATCTGTGTAAAATAAGCAAAATGACATAATGCAGTAATGCCAACACTAAAAATAAAATAGTTATTACATTTCATCTAATTTCTTACCGCCGCATGACGAAAACTCGGCTGGAAGTAGATGCCGAACAGCTTGCCAGTTGCAAGGCTGCTGGCGCACCTTGACTTGCATAGTCGACATAGTGGTGGTGGTGGTGGCGCCATTTTTCCTAAAGCAATATGAGCAATGGATTAACGATCCACTTCGCAGGAAAGAAAAATAGTAGCATGTGATATTTTTGGTTCTTCCGCGAGAAGCAATTTGATGGACAATTATAATCCTAAGATCTAGTAACATATTAGATGACAAGGTACCACCTACATTTTGCCAAAAAGTAACTTACTAAAAAAAAGAAACTACGTACCTATCCATGTACAGAAAAAATAACAATAAAATGGTGCATACTAAATCAACTAAATGAACTAGCCTACTAAATCAACTAAATCAAAATTGTTCTAAATCAACTAAATCAACTAGCCTACTAAATCAAGTAAATCATATCAACTAAATCAAAATTCTGCATATGAACTAGCCTACTAAATCAAAATGTAGCAGGCAGGAGGGAGAAGGAGGGGCGACTCGAGGAGGGAGAAGAGAGTAGGACGGAGGAGGAAGGCGGAGCGAGGAGGGGCCGACCGGCGGCCAGTGGAGGGAGGATGGAGGAGGAAGGCGGAGCGAGGAGGGGCTGGCCAGCGGCGAGTGGAGGGAGGATGGAGGAGGAGGCCGGTATCGAGTCCAGCAAGGAGGAGGAGGTGACGGCGGCGCAGAGGGAGGAGGGGTGACGGGGGAGGACCGGCGCGGGGGATTGAGAGGGGATCCAGCGAGTGTGTGACTATGAGTGGATTGGATAGAGGAGAGGGTGGTGGGAGATGGAATGGCTTAGCAGTAGCGCGCTATAGAGAAAGACACTACTGCTAAACTACCTAGCAACATCGCCTTTCACAAAGAAGCGCTACTGCTATGTGTCAGCATGTAAAAATAGACTTAGTTCAATGTATCAAAAATACATTGATCATCAACGATCTTTTTGTGTACAATCTGATTTGTCAATATGAGTCCTCACCGGTTTAGGATCCGATGAAGACTCATATTGCAGCCACAAATTCTACACATAGAGTTCAATGAAGACCAAGTGCTTGTCAAAGCTTGAGAAATAACATATTTAAGGTGGTAGAAACTCTCTTTACGGAGCGAGGTGGGACTAAATTTTTGTAGTAAACTTAGCAGTAGCGCTTATTGGCGAAATGCGCTGCTACTATGCTATGTAGCAGTAGCGCTCGTCGTTATAACGCGTTGCTGCTATAACTAGCCTCATGGCGGCCTCGTGGGAATTATTGCAGTAGCGCATCTTTGGGCGGGCGCACTACTGCTATATTTATTTCAGCAACGAGTTAAGCTTGAGCTCGCTACTGCTAATTAGCAGCACCACCTTATTTTAAAGCGCGCTGCTGATAAGATTCTATGTATAGGCTTTTTCCTAGTAGTGTAAAGGTGACCCCGTGTTTGAATTAATACAATTGCCTGACACTTTGAATTATGCTTATCTTGATGAGAAAAAGATATATATCATGTTATTATTAGTGCTAACTTTCAGAACATGAAGAAGAAAGATTATTAGAAATTCTTAGAAAACACCGTGCTGCTATTGGATACACTATTGATGATCTTAAGGGCATTAGTCCCACTCTCTGTTAGCACAAGATTAATATGGAACCTAATGCTAAACCCGTTGTTGATCATCAATGAGATTGAATCCTAAGATGAAAGAAGTGGTAAGAACTGAAATACTAAAGCTTCTGGAAGCAGGTATAATCCATCCCATAGCTGATAGTAGATAGGTAAGTCTTGTTCATTGTGTCCCTAAGAAAGGTGGTATTACTGTTGTTCCTAATGATAAAAATGAAATTATCCCACAAAGAATTGTTACTGGCTACAGAATGATAAATGATTTTAGAAAATTAAATAAAGTTGCTAGAAAAGATCATTACCCTATGCCTTTCATTAATCAAATGCTAGAAAAATTATCTAAGCACACACTCTTTTGTTTCCTTGATGGATATTTTGGTTTCTCACAAATACCTGTTTCACAACCTGATCAAGAGAAAACCACTTTTACTTGTCCTTTTGGAACCTATGCTTATAGACGTAATACTTTTGGTTTATGCAATGCACCTGCTACCTTTTAAAGATGTACGACCGCTATATTCTGTGATTTTTATGAAAAGATTGTTGAGGTTTTCATGGATGATTTCTCCATTTATGGAACATTTTTTGATGATTGCTTAAGCAACCTTGATCGAGTTTTGCAGAGATGTAAACAAACTAATCTTGTCTTGAATTGGGAGAAGTGCCACTTTA
Source organism: Triticum timopheevii (assembly GCA_963921465.1). Taxonomy (NCBI): domain Eukaryota; kingdom Viridiplantae; phylum Streptophyta; class Magnoliopsida; order Poales; family Poaceae; genus Triticum; species Triticum timopheevii. The sequence goes on from OY997264.1 coordinate 280,197,065, forward strand.
TGGTTAATGAAGGTATTCTCTTGGGGCTTAAAATTTCTAAACGAGGTATTGAGGTGGATAAAGCTAAAGTTGATGCAATTGAGAAAATGCCATGTCCCAAGGATATCAAATATTCATAGTTTCCTCGGTCATGCTGGTTACTATAGGAGGTTTATCAAAGACTTCTCTAAAATTTCTAGGCCACTTACTAATCTTTTACAAAAGGATGATCCATTTGTTTTGGAACCCGATAAAATCCGAACGTTCGGATTTTAAGCATTTCATCCCGAACGTTTTTACATGGCAACTTTAGTTGACGCGAGGTGGCAACTTTAGTTGTTAAGACATGGCAACTTTGTCCCTGTTCGTTTTTTTGTCCGAAAATTGCAATGTTTGCCAACCTCATGTGAACTAAAGTTGCCATAAAAAACGTTCGAGTTGCCATGCTTAAAATCCAAACCTTCAAGATTTATCATTGTCGTTTGTTTTCTATGAAGGTTGTAGAAGCCTTTGGACCACTTAAAAAAGCCTTAATTTTTGTACCTATTGTTCAACCACCTGATTGGAACTTGCCTTTTGAAATTATGTATGATGCTAGTGATTATGTTGTTCGTGTTGTTCTAGGAGAAAGAACTGATAAGAAATTAAATGTTATCCATTATGCTAGCAAAACTCTAGAACGTGCCCAAAGAAATTATTATACCACTGAGATATAATTTCTAGCAGTTGCGTTTGCTTGTGATAAATTCAAATCCAACATCATTGATTCCAAAGTAATTGTTCACACTAATCATGCTGCTTTAAAATATCTTATGGAAAAGAAAGATGGTAAACCTAGACTCATTAGGTGGGTTCTCTTGCTACAAGAATTTGACTTACATATCACTGATAGGAAAGGAGCTGAGAACCCCATAGCTAATAACTTGTCTAGGTTAGGAAATATTCTTGATGTCCCACTACCTATTGATGATAGCTTCCCTGATGAATAACTAGCTGTAAGAAATGCTTCTCATAATACTCCTTGGCATGCTGACTATGCTAATATATTGTTGCTAAATTTGGACCACCTAGTTTCACATACCAACAAAACAAAAAAATTCTTCTATGATTTAAGACATTATTTTTGGGATGACCCACATCTTTATAAATAAGGGGTAGATGGTATTATTAGACGTTGTGTACCTGAGCATGAACATGTACAAATCCTATGGAAATGTCACTACGAAGCCTATGGAGGACATCATGCGGGAGATAGAACTGCTCACAAGGTATTATAATCTGGTTTTTATTGGCCAACTCTTTTCAAGTATGCCCGTAAGTTTGTCTTGTCTTGTGATGAATATCAAAGAATAGGTAATATCGGTAAGCGACAGGAAATGCCTATAAATTATTCACTTGCTGTAGAACCATTGATGTTCGGGGTTTTGATTATATGGGACCTTTTTCTTCCTCTAATGGGTATACACATATTTTGGTTGCTGTTGATTATGTTATTAAGTGGGTAGAAGCAATTCCATCTAGTAGTGCTGATCATAACACCTCCATGAAAATGCTTAAATAAGTTATTTTCCCAAGGTTTGGAGTCCCTAGATATTTAATGACGAATGGTGGTTCACATTTTATTCATGCTGCTTTCCGTAAAATGCTTGATGTTAACCATAGAATTGTATCACTCTATCGTCCTCAATCTAGTGGTCAAGTTGAATTTAGCAATAGAGAAATAAAATTAATATTACAAAAACCTGTCAATATGTCCCGAAAGAATTGGTCTAAGAAATTAGATGATGCACTTTGGGCCTACAGAACAACTTATCAAAATCCTATGGGTATGTCTCTATATAAAATGTTTATGGAAAAGCTTGTCATTTGCCTCTTGAGTTAGAACATAAAGCATATTGGGCAATCAAAGAACTCAATTATGACTTCAAACTGGCTGGTGAAAAAATGTTATTTGATATTAGCTCACTAGATGAATGGAGAACCCAAGCTTATGAAAATGCCAAACTATTTAAAGAAAAAGTTAAAAGATGGCATGACAAAAGAATCCAAAAGCGGGAATTCAATGTTGGTGAACATATTCTATTGTACAACACTCGTTTTAGATTTTTTATAGGAAAACTTCTTTCCAAATGGGAAGGACCATATATCATCTAAGAAGTTTATTGCTCTGGAGCTATTAAGATCAATAATGCCGAAGGTACTAACCCAAAGGTGGTCAATGGACAAAGAATTAAGCACTATATCTCATGTACTCCTATTAATGTTGAAAGCAATATTATCCAAAACATGACACCGGAGGAACACATAAAAGAAACCTTCCACAACACTCCAGAACCCTAAAAAGGAAGAGGTACGTGATACGGTAAGTAAACACACTCTAAAAAATGCACACAAATATTTTCTGTCAGTTTTGGAATATTAGAAAAAAAATAGGAAAATAAGAAACAAACAGGAAGGCAACCCAGGTGCCCACAAGACACGATGGCACACCAGCCCCACCTGGCGCACCCTGGTGTGTGGTGGGCCCCTCAGACACCTTCCTTACTCCGTTTTCCTTCCGTATGCTTGTTTCCCAAGATAAAAAATATTTATATATACCCCCGGACGATTTGACCACCGTATCGCAGGGAAATCCTCTGTTCTTGTTTTGTGATGTTTTTCTAACAGATCTAGATCACCATGGCTGCACCAAGCTCCTCCAAGGACAAGTTCTTAGAGAGGGCAATCAATCCCTACTTGTCGGAGGTGATGAAGCTCCCTCAAGCCATTGAAATGCCTGAGGGGGGTGCTCCACACATCTGGGATGTTCAAGGGCCCAAGAAGATGGGAACCGTGGAGGCCAGGCTTGAGGCGGTGGAGCAGGAGATCTTCAAGTGCCAAGGGATGGTGGAGCGTGGACTCAGTGCCAATCACCTCATGATTACGGAAGTCACCTGTCACAAGGTGGATGGCCGGTCTATGAGGGACATCGTCTTCACCTTCAATGAGCAAATCAATTTTCTGCAAAGCCAAATCTATGATATTCAAAATCAGGTCTTTGAGTATGAGGCAAGATTTAAATGTATGAGTTTAGCTGCCAGTTGCAGGACTCAGGAGACTCGTGCTTCCTCCTATGTTGGTGAGCTGCTACCATGGAAGCCGGAGGATAAGCAGTCTACTACCTCATCACCATCACCATCATCATCTTCACCACCAAAGTAGACTTGGGTACACGTGCACTCCCCTTGGCTTTTGCCAAGGGTATCACCATCACTTTTATTACCTTTACTTATCTTAGTTCAATCCTTAGCTATTTCACAATTTAGTTGTTTATAGTATGATCTATTTTTGAATGCTAGTTTCGTGATCTATCTATCTATGTAACCATGTGAGAGCTATATAATAAAGTTTAGTTTGAAGTTTTTGCTTCTTTACTTTTCTGTTTCAATCAAAATAAAAGGAAATAATAAAAAAAGGATCATATGCTAATCTTATGGTAAGTAATGACATCATATAAGGAAAACTATAAGTGGTAAAATTTGATGAAAGTTGACAAACATAGCATTGGTCAATAATGCAATTCATGACAGAATTAATAAGGGAAGAGAAGATTCACATGCAAATACACTATCTTGGACATCATTTACGATTGTGAACCCCCACTAAATATCTCATGTCAAAATGTTGACATTGCACAAGGAAGACAATGTGATGATTTATGTTTGTTCATATTCACATAGAAGTTATATTGTCATAGATCCTTCAACATGTGGTGCTTGCTCAATATCATTGCTAGCCAAAATTCCACACTAAGTAGAGATACTACTTGTGCATCCAAAAAAACCTTAAATCCAAACTCTTGTTTTGAGAGTCCACCATACCTACCTATGAATTGAGTAAGATCCTTCAAGTAAGTTGTCATCGGAGTAATAAGGCAATAAAAATTGCTTCTAAATGTGTTTTATCATTTAGTGTAAGAGAAATTAAGCGTTGTACGAACTTGTGATGGAAAAGTAATAAAAGCGACGGACTACATAATAAAGGTTGCTATCATAAGGGGCAATATAATGTGACGTTCTTTTGCCTTAAGAGATTGTGCATACAACAAAAAAGTGCATGACAACCCGTGGTTCCCTCTGCGAAGGGCCTATCTTTTACTTTTATGTATTTACTTTTTATGCAAGAGTCAAAGTATTTTCCTCTATTTCTTTTTATATTTTTCTCTTTGGAAAGCATCATGTGGTGGGGAAAGACCTAGGCACACATATCTAGTTGGATGTGAGTGATCATGAGTTATTATTGTTGACATCACCCTTGAGGTGAATAAGTTGGGAGGCAAAACTATAAGCCCCTATCTTTCTATGTGTCCGGTGAAACTTTTTGCTCATATATATGTCATGAGTGTTAGCAATCATAGAAGATTAAATGATGGTTGAGTATGTGGACTTGCCGAAAGGCTCCGATACGTGACCCTTCCTGAAAATATGATGAATTGTAGTTCCAAAGTTGACTGAGAACATAGTTTTTTGGTTTTCAATAAAGTTTATGCTTTTTTACTTCGATGTTGTGATGAATTGTTACTTATTCATGAGAAGTTATATGATAGAGATTTATGATAAAGTTTGTTGTTGTTATAATAATAAGCATGATGCTACTATGTCCGTATTTTGTTTTTATCGACACCTCTCTCTCTCTCTCTCTAAACATGTGGACATGATTTTCGATAATGGCCTTCGCGTGAGGACAAGCGAAGTCTAAGCTTGGGGGAGTTGATACGTCCATTTTGCATCATGTTTTCCTACTATTATTTATAATGTTTTTATGCATAATAATGCTTTATGGAGTAATTCTAATGCCTTTTGTCTCATAATATGCAAGGTTTACACAAAGAGGGGGAATATCGGCAGCTTGAATTCTGGACAAGAAAAAGCTACGTCAGAGATACCTATTCTGCACATCTCCAAATGAGCTAAAATTTTATGGAGAATCATTTTGGAATATATAATAAATATTGGAGCAAATAACTACCAGGGGGCTGCATGGTGCCCACAAGACACGAGTGTGCGCCAGGCCCCCCAGGCGCGCCCTGGTGGGTGGTGGCCAGCCCAGCCCACCTCTGATGCCCATCTTCTTGTATATAAGGTCTTTTGACCTAGAAAAGAATAAGTAGAGGACTTTCGGGATGAGCGCCGCCGTCTCGAGGAGGAACTTGGGCAGGAGCACTTTTGCCCTTCGGCAGAGCGATTCTGTCACACCCTGATTTTCATGGCACAACACTTAAGATGATATATCATGATAAAGTGTGGTTTGACAAAAACTTTTGCATTATTTGACTTTTTATTTGAGTTGGTTTTCTAATTGTGTTTTCAAGTGCTCTTTAAAGTCAAGACAACTCCACCTTCTATACCTCATCTCCTTGCTCCAAACTTCTTCCCAATGATCATGCCATGTGTATAGAGCAATATAATATTTTCTTACAAAAATAATTTGGCCAAAAAGTATTTTCTAAAATTAGTTTTCCAAAAACCCCTGAATTGAGGTTTGCACTGCAAGTACTTGATTTGGGGTGTGAAAAATATTTCAAAAGGTATATTTGAAACCTATTAGATGTAGGACTCCCATAAAACACAAAAATATAATTTTAAAAGTTATTTTCCTATTTATTTAAAAGATTTTTCTTAAGGCCAGAAATGGTCTTTAGTAGGGAAAAATTATTTTATTGTTTTAAAAATATTTGACAAAAATCAGGGAAACTCAGTGGGCATATATTTCCCATATATAAGAGTTTCAACACATGGTCATGTTCAAAGTATTGGCCAAATCCCTCAAAAACCCTTTCTGGATATTTCAAGCTTTTGAAATATTTACAAAGGAAATATTCTCCAAAAATTCCAAGAAAATTCTAGCATGTCACATATGACATGTTTGATGATCTGGACAAGTATCATGTCATGGAGAATAGTATAACCCCATGAAATCCCCTCAAAACCATTTCTGTCCATTTTGAAGTTTGAGCAACTTTACATTGCCAAACATGTCCAAATGTTCTCAACCTTGTGAACATGCTCAAATGGTCTAATCATTAATCTAGACCAAATGGAACAAGTTGGAGAAAAAGTTATATTGATCAAAGTGCCCCAAAACCCTCTCTGACAAGAATCAAGTTTGAACAACTTTGTACTACCAACTTTCTCTCCTTGACCCCAACTTTTGTGAGCATGTTCATATGACCAAATGAGGCCACTACACCAAGTGGTGCATCAAGGAGAAGTGATTTGCTCAACTAGATCTACACAAGTCCATTTCTGTTGATTTCTAGGGTTTACAAAAGTTGGATTGGCAACTTTGCCCAAATGAACTCAATATTGGTGAAACCCCTTATTATCTCATGCCATTTGACCCTGTCAGGTCTCATAACAAGAGGAGTTCATCTTCTTGCCCAAACCAGCAACAAACACCTTCTGCCATTTTACTAAAACCCCTGTTTTGACCACTTCCACTCTTCTCCATGGCCTCAACATTTTACCACAACCCCACCTAGACCTCTTCTACCTCCAGTAGCAATGGATGCATCTCAGATCAATAATTGAGGGGTGAAACCTCCTCTTTTACCTCTCTGGACAGCCCTTGCACCCCTCTTTCTCACCTCCCTCCTCACTCTAGTGGCCACCCAGGGCATCCAATGCCCCTCCCCCATTCTCTACTCCTCCCTAGAGCTACCAGACATGCTTGGCCGCACCCACTTTGCCAAAAAAATGGCATGCCGGCCATTTGCACGCTCTGGAGCACGCTACAGTGCGCTCCCGCACTGTAGCCGCCCCCTGCCAACCGCCTTCGGCCACCTCGGGCCTCCCCAGCATGTCTCACGAGGCCGCCTCGACGTCTGGGACACGACAAGCTGCCGGCCCCCTCCTAAACCTCTCTCCTCTCCCCTCCACGACCTCACCTGAGTGCGCCGTAGGCCGCGTCCACGGTGCACCACGGCCCCCCTATATAGAGCCTCCCCCGGGTACTCCCTCGACTCTTCTGGATCTCTCTCTCTCCCATGCACCTCCCAGACAACATCCCTCTACCCCTAGTGCTCTCCTGCCCTCTCCATGGCCGGAGTGCCGCCGCTGACCGCCGCTCAGATTCGGGCACCACGGCCCCTCTCTCTTCTCCCTACCCACTCCAGTACTCCCTCACCACCACCACGAAGCCCCCCATCGCCTCCATTCTTCCCCGGGACGCCCCTGCGCTTGAAGCCGGCAATGGCCGATGCCATCCTCTATCGCGGGCGAAGGCCTGCTCCTCTCCGAGGAAGCTGGCGCCCGTAGTATGGCCTCCCGGATGCGGCATGTTTCCCCGAGCACTCCGGTGGCTGGATCACCGGAAACAGTGGCCGGTAGCGCCGACAGTCGTTGCTGACGTCTCCCCTGCCTCGCCTCCTCTGCTTCGGGCGGGAGGTTGAGGACGACGCCATGACGCCCAGCGGGCCCTGCCTGTCAACGGCTTGGCGCAGGGCCTGAGCCACTGACGGGTGGGCCTGCCACGTTTAAGTGGACACGGGTCCAGATCGGAGCCGCCTCCCGTGCGAGAAGGCGTAGTGTCAGAGTATGCCTTCGACGTCGCCTCCTACTCTCGCGTGGCCGAGCCAATGGGCCGGCCCAGTGCGCAGAGGCACTATATTGCGCTCAGCGCGTGCTTTAGGTATAACCTAATTCTTTTTCTTTCTCTTTTTCTGGTAGGATTGTAAAATCCGTAAACAATTCAAATCAAATCCAAATTTGATGATTCAAATTTCTAGTAGCTCATAAAATTATGATCTATCTCATGGTGCAACTTGCAGTTTTTTCCAGGAACTTTTTCTTCACAAACATTTATCAAATCTTGTTTTTCCATTTCTGTGATGAACTTTAGAAAATCACAGAGAGCCCATTTTTGATCCAAATTCCATGATTCAAATTGCTAGATTCTTATAAGTTCAAAACTTAGTTTTTGAACATTTTTCCTAGTACTTTCTATGCCACATAGAATATTGGTCCACTTCTCCATATATTGCCAACATTGCAAATTCATAGGAAAATAATTTGAACTCCAAATCCAGTGAAACCAACTCCTAGGTGCTTCTAAAATTATTCCTTGTTAAATGGGTGCCTTTGCTCATTTTTAAAAATAATATTTCTGTATACTTCTTGCAAATCCACAAATCCCTTGATTCCACCATATTGAAATGTTCAGAGATATCCATTGATCAAACCCCAATGAAACCACTTTGGTCATACCTCATATGACCAAAGGTATCCTAGAAAAGTCCAACTCACATTTTTTAGAGCACTTTTACTTTCTGCCTTGTTGTGTTGCTTATTATGGTTGCTTTCAACGATAGTTGACGAAGTAGATGAAATACTTGGAGCTGGACCAGAGATATTTGAAGACCTCGAAGACCTTGTTAAAACAGGCAAGCAGCCCTTTGACCATGTCTATGAAACCCTTTTTATGCATGTCATATAGCACCATATTGTTGTTGCAACGGAATCATGATGAGGTAGTAATCACTTTGATGGTTTGCCACCGTACTTCCTCGTTGATACCTGCATTGTGCATGACCCTACCTTCTTATGAGTGTTATGCCAGTGGGAGTAGATAGGATGCTAAAGTAGTTCTACGCAAAAAGGGACGGGAATATGCATGGTGAAGGAGACAAAGTATTTTCAAAAGACTTTTCGAAAACCCCGCCGGGTGCCACTTATGCCCGGGGGGAGATGATGAGTTGGGTAGCCACTTGATGACGAAGTGGTGTACCGAGGCAAGTGTGTGTTGTTTTCAATACGGAATTGTTTAAGTTGCGACCGTTATTCCAACCTTACATGCGCAACCACTCTACCCTTGTATGGGAAAGGGCATTATTGATTACCTAGGCCGATACTAGCTTGGAGCCCACATTACTAGTGACGGGGGAGAGTTGGTGCTCTCTCTCGGGATGGGGTCGTGCTAGGTAGGGCAGCCATGACTGTTTTCACAGGGCACCGGATACACTGTTGTGTCCCCTCTCGGATGTTATGATCTCGAGTGAGTCTCGTATGATGTACATCGTGAGGATACGGAGCAACGAGTGGACTCCTTGTTAGTGTCGTCTAGGGAAAGGTAGTGATCGGGTGCTTACCCCGGGTACTTGAGGTATCGCGGGTCGTGGATGACACGGAAGTTCCCCGGATCTTGTGGGTAAAGTGTGCAACCTCTGTAGAGTGTAAAACTATTCGAATAGTCGTGTCCACGGTCAAGGACAGTAGGGTAACCGCTCTTGGGCTACGTCCACCTGTTTACAAACCAGTGTGTGTGTTTGGATAAGTGGGAAGATCTACTTGGGTCAAGACAAAGGTCTTGACGTGATCGAGATGGGTCGGTGCCCACTCTATTGATGTTGATATCTGTAACCTATCCTCATGGTTACTTGAATTCTCTTGATGCATGCCTTACAAGTTGTTGAACATGTCATTGCACTCAAAACTAGCTTTCTGCAAAAATTTACCTATATCATGCATCGTTGTATCTTGAACCAAAACATGGGTTGCTTGCGAGTACATTCAAAGTACTCATTGGCTTGCCACTGGTTATCTTATTGGCCAGGCATGAAAGAACAGGATATAATGAAGAGTACCTTGGAGACGAACATGCGAGCTAGGATGCTTCCCAGTCAGAATGCCTGTAGGGTTAAGGAAGATGGCATGGGTCCAAGTTGTTATTGAAGATTTCCGCTGCGATGATACACTCAAGACTTGACCATAATGGTCCTACTTGTGTAAAACGGTATGTACGGATGAAGACTCTTGTTATTCAGCTTCTGTGTGTTCAGTGAGCATTGATCTCTGGGATCACTGTACACGTGCATTCGGTGATCTCGACTTATGAGTCGGGGTCCTCACAGAGCTGGTATCAGAGCCATCCTGACTGTAGGAAGCCTTAGTTAGCATGGCCGTTAGTTAGGGTAAAGTTATTTTCAAAACTATTACTAATTTTCAAAACTATCTATACTTCTCTTCCCCTTCTGAGTTTTTCGAAAACTAAGATATACTTTCCTCTTCCCCTTCAAATTTAATGGTCGCTAGAATCCTTATGCCCCTGACCACGGGATTCCTTGTAATCCTCGTGGATAATCTAGAAGGAAGACGCCTTGCCAGACACTCACCCACCTCTTCTGAACACAAGGTACGCCCTCAAGGAATGAGGACATGAAGACCTAGAGGATGGTGACACCTTTGAAATTGCCCCGGGATTATGAAACCTTGCCCTATGATGACCAGGGCATAGGATAAGCAAGATCATGATATACATCGCTAGTAGAGCAACCCCACCGTTATCATTGTTGCATCGGCAACCACCGGTGGATGAGAACCTAGCCATTTGGTCCGCCTCACTATGGTGAGCAGGAAAACGGTGCTCTTCATCCCCCGCTCTCGGTGACGATATTGGCAACAGTGTATCTGGCAGATTGGACCTCTACTATGCCTTGTTAGTGTCATTACATAAAGGATTGCCTACCTGGTACACTCGACGCCTTAGAAGGCAAAAGGGATCGTCATGATTAAGAAGACAAGAGGAGACCAAGTCAATGCCAGCTACAAGGAGCCACCTTCACCCCATCACTCCAACAGGCGAGAAGTTGTTGAAGACTCTTCAAGCTCAACCGGGATCGTTTCATCGAACAACTACAAGAGACGCAGCAACACCTAGGGAAACCCCGAAAGACTGTAGGAGGCACAAGGCACGACTACGGAGTCCGAGAACCCCTAGGGTAGGATAAGTCATATACCCCCTATGCGCAGTCGGGTCCGTATGATGGTTCGAATAGAACCATGATTGTGTGTTGCTTGGAGACGAACATGCGAGCTAGGATGCTTCCCAGTCAAGATGCCTGTAGGGTTAAGGCAGATGGCATGGGTCCAAGTTGTTATTGAAGATTTCCACTGCGATGATACACTCAACACTTGACCATAATGGTCCTACTTGTGTAAAACGGAATGTACAGATGAAGACTCTTGTTATTCAGCTTCTGTGTGTTCAGTGAGCATTGATCTCTGGGATCACTGTACACGTGCATTCGGTGATCTCGACTTATGAGTCGGGGTCCCCACATATTCCTCCGGGGGAACTTCCCTCCCGAAGGGGGAAATTGAAGCCATCATTATCACCAACAACGCTCTCATATTTGGGAGGCCAATCTTCATCAACATGTTAAAAAACACCATCTTATCTCAAACCCTAGTTCATCTCTTGTGTTCAATCTTTGTACCAGAACCTCAGATTGGTACCTGTGGGGACTAGTAGTGTTGATTAAATCTTGTAGTTGATTACTATATGGTTTATTTGGTAGCAGATTATATGTTCAGATCCATTATGCTATTTAATACCCCCTCTGATCCACCAAAGCATAGCACCCAAGCACCGATCCACCCACATATTAAATTATCAAAGTAGCGAACGCGAACCAAACCAACATGATGAAAGTGACTATATGAAATTCCTGTGTGCCCTCAAGAATGCTTTGCTTCTTATAAGAGACCATTTTGGCCTGTCCTTTGCTACAAAAAGGATTTGACACAGGCAAAGGTGTCCCGTCTTTTGATGAGATGGTCATTATCATTTTGGAGGAGTAGACTTTGACGATCCGACTATGTACGTGCGAGGATGTCGCGCCTTAGCAATCGCTAAACCAACTCCAAGAGGTTATTGACCACGCCGGAGCATGATCAACCTGACCACGAGGGTCTATTGCCTGCGAGCAAACAAAGAACAAGCAAGAAATTGAGATTGCAATCTGGATATTGAGAATATAAGATGAAAGTTTTTTTGATCAAGTTGGGGTTCTGTGACGTCTTGGTCTGGTCGTTGAACACAAACGAAGTACGTGAAGTTGCAGCTATGGCGAACTTTTAATATAAACAAAACCCAAAGTCCAAATGATGCCCTAAGGGCTGTATATATGGAGGAAGAGGATGGGGGGAATTTCGTGGCCCTTGAGGTAGGGGTTCGAAACCAACCCTAACTCTTGTTTCCCCACACATACGGACTCTAAAAACAGTCTATAATCAAGTATTTCGAAATTACATGGGCCTGACCCAATAATAAGGTGAAGCAGCACCTAGAATAGCCTGTGGACGAAAATTATGAAATAGCATCTCGTATATTTCGTCCAAGGCTTCATGCACTCATTATGGTGGCTTCAACATCCTGAAATCATCATTTGTAACTCCGTTCTTATTCCCTTACGTATGCCATCATCTCCATGCTTGTTCTTGCTCCAATGTTCATCCTTCTCCAAGCTAGGCCCTTCATTTGTAAGCAAAAAAAATGTATCCAATTTAGGCAGCATCATATTCTCATGAACATTAGAATCATTACCAAGAAGCAAAAGTACCTGGTAATTCAATTCGCGTGCATGATCTCTAGTAATTGGTCCAGTATGTGCAGCAGCAGGGGCTGTGGGTGTAACAATGGGATTAATGTCCTCATCATCCTCCCCTTCTTGCAATGAAGTCGTCCTTGACGGAAGTTCACCTTCCTCTCCCAAATAAGGCTTCAAATCTGCAAAGTTAAAAGTGGGACTAACCCCAAAATCTGTAGGCAGCTCAAGTTTATATGCATTATCATTTATTTTCTCTAACACCTTAAAAGGTCCATCAGTACGTGGCATTAACTTTGATTTGCGCAAATCCTATCCTTACGCAAATGTAACCAAACAAGACCTCCAGGTGCAAACACAACATGTTTCTACCCTTATCTCCAGCAAGTTTATATTTAGCATTCGTACGCTCAATGTTTTCCTTAGTTAACTGAAAGCACAAGTGCACCCTAGGTGGTTTTGGCAATTAATGTCAACATATCTCTTGTTGGACTAACACTTTTATCTAGCATGTTTCAGATAAGTTCAACAATGGAGTGACATGGACTAAAGGATGTGGGAACTCCTTCAAGATGCTAAGGACAAAGGATTGGCTCAAGCTTCAAGCTCAAGACTCTTCATTTTACATTTTTAGTGGTCCAAGACCACATTGAGTCTTTAGGAAAAGCCAATACTATCAAGGAGGGATGAGGTGTTGCTTAATGAGCCTCTTGCTTCATGTGCTTAGTGATATGCTCCAAAACCCTCAGCTACTTTCCCACTTCCACAAATGACCTAAACCTAAAGCGAAAATCGGTCACACCGATTCTTCCTATCCGGCGCCACCGATTCCAAAAGTCATAGCCACTGCCACTAACCCTAAGCAAATCAGTCTTACCGATAGGGATCTCGGTCTCACCGACATGGGATTGTAATCTCTCTATGTATGTCCATTATCAAAATCGGTCTCACCGAGTTTGAGCAATCGGTACTACCGAGATTACAATGCAAACTCTCTGGAAAGCTTATTACCAAAATCGGTCTCACCGAGTTTGTGTAATCGGTCAAACCAAGTTTGCCCGACCAACTCTCTGGAAAGCTTATTACCAAAATCGCTCTCGCCGAGTTTGTGTAATCGGTCATATCGAGATTATGTTATGCCCTAACCCTAACCATATCGGTCTCACCGAGTTGCATTTCAGTCCCACCAAAAACCCTAACGGTCACATTATTTGCTACATCGGTCTGACCGAGTTTAACGATTCGGTCCCACTGAGTTTGGTAGATTGTGTGTAAAGGTTAGATTTTGTGTGGAGGCTATATATACCCCTCCACCTCCTCTTCATTCATGGAGAGAGCCATCAGACTAAACCTACACTTCCAACTTACCATTTCTGAGAGAGAACCACCTACTCATGTGTTGAGGCCAAGATTTTCCATTCCTACCATATGAATCTTGATCTCTAGCCTTCCCCAAGTTGCTTTCCACTCAAATCTTCTTTCCACCAGATCCAAAACCTATGAGAGAGAGTTGAGCGTTGGGGAGACTATCATTTGAAGCATAAGAGCAAGGAGTTCATCATCAATGCACCATTTATTACTTCTTGGAGAGTGGTGTCTCCTAGATTGGCTAGGTGTCACTTGGGAGCCTCCGACAAGATTGTGGAGTTGAACCAAGGAGTTTGTAAGGGCAAGGAGATCGCCTACTTCGTGAAGATCTACCGCTAGTGAGGCAAGTCCTTCGTGGGCGACGACCATGGTGGAATAGACAAGGTTGCTTCTTCGTGGACCCTTCGTGGGTGGAGCCCTCCGTGGACTCGCGCAACCGTTACCCTTCGTGGGTTGAAGTCTCCATCAACGTGGATGTACGATAGCACCACCTATCGGAACCACGCCAAAAACATCCGTGTCTCCAATTGCGTTTGAATCCTCCAAACCCTTCCCTTTACTTTCTTGCAAATTGCATGATTTACTTTCCGCTGCTCATATGCTCTTTGCATGCTTGCTTGATATGTATTGTGAATGTTAAACTTGTGCCTAAACTCCACTTAAACTTAAGAAATCTTAAAAACTGCAACTTTTGTACTTAGTGTCTAATCACCCCCCCCCTCTAGACACCTCTTCTCAAGGTCCTACAAGTGGTATCAGAGCTTTGGTCTCCATTGCTTTGGTTTAATCACCATTGGAGGAAGATGGATGAGTCTACTATTGGGAGTCTTAGACATAGAGTGCCTATTCTTGATGGAGAGTATTTTCATGAGTGAAAAAATGAGATGCTTGTAATTTTCAATCAATATCATTTGAACAAGTACATTGCTAGCCCTTGTGCACCTTATGTTGATCCTATGCATCCTACCCATGATGAGTCAATTGATATGATTAGGAATCTTAGAACTACCAAACTTATCATTAGAGGATTGCCTAGAAACTTGATTGGATGCTTGCCTACTTTCAAGTGTGCCTACACCATATGGAAATTTCTTGTGGAATGATTTCCAGATTATTCCTTGAAAAATCTTGATGAAATTCTTCATAAGTCCATTGCTTTGAGTAAGATGAATACTAGTGATCCTATGTTTGGTGATCGTCTATTTGAGCTTACAAACCTTATGCATGCCAAAGGAAATGTTGGTATTATTAGTGATATTATTTCCGAAGCTATAAAAATTCATAAGCAAGATCATTGTCAAACTCATTCTAATGAATCACCCTCTCTAGGACTTGATCCACCACATGACGATGTTGAACATGGATACTATGATGAGGATGATGATAGTGACTTCGATCTTGATGATGCAATGAGACACTTTGGTCTTATGGCGAATCTTCGGGGATATATGACAAGAGGAAAGGAATGGGTCCTTGATAGTGGATGTACCGATCACATGACCGGAGATAAAGACATGTTTCGTGAGCTTGCTGATAATGATAGTCCTCGAATTATGTCACTTTCGGTGACAACTCAAAGGGTAAGGTGGTTGGCCTCGGTAAGGTGGCCATATCACATGATAGCTCCATACAAAATGTCATGCTCATTGAATCTCTTGGATACAACTTACTTTCAGTATCTAGACTTGCTGATTTCGGTTTCAATGTCTTATTTACTGAAGTTGATTGCCAAGTGTTTCGTCGAGATAATCATAAAATGGTCTTTACCGGTGTGCGTAGAGGTGATCTATACATTGTTGATTTCACTAAAAAGGCTCAACCTAAAACTTGCTTCATTGCTAAATCTTCAAAAGGTTGGTTATGGCATAGAAGATTAGGTCATGTTGGTATGCGAAACCTTGACAAGCTTATTAAAGGAAATCATATCCTTGGAGTTAACGATGTCATATTTGATAAGGATAGACTTTGCAGTGCTTGTCAAGCAGGTAAACAGGTTGGAGGAAGGCATCCCGTGAAGAACATCATGACCACCAGGAGGCCACTCGAGCTGCTTCACATGGATCTCTTTGGTCCCAACTCTTACAAGAGTCTTGGTGGAAATTCTTTTGGTCTAGTTATAGTTGATGATTTTTCAAGATTTACGTGGGTGTTCTTTCTCGATGATAAATCGCAGGTCCAAAAGATCTTCAAAAACTTCGCTAGGAAGGCCCAAAATCAATTTGAAGTGAAGATCAAGAAGGTTCACAGCGACAACGGAACGGAGTTCAAGAACGCAAATGTGGACACCTTTCTTGACGAAGAAGGGATTTCACACGAGTTCTCGGCTACGTACACACCTCAACAAAATGGAGTTGTTGAGAGGAAGAACCGGACGCTCATCGAAATGGCAAGAACGATTCTTGATGAGTACAAGACGCCGAAGCATTTTTGGGCGGAAGCGGTTGAGACAGCTTGTCATGCAACAAATTGCTTGTATCTTCACAAGCTACTCGGCAAGACGGCATACGAGCTCCCCACCGGTAACAAACCCCAAGTTGGATACTTTCGAGTATTCGGCTCAAAGCGCTACATTCTTGATAAGCATCGTTGTTCTAAATTTGCTCCTAAATCTCATGAAGGTTTCCTACTAGGTTATGGCTCAAACTCTCACACCTACCGTGTCTACAACAACTTCACCCGAAAGGTTGAGGAGACGGTAGATGTGAAGTTTGATGAATCTAATGGCTCGCAAGTAGAGCAATTGTCAATTGATGTAGGTGACAAAGATCCTTCGGAAGCAATTCAAGACTTGTCTATTGGCAAGGTTCGTCCAATGGAGGTGAAGGAGAGTACCTCGTCTGTCCAAGTGGAAGCTTCTACTTCACGAAAAGGTGAACCAAGAGTTGATATGGAAGCATCCACAAGTGGGACACACCAAGATGAAGAAAACGAGGAACTGCATCAAGATGAACGTCAACAACCTCCTTCTCCACCACGACAAGAGAACGACAACGCCAACAATGAAGAAGGCCAAGAAGAAGAAGAACAAGATGAAGAAGATGTTCAACGAAGACCCAAGCAAAAGCTTTCACGAGTTCGAGCAAGAATTGCTAAAGATCATCCCGTCGAGCAAATCTACAATGACATTCAAACCGGGAGAATCACTCGCTCTAAAACTCGTTTAGCTAACTTTTGTGAAAACTATTCTTTCATCTCTAGCATTGAAACTATGAAGGTTGAAGAAGCTTTGGAAGATCCAGATTGGATAAATGCTATGCATGAAGAGCTACACAACTTTGAGAGGAACCAAGTTTGGACATTGGTTGAGAAGCCCGACAACCACCACAACGTCATCGGTACCAAATGGGTGTTTCGCAACAAGCAATATGAAGATGGACAAGTAGTTCGCAACAAAGCACGTCTCGTCGCCCAAGGCTACACACAAGTCAAAGGTATGGACTATGGTGAGACTGACGTCCCCGTTGCTAGACTTGAGTCCATTCGCATCTTACTTGCCTATGCTAATCATCATGATATCACCTTGTACCAAATGGACATTAAAAGTGCTTTTCTAAATGGTGAAATAGAGGAGGAAGTTTATGTTAAGCAACCTCCCGGCTTTGTCAATCCTAAGAAACCCAATCATGTTTACAAACTTCACAAAGCTCTTTATGGTCTTAAACAAGCTCCTAGAGCATGGTATAAATGCTTGACCAAGTTCCTTATTGAAAAAGGCTTTGAAATTGGGAAAATTGATTCTCCTCTTTTTACTAAAAGGGTTAATGGAGAACTATTTGTGTGCCAAATCTACGTTGATGATATCATATTTGGTTCAACTAACCCTCATTTTAGTGAAAAGTTTGGGAAGCTAATGTCAGAGAAGTTTGAGATGTCCATGATGAGTGAACTCAAGTTCTTTCTTGGGTTGCAAATCAAGCAAACAAAGGAAGGTACCTTTATTTCTCAAACGAAGTACACCAAGGACTTATTCAAGAAGTTCAATATGCAAGAATGCAAAGGTATTTCTACACCCATGCCTACTAGTGGACATAATGACTTGACCAAAGATGGTGAACCGGTTGATCAAAAGGTTTATCGCTCTATGATTGGTTCATTGTTATATCTATGTGCTTCACGTCCCGATATCATGCTAAGTGTGTGCATGTGTGCACGATATCAAGCTGCTCCTAAAGAATGTCATCTTAAGGCCGTGAAAAGGATAGTGAGATACTTAATCCATACACCAAACTTTAGCATTTGGTATCCTAAGAGGGCCTCTTTCGATCTTGTTGGCTATTCCGACTCGGACTATGCCGGAGACAAGGTTGATAGAAAGTCCACTTCGGGTACGTGTCAATTTCTTGGTAGATCTCTTGTGTCTTGGTCCTCCAAGAAACAAAACTCGGTATCCTTATCCACTGCCGAAGCTGAATATATTGCCGCTGGTTCATGTTGTGCTCAATTACTTTGGATGACCCAAACTCCTAAAGATTATGGGATATATGTGAGACATGTTCCATTGCTTTGTGACAATGAAAGTGCTATCAAAATTGGTCATAATCCTGTGCAACATTCTCGAACTAAGCATATTGAAGTTCGTCATCATTTCATTCGAGATCATGTTGCTAAGGGTGACATTGATCTTAAGCATGTTCATACCGAAAAGCAATTAGCGGATATATTCACTAAACCTCTTGATGAGAAAGTGTTTTGCAGGTTAAGAGGAGAATTGAACATCATTAATGCTTCAAACTTGGAGTAGAAACTCCATTGGATACATGCAAGACATGAGCTTATGACTAATCCTTGATACTTCTCTTATGATGAAAATCTTATGTCTTGGATATATTTGTATCTTGCATGTTATCTAACTCTTGTAGGTACTTGGTGGAATCAAACTCCATGAGGTTGAGATCTACTCACATCTTGAGCAATCTCTACATCACCAAGTCTCTACGCTATGGTGGTTGAAGACAAGGAAGCACGAAACCACTCAAACATATCCTTTGACAAATTCTATGTTGAGCTTCATGATTGTCATTCTTGGATACACAAGTGCTTTTCCTTGCAAGAACTAACCCATGTAGGTAGATGGACTAAAATTCCAAGTGGTGCTCCAAATTCTTGATGAGCTACATCAACCTTGAGCAACCCACACAAGTTGAACTACATGGACAACACCACCAACCAAGGTATGTTATTCCATCTTAGAGAAGCTTTACTCCAAGTCATGAGCTAAAGCAACTCGACAAGATGTGAATACATCAAGATGCTTAAACGAAAAATGGCAACCCCATTTTGAGCTTAAACGATGAGTATGACCTATGATCAAGTGATCTCACTTGACTCCTAAGTCAATATACTCTAACATAGGTGACTTTGTCGCCGACCATCTCTAGATGAAGTTCTCTTGTGTTCTTTTCTGTGTTTCTGCATTTGACTCATGCATATTTGTTTCCCCTTTCAAAAAAAAGCTTCATCTAGCTTTCTTTCTGTTTTGCTCTGCATTTTCTACATTCCAATTCATTGCTCATCTTTTAGTAAATTCCTTGCAAATCTTTGTGAGATCTTACAAGTCTAGTGAGCTGCGGTGACAAGTGTTTTCTCTGCGATGAAATCGGTTTCACCGATTTGTTATTTTCGGCCCCACCGAATCCTTTCGGTCCAACCGAAGCAAACCACTCGGTGCCACCGATTTCACAACAGGAAAAACAGTTTGACACATATTCCATGATTCTTTTGATCCAGCTCCACTCAATGAATCTTGTCCTCTACAAGCATCACATTTTTATCTTTGCTTTGTGCTGTGTCTCAGGGACCAAACCCATTCGACGAATTTCAAAAAACCCTTCTTGGAAATTGATGTCAAAGGGGGAGAGAGAGAACATCAAAGCTTATCATTTAGAAAGAGTTTATCACCTTCTTAAGGGGGAGAGAAATATCATCTCCTAAAGGGGGGAGAGAGACCCTCAAAAGGAGAGAGAGATCTCCAGGGGAGGGAATACTTAAGTAGAAAGTATTTCTCAAGGATCCCAGATGCTTGGTGTTCAAGAGGAGAGATGTCCACATGTCTTCTTGAGGGGAGAGATATGTTCATATGATCTGTTGTGCTTATTTGCATTAGCATGCATCAGCTCTGATCATCATTCATATGTTTCAGCTCTGATTTTTCAGCTCTGATTTTCTATTCCTTATCTTCTCCCAGTATCCCATCTTAGATTCAGGGGGAGCAAGACATCTAAGGGAAAGAGATCATTTAAATTCATTGCATATCTTTACTCTTGGGGACATGTCTAATCCAATGTGGTACTTAGTACTCACTCTCTGCATGTCATCCCAGTCTTGGTATTCTTGTGGTTTCTTTTGTTTGCTCTGGCTAGTAGATGTATCTGTGTTATCTAACCTTGTTTACATAGGTTCATTTCATACTAAGACAACTCAAGACTACAAGGTAAGTATATGCATCACAATCATGTGTACGAGGAATTCTTGCTGATGTACATATTGTTTGCAAGAAGGACTCATGAGCATGAAGGTATTTTCTTCAACATTCTTTGCTCTGATGCATATGGCCAAGATACATGTAACACATTGCCTACTCTATCATGTTTATGCTCTCACATGCTTCTACATTCCATATTCACATGATTGCATACATGTAGGGGGGGCCTATGTTTGTTACATGTCTTTCCAAAGCTTTTCTTGCTATTCTTTATATCTTTATCTAAAGCTTTGATGTATATTGCCATCAATTACCAAAAAGGGGGAGATTGAAAGCACAAGTGCTCCCTAGGTGGTTTTGGTAATTAATGTCAACATATCTCTTATTGGACTAACACTTTTATCTAGCATGTTTCAGATAAGTTCAACAATGGAGTGGCATGGACTAAAGGATGTGGGAACTCCTTCAAGATGCTAAGGATAAAGGATTGGCTCAAGCTTCAAGCTCAAGACTCTTCATTTTACATTTTTAGTGGTCCAAGACCACATTGAGTCTATAGGAAAAGCCAATACTATCAAGGAGGGATGAGGTGTTGCTTAATGAACCTCTTGCTTCATGTGCTTAGTGATATGCTCCAAAACACTCAGCTACTTTCCCACTTCCACAAATGACCTAAACCTAAAGCCAAAATTGGTCACACCGATTCTTCCTATCTGGCGCCACCGATTCCAAAAGTCATAGCCACTGCCACAAACCCTAAGCAAATCGGTCTTTCCGATAGGGATCTCAGTCTCACCGAGATGGGATTGTAATCTCTCTGTGTATGTCCATTATCAAAATCGGTCTCACCGAGTTTGAGCAATCGGTACTACCGAGATTACAATGCAAACTCTCTGCAAAGCTTATTACCAAAATCGGTCTCACCGAGTTTGTGTAATCGGTCAAATCAAGTTTGCCTGACCAACTCTCTGGAAAGCTTATTACCAAAATCGGTCTCACCGAGTTTGTGTAATCGGTCTTACCGAGATTACGTTATGCCCTAACCCTAACCATATCGGTCTCACCGAGTTGCATTTCAGTCCCATTGAAAACCCTAACAGTCACATTATTTGCTAAATCAGTCTGACCGAGTTTAACGA
This sequence comes from Triticum timopheevii, assembly GCA_963921465.1. Lineage (NCBI taxonomy): Eukaryota > Viridiplantae > Streptophyta > Magnoliopsida > Poales > Poaceae > Triticum > Triticum timopheevii. Next base: position 280,218,333 of record OY997264.1, read on the forward strand.
TTCTGTCCCACCGAGTTTGGTAGATTGTGTATAACGGTTAGATTTTGTGTGGAGGCTATATATACCCCTCCACCTCCTCTTCATTCGTGGAGAGAGCCATCAGACTGAACCTACACTTCCAACTTTCCATTTCCGAGAGAGAACCACCTACTCATGTGTTGAGGCCAAGATTTTCCATTCCTACCATATGAATCTTGATCTCTAGCCTTCCCCAAGTTGCTTTCCACTCAAATCTTCTTTCCACCAGATCCAAAACCTATGAGAGAGAGTTGAGTGTTGGGGAGACTATCATTTGAAGCACAAGAGCAAGGAGTTCATCATCAATGCACCATTTGTTACTTCTTGGAGAGTGGTGTCTCCTAGATTGGCTAGGTGTCACTTGGGAGCCTCCGACAAGATTGTGGAGTTGAACCAAGGAGTTTGTAAGGGCAAGGAGATCGCCTACTTCGTGAAGATCTACCGCTAGTGAGGCAAGTCCTTCGTGGGCGACGACCATGGTGGAATAGACAAGGTTGCTTCTTCGTGGACCCTTCGTGGGTGGAGCCCTCCGTGGACTCAACCGTTACCCTTCGTGGGTTGAAGTCTCCATCAACGTGGATGTACGATAGCACCACCTATCGGAACCACGCCAAAAACATCCGTGTCTCCAATTGCGTTTGAATCCTCCAAACCCTTCCCTTTACTTTCTTGCAAATTGCATGCTTTACTTTCCGCTGCTCATATGCTCTTTGCATGCTTGCTTGATATGTATTGTGAATGTTAAACTTGTGCCTAAACTCCACTTAAACTTAAGAAATCTTCAAAACTGCAACTTTGGTACTTAGTGTCTAATCACCCCCCTCTAGACACCTCTTCTCAAGGTCCTACATTAACTCATGAATTTTTAAAATCAATTCAGCATGTTGTTTAGCATCAATATTAACCTTCTCCGAAGATGGGAGAGGCAACAAATCAATAGGTGCACGAGGTAGGAAACCATACACAATTTCAAAAGGGCACATCTTAGTAGAATGAAATGAACGATTATAGGCAAATTCAATATGAGGCAAGCATTCCTCCCACATTTTCTTATTATTCTTCAAACCAACCCTAATAATAGTAGGCAATGTTCTATTGACTACTTCAGTTTGTCCATCAGTTTGGGGGTGACAAGTAGTACTAAAAAGCAGTTTAGTCCCCAACTTAGCCCATAAACATCTCCAAAAGTGGCTAAGAAATTTAGTATCACGATCTGAAACAATAGTATTTGGCACACCATGCAAGCAAATAATTCCATGAAAGAACAAATCAGCAACATTAACAGCATCATCGCTTTTATGACATGGTATAAAGTGTGCCATTTTCGAGAATCTATCCACGGCAACAAATATGCTATCCCTCCCCTTCTTTGTTCGAGGTAAACCTAAAACAGAGTCCATAGATATATCCTCCCAAGGAACACTAGGTACAGGCAAAGGCATATATAAACCATGAGGATTGAGTCGTGACTTAGCTTTTTGACATGTAGTGCAGCGAGCAATAAAATGCTCAACATCCCGTCTCATCTTTAGCCAAAAGAAATGTGTAGCAAGTATATCCTCGGTCTTCTTCATGCCAAAGTGTCCCATTAATCCTCCTCCATGCGCCTCCTGCAACAACAAAAGACGAACGGAGCTAGCTGGAATGCATAGCTTATTAGCACGAAACACAAATCCATCATTAACGACAAACTTGTTCCATGTTCTCCCTTCTTTACAATTCTGCAATACATCGTTAAAATTAGCATCATGCACATATTGATCTTTGATGGTCTCCAAACCAAATATCTTGAAGTCAAGTTGTGAAAGCATAGTATAGCAACGACACAATGCATCAGCAATAACATTTTCTTTACCCTTCTTGTGTTTGACATAAGGGAAAGTCTCAATGAATTCAACCCATTTAGCATGTCTACGATTTAGTTTAGCTTGACTTTTAATATGTTTCAAAGATTCATGATCAGAATGTATAACAAATTCTTTGGGCCATAAGTAATGTTGCCATGTTTCTGAAGTCCGAACAAGAGCATATAATTCTTTATCAAAAAGTAGAATAATTCAGACTAGGCCCACTCAATTTTTCAGAGAAGTATGCAACAGGTTTGCCATCTTGTAATAACACACCTCCTAATCCAATTCCACTAGCATCACAATCAAGCTCAAATGTCTTATTAAAATCAGGAAGTTGGAGTAAAGGAGCATGTGTCAACTTATCTTTCAACACCGTGAAGGCTTCTTCCTGTGCGGTACCCCAAACAAAAGGCACATCTTTCTTTGTAAGCTCATTGAGAGGTGCAGCAATGGTGCTGAAATCTCTCACAAAACGCCTATAGAATCCAGCGAGGCCAAGGAAACTCCTCACTTGTGTGACCATTTTGGGCTGCGGCCAACTCTCAATAGCTTCAATCTTGGCTTTATCAACTTCAATTCCCTGTGGAGTAACAACATAGCCAAGAAAAGATACTCGGTCGGTGCAAAAGGTGCACTTCCCAAGGTTACCAAACAAACATGCATCACGTAGAGAAATAAAAACAGCACGTAAATGTTCCAAATGTTCCTCCAAAGATCTGCTATAAATCAGTATATCATCAAAATAGACTACCACAAATCGTCCAATGAAAGCACGTAAAACTTCGTTCATTAATCTCATGAAAGTACTAGGTGCATTAGTTAACCCAAAATGCATGACTAACCCCTCATACAATCCAAACTTAGTTTTAAATGATGTTTTCCATTCATCCCCCAATTTCATACAAATTTGATGGTATCCACTACGCAAATCAACTTTGGAGAACATTGTAGAGCAATTCATCAAGCATATCATCTAGCCTAGGAATAGGATGACGATAATGAATAGTAATATTATTAATGCCTCTACAATCAACACACATACGCGATGTATCGTCCTTTTTTGACACTAGAATAATAGGAACAGCACAAGGACTAAGGGATTCGCGTATATAACCTTTGTCGAGAAGCTCCTGTACTTGACGCATAATCTCCTTCGTCTCCTCTGGATTGGTACGGTATGGTGCACGGTTTGGTAGTAAAGCACCGGGAATTAATTCAATCTGATGCTCAATCCCTCGAGTAGGCGGTAATCCCGGTGGCACGTCTTGTGGAAAGACGTCAGCGAACTCCTGCAAAATGCTAGTGACAGCAGGAGGCAAAGAGGAAGGCACGTCCTTGAATGAAAATAACGCCTCTTTGCACACAAAAGCATAGCAAACAGATTTTCTGAAATCTGGCTCATCAATATCAGATTTGGTGGCAAATAAGCTTGCACTTTTCAATTTAATTTCAGAAGCAACACTAGATGGTTTATGATTAGGCTTCATTTGTTGCTCAAATACTTTTGCCACAATCTGATTTTCACTCTTATTTTCTCCTGTTTTGCTTTATTAGCTCTATTAATATCATCTTTCAAAATGGAATCGGGAGTCATAGGAAGCAAAGTAATATTTTTATCCTTATTAACAAGAGTATACTGATTGTTTCTACCATGGTGTACACTTTTTTTTATCAAATTGCCATGATCGACCAAGTAATAAGGAACATGCTGGCATAGGTACCACATCACAATCAACATAATCAGCATATGTAGAGATACTAAAATGCACACGAACAGTACGTGTTACCTTAACCTTGCCGTTGTTGTTGAACCATTGGATGTAGTAAGGATGTGGATGTGGTCTTGTGGTGAGAGATAGATTCTCCACCATATGCATGCTAGCCAAGTTGTTGTAGCTCCCTCCGTCTATGATGACGCGCACAGAACGTTCCTTCACAACTCCCTTTGTATGGAACAAATTATGCCTCTGATTTTGCTCAACTTGTGTGACCTGCACACTCAAAACATGTTGAGAAACTAAACATTCATACCTGTCAGCGTCTTTAGGAGCCATGTATTGCGTCTCATGATCAGAATGATCTCCACCATGTTCTTCACGTGTAATAAGAGCCAAAGTCTCCTCATCATAGTCACTAGCAGACTCATACCCACCATCCTCAGTAGCAATCATCACACGCTGAGATTTGCATCTCGCATAATGACCTCTTCCCTTACAACGACAACCAATAATATCACTTGAGTGCCCTGTTGATGCCATGGAAGAAGAAGAGCTCTATGCAGGCCCGGCAGGTGTGCTCTTGGCAGATAGTGGTGGTTGTGCCTGCTTTCTTGTATCACAGCTGGAGGTGGCACCTGATGGAGGTGCTGGTGCAGTGGAAGTAGAAGATGCACGCGGTGTCCATGATGAAGGTCGACCTGCAGAAAAGTTAGTTCACGCTAATGCTTGTCGATCCTACACTTCACGTTCAGCTTTACAAGCAAGATGGAATAAACGAGTGATATTAGTATACTCCTTATACTCTAGAATGGTCTCAATCTCTCTATTTAACCCACCCATAAAACGTGCAAGCATAGCTTCATTCTCCTCAACAATACCACATCTAATCATGCCAGTTTGTAATTCCTGATAATATTCTTCTACAGAATTTTTCCCTTGTCTCAAACCTGCAGTTTTTCAAGTTTCTCACGTTGATAATATGGTGGAACCCAACGAGTACGCATAGCAGTTTTCAAAGCAGCCCAAGTAGCTGGAATAGGATATAATCTACAATGTTCAGACCATCATACACATGCAAAACTAGTGAAAGCACAAATAGAAGCAGCAACCCGTCTCTCCTCGGGATATCGTAAACATGTAAAATGTTGTTCAGTTTCTAACTCCCAAGTAAGATATACATCAGGAATGTATCTACCCTCAAATGGTGGAATATTCAATTTCAGTTTAGGAATATGGTCTTGATCTCATACCTGAGGTGGTGGTGCAGGCCTACCGTTGCGAATATATACCTAAGGTCGACCTGTAGGTGGTGGTGCTGGTGGCTGCACGTAATTCTGATTTTGATCAACCTCATCCTCGTAATAGTCATCCACCTCTGCAGTAGCAGCAGGAGCTACAGAAGCATCAACAATGGTAGCAGTGGCACCAGAATTTTGTCCTGGCTCAATAGGAATACGCTGTGCTTGCCCTACTGTATCACGGCGTGAAGCTAGTGGTGGGAGACGTTTGAGTAATGCATCGAACTTGGCGTCCAACTTGGTGTCAATTGTCTTCTCAATGTCATCCATCTTCTCCATTGCCTTTCCAAAGCTGGCCATCACGTCTTCCACCTGTTGACCCAACATTTGATGAAACTTTCATGAAGCTCCTTGTTCGTCATGTTCTCCCAGTCAATCTCATCGGCTTCTGGTCCTGCCGTAGTTGGCAGCAATAGAAACAGACCAGAATATGATCCTACAGACTACTGGAAAATGGTGGTGGTGGGGTGTCACAAATCCGTTCTTACCAGTTCTTACCCAGCAGCAGGTGGTGATCGGCAACCGTTGTAGTCAAAAACTCTCAAATCTTGGAGAGAGCGATTACCAGGGAGAGTCAAACGCACAATGTAGATGTATGTGGAGCTGGGAAGGCTTATAATATGGTAGCAAAAAGGGTCAGCAATAATCAATTCAGAGATGCAAAGTTGAATAAATGCTCAACGATGGTACTATGCTGGTCCTAGGCTAGACCGTGCTAGAGACGCGAACCTAGAACACTAACAAAATCACGGCACTGCACGTAAACAGGGGAGGAGCACGCTCTGAATTTTTTCCTTTTTTTAAACTTTTTTTGCACTTTATTTTTGCTCCGCAACAATTTTTTTCAAAAATGTCTACAAATGGTCTAAAAACGGCCTAGCCAAAATTATCTAGACTTAGTTTTTTTGAAACTGGAACTATTTTTTCTACTGTGGGTAGCACGAAAGTCTGGGAGTCCTACTCTGTCAGGACTCGGATTATGGCGTGATCTCGAAATCCAAAACAGAGTAACGAAATACTGGACTCGGACTAGGAATGGTGGCAGAGAAGAATCTGGTGGAACTCGGACTAGTGGGGGATATATGGTGCAGGTGGAATCGGATTGGCGGCGAATATGTGATGGTGGTATATGGCAGCGGCGATGAAGTTGGTGAAGTGGTGGTATATGGCAGCAACAATGATGATGATGTGGTGGTGATATATGGCAGCGGCAACGTGACAACCTGTGAACAGAACTGGACACTCTAAAGGACTAGACGCTAAGACCAGCAACTTGACACGACGATGCAACCATAAATTCAACAAAGCAAATATAGCAAAGATTATGCAAAGGCTCAGATTGGTTCAGATAGGATGAACTAACCCCAATTTTTTTGTGGCTTTTTCATGGACTATAGGTATGAAGAAACGGACTCGATCTAAACTACAAAAAACTGTAAAATCTGAACGAGCAACCTGAAGCTCTGATACCACTTGATAGAGGCAAAGGTGTCCCGTCTTTCGATGAGATGGTGATTATCGTTTTGGAGGAGTAGACTTTGATGTTCCGACTATGTACGTGCAAGGACGTCGCGCCTTAGCAATCGCTAAACCAACTCCGAGATCTTATTGACCACGCCGGAGCATGATCAACCTGACCACGAGGGTCTATTTCCTGCGAGAAAATGAAGAACAAGAAAGAAACTGAGATTGCAATCTGGATATTGCGAATATAAGATGAAAGCTTTATTGATCAAGATGGGGTTATGTGACGTCTTGGTCTGGTTGTTGAACACAAACGAAGTACGCGAAGTTGCAGCTATGGCGAACTTTTAATCTACAAAACCCAAAGTCTAAACGATTCCCTAAGGGCTGTATATATGGAGGAAGAGGGGGGAATTTCATGGACCTTGAGGTAGGGGTCTGAAACCAACCCTAAATCTTGTTTCCCCACACATACGGACTCTTAAAACAGCCTATAATCAAGTATTTCGAAATTACATGGGCTTGACCCAATAATAAGGTGATGCAGCACCTACAATAGCCTGTGGACGAAAATTATGAAATAGCATCTTGTATATTTCTTCCAAGGCTTCAAGCACTCATTATGGTGGCTTCAACGTCCTGAAATCATCACTTGTAACTCCGTTCGTATTCCCCTTGCGCATGCCATCATCTCCATGCTTGTTCTTGCTCCAATGTTCATCCTTCTCCAAGCTAGGCCCTTCATTTGTAAGCAAAACAAATGTATCCAATTTAGGCAGCATCATATTCTCATGAACATTAGAATCATTACCAAGAAACGAAAGTACCTGGTAATTCAATTGGCGTGCGCGAGCTCTAGTAATTGGTCCAGTATGTATAGCAGCAGGGGTTGTGGGTGTAACAATGGTATTGATGTCCTCATCAGGATTGGGCTACCTTGCTGAACTTTATTTACCATTACTATTACTTGGCCGTTACATATTATCAAACTACCTGTTACCGACAATTTCAGTGCTGGCAGAAATTACCTTGTTGAAAACCACTTGTCATTTCCTTTTGCTCCTCGTTGGGTTCGACACTCTTACTTATCGAAAGGACTACGATTGATCCCCTATACTTGTGGTTCATTAGTGATTTTTTGATTCTTCTATCCTTAGCTGCATCTTCAGCAGCCAAGCATCGCCTTATACATTGTTGGGGAAGGGAGAAGACATGATGCCTGGCTTGATAGATCTGACAGAAAAACAACACAAAACAAGAACAGAGGATTTTTCTGTGATTCAGTTATCAAATCATACGGGGCTATATATGAAGAATATTTATCATGGGAAACAAGTATATGGAAGGAAAACAAAGTCGGGAAGGTGCCTAAGGGGCCCACTACCCACTGATGTCTACTACGCAACTTTATTCTTGTAGACTCGTGTTGGGCCTCCAAGCGCAGAGTTTTGTAGGACAGTAGCAATTTTCCCTCAAGTGGATAATCTAAGGTTTATCAATCCGTGGGAGGTGTAGGATGAAGATAGTGTCTCTCTAGCAACCCTGCAATCAAATACAAGAAATATCTTGTGTCCCCAACACACCCAATACAATGACAAATTTTATAGGTGCACTAGTTCGGCGAAGAGATGGTGAAAAAAGTGTAGTATGGATAGTAGATATGAGTTTTCGTAGTGCGAACGATAAAAAACAGCAAGGTAGTAAATAGCAAAATGAAGCACAAACGGTATTGCAATGATGGAAAATGAGGCGTAGGGTGCATACTTTCACTAGTGCAATCTCTCAACAATGCTAACATAGTTGGATCATATGATTATCCCTGAAAGTGCAATAAAGAATCACTCCCTAGTTCCTATTAGTGGAGAACAAAAGATAGAAATTGTTTGTAGGGTACGAAACCACCTCAAAGCTAATCTTTCCGATCAATCTATCCTAGAGTTCGTACTAAAATAACAACAAGCTATTCTTTCCAATCGATCTAATCAAGAGTTCGTACTAAAATAACACCATATGATACATATCAACCAACTCTAATGTCACCTAGAAACCCCAATGTCACCGCGAGTACCCGTGTGTTAATTATACGATATGTATCAAACAATTTCAGATTCATAATACTCAATCCACACAAAGAACTACAAGGAGACCCCAAAGTTTCTATCGGAGAAAAGATAATAAAAACATTCATCAACCCCTATGCATAGGTTACCCCAAAGTCACCTCGGGAATCCGCAAGTTGAGTGCCATAACATATATCAAGTGAATCAAATAATACCCCATTGTCACCACATGTATTCATATGCAAGACATATATCATGTGTTCTCAAATCTGAACATTCAATCTGGCATGACAAAACTTCAAAGGTAAAGATTCAATTCATCACAACAAGAGTAGAGAGGGTAGAAACATCATATGATCCATCTATGTTGACAAAGCCCATGATATATCAAGATCGTGATATCTCAAGATCACGAGAGAGGTATTAAACACATAGCTACTGGTACAAACCCTCAGCCCCGAGGGTGGACTACTTCCTCCTCATCATGGTGGCCGCCGGGATGAAGATGGCTAGCGATGATGATCTCCCCCTCCGGCAGGGTGCCGGAATGGGCTCCCAATTGGTTTTTCGTGGCTACAGAGACTTGCGGTGGCGGAACTCTGATCTAGGGTCTCCGTGAGGGTTTTTCGAATATTTGGGAATTTATAGGGCAAAGATGGGGTGCGGGAGGCCACCGAGGTGGGCACAACCCACCGGAGCACCTGGGGGCCCAGGCACGCCCTGGTGGGTTGTGGCCCCCTTGGGGCACCCCCAGGTGCTGCTCTGTCCCATTGGTAGTCTTCTAGTCCATAAAAAATCCACAAAAAGTTTCACGGTGTTTGGAGAACTTTCATTTCTGCACAAAAAACAACACCATGGTAGTTTTGCTGAAAACAGCGTCAGTGCAGGTTAGTTCCATGGAAATCATACCAAAACCATATAAAATTATGTAAACATGGCATGAATACTTCATAAATTATAGATACGTTGGAGACGTGTCAGCATCCCCAAGCTTAATTCCTGCTCGTCCTCGAGTAGGTAAATGATAAAAGAAATAATTTATGAAGTGTGAATGCTAGCAAAGTGCATAAGTTTGATCAATGATAATTACAATCATTTTTACTAGTATCATAACAACAACTCTTTCTAATAAAACTTATCATGACATAGTAGCAACCAATTCACATGTTAAGGTTCAAACAATGAATTCCCTTGAAACTCAACAACCTATGATCTCAGTCACCAAGCAATTGCAATTCAACTTATTCAACAGAGTCTAAGTAAGAGCTCCACATACTCAACCATCGTATAGTCTATGATTGCTAACACTCACCTCAAACACATGAGGAAAATGTTTCAACCGGACACATAGAAAGATAGGGGCTTATAATTTCGCCTCCCAACGCATTCACCTCAAGGGTGATGTCAACAATAATAACTCATGCTATCCATATCCAACTAGATATATGTGTCTGGATGTTTCCTCACCACATGATGCTTGCCAAAAGAGAAAATAAAAAGGAATAGAGAAAAAGATTTTGACTCTTGCATAAAAGTAAATACTGAAAAGTAAAAGATAGGCCCTTCGCAAAAGGAAGTAGAGGTTGCCATGCGCTTTTTGTTTGTATGCTCAACCCCTTAGTGCAAAGGAACGTCATGTTATATTGCCCCTTGTGATAGCAACCTTTATTATGCAGTTTGTCCTTTTTATTCTTCGCGATAACAAGTTCGTACAATGCTCAATTTTCTCTTACACAAAATGATCTAACACTTTTAGAAGCAAATTTTATTGCCTTATTGCACCAATGACAACTTACTTGAAGGATCTTGCTCAACCCATAGGTAGGTATGGTGGACTCTCAAAACAAGATTTGGGGTTAAGGGTTTTTGGATGCACAAGTAGTATCTCTACTTGGTGCGGAATTTTTGGCTAGCAAAGATAGGGGGCAAGCACCACATGTTGAAGGATCTATGACAATATAACCTCTGTGTGAATATGAACAAACATAAATCATTACGTTGTCTTGCTTGTCCAAAGTCAACAATTTTGGCATATAATATTTTGATGGGGGCTCACAATCATAAAATATTTCCAAGATAGTTTATTTGCATGTGAAAGTTCTCTTCCTTATACTAATCATTCATGAATCGCTTGTATGACCAATATTGTGATTGTCAAGCTTCGAAAGATTTCACTTTCTAAACCTAATGTGAAGCTACTACTAGGCATGATATGAATATACAACTTGAACTTCATGATATTCAATTCATTCAACAATTTACCCATCGGATATAAGTGAAGCACAAGAGTAAATGACAATCTACTCCAAAAAGATATAAGTGAAAATCATGCGTGTAGTTAAGTAAATAGGTAGCTGATTGTGGACTCCCTTTTATTTAAAACTTTCAGATCGAAGTATTTTAATAAAACAGCAAGCAAACCAAAACAAAATGACATTCCAAGAATAGCACAACTCATGTGAAGAAGCAAAAACTTAGGCTCAACCGATGCTAACCGATAATTGTTGAAAAAGAAAGGTGGGATGCCTACCAGGGCATCCCCAAGCTTAGATGCTTGAGACTTCTTTGAATATTAACTTGGGATGCCTTGGGCATCCCCAAGCTTTAGCTCTTGTGTCTCCTTAATTCCTCTCCTATCATGGTTTCCCTAAATCTCAAAAACTTCATCCACACAAAACTCAACAAGGATTCGTGAGATAAGTTAGTATAAACCAATGCAAAAACCTTATCATTCTCTACAGTAGCAAATCACAAAATTTACTATTCAACATTGCATACTAAATGCCTCTGCATATTTAATACTCCTATCCTCAAATAGAATCACTAAACAACCAAACATATGCAAACAATGCAAACATGACAGCAATCTGCCAAAACAGTGCAACATGTAAAGAATGCAAGAGTATCAATACTTCTTAAACTCCAAATATTATGAAAATCTACCAAACTGTAGAGAATTTATCAGGGTTTATTGTGCAAAAGGTTTCAACATTTTCTCATATTTTGACTTTTCTAGGGAAATTTTGCAACAACGGTAAACTTTCTGTTAGCGGCCTCCTCGGCAGCAGCCTTGTCGGCCTCCACGGCAGATCCCTTGGCGGCCTCCTTGGCAACAGCCTTGCCGGCCTCCCCGGCAGATCCCTTGGCGGCCTCCTCGGTAGCAGCCCTCGTGTTTGCCTTGGCAGCGGCCTTGGCAGTCTCCTTGGCAGCAATTTTGGTGGCCTCAGCCTCGGCATCCATTGCAGTCTACATGATGACAGCATCGACGTCCGTCTAGTCCGTCGAGGGAGGATCTGGAAACCAAAAAGGAGAATGAGGTGAAGCCAAAATCAAAGTTCAGAGCAAAGAAAAGAAAGAAAATTGGATGGCAAAGATGGCAAGAGACGGGAGGCAAGCGGCTTACCTGTGACGGGCGGAGAAGAAGTGGTTCCCTCCACGGCAACGTTCGTTGCAGGGCGGAGCCACCAACGCATGTACCCACCACTTCTTCCTCCATGCACGTGGGCTCGTCAATGGATGCCCTTGCCAGGGATACCCCTCTGGGTGGTGTGGTTGACGGGGGCGGTGTCTTGGGGGTGGCCCTCAGTGGCTCCTCCTGTTGCCGCTCTTCTCCTGCAAACCCAGCAAGATCAGCACTAACAATACACACTCCAATGCCCGCCAGTGGGAAATGAGTAACAGACTCATGCTGGGGGCTGGAGTGGGGGCTGCGTTGAGGGTTGTTGTCCGGGATGATCACAATCATCCCCGGCGCATGTGAAGCGCTTGCCAGGGGCTCGTCGACCGTCGAAGCCTTGGCTCTCTTTGCCACCCTCTGAGCCAGCGTCTCCATGTCGCTGTGAAGACAAGATCAAGTCAAGATAAGATGATCTAAATAAAGGATCAGGAAATGGATGGGGAGGCAAGGTGCTTACTCGTCTTCCTCTTCTAACCTCCTCCTCCTCTTCGGGCTAAAGGACCCGAGGTCAAAATCAGCCACCAGGATGGTGTCCACAAAAGGAGGAGGAGGAGATGGAGTCCTGGGCTGCTTGGTCGAGGAGGAGGCAGCGACGCGCTTGGTCTAGGAGGAGGCAGCGGCCGCGGCCTTCTTCACCGCCGCAGCTTCCTTCGCTGCTTCCGCGGCCACGCGCCTCGTCTGATGCACGGGTTGCACGTGGGCCTCTTGCCGCTGCGTGGCTTTGCTGGGCCGGACTGGCTCGCCGGAGTCGGCCCACCGCAAGACGCATTTCTTTGTTGGGGCTGAGGGCTCGTCCACGTCAGATCCCTCCTCCGCCGCCTCCTCATCAAGGGGAACCCCGGCACCGGCACCGCTGGGCTCCCCGGCAGACCCCATCCACTCAGCAAACTTCTTATCCTCTTCGGCCTCGTCGGCCTCATCCTCCATGGTGCCAAGGCTGCTGGCCTCCTCGACAAGTGCTGCCTCATCTGCCCTGGTGGCAATGTACACCACCTCTTCTTCAGTGGTGGGGCGGATGAGCTGCGGAAAGGCACATACGTACTTCTCCAACAAATTGTCGAAGAATTTCTGCACCAACTCCGCTTTTGGCTGGACCCAGGTCGTATCGAGGCCGTGCTCGTTTACGCCGGCATCATGGCGATGATGGCGGTCAAGCAAGAGTTGTTGCTCAGTGGGACCACCCCCACCGGCAACTTGAACGGATTGTCAACCTTGCCGGTCTCGTCAATCTTGAGTTGAAAAAGCCTCTGACAGAGATGCGCATGCTGCATCACTGTAAAGTTATAATTCAGGCCGGGGCGAAGCCTCATGATGTTGGCCGCATTCTTGAAGTCCCAGGCGGACCTCCCCTTATTGTGCAGAGGAGCAATACAGCGACGGATGAAGTCAGCCCCGATCGTCTCAAGCATAAGCCCGACTGATGTGAGGTGATGGATCCTGGTGGTGGTGACTGTGAGCTTCTAGTCGTTGGCATTGAGCTCGCCCCAGTCATTGCTGTGGGCCGGCGGCTTCCGACGGACCTGACAGAAATCCTATAGATCCTTCTCCTCGATCCAGCACCACCAGCTCCACCATGCATCCCAGTTATCCTTCTGGGAACCCTCCGGGTACCTGCCCTTGCTCAAGGCCCTTGGGATCCAAGTGATGCATCCAGTGATGGCACCCACTGGCTGGATGCGAGGGACGAAGTAGTGGCAGAAGAGCGTCGTGTTGGGATGCACCCTGGCGAAGCCCTCACAAAGGTGGGCGAAGAAGGCCATGACCGCCATGACATTCAGCGTAAAATCCAGAAGATGGAAGCCATAGGTGTGCAAGATGTTGTTGAAGAAATCTGAGAAAGGGGGGCAGAGCCCGCAGGAGAAGTAATTGATGAAGAAAGGTTATTTGTCTGGACCTGGCTTGGAGAAGGAAGCAGGATGATGTGCGTGGTGGGATGCCCCGATGTCTCTCTCTCCCACAAGCACTCGAATTTCTCCCTGAGGGTGAGCGCGTCGATCGTCTACATGAAGAGAGCGTGCTTCTTCTGCAGCTTCACCAGCTCGCTCTCCGGCACCTGCTTCCCGTCGGAGGCCTTGGCCGCTCCCTTGCCCTTGCTTGCCTTTGGCTCCATGGTAGCTGAGGAGGGGCGAGGGATCAAGAAGCAATGAAAGCACGGCGGCAGTGAGCAGGGGCGAAAACTCTGGTTTGCGCTCGAGTAAGAAGAGGGGAACGGCGGTTCCTTGATTGGGAAAGGCAGGAAGGGTAAATGAACAACGCCCCTGCGGATTCCTCTTTTTATGGGGAAGGCACGGGCCGCCTCTTTACTATTCACTGCAAGTTGATGCAGGCGTGTTGCGGCCGTTCCACGCATGACCCCCACGTCACGCACTCTATGCGGATCGTGGGGAAGCGCAACTGACAAGAAGTTTACATCGGTTAATCTCTGCCACGCGTGCCCGCGCACTATTCTAGGCCTGGCCCAACAACGCTTCGCGCTTATGTGTGGCCTAGGCCCGGGTGCTCCTGTCGGTGTACAAAAGTATGAGCTCTTCTGTACCCCTTACTTGTGCATGGGCAGTCGTAGCCATGCCCGCGGCAAGGCTTGGCAGGGCAGTGGAAGGAAAGGTACGAGACTACCAAGACAAGCATTCAAGCCAATGAACAGAGAGTAGAAGACAAGCTGTACCTCCCCTGGCAACACCCTTGCAGGGGATGCTTGCATAGCCCAGGCAAGGCCCTTGCCGGGGCAGCCTGCGAAGCACTAGCAAGATCATCACCCTTGAGGCTGAGAGCTTTGACACCATCGACAACGTCAAGACCAAGGCTCGGGGGCGCATGCATAGTAGCATGCAGATCTTTGTGAAGACTAATGGCCTGCAGGTCCACATGAATACCAGAAGGCAAAGACACTCGGCAAGGCCCTTGCCGGGGACGACTGCGAGGCCCCCAGCAAGACTCTTGCCAGGGACAATTGCGGGGCCTCAGCCAAGCCTGCACCCGTCAAGGTTTTTCGCCACCTCACGACCATTCCAGCGCGACGACCAGCTTGCCAACAAGGCAGACGCCTGCGTGGCGACATGCAGATCTTCGTGGAGGCTCTACCACCGCGCCAGCATGGCGGCCAACTAGCTAGCCTGGTGTTGCACGCCTCATCAGCCTAGACACATGTCAAGGCAAGGAGAGGCGGTAACAGACGGGATGGCTTCCGTTACCACCCCTGATAAAGTAAGAGGGCACATAGGCAGCACATTAAATGCATTTGTCCTACGATGTTAGAGATAAGCTTGAACACTGTAGATGCTTTCCACCTCCTGTGTGCCACTGTGGCGACCCCTTTGACATATAAAAGGAGGCCCGAGGCGTACTGAGAGAGGATTCAGACTTTTTTGACTGAGCATGCACCGCAGCTAGTTCAAGAACTCAGGAACACAAATATACACTCAAGCAGGACTAGGGTTTTACGCATCATTGCGGCCCAAGCATGGGTAAAAATCCCCGGGTGCTAATCACTAGACCTGCTCTTTGCACACCTCTCTCCCCGCCAACCGTAGAAGGGATCTCGTGATCCCATAGGTGTCGTTTCCCCGACATCAAAACACTATAAATAATAGTAGGAGGACATGATGCAAAATGGACGTATCAGTGTGCGATGCATTAATCGCAAACGGTGATGTAATAAAACCGTCAAAAAAAGAAACGTTTGAGATGGTAGAGACATCAAACATGATTCAGATTATAGTTGTGTGTGCGATGCGTGGCATACAGTTCACTCGAATGAACTGTTTGCGATGAGCTTAACAACAGAAATGGGTAGTCTGATGAAGGTGTGTGCGATATACGGCATATAGTTCACCCAGATGAAATGTTTGTGATTAGGTAACCCAACAAAAACGGTCGGGCAGATCAAGGTGTGTGCGACAGATGGCATACAGTTCACTCGGATGAACTATTTGCGATGAGCCGAGACAACAGAAATGGTTCAATTTGATAAGATGTGTGTGATACGCGACAAACAGGCAACTAGGATGAACTGTTTGTGATGATAAAAAATAATACAAATGTTTACAAGTGACAATATGTGTGTGATACCAGGCAAACATGTCAGTCAGGTGAACTGTTTGTGATGATAAAAAATAATAGAGGGGAGAAGAAGGCCATATTTGAGGGATGCGGGAGGAAAGAGACGATACAGAGCGAAGAGATGATATTTATGGTGTCCCTAACCCTTGCTGAAAGTTGCTACAGTTGTTTTGTGTGCGATTATGTATGTACAAAAAACTTTGAAAATGAAAATGAGTCGTTTGCGATGGCTAGGAGCATCACACATGATGTGTGGTGCGAGTACTTGTGTGTGATGATTTATAAGTTTCACATATGTGTCCTCATGTTAACACGTGTGTGATAGCATGTGACATAGCATACGGTTATGTGCTAGGAATTGTGTGCTCCACTTAGTCTTCCCGCGCTCCAGGAAGACTTCCCGTGCAGCCACAGGGGTAGATTGCAAAACCCTGAATCCCCTAGCCAGCTGCTAGCTATAAATAACCAAAACAATGGACGGTGGCGTCGACTAACCATCGATCCCCTTGCTAGCTAGTTCCCCACGCATACCGGCATACTCCCAATGGCCGACGATGGGATGGAGTTGGGTCATGGAGGAATCGAGGCTAAATGCATGATGGTCGGCTTGGCAGTCGACGGCCATGCTGTCGCCTCTCCCGGCAATGGCCAGAGAAAGAAGGAAACGTGGTACAAGCAGGCCGACATGTTAGCCAGGGTCGTCCTAAAAGTGGACCGGGATCGCCAGCAGGCGATACTGTTGGCTCGACGCAGGGTGCGGCGGATGGTGTGGGCGATGGAGCAGGAACTGGGACGAAGCAAGGACAATGTGATAGTGGCGTCCACCGCACAAGACGCAGGCTTGTATCCCTGATGGAGGAGGGCGCAACACCGGATGTCGCATGGGCATGCCTGTGGGCCGTAACAGCAGCCCAAGAAAGAGCCAGCGTCGTCTCGCCGGACATCGCTAGGGCAGACCCGGTGGGTGCGGTAGCCCTGGTGAGCACTGCGCCCGAGGCAGTACCAGCGATCCCCGATGTTGAGGCTGCCCCAGCCTCGATCGATCATGGTGTGTAGGTCATTGACTTAGCAGCCTCCGCTCCCACTGAGCCCAGAATCGACACGCTGATGGACGATGGCAGCTGTGCATGCTGGGTCGGTGTCAGGTGCACAGTAGCTCTTTTGTGCGTGCAGTCTGTTATATTCTTGTAAATTCGCAAGCTAATGGTTTGTAAATTACTCGTCGAACTAGGCACTGGACCAATAGTTTGAGCATATATATGCTCGATTGATTTGTTCATGCATGTCAAACATGTCAATTGTATGGGTTGGCTGATACGTCTCCGTCGTATCTACTTTTCCAGACACTTTTGCTCTTGTTTTGGACTCTAATTTGCATGATTTGAATGAAACAACCGGAACTGGCACTGTTTTCAGCAGAACTACCATGGTGTTGTTTTTGTGCAGAAATAAAAGTTCCTGGAATTGGATGAAACTTTTTGGAGAATTATCTTGCAATAAAAGAAAAATACTGGACCAAAGACCCACTAGAGGGGGGGGGGGCTGTTGCCCACTAGGCACGATGGTGCGCCACCCCCCTCTAGCATGCCCTGGTGGGTAGTGGGCTCCTCGAGGCTCCGTTGAGCCTAAATCCAACTCTATAAATTCCTATTTCCCGAGAAAAGAACAGGAGAGGAAGTTTCATCGTGTTTTACGATATGGAGCCGCCGCCACCTCCTGTTCTTCATTGGGAGGCTAGATCTGGAGTCTGTTTGGGGCTCCGGAGAGGTGGGGTCTTCCGTCTTCATCAGATTCAACCAATTCCTTCGTAGGCTTGCTGGACGATGATGGGTTGGATGAGATTGATCACGTAATTGAGTTAGTTTTGTTAGGGTTTGATCCCTAGTATTCACTATGTTCTGAGATTGATGTTGCTATGACTTTGTTGTGCTTATTGCTTGTCACTAGGGCCTGAGTGCCATGATTTTAGATCTGAACCGTTTATGTTTTTAGCAATATATTTGGGTTCTTGATCTTACCATGCAAGTTATACGCACCTATTACGTGTTATGATCCGCATACCCTAAGGTGACAATAATTGGGATTCTTTCAGGTGATTACCGTAATTTGAGGAGTTGATGTATTCACTATGTGTTAATGCTTTGTTCTGGTTCTCTATTAAAAGGAGGCCTTAATATCCCTTAGTTTCCTTATGGACCCCGCTACCATGGGAAGGTAGGACAAAATATGTCATGCAAGTTCTTTTCCATAAGCATGTATGACTATTTATGAAACTAGATAATATCCTGCGCGTTGCTGCGGAACATGTAAAATATAAACTTTGCGTGTATTCAGGGTAAAAAAGAGAAGAACGGTATCAAATTTATTGGTTTCAGAGGAAAAAAGGCTTTTGCAAATATAGATTTATATTTAAAAGGAAGCGTTCAAGCCATCTTGCTAAAAAGATAAGTTGATTCTATACATCTAATCTCGTTGTTCCTTTTAGATGCATATATACCTAACTATTACCACAGAGGGAGAACTGCTGAAGAGTGAAGACCTCATGCATACATTTTAGATCAAAATAGCTCATGTGTGTTGTCAAACAAACAGAAAGAGGGCATCAACGTCGCTGTTATCAATCCATTTTTCTTGAATCTTCCAACATGTAGAAAGCGCAGATCGCAGGACCATACATGGAACAGAAATACTCAAGGCCCCGTAGAGAATCTGATTCCTCCCTGTTGCCATAAATCTGCACGGCAAAACATATATCAAGTTTACATACAGCTAAATAGGAGCTGCCAGGTCAGGTTTTTTTATAATCTGCCTGGTCAAGATCAAAGCTCTTGCCTCTAGTCATCATCCTCGGTGCCATTTGCCCTTCTTGTTCCTCCGTGCTACAGTGCATTTTGTTGGTGTGACTTTTGCAGCTGAAATACACCAAGCATATGGAGGACATTTAGCGGCCCCTCTTGCTGCCCCCGGACGCTATCGTTGTGGAGGTCGAGGTAACACCGTAACGGCGACCTTCTGCAGGCCGAGACCAGCGTGTGGGCTTCTGTCGACGTAGCCCTTGTATGCGCGGGGCACGGGGCCCTCGTCTTCATCATGGTGCACCGCCGCTGCGCCATTCCCAGCATGGGCAGTGCCTGGTGCTCCATCGCCTCCTCTTCCCTGCCGCCTGGCCCGAAGCACGCGAGAATGGTTCCTGCCCGGCGTCGCGTCCGATCCATGGCTAAGGCCGGTGTGGCTAAAGAGTTCCTACCAGGACGAAAGAAAGGTGGCTCGGTACCCCAACGGCTGGTCTGATTCCGGTGAAACGACAGGAACCAGCCTCCCAGCAATGCGCACGAAGCTACCTTTGTTGTAACGAAGACTGACTGACTGAGAAGGGAAAGGAGGAGTAGGCACCGCAGATGCTGCATCGATCACGCAGGCACCACACCAGCGATCGGAAGTTCTGAACACCCAAGCAGAAGGTGGGATTTTTACTGACCTTTCTTTGATGCGGTTGTGAATGAGGAAGGAGAAGACGTGTGAGGCAGCTAGCGATGATTCCAGTATGGAGATCCCACAAGGGGCGATTTGTAGTATGGAAAGTGTAGAAGACTCCTCGGTTATCCCATCAGTTTCTTTCTCATAATCAACTTCACATTTAATTTTCTGCATCTGTTGTGGTCTGGTGGAGGAGGCGAACTAAGGCGACGAGCGGTGGAGCAGGTTTTTAGACGATGAAGATGAATAGGTACGTGGGAAAATGATTGTTGGAGATATGCCCTAGAGGCAATCATGTATGATGATATTTCCTGTGTGTTTATGAATAAAGATAGTCCTTGGACATTATCAATAATGTGTATCGGCAAGTACGTGACTTGTTTGTGGGACTATACATTGTATGGTGACTGTCCTAAAAGGTCCCTAGTCGAAAGGGCTGTGTGGACGCGCAGCCGACTAGACTAGCATATGACACAATCGATGGCTTGGTCTCACTAGCCATGGAGCATTGGATGTTAACCAGATAATATGGACTTGGAAAGGTCTGGTCGGATTCGACGTAGTCGGATCCGAGTCGAGATAAGGTCCGAGTCGGACAGACCCGACTATGAGACGCAGCGATATGTCATCTGTGAGTCTCTAGTACAATATACTTTCTATGTCTTAAGACCTGAGCTGACGCATGTACTCGGGATGGTGACAGACTTGCTTTCGGCCGACCAAACGCTACTCCGTGACTGGGTAGTTACAAAGGTTGGTTTCGGGTTTGTCCAGTCCCATGCTGCGAGACATGGTCGAGCAAGATGGGATTTGCCCCTCCGATCAGGAGAGATATACTTTGGGCCCCTCATGTGATCCGACCAGGATAAGCATGGCCATGCGACAGAAATTATGAGATAATCCGGTTTGTGGTCGGTATCACTGGAACGAGAAAGAGGTCTGGCTAGCACAAGGATGACAGTCTCGCCTTGAGCCCGACAACATATATCGTGAGGCAAAGGGAACAGAAGTGTGACATGTTGTACAGGTTCGCCTAACTAGCTGCATAGTCTGCTTGGTGGTCGGCACGCCTTGCTAGAGGCCACTACCAACCGTGCAGGCCGGAGGTGATCCGAACTGTGACCAAGACGACTTGAACCTAAGGGGTCACGTGCTTAAGGGGAGGAACCTACAAGGTCGGTTCGTAGGACACTAATCGGAAGTGATCCGAACTGGACTAGGAACGTGACGGAGTAGACTTGTGGGCTTTAGGGTCCATGCGAGGCCCAAGTGTTGAGACCTGGACGGATGCCTATATAAAGTGGAGTTGCAGCACACTCAGGGAGTTGATCGCTTCGGCGTTGCGACTAGGGTTTGCATGTGTTGCGAATAGCCACCTCCACTCCCCGCCGACTGTGTGATCGGACCTAGCAGTCTGCCGCACGGTGTTCCTCCTGCACGCGCGGATACCGTTAGAGGCGGTGCACTTGCGCCACTCCGGCGAAGTTATACGTGGGATTGGACGATCGGCTGTTCGAGGGAGATCGGACGTGGAGGAGACGATCCGCGCGGACGCGCTGCCCCAACTCTTCTTCCGCTGCACGGCATAGCGCATCTAGTGGTAACGATCTATGATCCATCTCCCATAGCAGGTTCTTGGTTGTTCCGTGCGTAGGAATTTTAAATTTGCAGTCAACGCATCCTACCATAGAACCCAACTATGATTACCTGGGGTCAGTGGCGTAGGCGTGGGAAGGTTATGGGAAAATTGATTACTACCTGCGATTCATTTGTTTAGGCCAGGCAGTATAACGAAGAAAACTGAACCGGGAGACGAAACAGAGAGCTGAACGCCCTGTACTAAATAGCAATGCCATGTGGAAAACTATTTTACACATGAGGCCCACTTGATGATGTGGATATCTTGCATGTTAACATAAATATGTTAGTGGGGATGAGTCTCTTAGGTATATAGGATACATGCCTACATTACATTGGTGAATTGGGCCTAGTTCTGTGTCGCCCTAGGTTATGATTGCTATATGGTGAATATTATCCAAGGTTATCCCCGATCCAATGCCTTCGATCTTTTCACATGTTGATCTTTGCTAAATTACTACTGTTGCTGCTACTGTGACAATTGCTATAAAACTACTACTATTGGCATTACCGATACTATTGCTACTAAATTATCATACTACTGTGCTACTGATCACTCTACTGTAGATATTTAGTCTCCAAGTGTGGTTGAATTGACAACTCAACTGCTAATACTTACAAGTATTCTTTGGCTCCCATTGTGTCGAATCAATAAATTTGGGTAGAATACTCTACCCTCGAAAACTGTTGGGATCCCCTATACTTGTGAGTTATCAAGACCTTTTTTTGGTGCCGTTGCCAGGGAGCATAGCTATATTTGTTGAGACAATTGGGATTCATATCCTTTGATCACTATGAAGAATCTTAAGGATCATAACCAAGATCATTCCCTCTAAGACGAGTGGTGGTAATGAATTGTTATCAAGCTCTGCACTTGATTCACCTTCTGTTTTAGGTAAACTTGCAACACCACCACCTGCTATTAATTCTGATATGTCGCAAGTAATTGCTGATGCTACTTCTGCTATGAATGATGCTATTGATGATGCTAGTACTTTGCTTGATAAGACTGTGCCACTAGGTGAATTTCTTGATTAACTACTAGCTAGAGCTAAAGAAATTGATTCAGCTTAAACTGATGAAGTTATTGAAATTGAAAATTATGAAGCATTTATGGATGGAGAGGTAGCTAGGGACTTCATTGCTTGTAAGGATAGAGATGATCTTAAGAAATTACTATGCAAGTTAAAAGAAAAATCTTTGAATGCTAGAATGAAATATGATCCAAAGTTTGCTACTTCAACTATCTTTAGTACTGATAAGGATTATGAATTCTTTGTTGATCCAGAGCTAATTACTTTGGTTGAATCTGATCCTTTCCATATCTATGAAACTAAAATTGTTGTGCCACATCTTACTAAATTAAATGATATAGCCACCCTGTTTGCTCATGATGAAAAAAATTTGCTATTAATATATTCTCAGGTTATTTCCTTCCTTGTTAAAGGGTGATGCTAAGATATGGTATAACACTCTTGATCCCGGTTGTGTGCGTAGTCCCCGAGATATGATCTATTAGTTCTCTAAAAATATTTTCGTGCTCATAAGAAACAAGCTGCCTTACAGGAAATATATAACTTTGTGCAAACTGAAGAAGAGAGTCTCCCACAAGCTTGGGGGAGGCTTCTCCAATTACTTAATGTTTTGCCTGATCATCCTCCTAAGAAAAATGAAATACTTGATATCTTCTATAATGGACTAACCGATGCTTCTAGGGACTACCTAGATAGTTGTGCTGGTTGTGTTTTCAGGGAATGAACTATTGAACAAGATGAGGAACTATTGAACAATATATTGGAGAATTATGATGATTGGACACTTCCTGAACCACCGCCTAAAGCCACTCTGAACAAGAGGGGTATTTTATTTCTCAACCCTGAACATATGCAAGAAGCAAAGAAATGCATGAAAGAAAAAGGTATTAAAGTTGAAGATGTTAAGAATTTACCACTTATTGAAGAAATACATGGTCTTGACATACCACCACAGGTGGTAGAGGTAAATTATTTTATAAAGTTTGATGAAGGCCATATTCCCTATAATAAATCTCCTAGTCAATGCTTGTATGAGTTTGACAATTGCATTATTAAGCAAGATCATTTCAATGGAAATGTTATGAAAAAATTGAAAAAAAATGCTTACATGATTGATAGCTCGAGTGACTTGTTGTTTAGAATTGCCAATGGTGTCAAAGGTGTTAGTACACACGCTTCTATGGTCTAAACTCAGTTAGAACAAGTTGCTAAATCTCAGGGTGAATTGCTCAATCAAATGAATAATAATATGAATGATCATATTTTTAGAGTAATGACTAGAGGATGTAGAATGACTCAGGAGCCACTCTATCCGAAAGGTCACCCTAAAAGAATTGAACAAGACTCTCAAAGAATTAATATTGATGCACCTAATACTTCTAAAAAGAAAAAGAAAGACGACAGGACTTTGCTTACTTCTAGTGAACCTGAGGTAGAAAACCCCTCTGAGGATGATAATGATGTTTCTATTTTCTGATGCTGAAACTCAACCTGGTAATGAACATTCACCTAGTGATAATGATAATGACAATGCTGATATTCATGTAGATGCTCAACCAGACAATGATAAAGGACCAGATAATGATTTTGAAATAGAAACCGCTATTGATCTTGATAATCCACCTGTTAAAAGTAAATGTTATGATAAGACAGACTTTGTTGCTAGAAAACATGGTAAAGAAAGAGAACCATGGGTTCAGAAACCCATGCCCTTTCCCCCTATACCATCAACGAAAAAGGACGAGGAAGAATTTGAATGCTTTGCTGAAATGCTTAGGCCAGTCTTTTTGCATAATCGTTTGACTGATATTCTAAAGACGGCCCCTTCTGCTAAATATATGAAAGATATTGTCGCTAATAAAATAAGAATACCTGAAGATGAAATCTCCACCATGCTTGTTAATTATTCTTTTATGGACAGAGTACCTACGAAACTAGGAGATCCAGGAATACCAACTATACGATGCTCCACCAAAAGAACTTATTTTAAAACTGCCTTATGTGATTTGGGAGCTGGTGTTAGCATTATGCCTTTCTCTTTATATAAAAGACTTTCTTCGAATAAACTCACACCCACTGAAATATCTTTGCAAATGGCTGAAAAATCAACTGCCATACCTCTTGGTGTCTGTGAGGATGTGCCGTTGTAGTTGCAAATGTTACTATCTTAACAGACTTTGTAATACTTGATATGCCCGAGGACAACAACATGTTGATTATCCTTGGTAGACCCTTTTTGAATATTGTAGGGGCTGTTATTGATTGCAACAAAAGCAAGGTCACTTTTCATACTGTAATGAGCATACACTGCACTTTCTGAAGAAACAGTTTCAAGTGAATGGTATTAATGTTATTGAAAAGACTCTGACAATTACTATTGGAAGTTATCAACTTCCTCTCCCTACTATCAAAAAGAAATATGAAATACTTATTATAGGGGATATGCATATTCCTGTTGAGGTAACCTAGTGTTATACGAAGATTCTTCTGTTTCATGTTAATCAAAAAGTTTGTTAATAAGACTTGATCAACCATATTAGTGGATTCTTTTTGAGAGACATGTGGTCGATGAATTTAGTAAGCACAACATTCTATCCCTATCTTTTGTTTTCTGTTGTTTTTAGTTAAATGCAATAAATGCCATCTTTATCCTGTTTTCTGAATTATCCGTGCAATAAAAATAGCCCAAAAATAAAAGTGCTCAGATGACCTGAAATTTTAACACGATTTTTTTTCTTAATATTTGAGAGTTTCTGGCACTGAAAACACCACACGGGGTGCCCTAGGTGCACACTAGGCACCAGGTCATGCCACACCCCTGTGGCACGCCATGGTGGGTAGTGGGCCCCACAAGGACCCCCTCACTTACTCTCTTACCTCACATCATCACCCACCTCCAGAAAAAAATCCCTCTAGCTCTCTCTCTCACTCACTCTCTCACTCACTCTCTCTCTCTCTCTCTCTCTCTCTCTCTCTCTCTCGTGTTCTTGCTTCCAAAGCTGAGATTTTCGATCTCTTTGCTTGGAGCTCCATTTTCAAAACTGTTTTGGGGGATTGCTACTTGGTATGTGACTCCTCCATTCTGCAATTAGTTTTTGCTTTAGTGATTTATATTTTGAGTAAATAGCTACTCATGGTGCTACTGAAAATGAGCTTGCATGTTGAATTCTTCCAGTTCCAAGTAGTTTGAATGCTTGATATAGCTTCTAGGCATCCATACGAGTAGTTGCTATCGGTTTTGTGAAGTTCCATAGATAATTTTTTGTGACCCAAAAATTTCAGAGATTTGTTCATAGGAAAAATAGATATCTTCCGGAGGAGTTTGTCGGTGTGGCAAACATTCACACTTTCCACCCGAACTCATGCACAGGCATACTGGCGATCATACATCCAGTAATGCATGAGACAAAGATAAGCCAGAGAAACCCCTATTCATGAGATCAAGGAGATCACTAAGAAGAATAAGCTAGGAGAAGACCACCTCGGGGAGGCCTCCCTTGGCTGGCAGAAGAGCGTGGCCAGGTTGAGGCCGCACCTGAGGACAAGTCCAGCTCGCCCCGGCAAGGTTTCTGGGGCCGTCAAGACCCGGACCTGCCAGACTCCTTGCCGACAAACCTTAACCAAGAAGCCACCGCTCCACCTCATCGTACCCAAGTCATCAATCCGTGCGGTGTCAAGCTATCAAGCAGCTAGGTAGGTTGGTTCAAGCACGTGGCAACATAGAAGAGAACAGATTAGCTTTATTGACACCCATCCAGGAGGCGTGTGAAGCTAATAAGGAAAGGATGGATAAGCAGCACAACAGGCTTGTTGTGCTTGGACCTCAGCACGACACCTAGTAGTGCATTTAATGCATTGTTCCCTAACTACCAGAGTTAGGTATGATAGCACTATTAGCTATCTAATCACCCTAAAATGACTGTTTTGCCATTGTGGTCGCCCCTGAACCTATAAAAGGAGGTCTGAGGCATGATACGTCTCCATCATATCTACTTTTCCTAACGATTTTGCTCTTGTTTTGGACTCTAATTTGCATGATTTGAATGAAACTAACCCGGTTTGACGATGTTTTCAGCATAACTACCATGGTTTTGTTTTTGTGTAGAAACAAAAGTTCTCGGAATAGAACAAAACTTTTTGGAGAATTATTCTAGAATATATAAAAAATACTGGAGCCAAGAACCGTCTGAGGGGCCCCTGGGGAGCACAATCCACCAGGGCACGCCCAGGTTGGTTGTGCGCACCTGGTGGCCCCGCATACCCTGATTCCGACTCCTTAAATACCTATATTTGGAGAGAAAAATAGGGAGGAAGAATTATCACGTTTCACGAGACGAAGCCACCGCCACCTCTCGTTCTTCATTGGGAGGCCAGATCTGGAGTCGATTTAGGGCTCCGGAGAGGGGGATCTTCGATCTTCGTCATCGCCAACCATCCTTGTCACCAATTCCATGATGCTCCCCACTGGGAGTGAGTAATTCCTAGGCTCACTAGTCGGTGAGGAGTTGGATGGGATTCATCATGCAATCGAGTTAGTTTTGTTAGGGCTTGATCCCTAGTATCCACTATGTTTTGAGATTGATGTTGCTATGACTTTGCCAGGCTTAATGCTTGTCACTTTGGGCCCGGGTGCCATGATTTCAGATCTGACCCGTTAATGTTTTCACCATTATATCTATGTTCTAGATCTGATCTTGCAAGTTATATGCACCTGCTATGTGTTATGATCCGTAAACCCCAGAGTGACAATAGTTGGGATACTTTCCGGTGATGACCGTAGTATGAGGAGTTCATGTATTCACCATGTGTTAATGCTTTGTTCTGGTTCTCTATTAAAAGGAGGCCTTAATATCCCTTAGTTTCCTTATGAACCCGGCTGCCACGGGAGGGTAGGACAAAAGATGTCTTGCAAGTTCTTTCCATAAGCACGTATGACTATTTACGGAATACATGGCTACATTATATTTATGAACTGGAGCTAGTGTCGTATCGCCCTAGGTTATGACTGTTATATGATGAATATAATCCAATGAATTCATCGATCCAATGCCTATGAATTCTCCACATATTGTTCTTCTAAGTTACTACTGCTGCTGTTACTATTACACTAGCTACAAAATCATTACTATCACTGTTAACGTTACTGCTACTGTCATCACTACTATCAAAATTATCATATTGTTGTGCTACTTATCATATTGCTGCAGATATTTAATCTCCAGGTGTGGTTGAATTGACAACTCAACTGCTAATACTAGCAAATATTCTTTGGCTCTCCTTGTGTTGAATCTATAAATTTGGGTTGAATACTCTACCCTCAAAAACTGTTGCGATCCACTATACTTGTGGGTTATGAAGAAATTTTTCTGGCGCCGTTGCCAGGGAGCATAACTATATTTGTTGAGTCACTTGGGATTAGTATCTATTTATCACTATGAAGAATCTGAAGGATACCAAGACAAAGATTTTTCCCTCTAAGACGAGGGGAGGTAAGGAACTGCCATCTAGCTCTGCACTTGATTCACCTTCTATATTGAGTAGACTTGCAACACCACCACATGCTATTAATCCAGATATGTCGCAAGTTATTGATGATGCCACTTCTTCTATGAATGCTACTCTTGATGATGCTAGTACCTTGCTTGATAATCATATGCCACTAGGTGAATTTCTTCATGAACAAAATGCTACAGCTAAAGATATTGAGAATGCTAAAACTGATAAAATTAATGAAACTGAAAATCTTGAAACACCTATTAGACCTAGCTCTCGTAGATATCAATTGCCTAAGATACCTGAAGGTTATGTTATGGATGAGGAGACAGCAAGAGATTTTCTTGCTTGCAATGATAGAGATGATCTTAAGAAATTATTATGGAAACTGAAAGAAAAATCTTTAAATGCTAGAATGAAATGTGATCCTAAGTTTGCTACTACACCTATATTTGTTGATGATAAGGATTATGAATTCCCTGTCGACCCAGAGTTAATTACTTTGGTTGAATCTGATCCTTTCCATGGCTATGAAACTGAAACTATTGTGGCACACTGATGTAGGGTAGAACCTCATAGGACGATCTTTCATGTTTGGAGGTGAAGCCTACAAAGAAAATGAAGAACACAAGGAGGGGAACGGGGCAAAAACACGAGAGAACACTCAACCAACAAGAATAATGTCACACATGTGCTAGATCATCGAAGCACAAAAGGGTACAAGATCCAAATCCAACAAGGGATGATACATAGGGTAACTGGTTCTTCTTCGTGAGGAGGTCTTGAAGAGGGTCTTCTCCGAAAGGAGGTCTTGAATCCAACAAGGATCTTCTCCAATGAGGTGTCAGTCCCTCGCGATGGAGTAGATCCAGATGGATGAGCAAGGCTCTATCTCAAAATATGAGCTATCACAATGCTAACCCTAGCTAAGAGGTGGGAGAAGTCTATTTATAGTCTAAGGGGACGAAAGGGTAAGTGGCTTCGGCCCAACACTCGGGCGGACACACAGGCATCGACGTTCGACGGTCACCGGTCATCCGAAGGCTTACGAGGGTCCGGACGTCTGGTGCCAGTCGGGCGTCCGATGTTTCTGTTCTGGATAGGAGTTGTCGGTCGTCCGGTCGGGGTCGGTCGCCCGGTCGGGGTCGATCATCCGGTCGTCCAGAATTCTCCGTTCTTCCAATGTTTTGGCTCGGGTGTGGTGGTTGTCGGTGTCAAAACCGGCGGATCTGGGTAGGGGGTCCCGATCTGTGCGTCTTAGGCTGATGCTAACAGAAAGCAAGGGACACAATGTTTACCCAGGTTCGGGCCCTCTCGATGGAGGTATAACCCTACTTCCTGCTTGATTAATATTGATGATATGAGTAGTACAAGAGTAGATCTACCACGAGATCGCAGAGGCTAAACCCTAGAAGCTATCCTATGATGATTATGATTGTGACCGCGATCGGCCTTCTAAGGACCAACCTCTCCGGTTTATATAGACGCCGGAAAGGGCTAGGGTTTACATGGAGTTGGTTACAAGGAAGGAAATATAATATACGGATCGCCAAGCATGTCTTCCACGCAAAGGAGAGACCCATCCGGACATGGGATGGAGTCTTGAGTCTTGTATCTTCACGCTCCAATAGTCCGGAGGAAGTATAGAGTCCGGCTGTTCGGATACCCCCTAATCCAGGACTCCCTCAGTAGCCCCTGAACCAGGCTTCAATGACGATGAGTCCGGTGCGCAGTCTTGTCTTCGGCATTGCAAGGCGGGTTCCATCTCCGAATACTCCAAAGCAATTATCGAACACTTAGACCGTGTCCGGATCTGCAAAATGATACCACCGTAGGGAGAATGATATTTTACAAACGTAATCTGCTGACAACTTTTTAGACAGCATGACATGTCATTATGGTGAGGTCATTATTTGAACCGTTTTCCCACAACCAGCCATAGCGCATATTGCGAGGCGGTTTCCTTGACACGTCTTGTCAAAGCAGAGATCGTGTCCCCTTATCACGGGATTCTCATCAATACGGGTATGGATAACCCAACCGTGCCATCAATGGCGCTTGGGAAGTAAGCGATTCTCAATGGGCAAGTGGGGAGGCGCACCACTTTCGTCACCTCTATAAAGGGATAAGGGTTCCCCATTTTCACCCATGCCTTCTTCCTCCTTTGCTCACCCTTGCCTCCTCGAGCTCCAGCGCCCTAGCCCAAGTCTTCTCCGCACAGCTAAACATGTCCGGAGCAGGAGGCAAATGGGTGGCCTCCACCGTGAAGGAGAAGCATATCGCGAATCTTCGGGCGGCCGGATACTTGGCCGCAGACATCGCGCATCGGCTACCGGACGCTGGGCAATCATTCCAACTCCAGAACCTCATGAGAGGGTCGTGTTTGTCGCCCACTTCATTCGTGGACTGGGATTTCCACTTCATCCCTTTGTCCGCGGGCTCATGTTCTACTACGGGCTAGATTTCCGCGATGCCAACTGGGCGGCGGCCCCCGAATTCCAATCCGGAACCCCCACGCGGCTTACCTCCTGGGAAAGGAAGGGCTTGGCCTGGGGCGAACCTGCAGAGCTGACCGGACTCCAGAACTGCATCAAAAACATGAAGGATAAGAACATCAAGCTTGTTAATGTGGTCCAGGTCATGCTTGTCCGCTGGATTCTTCCGTGCCAAAGACAGGCTTTCAATCTATGGGAGTTCGTCTTGGACGAACACCAGATGCTTCGAAAGCTCTATGACATGACGCTCAAAGATGCATGGAAGGCACTGTTCAAGGCCTCCGAAGTACCTCCTCCCACATCCGAGGACCGCAGACTTCATGCCGCGCCCCCCCCCCCCCCTCGTCCGGTAAGTTTTTTGGCTACCATCGGATTCAGTTCTTCCCAATATATTCATGGGGGAGTCTTAAGTCATTGTGTGTATTTGATCAGGATTATGTGGAGATAGCGGAACAGATTGACTGTCCGGCTCCGCTTTCGGAAGGTCCAGCCAATGCTCTCCTGACGGAGATGCTAGTCCCGGCGCCCTACAAGGCACCGAAAAAGAAGGCCCCAGGGGCTAGAAAGGGCCTCCGACGTAAGGTCATACCGGACGCCTCATCCGAGGATGATGAGGCACACTCCTCCCCCGAAGGGGAGGAAGAAGAGGAATAGGCCACCCCATCCGGAGAGGATGGGAGACCTAGGAAGGCGGACCAGGGGGTCGGGAAAGGCCCCCGGCGCAAGGCCGTCATACCCACGTCGTTCGAAGACGACGAGGCAGATTCCTCCTGCGGAGGCGGGGGGAAACACGAAGAAGTTCTGCCTCCCTGCACTGGGGAGGAGAAAGAAGAGGAAAGCCGCTCCAGAGGGGGAGGCTAGGACGTCCAAGAAGGGAAAGGCGTCCCTTCTGGACTACTCCACCACGGCTGCTCATAGTGATGAAGGGTGGCTGCCCAGGGGGAAGCCCCTAGCGAGATCGTAAGTCTCTGCACTCTATTTTACTTTAGTGCGACTTTGCTTCATAGTCTTGTTATAACGCCGAACATATATGCAGTCCGGCCAGGGCCCATCCTGAGGTGTCGTCTTCGGATGGGTCTTTGAGTGATTCAGAGATGAACTCGCTCCCGATGGCCACCACTCCTCGACCTGCGGATGACACGGAGGTGTTGTCCCAAAGGCTTCCAGAGCAGGGGGAGGTGACTCTGGAGACGCCCCAAGGCGGGATTCCAGACGCCGGGCACACGGGGTACAGGATCCCCGCGGATCATGCCGATGAGAGCCGCAACCAGCCGGGCTCTCAACTGGATAATGTGCCGAAACCTTTGATGGTTCTAGATTCGGGCAGGCAGCCCCCCGTTAGGGAGGGCGAGCCATCCATGCCGATGACTTCCGTCATGCCAGAGGCGTCGGATAGTCTGCTGGAAGCACTTCGCGGCGCTTCCATGGATGACGAGCACCGTACCCTTATGAGTGCGGTGATACAAAAGGTTCTGTCCGCCAAGAGCGGACTAACCGAAGCCTGCACCAGCCTCCTGATGGGCTTTAAGGTAAGTAATAAAAATGTAAATTTATCACCCGATAGGTAGTAGCCCCTGATACTTTGTTTGGTGTTCGGAAAGAAGAGCCAAACAGAGGGTCAAATAAAATCCGCAGGAGTCTAATAGTAAGTATGTATGAATAAGCAGGCTGTGCTGCTTGCTGCTGCTATCCGCACAGCCGAGGTCGCAGGACTAAAACGGGACCTGGAGCAGGCGCAGGGAGAGATCGCCTCACGAAGAGGTAGCTCGAAGAGAACAAAGGTGAGTGATACCCTGTTCGCGTATAATGAGGTATAGATGAAATTGATTATTCTAACGACAAAGCGTCACGACTTTGTAACAGGGGCCACCACCAAAGTGGCATCTCTGAAGAAAGCGCCATCCGAGGCCGAAGACAAGGCGGCTCTGGAGCACAAGGAGCGCGAGAAGCAAGATGCTAGAGTGGGTGAGGTACAACAAGAGCTCCAGGAGCTCGGCAAAAAGTTCGAGTCCTTGGAGCATGATCTTAAGATGAAAGAGACTGAGCTTGCGAAGGCCCTTGTGAGTGTGAAAGACGCCAAGGCCGAAGCTGAAAAGGCACATCAGGAAATCCAGGCAGCCAAGAAGATAGCGGCAGGTAAGACATTCTTTATGCAAAGCAAGCATGTGGAGGAGGCGTTTCTTTTACTTACCCGAATTCGGAGCTCTCCAGGGGCATTCGCAGATCTACCACACAGCATATCAGACACCGCGGAGTTCTACCGTGCCGAGGAGGGGAGCTCCACGGAGAAGCTGTTCTGGTCCCAGTATGTTGGGGCCGAACACCTAATGCCTCTGAGCGACCAACTGAAGCAGTTGGTTGAACTCCACAGGGCGGCCAAAGTGGCTATGAAAGATTTCATAGTCCGGATGTGGCCTGGTGAGCCCCTGCCCACTAGCTACTCCGGCCTTATCAAGCGGATGGTAAATGCCTGTCGGCGGCTTGAAGTAATCAAGCGATCCGTTTGCATTGAGGGTGCCCGCCGGGCCTTTGCCCGTGCAAAGGTGCATTGGGGCAAGTTGGATGTGGAGAAGCTAGTGAAGGACGGGCCACCGGAGGGAAAGGCACATCGCTATCCCGAGAAATATTATGATGGCGTTATGAAGGGCGCTCGTCTCGTGGCCAATGAATGTACCAAGGACAAGATCCTTGAGTAAATGTACTTTTGTCGTTGTTGTAATATAAAGACGAAGTTACTTGTGCTATGTACCACTGTTTTATTTAAAATATTACCTTCTGTGCGACTATTTATAGAATACTGAAAGTAGGCCAGTCATCGGCTTCTGCCCCCACGTAACTAGTACCGGGGTGTTCCTAGAAAAACCCGGACACTCTTTATCCAAATTTTTGATCCCTTAAGGAGGTGTCCGGCACAGCAAACAAGGCAATCGGACTATGCTGCTTTATAACTTTCACTTAGCCATAGAAGTCTACAGTTTTAAATTTCGGCGAAGCCCCTATAATTCGGAAGGACGAATCGGGGCGCTATATACGCCTAAATCGGACGAGGCCGATTCCTCGCCTAAAGCGGAAAAAATCTTTAAGGATTTTAAGACGTCTCGAACAGCGACCAGCTCTCGCCGCATCCTGCCGGTCAGTTTTCGACTTTCTCTA
Organism: Triticum timopheevii; assembly: GCA_963921465.1. Taxonomy (NCBI): domain Eukaryota; kingdom Viridiplantae; phylum Streptophyta; class Magnoliopsida; order Poales; family Poaceae; genus Triticum; species Triticum timopheevii. The sequence continues at coordinate 280,251,547 of OY997264.1, forward strand.
CTGAGGTGCTCGTCCGGAAGAACCAGACACAATCGCAGTAGTTCTCCCTGCGCTACCTTAGCCGATATAACGGAACGTAAGGTACCAAAACAAGGGAGCCGGGAAAACCCAACTATTCACCCAAGATGTGATTCGGAGCCGATGCATATAGTGCTATAAGTTTGGTGTGCCGCACTGTTAGAAGTGTTGAGACTTGTTTGGCCGTATTATGGGGCACCATAAAAAGCCCCTGGCCAACTAATTGTACCAAGGTGTACAGATGCAATATTAAATAAACATTTGTAAAAAAATGCATAAATAGGAATAATAAGCTGACGCTATATATTATCTCCCATTGATGAATAATACGTTTAAGCGTATGTTTACAATGGGTGCGTTTAAGCAGAGGTAAATAGGACTATTTAACATGTCCTATCCAAGGGCAGGCTATATGTAGGTATATAAAACAGGCATAACGATCGTGAATAGATTCCACCTGGGTATTTCCTTCTGTGCGCAAAGCCTATTGCCTTCTTGGTTTTCTCTCCTGTGTAAGTTCGACCATCTGGCTCTTCTGACGAGGCTGCCCGAAAGCAGTGTCCTGAAAGATACAAAGGGAGGGTTATGAAGGTATGTTGCGGTTATACCGCACTATTGACTGAGTCACTGCTGCGCCTCCGCCTATGCCCATGGTATTTTGAGTGCGTAATTGTGTACGCGTGGCACGAATGCTGCTTGGGACTGCTAGTCGCGCTCTTGGCGTGCCTGATGATCCTGTTGTGGGGTGCTCCGGACTCGCTTGACGGTGCTCAAGGTTGTTGTCATCGGATTGGTGGTTTGTCGGAGGAGGCCGCATTGTACTTCCACCGTGAGGGCTGCAGTATGCTCTTCTATTTGGAGAGAGCGGTCCATGTTTCCGTTGACTATTATGACCCCGCGCGGTCCTGGCATCTTGAGCTTGAGGTATGCATAGTGTGGTACTGCATTGAATCTAGCGAATGTGGTTCGTCACAGCAGTGCGTGGTAACCACCTCGGAAAGGGACGATATCGAAGATTAACTCTTCGCTTCGAAAGTTATCCGGAGATCCGAAGACCACTTCCAATGTTATAGAGCCCGTGCAACGGGCCTCTACTCCAGGAATTACACCTTTAAAGGTGGTTTTGGTGGGCTTGATCCTTGAAGGGTCAATGCCCATTTTGCGCATTGTGTCCTGCTAAAGCAGGTTCAGGCTGCTGCCGCCATCCATGGGGACTCGCGTGAGGTGGAATCCGTCGATGATTGGGTCTAGACCAATGTGGCTGAGCTGCCATGACAGATGCTGGTAGGGTGATCCCTGCGGTCAAAAGTGATCGGACAAGCTGACCATGGGTTGAATTTGGGGGCGACTGGCTCCATCGCGTAGACGTCCCATAGTGCTCGCTTCCGTTCCCGCTTGGGAATGTGGGTGGCGTAGATCATGTTGACCGTTTTCACCTGGGGAGGAAATTTCTTCTGTCCCCTCGTGTTTGGACGCCAGGGCTCCTCGTCATCGTCGCTGTGCAGCCCCTTGTCCTTGTTTTCGGCATTTATTTTTCCGGCCTGTTTGAACACCCAGTAGTCTCTATTAGTGTTGTTGGCTGGCTTGTCTGGGGTGCCATGAATTTGGCACGAGCGTTCCAGTATGCGGTTCAGACTGGACGGTCCCTGATTGTTTCTTTTGAACGGCTTCTTCCGCTGACCGGACATGGATCCGCTGAATCCGGCGTTGACTGCCGTGTCTTCAGTGTTGTCGCCGTTGTTCCGTCGCTTATGTCTGTTGCGCCATGGCTTGCCGTTATTGTCACGGACATCCGAAGTGCCAGAATGTGGCGTAGTGCTATTGCGGGCCAACCAGTTGTCCTTGCCCGCGCAAAAGTGGGTCATTAGTGTCATGAGAGCTGCCATGGACTTGGGTTTTTCCTGACCGAGGTGTCGGGCGAGCCACTCATCACGGATATTATGCTTAAAGGCCGCCAGGGCTTCGGCGTCCGGACAGTCGACTATTTGGTTCTTTTTAGTTAGGAACCGAGTCTAGAATTTCCTGGTTGACTCTCTGGGCTGTTGAGTAATGTGGCTCAAGTCATCGGCGTCCGGCGGTCGCACATATGTGCCCTGGAAGTTGTCGAGGAACGCGTCTTCCAGGTTTTCCCAACTGCCAATGGAATTTGCGGGCAGGTTGTTTAGCCAGTGCCGGGCGGGTCCTTTGAGCTTAAGGGGAAGATACTTGATGGCGTGCAGATTGTCTCCGTGGGCCATGTGAATGTGGAGAAGGAAATCTTCGATCCATACTGCAGGGTCTGTTATGCCATCGTATGATTCGATGTTTACGGGTTTGAACCCTTCTGGGAATTCATGATCCATCACTTCATCAGTGAAGCAGAGGGGGTGTGCGGCACCTCTGTGTCGGGCTATGTGGCTACGCAGTTCGAATTGCTCTGGGTGGCTATGTTCGGCCCGGCCGGACTTGTTGATAGTGTATCCGGCGTGATGGTCATCATTGCGTGTTGGGGCGCGCCCCCGCGATCTGTAGATCGATCTTGGCTGTCCTGCTTTGTTTTCCAGTATATCTTGCAGGTCTTGCCTATTGCCCCGGGCCGTAGTGTATTGGCATGGGGGTGCGGGATGGTGTTCGGGCTGATATGCCGTTTTATCCCGGCCACGAGGTGGCTGGTCAGCCGTGTGGCGCTCGAGTCCATATTCCTCGGCAGCCAGGACTTCAGTCCATCTATCTGTGAGCAGGTCTTGATCAGCTTGGAGTTGCTGCTGCTTCTTTTTCAGGCTCCTCGTAGTGGCCATAAACCGATGCTTGAAGCGCTCCTGCTCGTCGGGGTCCTCAGGCATGCTGAACTCGTCGTCGCCGAGGCTAATCTCGTCTTCAGAGGGGGGCATGTAGTTGTCCTCCTCCGGATATCTGTCCGTCGCCTGTTCATCTGGGCTGACCTGCCCGTCTTCCTGCTCGGCCTGTTCGAAGGCACGCTGATCAGGGTTGTATTCCTCTTCGGCACCATCCGGATTGTTTTCGTCTCCTGGGCCGGTATTGTTGTGGCGGAGCTTGGAGCGGTGCCAACGATGCCCATGCTTGGCTTTTCTCCCTGAGGGGTTATCCTCCTTTGCCTCATCGCCATTGGTTTCCTTCGGAGTGTCCACCATATATATATATCGTATGAGGAGGTAGCTGTCCACCGCCCCGTGAGTGGTGGTTCCTGTTCTTCTCCTGCATCGTCGTCCACACCATCGATGTCTTCGAAGTCGAAATCAAGCACGTCGGTTATATCATCGACCGTGGCAATGAAGTGGGTGGTGGGTGGGCAACGAATTCCTTCGTCGCTTGCTTCCCACTCGAGCCGGACATAGTTCAGCAACGAGCCTCCTGACAAAGAGAGAGACTTTAACGAGTTCAGCACGTCGCCAAACAGCGAGTGCTGGAAGATATCCGCGGCGGTGAACTCCATTGCAGGGGGGCAACTAGGTTCGGCGGGCTCAGGAGAGCGCGGACTGGAACCTACAGCCAGATACGAGTCCGAGGGTCCGTTGTCACAGGCTTCTTCAAGGGCGAGACCTGTGTTCGGTTCTACCGCCGACGAGTATGCGGCCTGCAGGGCAGGGTCCATCCCTCCGTCCTCAGGCAACGCGGTCTACTCCAGATTTAGGTCCGGGTCTGCCGCAGGGATGACATCCCAAGCATTGTCCGACAGCAGGTCTAAGCCATGCTCATCATAACTGTACTGCGCTCCTAGCACAGGCGCGAATCCGTTGAAGATCAAGTCTCGGCGGATATCAGCCGTGTAGTTTAGGTTTCAGAACCTGATCTGGTGGCCAAGGGCGTAGCTGTCGATCTGCTCCACATGGCCAAGCAAATTGGCCCGCAGTGCGAAGCCGCCGAACACGAAGATCTGCCCTGGGAGAAAAGTCTCACCATGGACTGTGTTGTTGACGATGATTGAAGGAGCCATCAAGCCTTGCAGCGACGACACAGAGGAACTCTCAATGAAAGCGCCAATGTCGGTGTCAAAACCTGCGGATCTCGGGTAGGGGGTCCCAATCTGTGCGTCTTAGGCTGATGGTAACAGAAAGCAAGGGACACAATGTTTACCCATGTTCGGGCCCTCTTGATGGAGGTAAAACCTACTTCCTACTTGATTAATATTGATGATATGACTAGTACAAGAGTAGATCTACCACGAGATCGCAGAGGCTAAACCCTAGAAGCTAGCCTATGATGATTATGATTGTGACCGTGATCGGCCTTCTAAGGACCAACCTCTCCGGTTTATATAGACACCGGAAAGGGCTAGGGTTTACATGGAGTCGGTTACAAGGAAGGAAATATAATATCCGGATCACCAAGCTTGTCTTCCACACAAAGGAGAGTCCCATCCGAACACAGGACGGAGTCTTGAGTCTTGTATCTTCATGCTCCAATAGTCTGGATGAAGTATAAAGTCTGGCTGTCCGGATACCCCCTAATCCAGGACTCCTTCAGTGGTGCCGGTCGTCCGGAGAGGCTCGGTCGTCCGGGTGTTGGGAGGTGTCGGACGTCCGGTCGGCGTCGGTCGTCCGGCCGCTGTAGCGTGCGAAGGCTGGTGCTTGGCTGGTCGTTTGGAGCCTCCAGGTGTCAGACGTCCAGTCGGCGTCAGTCGTCCGATGACTGGGAGTTTCTAGCGGGGCTTCTTCTTGTCCATTGAACTTGGTGTATTCGCCGTCTTGTCCAATGGGTGTATCTGATCCTTGAATCTCCTCCAAACACCTGATCACACATAGAGTTTCCACATGAGGTAGTAGCCATGTCTCATAAGTAGGGAGTGGGAGTTTGGAGAGGAGCGAGTTCACCTTATCTTTGATAGCCTTTGCTCGAGATCTTGTCATAGGTCCAAGTGGTGTCGTGGGAGATGCAGGCGCGTCCATGGGGATGATCATGGGATGCTCCGCATCATCTCCCCCTCCCATTGGGAAAGATCCGACCTCGGATTGAAAGCTTCATTACCATGGTATGGCGAGAGGTCTTTGACGTTGAATATGTCGCTCACGTTGTACTTGTCTCTTGGGAGGTCAATCTTGTAAGTGTTGTTGTTGTAGCGTGCTAGCATCTTGAAGGGTCCATCGGCTCGAGGTAGAAGTTTGGACTTGCGTTCGTTGGGGAAGCGGTCCTTGCGAAGGTGTAGCCACACGAGATCTCCAATGTTGAATATCATGGGTTGCTTGTTGACGTTGAGCTTGGTCGCGAGTCATTTTACTTGGCACTTGATGGTGTTCCTTGTATCTTCATGCATCTTCTTGAGGTAGCTTGCTCGTGCACTTGCATCCATGTTGGTGCGCTCTTGTAGCGGAAGAGGTAGAATGTCCAACGGGGACAACGGGTTGAAGCCGTAGACGACCTCGAAGGGGGACTTGCTGGTAGTCGAATGTCTTGCGCGATTGTAGGCGTACTCGGCGATGGGTAGACACTCCTCCCACTCCTTGATGGTACTCTTGATCAACACGCGAAGTAGAGTGGAGAGCATACGGTTCGTCACCTCCGTTTGGTCGTCGGTTTGGGGATGCTATGCCGAAGAGAACAAGAGCTTGATTCCGAGCCTGGCGCATAGAGTTTTCCAAAAGTAACTCAAGAACTTGACATCGCAGTACGAGACGATTGTCTTGGGCACTCCATGTAGGCGCAATATTTCCCTACAAAAGATATTGGCAATATGTGAAGCATCGGCTATCTTGTTGCATGGGATAAAATGAGCCATTTTAGAGAATCGGTCCACAAAAACAAACACAGAATCCTTTCCATTTTGAGTCCTAGGCAAACCAAGTAAAAAATCCATGCTAATATCTTCTCAAGGTTGACAAGGAATAGGAAGAGGCATGTAAAGACCATGGGATTGAGCTTTAGACTTAGCTTTGCGACATGTAGAGCATCGGTTGGTGAAGCGTGAGACGTCGCGGAACATCTTGGGCCAAAAGTAGTTTTTGGAGAGCATGACGAATGTCTTGTCGCGTCCAAAGTGTCCCATGAGTCTGCCTCCATGAGCCTCTTGCAAAAGGAGCAAACGAAGAGAAGACTCGGGAATGCAATGTTTGTTAGCTCTCATAAGATAATCATCCTTGATGTAAATATCGTTCCCAAGATGTATGCATCAAACACTTAGCATAAGGAGTAGCAAAGGAAGGATCCTTCGCATACAAGTCTTTTATGTGCTCAAAGCCAATAACATTCAACTCAAGTTTAATGACAAGCGTGCATATGCGGGAAAGGGCATCGGCCACTACGTTTTCCTTACCCTTGATTTACTTGATGACATAAGGAAAAGACTCTATAAATTCACTCCATTTGGCATGACACTTGTTCAACTTAGTTTGGCCTTTTAAGTACTTAAGTGTTTCATGATCGGTATGTATGACAAACTCGTGCGGTCTAAGATAATGTTCCCAAACATGTAACACACGGACTAAAGCATACAATTATCTGTCATAGATGGGATAGTTAAGTTGAGCACCCAAGAGTTTTTCACTAAAATATGCAATAGCTCATTTTCTTGCATCAAAACTCCACCGATGCCATTACCGCTTGCATCACAATGAACCTCAGAAGTTTTGTCAAAGTTGGGTAAAGCAAGAATCGGAGCATGAGTATGCAAAGATTTGAGCTCATCAAAAGTGGTAGATTGCAAAGGCTCCCAAACAAAAGGAACATTTTTCTTACTCAAGGCATGCAAAGGTGCGGCGATGGTGCTAAAGTCATTCACAAAGCGACGATAGAAACCCGCAAGGCCAAGAAACTACACACTTGTTGCAAATTAGTGGGTTGGGGCCAAGTTTTAATTGCTTCAATTTTAGATTCATCAACATGGACACCCTTTGAGGAAACAACGAAACCCAAGAAAACAAGTTTGTCAACACAAAACATGCACTTTTCCATGTTGGCATAAAGACGTTCCTTGCGAAGAGTTTGCAAAACAGCCCTAACATGATTTAGATGCTCTTTCATGGATTTGCTAAAAACAAGTATGTCATCGAAGTAGACCACAACAAACACTCCAATGTAAGGGTGAAGCACAAAATGCATAAGACGCATGAAAGTACCAGGAGCTTTCGATAAACCCATAGGCATAACCAACCACTCGTACAAGCCAAATTTTGTTTTGAAAGCGGTTTTCCATTCATCACCTTCTTGTATGCGGATTTGATAATAGCCACTTTTAAGATCAGTTTTTGAGAAAATGGTGGCGCTGCTTAGTTCATCTAGCATATTATCTGGGCGAGGAATGGGATGCCTATAATGAACGGTGATAGCATTGATGGGTCTACAGTCTGAGCACATGTGAAAACTACCATCTTGCTTGGGCACAAGTATAACCGGAACGGCACAAGGGCTTAAGCTTTCACGTGCATGTCTGTTGTCTATGAGTTGTTGTACTTGCCGCTGGATCTCCTTAGTTTCTTCGGGGTTGACGCGGTAGGGAGCTTTGTTAGGTAGAGGTGCTCCGGGGATGAGGTCGATTCGGTGCTCAATGCCTCGTAGTGGAGGGAGACCCGGAGGTAGCTCATCGGGGAAAACATCTTGGAATTCCTGCAAAAGAGAAGACAACACTAAAGGTAGATCGTGAGAGGTGTTAGTTTTTGGTGCCTCGTCCTTGCACACAAGGACAAAGTGCATAACACTCGATGGGTTCTCATACACTTCTCTCATCTCACTTTTTGTGGCAAATAGGACGAAGTTTTTCTTGCCGCTCATTGTGGAGGCACTCGGTTTTGGCTTGTGGCTCTCACTCTCTTTTGTGTGGATCACTTTCTCACTCTTTTCTCTAGGATGGGTGGCTTGCTTGTCGTCTATCACTTGACTAGGAGACATAGGTCATAGCTATTATTCCTTCCCTTTTATCTTGAAGCTATAGTGATTGGTACGCCCGTTGTGGATGACGCCGTGGTCAAATTGGCATGGTCGACCAAGAAGGAGGTGGCAAACGGACATCGGGAAGACATCACACTCCAAAGTGTCTTCATATGCTCCAGTTTTGAAGGATACTTTGACCGTATGCTCAACTTTTATAGTGCCGGAATCGCTTAGCCATTGGACCTTGTATGGGTGCGGGTGCTTCATCTTGACCAATTGTAGCTTGGAGCATAGTTCTTCACTTGCCAAGTTGTGACAACTACCTCCATCGATTATGACCTTGACGGACCTTCCATTGATGCCGGCCTTTGGGTGGAAAATGTGGCATCTTTGGTTTTCGTCTTGTTGATGTTGAAGAGTCAAGACTTTGGAGACAACGAGAGTGGGGCTCGAATCCTCATCACAAAAGACTTGATCATCGTCATCTTTGTTCACGCGCCGGTGCCTGGCCACTTGCTCAAGGGCTTCCATTTCCTCTTCACTCATGGAGTCATAGGTTCCGTCATCATTGAGGATCATGGTGCGGTTGTTTGTACATTGAAAGGAATTGTGGCCTCGGCCGCCGCAAGTGAAACACTTGAAGGAGCTTGTCTTGATGGTCTCATCGGTTGGAGTAGATGATGAAGAGCGTGGCTTGAAGTTGCTTGTATTAGGAGGAGGATGTCTTGAGGTTGTCGACGTTTTCTTGTAACTCGACTTGTCGTCGTTGCTTGTAGATGGCTTGGTTGAGGTAGAAGTTGTTGGAGTCGTTGAAGCTTGGTTGTTGGAGAAGCCGTAGCTCTTGGACGAGTACTTGGAGTACTTGAAGTCATCTTGCACTTGACGTTCCGCTTTGGTAGCTTGATGCACAAGCTCAATGAGGTTGGAGTAGGGTTGGAAGTCGGCAATCTTCTTGACAGGATCATTGAGGCCATTCAAGAAACGTGCCATAGTTTGCTCATCATCTTCCGTGACATTGGCTCTTATCATGGCTATCTCCATTTCCTTGTAGTATTCTTCAACATTCTTTGTTCCTTGCTTGAGTAGTTGGAGCTTCTTGAAGAGATCGCGGTTGTAATAGGTTGGCACAAAACGTGCTCGCATGACATCTTTCATTTGACCCAAGTGGTGATTGGTGGTTCACCTCTTGCTTCTCGGTGCTCAAGGACTTGTTCCCACCATATGAGCACATAGTCTTGGAACTCAAGTGATGCCATAGCGATCTTCTTATCTTCCTCATAGTTGTGCAAACGAAAGATTTTGTCGACCTTCAATGCCCATGAGAGGTACTCTTCATGATCATTGCTTCCATCGAACTTGGGCATGGTGAACTTTAGCTTTTCATAGAGTTGCTCTTCATTGTGTTGAGGTCAAAGGTGAGGATGACGCCCTTGACGTGGAGGATTATCAACCTCGTGTTGCTCTTGGTGTGGATGATTTCCATAGTCGAGTTTCTCT